>CM039726.1:11010444-11646028 GCA_022539455.1 Dendrobium nobile | reverse complement strand
CTTTATGCAACAAAAATATTAGCACAAAAGTAATTACAATGAACAACAAAATAACTACAAAAAGATCAAATTCCACAAAAATGACATGTTTGATATTCAATTAAGGAAGCAAATGAATATTTAGTTTAAAGAAAGTAACATGTCAAACTTGAAACTGTGACCTCTATTGTGGGAAATAGGGAGCATAGTGTGATGGGGACATCAGATTTCGACATGTGTACCATCGCCGGAGGCGCCGATCGACGGCCCTGATTCAGAGTCTTTATTTTTGATGTTTTATTTTATTCATGTCATTTATATTTCTTGTCTTTTTCCTTTTGTACCCCTATGAGAGAATTAGTATTTGTTGTTGCCCAAGGGCATTGTAGTCTTTACTTTCCGTATGCTTGTTGAGCCTATATAAAGGCTTGGTCTTTGTATTTTGGATTATTGCTTAATGAAATGAAATTTGCTTTCTTTGTTCTCTTTGTGAGTGCATGAAAAGATCTCTTAGTGAGTTCTTCCTTTGAGATCTCTTGGTGAGTTCTCTAGTTTTATTTTATTTTGTTGTTCATCATCTCCCTCTTATTAGAAGCCCCACAAAATCCCCTTCCCCAAACCCTAGCCACTAGCCCTCCTTGGATCTTGCCACCGCCACCACCACCATCCGGCCAACCACCTCCCCGCCGCTCCTTCCCCTTCCGGCCAACTCCCCTCCCTCATCCTATGCTGAATTTGAAATTTAGAATTCAAATTTTGAATTCAATTCCAAATTAGGAAAGTTTTCATGAGTGAATAAATTTCAAATCAATTTAATTTGGAGTTTTAAACCCCTTGCCACGTCATCAAATCAAGTTTTAAATCCCTTCCCCCTCTCCCCAAATTTCTCCCTCTCTCCCTATGCATGCCGCCGGCCCCCTCCTTGGTGGACCCCATTTAATTACTACATTAAATCTCTTGATTCTAATTTGAAATTCAAATTAGGATTCATTAATTTTCCCTCCTACTTGGATTAAAACTGAAATAATTTCAGTTTAATCCCTCTTCCCCTCCCTTTTCTTCCACCGCCGGCCTTCTCTCTCTCTCCCCCATTAATTCTTCATTAAGGAATTAATTACTCTCTTATTGGAATTCAAATTTCCCCTCCAAAATTCTCCAAAACTGAAATTTCTCTCAGTTTTTATCTTTGTTTTCTAAACCCATCTCCCTTCACCCCACATCCACCGTCGGCCTCCTCATCCCTTCTCCAAACCGCCGCCCCCCATCTCTCCTCCTTGGAGAGTTATTTACGGTGACCACCCTTTCACCTCTTCAAGGATGCATGGAGGTTCCCGAATGGAATTTCGGGTTTGAGTACGACAACCGTGGACGAGTTAACATCCTCAGATCTCCTTTTTTTGACGTCGGCTTTGAGTTCGATGACACCGTCGAAGAGTATTTGGACCGGATCCTCCCAGCTTTAGTGGAGTCCATAGACGATCATTTCTCCATCTACACGTGGATCATCGAAGGGCGCCGTTACACACCACCTCCACGTCCAGCGCCATCCTCTTCTTCCCTACGGATCTACGGCATCGTCGTCCTCGGAGTGGTTTCATCACTAGCATGTTTCTTCTTCTCCCTACGAACCTAGAAGTAGATGAATGAGCGTGGCCTCAAGGTGAGACAATCACTTTGTTAACCGCCGGATTTTTGTTGACCATTCATTTCCATTACTTTATTGAAGATGTTATTTTATAGAACTTGTAAACTTAGTTGAAGTTGCTTGCCTAGACTTTGTTAACTTCTAAGATTTTCATTGAATCGTCAAATTAGCGAAGCTTGGGATTGTATTATCAATACTTTAACGAACTTCTATTAATTTTCTGAGAAACAATTCCTGGTTTCACATCATAGTGCTTTTTGGTGTGCATGCATATATATATATATATATATATATATATATATATATATATAAATATAATTTAGATAAACTATGCTTTAGTTTATTTATGATTAAAGAGTATTTGAAGTATTAAGTGTACTGCTTTCATTGCAAAATAGTTGAAAAATAAAAAGAATGCAAGTATAATATGATAGACAAAAATAAAATTATTAAAAATTAGGAGAAATACCATTACTAAAAAAATTTAATTTAGGAAAAAAAAAAGTATTTGGAGAAGTTTGTATGCTCCTATGGGTATATATAGAGATTTATGTAATATCCCTAACTTGCTTCTATAACTTGGAGTTGTCGAAGCTGAAGACAAAGAGAATGAAGAAACATCACTCCGATCGCTTGTTGTTGTGGAAGTTGAAGATGGAAACGTCGAGGAAGATGAAGAAGAGCACAAGAGATAGAGAGTCAGCTTTATCGGTTGGAGTCGATGAAGACATGCATGAAGAACGGATGAAGGAGACGATGAGGTTGTGTCGGTTTTGTTGTTTTAGAATCGAATTTGATTGTCCGGGGGAGATGAGAGGGTCATTTCTGTTGCTTGGGATGACGGGAAGACATAGGGACCAAAGATTTCGGTCGATTCTGATGCTTAAAGTCACGAGAGAAGGGGATTTTTTCGTCTAGCCTCGTCTATTTAAAATTGAGAGGGAAATTGGGGGAGGACTTGTGAGAGAGCAGGGTGCAAAGTAGGAGGTGAGAGGAGCGATGAGCTCGTGCAACGACTACAGATCGATTGAAATTAGAAGACTAAATAGAAGGTTAGTATTTTTAGAAAAATTTAAATTATATTAGAGTAAATTGTTGTCTTCTTTAGAGAATTTAAGGCTTAATTTTTTAGAAAACTATATTAAAGTTGATTATTTAGATTATATAGTTTTAAATTTAGATTTTTTGAGAATGACTAGTAAAATTATATTTAAAAAAATTGAGATAGAGGAATTGTTTAGATTTTCAATTTGAAACTCTAATATGATAATAATTTTATTTCAAAACCTAAGATAATAATAGTCTAAATAAATTAATACTTAGAATTTTGAAGATGCCACCAAGAAAAATTAATTTTAAGCTTATATTTAGAAATGAAATTTTAAATAATGAATAATGATTAGATTTCAAAGTTAATTATTAAAAATAAATGATGGTGTATATATGTATACGCAAATTTTATTATGAGATTTTATAATTAGTAAATCTAATTGTTTCAAATTATCTCAAGACTGGTTATATAGTGTTGATCTAACCTGTCCAGTTTAAATTGAACTCAAATCGAGCCCAATTAACTTCGACAACGTTCAATTACACTATCCTGCTTGAAATCAAATTTGATTTGAGTCAAACTAGGTTGGATTTGGGTTGAATTATAGGGCCAAGTCAATGCTACATCAATGGGCATCCACCTAAGGGGATTCCTATAGGAGTGATATCTATCCTAGGCTATGAAAATCTAGGCACTAAGGAGCAGCTCGGGTAAATCGACCTCATACAAAAATGAGCTCAACAAACACCACCTCCGCTACATATCTTAACTATTGTTGGAAATACAACAATGGCACCCCATGTTAATCATGTTCACTTTGAATTTAAGATTGATGGTGATTCAGGTTCTGATTGAAGCTTTCTATGGTTAGTGGTTTTAGGTTGTCTTTTCCAAAGGAGTCGGTAATTCGTTAACAAGTTTTTCTTCACTGCCAGATGTTTACTGTACATTGAGCTAGAAGCATGGCTCATTGGATGACTTTGGTATTTTAGACTTGGCAGAAGCTAGTTTGATCTGATTTAGGACCTGCTCCTCATCAAATGGATAGATATTTCTTTTTCATTTTCCATGTTTTTGTATTCCAATGTACTTTGATTTCTTACTTTCTTGATGGCAATACTTTGTAACTCCTTTTTCATGTAATATTTTCACTGATTAGTGCTATAATTTTATTGTTAATATATATAGTCACACACACACACACATGGATGCAAAAAAAAAAAAAAAAAACACAAATTTAGACACATAATTTAATCTGGTCAATTGTTTTTGCATGAAAGGTGAAAGAATGGCTTCAAAATCTTGGGCTAGGGGAAACTTCAGCTGTTGTGCAAGATGATGATGATGATGATGCGGTTCATTTACAGCACGAGGAAAACATTTCAGCTAAAAATAGGTGACTTCTGACGAAATCTCCTTCCCTTTGGACTTGTGCGTGAAAATTAGAAAATAGCATGCTAAATTTGTTCTTAACAATGAACTAGAAAGTGTCTCACCAACTTGATGCGCTATATTGGGATTGATAATGAATTCAAATCATTTTTAGCTTTTAGCGGTCAATGCCTACCTTTTGATGAACATGCTTCTGCATGGAAGATGAACTAAGTTTTTTGAAATAGTCTTTTGCTTCAGATTAATTGGCAAATGGAAACCTCCACTTTTTAGCACTCGTTTGTTCTCTAGGTGACTTCATCTTAAGCTCTGATACATATGATCATATTAATAGTACAAGTACCAAATTCACCTGTTTTCATACGCCGATTTCAACTCTACTCTAATTCATAAAAAAATGCCATTCTCCCTATTAATTTTCTGGTATGCCTTTTTCATGTCCATTTAAGCTGAAGCAAGTCTTCTTAGAAAAACGGGTTTACCAACTAAATCTGCAATTTCTAAAATCTTTTCCCAAAGCAACTAAAAAATGTTTTAAAATAAAAGCTTTCATGAAATATGCTATTTTGAACAGGATGAGTGGCACTGAACGCCATGTGGTTTGTTAGAAGTATTAAATAACAGTAAGATTCTTGATCATGTTGCAGAAATGTCCCTTCTCGGGCTGCTTTGCCAATTATTCGACCAGCACTTGGAAGACAACAGTCTATTTCGGACAGGGCCAAGGTTGCCATGCAAGGCTATCTGAATCACTTTCTTGGAAACTTGGACATCGTAAACTCTCCAGAGGTACACAGTTACTCTTACTACATTATGGCCTTCTCTTGAGTTACACAAAATATTTGTTTTTAAAATTCTATGAATGGATTTGAGATTCACAAAGCAGTTTTCTTATTGATAGAGATTGTTTTTTTTTTTTGCTCGACGGTAATGAGAAAGGAGATATTTTGTTTCATTCTGATAATATAAATTGAAAGAATACACCATGTGATGAGGACATCGGAGATCAATGGCTACGATCTTGAGTTATTTATTTATTTATATGTTTTATGTACTAGTTTATTTTATATTATTGTTTTTCCCGTTATACCCTTGCGGGTGGTCATGTAGTGTTGTAGCCCGAAGGGCATTTTCGTCTTTGTTATTTTTCTTTTCACGAGGCCTATTTATAGGCTAGCTTTCTTGTATTGAAGGATGATGAATATTAATGAAAAATTTCAACTTTGGTTTTGGATCTCTTTGTGAGTTCTAGAGTTCTCTTGGTGAGTTCTCAAGTGAGGAAGTCTAGGAGAGGCTCAATCGAAGTACCCAACAGCCCTCTTTGTGAGAGCTCTTGGTTCCTATCTTCTTCTTCTCCTTCTTTCCTCTCCCCTTGGCCGCCGAATTTTCCCCACCAATCCCCACTGGGCCAACCAACCCTCTTCCACCTCCCCCACTTGCCGAACCCCTCACCCGACGACAAAGCCCCTCCTCCTCCTTTGGCCGCCGGCCATCTCCTTGCCTCAAACCATGATGATGATGTCAATCATCATAATGGCTCCTTGATTGAGGTCCCGCATTAAATGCATGAGTTATTGAATTTTGAAATTCAAATTTCGAATTCAAAACTTTCCATATTTGCAAACTTCCAATTAAGGAAGTTTTTCAAATTCAAAATTCGAATGGAATCTAATTGAATGACTCATTATTTTCCCCCCATAAGTTTCAAACTCATTTGGAAAGAAATTACTCTCCCTAATCACTCCTCTCCCTCTCATAATGCCACCGACCCTATGAGGGTGAAATTCCCTTTAATGCTCCATTAATGCATTCAAGGCTCTTGAATCCAAATTTCAAATTTAATCCCCTCCAAATCCCTCATGGATTTTGAATTTTAAAATTCAAATCCACCCTCTAATTATTTTCCTAAAATATCTTTCTATTAATATGGAAACTTCTTGATTTGAATTCAAACTTATTTGAATTTCAAATTAATCCCATATTAATGAATCTTATTTTGGAAACCCATTCAATCTCTAAAATCTGAATTTAATTCAGATTTAAGCCTATCATTAAATTGATTGCATGGGGACCACTATTGTTTTGGAATGACAAAATTCAAATTTCTCTTCCAAGTAATGCAAACGTGATTCCCCTAAATTCTCTACACGTGGCCTTCAACGTTCCCCTCATCTTCTACCTGCTGTCCACTCCGTATTCCAGCAAGTTCCCTTGCTAAGCGGCACCCAGGAAAGCTGCAGGTTGCTGTCCAAGGTGTCCAGCAGCACTAGGAGCAGGCCGAATCCTGGCAGACCCGTATTGGGTGCTATCCAGGGCCTTCCACGAGTCCAGGCTGCTGTCCCAGCTGCTGAGAATGCTGTCCAGAGGGCTCCGCACCTTTCCCTTGTTGTCCCATCAATTGGGGAGACTTCCGAAGGCTGTTCAAGGTAGTTATGAAGTTCATATTGCTGTCCAGGACTGAGAAAAGGAACCCGACTGCTGTCCTAAGGCAGAAACAATCATCATCGACACCGAAGTGTCGTGTCTTCTGCTTCTTGTGGGTAAACTCTTCCCCCGGCTCTTTTATCTTCAAAGTTGCTTCTCAATTGTGGTCTTAGTAGATTCATGATGATCACGTTAATGCTTTCCCGCTAAAGCCTAGTAATTAGAAGAGTTGAGTGAGGGAACACCTCGTAGTGACTAGTCTTATTGTTAGCATTGGAATTTATTGTTGAAACCATCTATGTATGCCTTGTTAGATTGAATTGGCTATTTTACTATCTTAACTCCTATGCATGTAATTTAGCCTAAGCTTGTCTCACCGCTCTTAGTGTTTTCTTTTGTCGTTCAAAACCAACATAAAGTTTATCATTATTGGTTCTAACTATTAAGCGTGCAACTTTCTTAAGCAATTCATCTTCGCATGATATTGTTTCACATCACCATGTGTATTTGTTTGAGAGATAGGTGGGTACTGTCTTGATAATATATGATTTTTATAGCATCTGAACGGCCTTTTAAAAGTCTTGTTTTTTATTCTTTCCATTTTACATCTTGGTCTAGAGATCCAATTATTTTAGGCTGAGGTTTCTATCCATGATTTGCTTTGGATATACTAATATTTAAGAAAATTCTGCCAGTTCACCTCATTAATTTTCTTCATGTCATGCTTTACCTGAAAAGCCCCCTCTTGTAGCTATTGCGGTGAAACTTATTTTTTCCTAGGATCATTAGAAAAAGTTTTTAGCCTCTTCTCCACCACCAAAAAAAAAAAAAAAACCAAATCCAAGGAAGGAATCTTAAAGTTTTCATATTTCATCGATGCGATTGATTCATAAAGCAAACCCTAAATAGTTGAGCTAAGGTTAATGATGATGATGATGAAAATATTTTCATAAAATCCACTTAACACCTCATGCAACACTCAACATGAATAAATATTTGTCCAATAATTGGGGCAAGGCTAATAATGTAAAACTTCTAGCCGATTTGGGTATTGCTGCTTAAGATATGATAAATTAACCCAACTTCCTTCATCTAGTCTACAACAACAAAGTTAAGAGGAATTACCTTTTTCAGCAAGTTTGAGAAAACATTGAGGACAGGACCAAAGGAGTAATCCTAAAGTTCATTTAGAGCATGAGGCTGAGTTAAGGGAATTTCATCAACAAGTCCATGAAAACATAAAGGGTTAGGTAGTGAACCTTTTCCATTGAGTTGATAGAGGCTCAAGGTTTAGGCCACGATCACACATTCTTCACCAAGCCCACCAAATAAGCATAAGACATTAAGCATATGTCATTTTTTTTAAAATTTTATTAAGCATATGTCATTTCACCAAATTCTTTGGTGAAACTAGGTCTAATCAATCCTTCATGAATTTTGATAAAGCATAATGCAAAGTATCAAAGGAGTAATCCGAAATTTGATTTAGAGCACATGGCCAAATTAAGGGGATTTTGTTGTCAATAAAGTCTATCAAAACATGAAGCAGCGGACATACAACCCTTCATCATTGACTTGATATAAGCTAAGAGTTAGGTCATGGGACCATAGTCTTTGCCAAGTTTGCCTAAGCAGTCAAACATAAGATACAATGCATGATCATTTTACCCAAGTTTCTGATAAAGTCAAATCATATTTATCCCTCGCAAAATCTATCAAAGAACAAAGCACAAAGCACAAGATATAAAAAATTTTGCATCTAGTTCTTGAAAGCTGTCACTGAAGTGGATTCTGTCGTCAAGTTCATCAATGCTTAAAGCACCACACCAGTTACAACCTTTTATGGCTTAACATGCTTTCACTACTGAGATCAATAATTGCAAATATGGTTCCTAACCGTAGGTTCAGTCTCTCCTCCGCTCAGAGGCGGTTACTGGACTTGATGAATTCCCAAGTTAAAGAAGCGATGCCAAACATCTGGCTTGACCACCCTTTGTCTTTCATTCCCTTTTTTGTCTCTTTTTTAAGTTTAGACACACCAAGGGAGAAAGCAATTTGGTCTTCATTTCAATTGTTAATTTGAGTTACCTCAATATAAAGGGAATTGAATTTTTGATGCTGCTTCCTGTTTGATAGTATGCTTTAATCCATCAAAGATCTTTGCTTGTGCTTATTTTTGTTTATCTTGGATGTTAGGCTTCCATTTGTTGTGGTGCTTATGGATTCATATTTTAATATGAATCTACAGGTTTGCAAGTTTTTAGAGGTATCCAGGCTATCCTTTTTGCCAGAGTATGGACCTAAACTAAAAGAGGACTATGTTTCAGTCAAACATTTGGCAAAGATTCCAAAACGTGGGGATGATAACAGGTGTTGTGCATGCAAATGGTTTAGTTGTTGCAATGACAACTGGCAAAAGGTATTATATATGTAAGCTGTTTCATATATTTCAATTTTAGAAGTATGTAGATGAAATTTTTATTTCTTCTTGAGACATTAAGTTTCCAAGTATGTTTAAGTTTTACTCAAGCCTTACTAGAACAAAATATACATTGCCGGCAGAAGTATAATTGAATGCTGTTGACCCTTAAGAGGAGAATGCAAAGTAAGCTTTGAATCATGTCAAAGTTGCTATTATATTTGATAATGTTAGTATTCGGTCAAATCTTGGCTTTTCCACACGTAGTTATTTAACTTTCCTTGTATTATTTGTGAGGCTAGGTTTTAAGCCTGTTACATTAGCCATCCGCATGTGTACGCCCTTATTTATCTGTTTTCCCTTTTTCAGTTTAAAAAATGGGAGCTATTTTTATAAGATCTAATCATAAGATGCTACTTAACCAATCATTTTCTAATGCTTGTTCATTTAAGTGTACTTTAAGTTACCTCAGGACGAACTGAAACCAGCCTTCTATTTTTTGGTTTGATTTTTTTTTTTTAAGTTCTAGTTTTAGGAGTATGAGCAGACCAGGAGCTAACCTAATTTTTTCATTTTCACAATTCAAGCTTCGGAACTGAAATGAATTTGTTCTAGAGCCAAATCTGAAGCTAAACGAGAAAATTGGAGTTCTTTTCTAGTTTGTGCTTGGATCAATCATGTTGAAATAGGTGTGTTAGTAAGGGGCATAAGAACAATGAGTAGTTGCCATGTTGCGTTGCTATTAGCCTTCTAATAATAAAATAATAATCTCTGTACATTTGTATGCGTGTTTATATACTTAGTTATATTCCTTGTATATTAACAGATATGGGATATACTTGTTGGGTTACTTGACACCTGCAACTGAGAACCAACCCAAGTAAACAATAAACCAAAGAAAAACAGTCAGTTTGTTCTTCTGTTCCAAATAACACGCATATTTTAATTATTTGCTATTTTCTTGAACTCTTTCAAGTTTGTTATGTTCATGTTCACGTGGTGTATGGTTTAGTAGATTCGTTGTCTTTGTTTGAAATTGTTCTCTTATACTATAAGGTGCATGTCTACTTTTTTGACCATAGGTACTTGTCTTATGGCACATTCCAAAAGTATAGTTCTTTTAATAAATTTTGTTTTGTGAAAGGATCAAAATAGTCCCTGAATATTTGCGGGGGCCTATTCTAGTCCATGGTCTGATTTAATCTCTAGCCCCTTAAATAGGAGACAAAATAGTCTTACTGTCGAAAGTAGCAGAATTTGAAGATTAAAGTTAATAGATGGTGTTAAAAATAAGGATATTTTGGAAATATACTTGATCTTGAAATTTTTATAGAATTTAGTTTCCAACTTACATTGTTTTCTTGTGTACAACAGCTAACTTCGTGTATAGTAGAAATAGATTAAGATCGCACAAGTTGAGGAATAAGATTATTTTTTGTAGTAAATAATTTTATTTGAAGTTTTTTTTATTTTGATTTTATTTTCATGAAATGCATTGAGTTCGATTTATTTTTTCATTTTGGAAATTTGAAATAATAAATTTTTATATTGATTTTATTGAAATTATTTAAAAAAAAACAAATTATGTATTTGAATTATTTAATTCTTTTAATCAATTTAATAGACAAAGTCGAAATTAAGTAAATGCTTACTTATGTTTAATTAAGGCTATTTATTTATTGTTTATAACTGGAAGTCTTTCTTTAATTTTGACTTTATATATTACATTATTGAAAGGAATTAAACAATTCATACGCATATTTTGTTCTTTCTAAAAAAATCAATAACTCAATATAAAAATTTATAACTTATTTTGAAATGAAAAAAATTAAGCTAAATGCATTGTGTGACAATGGAATCAAGATAAAATTGCCAAACAAAATTATTTTTTATAAAAAAATCATCTCATTACGCAACTTGCATGATCTCAATCCACTTTTACTGCACGTGAAGTCTGCTGTTGTATACTAGGAAGCAATATAAGTAGGAAATTAGATTTTTATAAACAAATTTAATAAGAAAATATACATTCCAAAATACCCTCATTTTTAACACTGTTAAATTTAAGTTCAATTTTCATGACTTTTGATGGTTGGACTATTTTTCGCTCCTATTTAAGTAGTCTAGAGATTGAATCTGACCTTTTGTATAATCCGGGACTAAAATGCCTCCACCCAAATAGTTGGAGGACAATTTAAGTCATTTTCTACTTTTTTTTTTCTTGCTTACGTTAAAGTCAATATGATGCAGGCAAATTAGAAAGAAAAGTCAAGATAGGAGAACACTTGGACAATAGAAACCAAACTCTATTTAATCTAGAATGCAAACATCCAAACAAACACCAAAACAAACAAAAAGTCGAACAAATGAAAACAAATTATAAAATAAAAACACTATCATCAGAACAACCGACAAGCGGTTTCCTCACATGCAACGAAAAGTAGGTAAAATATGATAAGTGCTTAGGGCTTGCAAACCAAGGGTCCACCATAGCAACAAGGTTCAACGTCTAATCAAACTCATCCAGCAAATGTCACCAAATTCTGCCAACAAACACCTCTAATAGTTCAAGAAGAAGGATACAAGTAGAGTGGAACTTGCGTAGGGAAGAAGAGATTAGAAGCCAAGACGAAATAGAGAGAAGGAAGAGATAATTGGAACAAGCTCTCAAGCTTTTCCAAGAAAAGAGAGAAACCCTCAGGTTTTTAGAGACTTTTCTCAGGTTAATCAACAAACTTCTCATGACAAATACATCTCTAATTTATAAGAGAAAAAGGGGAGCCAAACAGCCAATTTCCACCTCCAACCGAACCAATCAAGTAAGGCGAAGACCAGCAGACAAAATAGAACATCACCCGAAAAAGGCAACACATGAACCAGGTAAAGCAGCCACGGAAAAGCAACCAGGGAAGAAACCGAAAAGACAACACAGGACCGGAACCGGCACCCAGCAAAGGGAGGAGAACCAACTACGGGAAACAACACCGGAAGAAACCGAGGGGACACAAAGAAGGGGAAGAGGCAAGTTCCAAATCCACATAATGAGCTAAAAGGAAGAGTACATTTTCAAATTAATGAACTAAATAGTGCAATTACTCCTCCAAATAATGAGCTAAACATCAGCTCAAGCAATAATGAGCTAGGACCAAGTAGCTTCCAAATTCTCAGCTCACAACCAAAGCAGCCAAGGCCCAACCTGAGAGGCAACAAACAATCCAAGGACCAAAAGAACCCAAGAAGCTAGCATGCCCAAGGTTTGCCATGCCCAAGCACATCCTACTCATGATCATTGGATGTTTTCCATCATAGGATAGCATAAAAAAAATTAAACAAACATTATAATATTCAAATTACAATAAAATGAATATAAACTGAAATAATGCATGCATCACAATCATGGTTAAACTTTGGATTCAGTTATGGAAGCTTATCTTATCATTTAAAACAAGAATTTTTATCCTTTGTGTTGTGTTTGTGTGAAATATTATTTAATAATACCATTTCTTGATGTGCTCATCATGCATGCTCTAAAGTCCATTTTTTACATTATCCTATTTTCTGCTTCAGCTCTCTTCAAAATTTTAAAGAGAAGCTAAATTTATCTTGTATTATTTTTTCCTTTGTTTTCTATGTGACCTTTATGGCAGGTCTGGGTTGTTCTTAAACCAGGCTTCTTGGCTTTTCTGGGAGATCCATTTGATACAAAACCTTTAGACATAATTGTCTTTGACGTACTACCTCCTTCAGATGGAAATGAAGAGGGTCGAGTTCTTCTAGCTAAAGAGACTAAAGAACCAAATCCTTTGCGGTTTGGGTTTACGGTGAGTTTTAAAATTCTTAATAAGTTCCTTTAATTTTTTTTATGTTAGTTTGGTGTAGTGTTACTTTGATTGCATTTGAAAGCAGCATTCATTCCTATCTTGGCTAATAGGTTCCATTCTAGATTTAATATTTGAAGCATTTTTAGACAATTTGCAAAATGTTGTACAATGGTGATTAGTGTTACTCTAAAAAATTAAAAAAGTCCTTGGTGCATGATCAATCATTGATGCCTAGCTTGATTCATTTAAAGAAAGTCTTTTCTTTTGAATGCTATTAATATTAATTTTTTTGGCTAGCAAATTAAATTTTTAGTGTGCATTCCTGGTAATCATACTAGGAAGATTATTAGCAAATATTGCTGGTAATAATCAACTATGCAATTTGTATTATTTTGGCTGACATAGAGGTTGGTTAAGTCATATAGTGCTGTAGGTACCATGAATAGAAATAAAATTTATATTTTCATCAGTTGTGCTATACATGAACATTGCGCATAAATGGTGCACAAAAAGATTAACCTAATCTGTGAGTTTTAAAGAAACTTTAGCCCAAGCTAATGACATGGTATTAGTGGCTTAGCTACACATGAATAATTAGGTTACATTTATCTATATGTATTATATGTTTCGTCAAAGAATAAAAATGTAAATGCCAATGCAAGAGGGAGCAAATATAGCGAATGGCGACCAACTTATTTTGCAACTCACAAAAATTCCTTCCATTATTCTATTGGTTGTATCATTAATTCATTATGCAATTTTGGTGCCATAGCAATTATCAAACGAAAAAAAAAAAGACCAACTAATGAGGGTCTTGAAACTGGGAGGTAGAAGTCGAATGGGATGACAAGAAGCTAGATAGGAAGCGGGAAATTACTTGGATAACTTGAGTATTTTGCACACCCAATTAGGTGGCTACTAAGCACATTACTTGGGTCTATGAAGCATGTAATTTTGCAAACAAATGTCACACAGAGAGAGGTGGTTGGAAGTCCTAGCTTGAGGAAGATTCTATTTAACCATAATCATTCATTCATTGAGCATTACATAAGTAAACCTACCCCCATATATAAAGAAGAGGGCAATACACCCAAAATATAGAAAAAAACTTAATATGCATATAAAAGCTCATAAATGCAATGGTGCCTATGAAATTTAGTCATCATGGTGTAGATGACCTATTAGGAGTCCTCAATTCAAGTGTGGTTTTGCATCAGTTCTCTTAGCTTACGAAGAACTCTGCGCTAAAAATTTTACCAATCCATGGGGAGGCAGAATTGTTCATGAATAGCTTGTGGAATTGTGGAAGCTTGTATCAGCACTTGTAAAAAGATTTGGAGTCTTTGAGGCAAGGCTTCTCCAATATCCATGGACCTGTAAGCAACATCCATAGGTGAAGGATCTAGTAGAGTGGTTCTTGATAATTACTGACGACAGAAGGTGGTAGCTGGGTATCTAAATTAGCTGGCACTATCTAAAACAAAGCAGCATCACTTGCAAAACAACTACAATCAAGATCATAGGCTTGAGAGCTTTTCAGTCAGGCAACTTAAGGATAACCATAAAAATTGAAGCATAATTTACAAATTTTGATCATTATCACGAACAATTAAACTATATTTAAGAATATCATTATTATAAACAATCTAATGTTAGCCAGCATATGGGTTGTGTCTCAAAGTTTATGTTGTATTTGTTACTGAGGTGTACCCTCATTGAAAACTAGTATGAAATATTTGTCTCATTAATAGATGACATTCCACATCCTCAGATTGTGAAATTAATCTCGAGCATTTCCTCATCACTAAAACTCAAGTGTGTGGTCGAAGGAGCCAAAAGTCTCTCCCTACCTATGCTAAAGGATACAATCTGAGTGCTGCATGTAGACAAGGAAATGCTGAAATATGATACAACCTCAATGCATATGCTCAAAACTATATCTAGATCCAACACTAATTTGATTTTAGGTTTAAACCGATTTGGACTTCACACTAAAAGCCCTACAAGAATCTAGCTATAGAGAGTTGGGGTATCGATCATTCGATGGATTCTAACTAAGAGATTGCCCTCTTGGCTTAAATTAGTGTGCAGGTCCTTGCTATCATCACTCTGATAAGTTTAAAAGATAATAAAAGACAACCGAACATAAACAATTCAACAATGAGAATATAAAATATGACATAAGATCATGAACCAACATAGGGGTTGAGGATTGACTTGAGCTACATGTTTGATAATAAAAAAAATATGATATTCCCTATCTCTCGGAAGAAAATAGAGAGATATTTTAAGAGATTAAGTTTTAAAAAGTAAAAAAGATAAGAAAGATAAAATGACGCTTGCACGTGAGCCACATGTTTCATACTAAGTAGGAAAATAAAACAGTGAAGATAATTCCATTTTTGATCTACCTTATCTTTGATGCATGTCCCTGGAAAACACCTAGAGAGGATCATCAATTGGAATAATAATTTTTTTTAATTCTTATTTGTTCCTTATATTTTAGTATCATTCTATTGGGGTTGGTAGGTGGTAGGGTGTGTGGGGAATTGGGTGGTGAAAAAACTGCCATGTGTTTACATATTAACTCAAAAGAGATTGAGATGTGCATTAAAAATGACAGAAAATTAAAGGTCACAATGAATAGTAAAGAGCAAATGTGAGAAAGAATGAAAGATACACAAATCAAATTAGAGTAGTTTGTCCCAATGCTTGTCCACTTGAATTCCTCTAAATTCTCTCCTTTGAAAATCAGTAATGGAGAAATCTTGTACAATCCCCAAGCTTCTTTAAGACAATGAGTCTACTAATCCTAGTAATAACTAGCCAGATCACGTACAAAACTGGAGAATCCTTGGGAATGTCTCTTAGCCTTTACAACATACAAGAAATGAAAAATGGAAGCTCACTAAAGGATGAGAAAAGAAGAGAATGTTGCTCAGGAACTACTGCATTTTTTAGTAGAATGCAAAGAATAAACTTAGAAATAGTGGAAGCACTGCCACTACCAATGGGGTTTGATAGGCCTTAATGGGCTCTTATATATGGCAGAACGTTCCTAGAAATTGCTTATATTAATTCCGTCATATAGCTGCTGGAGCTAAGCAATAACAATTTCTTTTATTAAACAATCACCTGGGCCAAATGATTGAACATTTAGAAGATTGAAAGTTCATCCTGATGGACCTGATCTTATTCCCGTGGATCGGCCAAATGATCATTGGTGTACTCAAGATGTTCAACATGTATGGATTGATTACCAATGTCTTAACATTTAGCCAATTCTCCGTCACCTCAACCAACAATGAACCCACTAAATAGGGAAAGGAAATAAATGGTTTCTTACCATTGTCTATGGATGGAATATTTTAGTTTCATGAGTATGAAATCTGAAATTCAGTAATCACGTATCTATGCATGGTTAATGAGTCATTTATTTTGTCTAATTTGGTATATATCATGTAAATTTTTTAAGTATTTTCTTGGTGCCCTGATTGGTGGAAGAGTATATTTTTTTGGCTATTCAACTGTTATCATAATCATTATTAGTGTTATCTTTAATTATTTTGGGTTGGATTTATGAATTATCCTCCAGTAATTAAATATTGAGTGTTGCATGATTTTTAACTCTATTTTGGCAAATCATTTAGGGCTCTAATTATGTTATTTGGTCTATCCAATTTTTTTTGTGGTCTTTATGCGATAATTAGTTTTAAGTTTCCATATAGCTCTGAAATAAACAACTGAATTTTAGTTTTTTTTGCTTTTACTGAAGATCTGAGAAGTTCAATCTCTAATCAACATTCATCTCAAAAGGTATCTAGTGGAAGCCGAGCAATTAATCTGAGGGTAAAAAGTAGTTCCAAAGTGAAAGACTGGATTGCTGCTATAAATGATGCTGGTTTGAGGCCTCCCGAGGGGTGGTGTTATCCTCACCGTTTTGGTTCGTTTTCACCCCCAAGGGGCTTGATAGAAGATGGCAGTCAGGTACAATGGTTTGTTGATGGCCAGGCTGCATTTGATGCAATTGCTTCTTCCATTGAAGAAGCAAAGTCAGAGGTATTTCTACATTGTCTCTTTTTTTTAAAGAGAAAATGGTTGTCCTTGTATATCTGATAGTTATTATTCCACCAGCTCTACCATCATTGGCAAGTTTTATGCAGATATTTATCGCTGATTGGTGGTTGTGCCCAGAGCTTTATCTTCGACGCCCTTTTCATGCTTATGGATCTTCGCGACTTGATTCATTGCTAGAAGCTAGGGCCAAGCAAGGTGTTCAGGTAGCTTCTATGCCAGCTCAACAATCCATACTGCTTCATGTATTTCTTAAACTCTTTTGAGTTCTTTGCTTTTATGCTACAAGCAATTGAGTACTAAGTAATATGGGTGGTTTTGCTTCCTAATATATTGGTTTGAACTTGAAGCTTCACACACAAATTAATATACATATATATATATATATATATATATATATATTATATATATATATATATATTATATATATATATATATCTCTGTTTCCTAATTTCATTGGTTTTGTTCGATAAAATCTTCATATTAATGAAGGGAAATATACCAACATAGTCCCCCGACTCTTTATTTGGCAATTTAGTATCACATTTCTTCCTGTCTATACACAATTAATCCCAAATAGTCCATCAGTGACTAAATTGGGATCAATTTTTTTTATAATGGAGGGACTAAATTGGGATCAATTTTGTCACAATCTTTATAAATTTTTACATGAGACCATTTAGGATCAATTTATATAGTCGGTGGACTAAACTGAAGAAATAATATACTCTTGAAACTTTATTAACCATATATGAATAGCCCGGGGACTATTTAATGAAGATATGTTTCATTTTCTTCGAGAGTGTGGAGCTCGAGAAGCAATGATCAATAGGCTTCCATTATGTTTTGAAGTGATTTGGTTTGAATCACAAAATAACCTCTTTGTAATGCAAGACATGACCTCTTGTTAAATCTTGGCCGTCCCTTGGCATTTTGATTCCACAGATAGGATGTGAATCCATGGAAGACTCACCTGTTAAATCCCAGCCGTCCCTTGGCATTTTAATCCGACAGCCATGATAGAAATTCGTGGGAGGCTCACCTGGATCACGCTGATCTCCTTCCATATTTAGTTGGCTGATTTAGGAAGGATTATATTAGAGCAATTATGCATGATTTTGTAATTATTTGTTTCTTTATTAAGTTATATTTTATAGATCTATAAATATGGATAGTTTTGTGTAATAAAATTAAGCATTTTCTCTCTCTAATTCTCTAAATTTAACATGGTATCAGAGCCTTCATTGCCATGGTTGGATTTTTTAGTTTTTTGTACTAAATATTAAAATATAAAATGAAATAACTTGAACTTATTGTGCTTCGATATTTTCCTTTATTTTTTCTCTAACAACAAGCAGTATGAAAAGAATTGGTGAGCTATGAGGCTCAATAAGTTATGCAATTTATATAAAAATTAAATGTCAGATTATAAATAATAACATAATTAAATTAACTTAGAAATATTTGGAAAACAACATAAAAGTCTATATAGAATATCAATATTAGTCTTTAAAGATTTGACTAAACTTTCATAAAAATGTTCAATGGAGCTCAAGTAAACTTAACATTATCGTCATTGAATTACATAGATGTCCATTTTGTCTCTTTAGAGGTCTCTTCTACCCCTCATACTATGCAAGTATCATATCTAGGGTTCCTTTCACCTCACATGCTATTGTAAGTTTCATATCATTTTATAGCCAATCTTTACTAATATGATATTCAATAAATTTTATATATTCATAGTTCATATTTGTATTGTTTGGTTGTATAATTTTATTACAACATAGTTGTTATACTGTTTACATAAAGAGACTGTGTACACAATATATAAAGAATTGTACTTCTTTTCAAAATGTTAGCAACTAGCAAAATGTTCAAATAATCATATCATATATTCTGGTAAATTCCAATTCCTCAAACATAGGTGTAGTCGCTCATACATGAATACTTGACTGTTAACGTGCATAATATAAAATCACCTTACTTTAATGACTATCTTTCTAAATTGTCGTTCAAAGTCAGTGTACATGTCTACAATGATAACATTTACTCTTTAATTCAAATTTGTATTACTTATGTCTCCTCAATTCTTCCACCTCGTACTCTTTTCTTTTGTAAGGAACATATACAAATCACTTCTAAATCCCTATATTTTCTATAATTTATCATTCAAATAAATTTGCATAAAATCAATTTATACTAACATAATCATTTACCTCGTAACCTCCTTTCTGCATGTATCTGAAGAATCCTAAATACAAGTTGAATAATCTTCTGTAGAAACTTGTACTAACCTTTGCAAATTTATCAACCACGTTAAAACAACTAAAATTTTCTTACCTCAATTTCGTCTGCCTTCTTCCCTAAACTTCTTCTTCCTTTGCTTCTTTACTCAGCTGAAAATTTCGGATCCTTTCAGTGCTACTATTCCTCACAATCACGGTTCCCTCACACAGAAATTTCTATAAATTAACTGCTGTTCTACTCATAGGATCCACAAGCCATGCTTCCCACTTCCTTCAGCACATAAATCCGAATTCTTCCCTACAGCCATTCTCTTCTCACCTCACTGAGCCGAACTCCTCCTTCAGCACTGTGCCGAACACTGCTACAGTAATTCCTGCACTTGATTTTCTTCTCTCTTGGCTTGCCTGAAATCAAACGGAATAACTGCTCTAATAACTCCTTACAGCCAAAATATGCATCTTTCAGAAATTAGGAAATTACATAATTTTCTTCAATATATTATCTATTATTAATAAAAATTGTTTTCTTATCTTAAGACTACTGTTAAGTATATTAATTTACTTCACTGTAACAATAATTGAAAAGTATTATTTAAACTAATTTAAACTTTTAAAAAATAGAATTTGTTGAAATTTTCATTACCTAAAATTTTATAAATATACAATACTTTACTCACCTTTCTTCTCCGCTATTTCTTCTACCTTACTAATATCTACAGAGCTGCGAGCCGTATTCTTTCAAGAAGCACCAAGATAATTTTTTAGGAAAATAAGCAATGAGTTGCTGAGTGGTCTATGCGATATGGCTTCTGGAGCATTGTGGTGTTATACATATTGTTCTACATGATGGTGAAACATTTAGAAGTATTGGAGCTTCACAATAGTTAACCTTAAAAAGTGGAATTGTAGTTTTTTTTCATACATATGACGTGAATTTTGCCATAATAATCGGGCATGCTAATATAGGTAATATTTCATAGATATTACCCTGGATCCCAAACATGACACATTTGCTACGTTTGGAAAATAAGTTCTTTCAACATTGACTATTTCCCTTGGCTAAAGCAGCTACTCGGGGATTGAATGGATTGGATCGATTAGAAATGAAATAATTTGTTTAATTTGCACGAGTTATATGATTCACCACCATTTTGTGGGGCATTGTTAGGAAAATATTTCTTTATCAGCACTAAGAATAGTTTTGGATTCTAGTGGTTAAAAAATTCATGATTTTTCTGTATATAAAATCATCATTACAGAAGTGGGCCTCTTCCACATAAAAAGGGAAAAATTTTGTTTCAATAGAATTATAAGTGGTGTGGAAGAAACAAAATTCAGTGGCATCTTTATGCTTATTTTTAACATCATGCTTGTTGAAATGAGAAGACATCTTGTTCATGATATTGTTCTCTTAATTTTAGTCTGCAGATTATATGACTAATTGATATCAGATCCTCAAACTTATTTGGTCCGATTTATTCTTATGATCACTTATCCATTTTGCACATTTCACTATGACTGGGTTGGGACCCTTGCGGGGGAAAGGAGTTAGATGAGTTGGGAGTATATCTTGTGTACAACATAGCATCTACATTATAGCCAAGATTGTGATGTCTAACAATTTGCAGATTTACATACTTCTCTACAAAGAAGTTGCTCTTGCCTTGAAAATTAATAGCGTATACAGTAAGCGAAGACTGTTGAACATTCATGAAAATGTGAAAGTTCTGCGTTATCCAGATCATTTTTCAACTGGCGTTTATTTGTGGTATGATATTCCATTCTACTAATTGAAACTTCATATTGATTTTCTAGCAAAAATAAACTAATTTTCTTTTTTAACTGTCCATTCATGTTAAAATTCTCATTCATTCTAGGTCCCATCATGAGAAAATCTTGATAATTGATAATCGGGTTTGCTATTTGGGTGGACTTGATTTGTGCTTTGGCCGCTTTGACAACTCCAAACACCAAATTAGTGACCATCCTCCTTTGATTTGGCCTGGAAAAGACTACTATAATCCAAGGTAAATTTATTCTATGCTGCTGATTACTTAGACCCTTACACTGAATTTGTTTCTTTTTCAAATTTAAATTAAACTTCTTTTTGTCAATTAAGGGAATCTGAACCAAATTCATGGGAAGATACAATGAAAGATGAGGTCGACCGAAGTAAGTATCCTCGCATGCCTTGGCATGATGTCCAGTGTGCTCTTTGGGGACCACCTTGTCGGGATGTTGCAAGACACTTTGTTCAGCGTTGGAATTATGCAAAGGTTGATTCTGCTTCAAGGTTCTTTGATTAATTATGTATGCTATTTTAGTCCTAATTATAATAGTTTTCTTATTTACAGAGAAACAAAGCTCTGCATGAGGAGGCGATTCCTTTGTTAATGCCTCATCATCATATGGTTATTCCTCATTATATGGGACCAAACAAAGAAGTTAAAGATGATATTAAGCCAGAAGATATCAATCCTAGAGGACTGAAAAGGCAAGAATCATTTTCCTCTCGTTCTTCATATCAGGACCTCCCATTACTTTTACCCCAAGAGCCAGACGGGCTAGACAAAGTTAGTGGAAATCCAAAGATGGAAATAAGTCAAATTCTTGCAGAACAACGGAGCAAGGCAAATTACAGTTCTGCTTTCTCATTTCGGAAGGCCAAAGTTGAGCATCCAATTCCAGATATGCAAATGAAGGACTTTGTTGATGATATTGATTGTTGTCAAACTCGGGGAGATGGGAATTATAATGGAATTGCGCAAACCGCTTTTCTTAATATTGATAAAGAGTGGTGGGAAGCACAAGAGCGTGGTGATCAGGTCTCTACAGAGGAAGTTGGACAAGTTGGTCCTCGTACGCCATGTCACTGCCAGGTTAGATCTTTTTGATAAATGAACTCGTTGATTAATTTGTCCTTGCAGTTGTAATTCATCATCACACCAATTTCTTGCTGACAATACATATTTTTTTAAATTGAGTGTTAAAACTGAGAATTTGAGAGGGAAAAGCTTGAAATTATTCATTACAATCTTCCCTATTTATAGATCTATACAAGATATCCTAATGAGGAAATAGTAAATTGCAGAATTAATAATACATAAAAATCTTTCCTAAATTCGTCCCCTCATTATGGCGTGATCCATGAGAGTATCCCACGGATTGATCTTTGTGTCCGTCAGATCCTTTGCACTGGGAACGGCTGGATTTTGACAGCTGGATTTCAACACTCCCCCTCAAGCTGGGAAATATGGATCCGTCATTCCCAGCTTGTCAATCATACGGAGAAAGACAGAACTGTCCAATCCTTTAGTAAGGAAATCTGCAAGTTGATCCTTTGATGATACATGGTCAACACTTACTAGACCACTGTCTAGTTTTTCTTTAATAAAATGTCTGTCCATTTCTATGTGCTTGGTCCTGTCATGCTGGACTGGATTGTGGGCTATGCTGATTGCTGATTTGTTGTCACAATGTAGCTTCATGGGCTCATCCCACTTAACCTTCAGATCTTCTAGGATTATTTTGATCCACAGTAGCTCACATATTCCCAAGGCCATAGCTCGATATTTAGCTTCTGCACTAGATCTTGCCACCACATTCTGTTTCTTGCTTCTCCATGTAACTAGGTTTCCTCCAAGAAATGTGCAATACCCAGAGGTAGATCTTCTATCAATCGGTGATCCTGTGTAGTCAGCATCCGTGTATACTTCTAGGGTCATTCCACAATCTCTCTTAAAGAGAATTCCTTTTCCTGGTCTTCCTTTAAGGTAGTGCAATATCCTGTCTACCGCTTGCATGTGAATCTGCTTTGGATTCTGCATAAACTGACTGACCATACTTACAGCAAATGCTATGTCTGGTCTAGTGTGGGAGAGGTAGATCAATTTCCCTACAAGTCTCTAGTAGGCCCCTTTATCTACATCTGGATCTTCTTTAGCTTCTCCCAATTTAAGATTAGGTTCTACTAGTGTTGGTGCTAGCTTACATGCAAGTTTACCCGTTTCTCTTAGAAGATCTTTGATGTATTTCTGTTGTGAAATGAAGATTCCTTTGCTGGAGTGAGCTACTTCAATTCCGAGAAAATATTTTAGTCTCCCAAGTTCTTTGATGTCAAATTCCTTAGTAAGATTCTTTCTTAAACTGGCTTTCTCCTCTTCATTATTTCCAGTCAAAATAATATCATCAACATACACTAATAATATTGTGACTCTCCCTGAGTCTGAGTGTTTGAAGAATAGTGTATGATCCCCTTGACTCTGTCGATACCCATTCAGGAGCATGAATTTAGAGAATCTTCCGAACCAGGCCCTTGGTGATTGTTTGAGCCCATATAGAGCCTTTTTTAGTTTGCACACCTTGTTACCTTCAGATTTTTCTTTAAAGCATGGTGGTATTTCCATAAATATCTCTTCTTCTAAGTCCCCATGTAGGAATGCATTTTTCACATCCAGTTGTTTCAGGTGCCAGTTGTACTTGGCTGCTAGTGAGAGTAGTATTCGGACAGTATTCATCTTGGCCACGGACGCAAACGTTTCTTGGTAGTCAATGCCATACGTTTGAGTAAACCCTTTTGCCACTAGTCTTGCCTTATATCTCTCCAGTGTGCCATCAGCTTTGTATTTTACTGAGAACACCCATTTGCAGCCGACCGATTTTTTCCCTATCGGTAGATTGACGATCTCCCATGTTTTGTTCTTCTCCAAGGCCTGCATTTCATCTTTCATGGCATTTCTCCAATTTTTATCAGATAACGCCTCAGAAACATTGTTAGGAATATGGATATCTTCTAATGTAACAAGGAAATTTTTGTGTGATGATGAGAAGTTGTTGAAGGACATAGAGTTGTCTATAGGGTATAAGGGAGGTGGTGATCTTACCTTATTTCCAGGAGATGGTTCAGATTCTTGGATCTGCTTTGGAGCACAGCTTGAGTTTGTATGTCTGGAGTAAACCTTTCCAAATCTAATGATAGCATTGTCGTTTGTTTCCCTTTCTTGGGTTTCAGGTGGATTTTTCTGAGGTGGTGGAGGAAGGTCGAGAGGTGCAAGTTCATTTTCCTCATCTTCCTCAAGTTCAGTCTCCCCCTGAAGATGAGTTTTTGAAAAATAGGAATTTCATTCAGCAAATGTAACATCAATAGAGACAAAGGTTTTTCTTGTGGGTGGATGATAACACTTATACCCTTTTTGGGTAGCAGAGTAGCCAACAAAGATGCATTTGAGTGCTCTTGGATCTAATTTTCCCCGCTCCTGGCTGTGGATATGAACATAGGCAGTGCACCCAAATATTTTGGGTGTAAGATTATGATGAGTTCGAAACTCTGGGTAAAAGGAGGATAAGGTCTCCATTGGAGTTTTTAGGCCTAAGGTTGTTGAAGGTAGGCGGTTTATGAGATATGCTGCAGTTAAAAGAGCTTCCCCCAATAGGATTTGGGTGTATTATAGTGAAATAGGAAAGCTCGAGTGGAGGCTAGAAGGTGGCCATTTTTCCTCTCTGCAACCCCATTTTGTTGTGGGGTGTGAACATAGGAGGACTCATGGATGATCCCTTCACTCTGGAAGTAGGAGGAAAGGGTTTGGTTGAAATAATCTTTGGCATTATCGGAGCGGAAACTCCTTATTTTTACCCCGAATTGATTTTTAATCATGGAATGAAAGATGGGAACAATGGTGCTAACATCAGATTTATGTTTAAGGAGATAGATCCAAGAGACTCTAGTGCAATCATCAATGAATGACACAAACCAGCGTGCCCCAGAGATGTTGGGAATTTTAGAGGGTCCCCAAATATCACTATGAATAAGGAAGAAAGACGTAGCACATCTCTCACTTTTGTTTGGGAATGAGGTTCTTTTATGCTTAGCCAATTCACAGGTTTCACACTGAAAAATTTTATTGTCTACTTGATGAAAAAGTTGTGGATACATATGTTTTAAGACATCAAAAGATGGGTGTCCTAGTCTATAATGATGAAGCCAAATAGTGGAGGTCCTATCGACTAGGGATAACAAAGAGCAACTCTTTTTAGATTGGTTTGGTTCTTCCAGGTAGTACAATCCTGCTTTCTCCTTAGCAAGTCCAATCTTCTTCCCCGATCTCTGGTCCTGAAATAAGCAATAAGAAGGTTTAAACAATGCTTGACAATTATGATCATTGGTAAGTTTTTGTATTGATATCAAGTTTGTGGATAATTGTGGTACGTGGAGCACATTTTTTAGGGTGAGGGATGGGGATAATATGATATCTCCTTGGCCAGCTACAGTGGTAAGAGAACCATCAGCAGTGATGATTTTTTTGTGATTTGAGCAAGGAGTATAATTTATGAGGTGGGTTGGTGGGTGGGTCATATGATCTGTGGCTCCTGAATCAATGATCCATAATTCCTTTAATTGATTTCTAGAAGCACTTAAACTAATAGAAATTGGAGTCTTACCTGAGAGTGCAAGTGAAGAAGAAGCATTTGGTTTTTCAAGAGATACCAGGAGTCGTTTCAATTTATCAATATCTTCTTTGTTGAATTCTCCAAGGCTGGACTGAGCTTCTAGCTTACTTGTAGTGTTGTTGGCATGTGGTGTGCTCCTTGTCTCACCTTTTTGATTCCACTCTTTGCTGGGGGGTTTTCCATGTATCTTCCAGCATGTTTCTTTTGTGTGTCTTGACTTTTAACAATAGCTGCACCATAGTGAGTCTTTATCTTTGAATTTTGAAGAATCTTTACCTTTCTCCTTCCATGATGATTCTTTGTTCATCACCATTGCTGAGCTTTCAATAACCTTTGGTTCTAACATCACTCCTCGTCGACTTTCTTCTGCGCGGATGAGAGAAATGGTTTCGTTGAGTGATGACGTCTCCTCTTTGCCAAGGATCTGAACTCTAACTTGGTCAAATTCTGCATTTAGTCCTACAAGAAAGTCATAAACTATATCTTTTTCAATAAAGTTTTTTAGGATCGCCGCATCTTCCGGACATCTGGTTTCTATGCACCTATAGTGATCAAGTTCCTGCCACAGATTTTGTAGAATGGTGGCATACTCCGTCACAGTCTTACTCCCCTGCTTCGTGCTTCCAACTTTGGCTTTAACTTCAAAGATTTGAGCCGCATCACGAGCTTTGGAGTAGGTTTGTCTAGCAGCATCCCATATGTCCTTTGCCGTCAAAAGGAACATAAATGTATCACTAATTTCTGGAGTCATTGAGTTCCACAACCATGACATAATCATGGAGTCTGCTTCATCCCATACCTTAAATTTAGGATCTTCTTCTTTTGGTCCTCCTCCAATGAGGTGATGTACTTTCCCTTTCCCCTTCAAGTAGGTCCTCACAAATTGAGACCACTTTAAATAGTTCTTCCCATTTAGACGATAGGAAGGTTGAATGCTTTGAAGGTCACCTCGTCCTTGGTGCGCCATAGACTCCTCATTTTGCTCAATGCTTTGGGAGGAATTAATTTCAAACATTGGGTAGCAATGAAGGATTCCAAAAAATTTCTTTTTCGTTCGACAATAAAGGTCGATTTTTTTTTTCTCTCTCTCGGGTTTAATAAGCCGACCGAGCCAAGTAGGTAAGCTTGGATCGGTAACTTAGGGTAACCCAAGCCCAATCACGCGAGCACGTGAGCACTCGAACTCAAGTAGGAGCCTTCGAGCGGTCCTTCTGCACGATTCCGCCTCTTTTGCCGTAAGCAGGACCTTCGGCTTCCTCTTCCGATCCTTCCGCACGACACCAAGGGGAAGCCGCAGAGATCCTTCCGCACGATACCAAGGGGAAGCCGCGGTTGGAGGAAGAATCGGCCTCGACTGGTCGTGCGATCGGAAGTGAGGATCGAGCGGGGTGCTTCGCTCCTTCGACGATCTTCCCTCCCTGTCGGATCGGGATGCTTGCTGTCCTCAGTCCGCTCTTTCGTCCGTCGGCTCGGGAGAAGACAACCACACCGTTCGGACGCTCCTCCGGATTCTCTCGGGCTTCCGATCGTCTTCGACTGGGTCGTGCGATCGGAAGTGAGGATCGAGCGGGGTGCGCCTTCGTCCGTCGGCTCGGGAGAAGACAGTCGAAGATGCTCCTTCTTCGGATACGCTCGGACGTTCGGCTCTTAGCAGAAGTCTCGATGACTTTGGCCTTCCTCTCGGATCGGAATTTCCGATTGAAGCTTCTTCTTCTTCTCTTCCTCTTTCGACGATCTAGGATCGTTCTCCGACGGCAATTAAGGCCGTTGGCTCTGATACCATGTTAAAACTGAGAATTTTAGAGGGAAAAGCTTGAAATTATTCATTATAATCTTCCCTATTTATAGATCTATACAAGATATCCTAATGAGGAAATAGTAAATTGCAGAATTAATAATACATAAAAATCTTTCCTAAATTCGTCCCCTCATTATGGCGTGATCCATGAGAGTATCCCACGGATTGATCTTTGTGTCCGTCTGATCCTTTGCACTGGGAATGGCTGGATTTCGACAGCTGGATTTCAACATTGAGCATTGTACTCTTTTTGATCTGTGGATCAAGAAGATTTATTACATTGATGGATAATGTGAGGAAACAAATTGTTTGATACGTATCTATGTTTTTACGTTGTTACTTCACATATAACAAAAACCAAATCAGGGAATGCCAATTGCAATATTTTTGCAAAAAACAAAGTTTGAGAAATAAAATTGACTTTCCTGTAGGCTTCTGATTCAGGTCTGTTTTTTCATATAATGAAGAACCATTATAATTTGAGATGGGGGAAGTTGGTTGTGTGTCAGATTTACTCCTTGTTTTTTATTAAATGTTATGAATGCTTATATAAAATGATTTTTATTAACATTTCCATGACACCGCGATCAGATATCCAGTAGTCATGTCTACACTTTGGCTGGCGGTTCATTCCTCGGATATTCAAACTCCATTAATTCATTAAATATAGTATTACCATCAATAAATACATTATCTCAAGGAAAGCAACAATACATTCTATTCATAATTAGTTGGAAAAAGACATTTTCTAGGCTCAATTTCCAATTCTGAAAGTGGCACTAATTCTTGTCTATATATATGTTTTATATATACAAGAATTGGAATATTAATGGAGTATTTCCTTTCATTATTTGTGCAAATTTATATAATCTTAGAAAAGCATCTAATAAGAAATATATAAAATCAAAAACTAAAAATAGCTTCAAATTAATTACAGTAGGACAACCCACATAGATTCATGAGGTGGACGTGGGCTCTGAAATTTGTGGCTCGGCTTTGCTAAGAGGGTTCTTATGATCATTAGATTCCTTAGGTGGTGAAGAAAATCCCTTTCATTAGCAAGTCCAATAATCATCCTTCTGCGCTATTATTGAAAGATATAATGGGAATGATTAATCTTTAGTAGCTTTTGGAGAGTAGCAAGTTGGTAAATAATTTAGGTACATGGATAGTATTTCAGAGTGTGATGGATTTATTTATAAGAATGTCTCATTGTTAGACATGATTGCTAAGGAATCATAAAAAAGTGTTATTTTCTTATTGTTAGGACAATGAGAATATGAAAAAAATTGTGTGAGTGAGTCACATGATTTGTAGCTTCTAAATCAATGATTTAGTAGTTGGAAATGGGCATATTGAGATTTAAAAGTATGCGAAGAGAAAGTCTTATTTGAGAATGATGAAGATTAAGTACCTATTACAGGACTTTTTTATAGTGATTCTAGTAAGTTTTTCAATTTTTTTTTACTTCTTTACGGAACTTGATGGGTGATTCTTTGATATTTATCTTCTCCTAAATGCATTATATGTGCATGTCAATGTTCTTTTGTCTATCCTCTTTGTTTTATCCAATTTTGTCATCATAGTTTTTCATGAAGCTTATGATACCTTTCCTTTGCGTGACGATCCTTTTTGCAAATATTGCATCATAGAGAATTTCTATTGATTTTTTTTGCTAGGGACAACTTCTTGTTTCGAGGATTTTGAGTAAGAGTTTTTGATGTTAGCAGTCTTTGTCACTATTGTTGAACTCTCAATGAATTTGTTGGTAATCTTGACTCCTCATCTTTAGTTTGGATTATGACAATAACCTTATTTAGTGATCTGAATAGTCTTTTTTGAGACTTTGAGTTTATTGTTTGATCATGTAAGATTTCGACAACAGTAATGAAGGTTACAACTTCAAAAAGAAAAAGAAAGAAGAAAGAAAAAAAAAAATGCCTGAAGCTCTATTACCATGAGAAGAATTGGTTGAGCATTTCATTCCATCATTTATACAAATTTTATACAATCCTAGGACAGACCTTCTAATAGGAAATGCACTAAATCAGGAAATGAAAAATAGCCAAAAAATTAATTGTTATAGGTAGCCCACATGAATTGGTGAGGTGTTAGCAAATATTCCATCGATTGATGAGGTCACAATGGAAAGAATAAGGGAAGAGGGCTAGCTAGTTGGCTCTTAGGAGTTAGGCTATGGCGGATGGACTGGCAGGATCCAACTGGGGTGAACAGGCTACCTGGCATGGAAGCCAATGCATGCCCGTTGGGAGCCAGTTGGAGGTTGATTTACATGGTTCCAATTATCACGCATACATAGACATGATTTAGAGTATATATCACACACATGCCCTTCAAGTGTTGCAAATAGGTACTTTCAGTCCTTGGTGTGATCAATCTAAACTAAATGTCATAAATGCTCTTTACCAAAGCCGATATACCCTGACAGATGACTTCATAAATGGATCATATATATGTTTTGACGAAGATTTGATCTAGCTTTGCCAAATTTGATACAGGCAAGACCATACCATTGGTCTGTTTGATTGATAAAGCAAGGGAACTCCGCCTATGTGTTCGGCCTAGACTAACCAACCATTATTGGCAAACATTCTGTTATGCCGGTCCAGCTTGGACCGGCTCAACCTGGACCGGCCCAGCCGGTCCAGTTTTACAGGAGACGGGCCAGGGGGCGGGCGGAAGAGAGAGAGAGCCAGGGAGTGGGGTCCACTTGCAATTCAAACATGGGTTAAGTGTTTTTGGAGGGAGAAGGAAGGGTAGAGTAGTCCTTTTGTTCTTATTTTGAATTAGATTGTATTAATAGGGGGTTATGAGGGGATTAGGGTTTCATCTTGATTTTGAATGTGATTTGGAGATCTAGGTTTTATTTCTTTTGGGCTCTAGGCTACGGCTAGAGATTTGGAGAGTCTTTCCTTCCTCTCGAATCGAAGGAAAATTGTATCTTTCTTGTCTTTTGCATCGACTAGTGGAATACAATCGTTTGCTATTGTTTTCCTATTATTTCCTACGCGTTCTCTCAGATTTTTCCGCTGTTTTTGGTGTGTGGTGGCTGTTTTCCCATAGAAAACAGCAGGATACTTGTGATTTGGCTTAGATCCGATAGGAATCACTTGAAATATTCAAGTGGTCCCTATCAAATTGGTATCAGAGCAAGATCCGGGCGGTAAGGGGCTGTTTTTCCCACGGTTTCGCAGCAGATTTTTGCTGAATTTTCCTGGATCCGAAGACATCTCGTTGGTTCCCATGGCATCTAAGCGTGTAGAAGTCTTGGAGACCGAGATGGGTCAACTTAAGGCGGATCTGGAGGAGAAGATGGCCACATTTAGTGAGAATGTGGAGGGAAAATTCATGGCTCTGGAAGAGATGATGAAGAAGTTGCTGGAAGGGCAAGCAAGGGCAGTGCCAACGGAGGAAAGAGGAGAAGGTAGTGGGAGCAGGGGTAAGGAGAAGGTGAATCCAGAAAGGGAGGATGATGTGGAGCTGCTTGACAGCAACGGAAGGATGCCACCTAGGGAGTCCATCAGGAGGGAAGAACAGGATAGAAGGAGAGACTTCCGTGAAGGAAGAGAAGAGGATTGGCGACGACGGAGGCCCGACCCATTGGACCGACCTTGGGGAAATTATAACCACCATGGCGAGGTACGAGGGGAAGATGGCTACCGGCGGCCAAGGAGGGAGGATGAGCCCCGTTATGGAGAGAGGGGAACGTGGGAAGATCCCATTGCTTGGGACAGAGGAGGTCATGGGGAAAACAGGGCGTACGGGGTGGACACTAGGGCCAGGAAGCTGAAAATGCCTGTCTTCGAAGAGGGAAATGTGGATGAGTGGATCCACAAGGTGGAAAGGTATTTTGCAGTGAATGGCCTTATGGAGGAGGAGAGATTGATGGCTGCTAGCATGTGCTTGGAAGGGGCGGCTTTTGCCTGGTTCAAGTACATGGACAAGTGGGATCCGGTGAGAACTTGGAGGGATTTCAAGGAGGCCATCAGAGAGAGATTCAGGGGGGGCAGCCCATGGGAGATATCAGAACAATTCTATGCCCTCACTCAAGAGGGAACAGTGGAGGAATACAGGAAGAAATTTGAGAGCTTGGTGGGAGACATGGAGGGCCTATCAAACAGTACGTTAGGGGTGAACTTTATGAAGGGCCTCAAACCCGAGATCAGAGATGCAGTGAAGGTCATGAGACCAAGAGATCTGAGGGAGGCGATGGAGTTAGCTCAGTTGGTGGAGAACCAGAAGACCAACGCCCGCACTTGGAGGAACAATCACTCAGGAGGGCCCACCAGGACAACTACCACTTACTTGGCTCCAAAAGGACCAAGCCCCATTCTACCTAGAGAGAGTGGAAAGGAGAAGAGCGGGGTGACCAGATCTGCTGGAAGCTTCAAAAAATTGACTGAGGAGGAGATGCAGGAGAAGAGGGCCAAGGGCCTTTGTTTCAGATGTGAGGAGAAGTTTGTTCCAGGACATAGATGCAAGGATCGCGCTCTTCGGGCTCTCACCGTCTATATAGACGAGGCGCCTGAAGAGGGTGATGATTCTGATGAGGAGCAGATTGATCCACAGTTGGAGGTAGCCGAGGTCTCCCTCAATTCTGTGATGGGATTCACTCCTAGCCATACGATGAAGGTGAAGGGGGAGATTCTGGGGAGAAAGGTTGTGGTTCTGATTGACAGTGGGGCAACCCACAATTTCATATCCACCCAGGTGGCGGAGGAGCTAGGGATGGAGCCTACTGAGACAGGCAGCTACGGGGTGATGATGGGGACCGGGAAGATTGAGTCCAGCACCGGGATCTGCAAAGGGGTGGAGATGAGGCTACAGGAGATCAGGGTGGTAGAGGATTTTCTACCCCTGAAGTTGGGTAGCACAGATGTCATTTTGGGCATGAAATGGCTACAGACCTTGGGTGAAACCAAGGTGAATTGGGGGACCATGGTGATGGAGCTGAGCGTAGAGGGGAAGCAGGTGAAGCTGAGAGGAGAACCAGGATTGTCCAGAACTGGAGTGTCACTCCGATCCATGGTGAAAATCATACAGGAGGAAGGAGGAGGATTCCTGGTGGAGTTGCAGAGCTTGGAGGAGCAGGAGGAGGGGGAGGAAAGACCCATCCCCGCTTTGGTTCAACCCCTGTTGCAGGAATTTGAGGATGTGTTCCAACCTCCAGTTGGACTACCACCTGACAGAGAACAGGAGCACCAGATTATCCTGAAAGAGGGAGTATCTCCTATCAGTGTGAGACCTTACAGATATCCTCAGGTGCAGAAAGATGAGATAGAAAGGTTGGTGGGAGAAATGCTAGAAGGAGGGATCATTCAGCCCAGTGTGAGTCCTTTCTCTAGTCCAGTTCTGCTTGTGAAGAAGAAGGATGGGAGTTGGAGGTTCTGTGTAGATTATAGAGCTCTCAACAAGGAAACTGTGCCTGATAAGTTTCCTATACCTGTGATTGATGAGTTGATGGATGAGCTACATGGAGCAGCCTTGTTCACCAAGGTCGATCTGAAGTCAGGCTATCACCAGATCAGGATGAGGAAGGAAGACGTGCAGAAAACGGCCTTCAGGACTCATGAGGGTCACTACGAGTTTCTGGTGATGCCTTTTGGCCTCACCAACGCTCCGGCAACATTCCAAGCTTTGATGAATCGGATCTTCAAGCCACACCTACGCAGGTTTGTGTTGGTATTTTTTGATGACATCCTAATTTATAGCAGGACTGAGGAGGAACACCTAGAGCACCTGAGAGTGGTGTTGGGTGTGCTGAAGGAGCATCAGTTGAAGGCCAACTTCAAGAAGTGTGACTTCGCTCAGGCACGGGTGGAGTACCTGGGGCACGTGATATCCCAGGAGGGAGTGGCTGCAGATCAATCCAAGATAGAGGCAATGCTGGCTTGGCCTCAACCCAAGACCTTGAAGGGACTCAGAGGATTTTTGGGACTGACAGGCTATTACAGAAGGTTTGTGAGAGGATACAGCACCATAGCATGGCCTCTGACAGAGCAGTTGAAGAAGGACGGGTTTTTATGGGGAGAAGCAGCTTCAGAGGCCTTTGAGAAGCTGAAGAAGGCCATGACGACGGTGCCAGTGCTTGCTCTGCCAGACTTCAGTCAGGTGTTTGTGGTGGAGACAGATGCTTCAGGCTATGGATTGGGAGCAGTGTTGATGCAGAGGCACAGACCCATAGCTTACTTCAGTCAAGTCCTGTCATCCCGGGCTAGGCTGAAGTCTGTCTACGAGAGAGAGCTGATGGCGATTGTACTGGCCATCCAAAAGTGGAGACCTTATTTATTGGGCAGACATTTTATTGTCAGGACGGATCAGAGGAGCCTGAAATACTTGCTAGAGCAGAGAATGGTCACAGAGGAGCATCAGAGGTGGTTGTCCAAGCTGCTCGGATATGATTTTGAGATCCACTACAGGCCAGGACTAGAGAATAAGGCAGCAGATGCCTTATCACGTTGTATGGGGGAGCTCCAGGGGATTGCTGTGTCAGTACCTGTTCTGATTGATTGGGAAGCCATCAAAGAGGAGAGCATCCAGAATGAGGAGCTAAGGAAAATCAAAGAAGAAGTGCTTTCAGATGAAAAGAGCCACCCAGGCTACACAGTGGTGGGGGAAAGACTGTACTATCAGGGAAGGAGTGTGATTCCTAGGTCTTCCATTCATATTCCCCATCTTCTACAGGAGTTTCATGGGAGCGCCATAGGAGGGCATTCAGGAGTGCAGAAGACTTATAGCAGGATTGCTGCTGAATTATATTGGAAGGGGATGAGAAAAGACATAGAGGAGATGGTGGCTAAGTGTGATACCTGCCAGCGGAACAAGTACATGACGATGGCACCAGGGGGATTACTACAACCCCTGGCCCTACCAGAGAAGGTTTGGGAGGAGATTACTATGGATTTCATTGATGGGCTTCCAAAATCAGAAGGGTACACGGTCATATTTGTAGTGGTGGACAGGTTGAGCAAATATGCTCATTTCATTCCCTTGAGACACCCATACACAGCAGTATCTGTAGCAGCAGCTTTTGTGAGAGAGATAGTCCGCCTGCATGGGGTACCGGAGTCTATTGTTTCTGATAGGGACAAGGTGTTCCTGAGCCATTTTTGGAGGGAGTTATTCAGAATGCAGGGCACAGTATTGAAGAGGAGCACAGCATATCATCCACAGACGGATGGGCAGACGGAGGTGGTGAATAGAAGCTTGGAGACATACTTGAGATGCTTTGTGTCTGAGACACCGAAGCAGTGGGCCAAATGGCTGGCCTGGGCAGAATACTGGTACAACACCTCCTCTCACTCGGCTACCAAAATGACACCTTTTAAGGTGTTATATGGAAGAGACCCCCCACACCTGGTACACTACAGCCATATGAGCACTCCAGTATCTGCAGTGGATCAGCACTTGAAGGAAAGGGATCAAGTGTTGGACGAGCTCAAGAGGCATCTTCTCAGAGCCCAACAGATTATGAAGAAACAGACGGACAATAAAAGGAGGGATATACAGTTTGGAGTGGGAGACAAGGTCTACTTGAAGCTCCGACCATACAGACAGAGGACTCTAGCCCAAAAGAGAAATGAGAAGCTAGCAGCGAGATATTTTGGCCCTTTCGAAGTGGAGGAGAAAATCGGGGAGGTGGCATACAGATTGAGGCTTCCTCCAACAGCCAGAATACACCCCGTTTTTCATGTATCCCAGTTGAGGAAAGTAGTGGGGGAGCATGCAGTAAGCCCAGAGCTGCCCAGCACCTTGAGTGAAGACATGGAAGTGACACTGGAGCCTCTAGCGGTAGAAGGAGTGCGCATCAATGAAAAAGGGGAAAAGGAAGTGAAAATTAGATGGAGCGGCCTCCCAGATTATGAGGCCACATGGGAGCCATTGGAGAGGATTGCAGTACAGTTTCCTGCCTTCCACCTTGAGGACAAGGTGGTACTTTGGGAGGGGGGTAATGTTATGCCGGTCCAGCTTGGACCGGCTCAACCTGGACCGGCCCAGCCGGTCCAGTTTTACAGGAGACGGGCCAGGGGGCGGGCGGAAGAGAGAGAGAGCCAGGGAGTGGGGTCCACTTGCAATTCAAACATGGGTTAAGTGTTTTTGGAGGGAGAAGGAAGGGTAGAGTAGTCCTTTTGTTCTTATTTTGAATTAGATTGTATTAATAGGGGGTTATGAGGGGATTAGGGTTTCATCTTGATTTTGAATGTGATTTGGAGATCTAGGTTTTATTTCTTTTGGGCTCTAGGCTACGGCTAGAGATTTGGAGAGTCTTTCCTTCCTCTCGAATCGAAGGAAAATTGTATCTTTCTTGTCTTTTGCATCGACTAGTGGAATACAATCGTTTGCTATTGTTTTCCTATTATTTCCTACGCGTTCTCTCAGATTTTTCCGCTGTTTTTGGTGTGTGGTGGCTGTTTTCCCATAGAAAACAGCAGGATACTTGTGATTTGGCTTAGATCCGATAGGAATCACTTGAAATATTCAAGTGGTCCCTATCACATTCCTAGTGAAAGAAAGGATCATTATTCCTTTTGTTGATTCAGCCCATATAGATTGATAATTAACAAATAGTACCACTTTGATTTTTGAGGGCATAATTATCTTGAAGAGAGTTCCAGTGACAATGCTGAAAGAATGACCGTTGTACATAAATAATTCCATTGCAATCTGTTATTGAGACTTTCTTTTCTTATTTCTCATTTTTCATACAAGATTAGCACTGCTTTTCTCTTTTATAGCGCACGTACAAATATCTTATTTTCAATGACATGTGGAATCCAGGTCATTAGAAGTGTTGGCCAATGGTCTGCTGGAACAAGTCAAACAGAAGATAGCATCCACAATGCATACATTTCTCTAATTGAAAAGGCAGAACATTTCGTTTATATTGAGGTATGCAGCATGCTTCTTAAATCTTGCATGAAATCCAGATTGAACTTTTATATTGGATTATATAGAGCACTTGGCTTCTCCTTTAGTAGTTTCAATACAAGTTGTATGCAGCATAATTGTAAGCACAATGCCACCTTGTATTTTGTTAGGAGTTGTCAAAATAAGTTCTAACCTTAGCTTGAGTTCCTTATCATTCAGAATCCAGCTGAAGATAAAATTAATTCCTTTTGTTTATTTTTCTAACATACAATATTCATAATTATCACGGAAACGATTTAGTTTAGATCACTAACCCAAGTACCCTTCAATTTCCAGAATCAGTTTTTTATTTCAGGTCTTTCGGGAGATGATATAATACGAAATCGAGTTTTGGATGCATTGTATAGGCGTATCATGCGAGCACACAAGGAGAATAAGTGTTTTAGAGTTATTATTATCATACCCCTTTTACCTGGCTTCCAGGTATTATGTAAGAACATATATTGTTCTATCTGCTTCTGTAAGAAAATCATCTATCTGAAGATATATTTTATCAGGGCGGTATTGATGATAGTGGTGCTGCATCTGTAAGGGCACTGATGCATTGGCAATATCGAACTATTTGTAGAGGACCGAGTTCTATATTACAGAATCTTTACGACATAATGGGGCCTAAAGCCCAGGAGTACATATCCTTCTATGGTCTAAGATCATATGGCAGGCTTCAAGATAGTGGTAGCTTAGCCACCAATCAGGTATGTCTTTGTTCTAGTTATTTGAATTGTCACTTTAACCCAGATTTTTCTTACTTCTCATTGTATAGTTAGGCAAAAAACTGATGCTATAAGTTGATTTGCTCATGTAAATATAGCATGATATGCACTAAATCGTGCAAACATTCAAATTATAAAATCTTATTTTCAAAAACTTTCATTGCTTAGATGAAAACTAAAAAATAAAAAAAAACCTTTTTAGATAATAATTTAAGAATCATTCACAAAAAATAATGCATTAAAATTTGATATCATAAAACTCATTCAATCAATTGAAATTCATGTAATCATAAAAGTTCAGATTGTATCAAGTTCAAATGTTCAATGAAACATCAATCACATGCTAAACTAATTACAAGAAAGAGAACATAAAAAAAGAAGGAATTTAAGTCAACAAGTCAAGCCTGCTACTTGTGCTAGGAGATAATTTCTCCCGGAAATCTTTTAGTCTCATTTTCACAGTTCTAGACTGAATGATGAGTTGCACATCCAACTAGGAATTTATTAAAAAAAAAAAAAAAACTTGATTAATTCCTTACATGCCTCATATTACTTTTTATAATCACAACATTCCCTCAAATTTACAAATAAAAATCATAAGGTAATAAGTTATCCATCAATTCTAGCTACTTTTTTTTATTTAATAAAAGCAAATTTATAACCGATTAATGAAGTGGCACAACATGAAGCGCAGTTATAAAGAAATGTCAATCGATAGTATTGATCAAAATACAAGGAACAGAGGATAACATGATAGAAGGGAGAAAGTATACTATAAAATGTTGATTAGCCATATTCGCTCCTTACAAGTAAAGAATATCACAGTCAATAGGCGAACTATTGCATCTTGCTTGAAGTCTAGTAAATTTTGGTGAATGAAGAAATTTTTTTTTCTTATTCCAGCCTCGTTCAACAAACATGGTTTGAAACCTTTTATGCAATTATTCTTTAATACTGAGAGACTTTTATCAGAAGCATACAACTAACTGATCATATCCTAGTCACCAACATCTTCTACAATAGGAAGATTGTAAGGAGCATGCGCTATCACAACTAATGAGTCTAAATCAAATTTGATATTTGAAGAGGAAGTTCCTTCCACTATGATGATACTATGGACATATGCAGTAGCTTCAAATGGAGGCTTTGAAAAGCAAGAGTTTGATTACAATCCAAATCGAATGTAGGATGAACTATGACCACCAAGTTTGTATGTTGTATCTGTTAAGTTGTGTTATCCGCATTATATTGAATGATAGGATACATAGAAAATGATTTTCTCAGTTCAGGGTGATCCTTGTTGCAAGTTGAATTAATGTAGCAAGCTGAACAATATGAGTGAATGCTCTCAAAGTCAACTTTCTGCCAATAACCACTTGAGGAGCCAATCCAAATCTCCTTATCCAAAGGAGTAATAATGTCTATTTTAACCAAAACCTTAACTAATTATGGCCTAGAGAGACTTGAAGCAATAGGACTCTTGTAAAGGTTTGCAAAAATCTAACCGAAGAATTGGTTAAAGTAGAGAATTCGAAGTTGAGAAAAAGCAACCTAAACCAGAGTTATAGGTAGCTCGTAAGAAGAATCAAAACATGGAAACCTCCTAAGCATCTAATTCGAAGAGCTATTTACATAGAATGATCTCCTTCAGAAGAGTCTTGAATAATTTGCTTCTAGAGATAATTTGATTAGAACATGGTGAGAGTCAAAGTACCTTAACACATAATTCACCAACAGTCGCAATTTAAACATGAATCTGCAAATAATCTCAAGACAGGGATAACTCTAAGATAACTTGCTAGCTATTGAGTAAGTGGAAGCTACCAACTAATGAATCTCATCTTCAGAAAAGATGGGAGCAGGTTTATTGTGCAAGGTGTAGCACAACTTGTGTTGAGGTGGATAGGAACCTTTTGGAAAAAAAAAAGAGAAATGAGTCAGAACGAGGATGAAAGCCTGGAGCATTCATCCCCTCAATTGCTTTAACAAAAGAACTAGGGGCACCTGCACCAAGAGTCTCAATAACTGTTTCCCTTAATACGGGAATGGGATCCTTAGAGGAAGCATCACATGGAGAGGCCACCAGATTAGCATTATGTTGTGGGCTCCGAAAATTCGGCCCCGGCCTCCCCGCTCTTCTTTTTATTCGGCGAGGGAGTTTTAACGAACTAAGTTCCGGGGTAAATTTTGGAAGGCAGATGAGTTTGTAGATAAGACACTACCCAGAGATTTCGCCCTCATTTTGTGAGGACTTTATGATCTGAGTTCTGGTTTCCTATAGGCGCAAGCCCCTATAGTTAATTACCCCTCCCGATCACGAGAGAGAACTTTCGATTAAGGCTAGTCGTCAATTAGATACGTAGGGAATACGTGTTATCTGGCATATAGTAGCAGCAATGGATTTGAGATTGGAAAGATTGGATGTTTGGGAATTTGAAGGGTTTGATATTTAAAACTTGAAATTGCACAATCTCACACTTAAAGCGGATGGTGGGGGAATGGATGATAGTCCCGATCAAGATCTCATGGTTTCGTCGTCCTGGGCCATCGTGGTCCCTGGTCTACTTAGTCAGAGGAGGTAGTCGACCCAACCTGACAGAAGGATCCTTGTCGGCAGCCATGGATTGCTTCGTCCAAGGGGACCTTGTAGACTTGGGATGAATGTTTGTCTAAGGGGACAAATTTGAATCCACCTTAGCTGACAGAGGGCTTTGTGCCCTATCGATCATATCCTATTGATTCATATCTCAAGGATTTGATACCAATAAGGAGCGTATCGGCGCTGGCCTTAACCGATATTTCGTGGTGCCATTTGGCGGCAAAACCACTCGGTTCAGAGGGCCCGTGTCATAACCGTTTACCTGCAGTGCCATTTGGCGGCAAAACTGCAGGTTAGAGGACACGTACCATGTCCTTACTGGCAGGAGACTATTTGAGAATGAATCCTAGTGATATTTTCGACTAGGCATTTGGCTCTTTGTGAGCTGAAGTATATCTTAATTTGTCCACCTCGGCAAACTTTTGCGGAGGGTGGATGGAGTTTGCTTTCAGTGATTGATAGTTTATTTCAATTTTAAATATTTTTGGGATTTTTGAAATTTTCTGGGATTTTGGGTGGAGCTTGGAAGATGTTTGAAAGCATTTGAAAGCACTTGAATCACCCCTCCGGTTGAGATCTGCATTCAACACGGCCATCATCGGGGTATTAGGGGTTATTTCCATTTAAAGCTTGAACCTTGTCGACTCTATCTGGCTGTCGACAGAGGATCGGGTTTCGTAGGCTTTATGCCTTTGAGAGTGAATTCTCTTGATTTTAGGCTTTGAAGGCCTAATATGAATGTATTAAAACAAATATTCTGGTCGCCACGACCATATATTTATTTGTTGGTTCGAACGTTGTCGACTCCTATTGATCTGTATAAGAGGATCGGGTTCGAACTTGAATTCACTTATTGACCCGCGCAGCATCCCTAGACGTCACGTGTGTACCAATAACACGCTCGCCGGGGCCCATGCAGGTGTTTGGGGGCATTTCGTAATTATTTATTGAACCTTGTCGACTCCTACTTGTTTAGAAGGATCGGGTTCATATTTAATAACCCGCACAGCATTCCTAGACGTCACGTGTGTACTAATAACATGCTCGCCGGGGCCCATGCGGGTTTTTTGATTGCTTTTACCCCCTTTTAGTGTACCTATGTGTATACAAACTACGGTGCACGTGTAGGGGTATTTTGAAATATTTGTGAACGCCTTCTGTCCGATTGCATAGAAGTTGCGGATCCGGTGGTGGGGCATAGCAGCTTCTGAATAAAGTTATTCGCTGTTTTGTACAAGTAGATTGTCGTGCACTACTCGTTGTTTTATGCAAATGGATTGTAGTGCACTAACGAATCTCCTGCTTTGGATCGTATGACCTCACACTTGTCATATTCTTCATGCATTTTGTTGTGATTTTTGGTCTTTTCAGTACATGCGCTACTGCTGCATATAAGTAGGTAGATGTATTCCTTCACAGACTGAAATTGACTTCAGGATACTGCATTTACTGAAGTCTTTTTGCATCTACCTCTGGGTGGCATGTTATACATACATCTTTATTTGTTGCGAGATTGCATGTATTGCAGATCTTCTGTCGTATATAAGGGCTTTTGCATTTATCATAGTTCTTCTATATTTTTCTATAAAAAGTGTATTGCGTATATGAAGAGTCTTCTATAATGACTTGAAGGAGTTTGCATTTGTTGTATTTCTCACCATCCATTTCTTCATATGTGTTGGTTGTTGTCATTTGAGGGAGTCTAGTATATTCGTTTACACTTGAGTGACATCAGCTGTGTATGAGCCTTAGTGTTCTATCCATGAACACACTAATACACTATTGCAATCAAGTTGTTTCCCCTCGATGTTTGCAAGCATGCTGCATTATTCGTGTATAACAAATAGCAAATCACTATGCCCACTATATTTCTTGAAGGCTCATGACATGAATAACAACATTATCATTATTTCCACTTAAAATCAGCATCTGGATTGGCATAATCATTGTGGACAGATTGTATCATTCATTGGGGGATTCTTTCGTTAAGTATTATCCAACTTCTTTGAATGAACTTGTGGATCCACTGGCAAGGACATTAAACCACACATTGAACATCCCTTCAAGAATAGTTCATGATCTACATGATAATTTGTTCATTGATAATTGCTTGCAATCGTTTTAATGCTTCAATTTGATTGAGATCCATTCATATACACTGAATATTTATCATTCTTGAGTTTCATATGGTCTTTTGACTCAAGTCAAGTTCAAATCAACTTTGATTTGAGTCTTTTGATCATTTGAATTTTGAATTCAATCACGTTCACTATAATTCATCATGATTTATTGCCTTGGATTTTAGACAATATATCATAAGCATCCCATATATATCAATTTAGCATATTTATTGTACATTGGTCCTTGCTTGCATGATTAATGATATTGATTGGTAAAATTATAATTCTTATTATATTTCGTGCTATTCATTCGATGTTCAAAGTCTTGTTCAAGTTTAAATACAAGTTCAAATCTTTGTCCACCGTGCTTAATTCAAATCTTTGTCCACCGTGCTTAATTCAAATCAAGTCCAAGATGAGTCCACATTTGAATCTTCCTCCGAGTCTGTTGTCATTTTGGTTTGAGTTCATGGTCCCAAATTAGGTCTTGCCTAAGTTTGAAGTCCAGAAAATAAGTTCAAGTTCTTGTAGTCTTTGAGTTCACTTAAATCATTTATTGCAAGTCCATGCTCACTTGAGTTCAAGTTCATTTATAAGCTCCTTGAGTTCAATCAAGTCTAGTTCAAGTTTGTGAGTTCAAATTCAAATGCATGTCCCATGTTGTCCTTGTAGAGTTTCAATGTTCAAGTGTAGGTACAAGTCATATGTCCCCTGCTGTCCTTGCAAATGCAATTTTATATCCAAATTGTTCAAATTATGATTTGAGTTTGAGTTCACTTAAGTCCAAATATAGCATTATGTTCACTCAAAATTTCGGCAGCCTTCTGGCGTCTCCCCTGTTTAGGGGAAAACTATGAAAAACTGGGCCTTTCCCACCACGCTAAGAAAAGCGTGTATGATAGGTGCCCTCTTTCGAGGACACCGGGCCGTGTATTTTTTTGATCCCCCACCATGCTAAGAAAAGCGTGTATGGGTATTTTGAAAATATTTTGCAAGAAAAGCAGTTATTTCCCTGCAAGAGAGTACTTATGGGTATCCCCGCTTCGTCGTACGCATCGCACCGGGCTCCCTTCCCACCACGCCAAGAAAAGCGTGTATAGGCGGGGTTTCCAAGGCGATACGAACTTTAAAGAGGGGATTTTAGGTGATTACCCGCTTCGTTGCAAGCGTCGGGACGCACGTCCTCCCACCACTATAAGAAAAGCGTGTATAGGTGGTTGTTTTGTCTCGACACATGCGTTGAAACGGATTCTCGGAGTTTTAGGGTTTAGGAGTTATACCTTGGCGGCAATCGGCGCGGATCGAGGGAGAAAGAGATTTTTTTTTTTAAATTTTCTAATTAGTTATAAAATTATTTATAATTAATTATATATTAAAATTAACATATAATTAAACATATGTAACCCATAATTAATTATAAATTAATCATGTTTAATTATAATTAGTGATAATTAATTATAATCTAAAAATAATTATTTATAATTACAACAATTAATCATATCTAATTATAACTAATAATAATTAATTTAAATTAAAATAGCTAATTATAATTAATTTGTAATAATTTATAGTTAATTATTAGTAAAAATAATTAACTATAATAATTATAAATTAATTATAATTTATTTTAATTAAAAGTAATTACTATTATTATTAATTAAATATAATTAAAATATTTAATTATAATAATTATAATTAACTATTAATTAATTATTATAAAAAAATTAACATAATTAATTATAATTAAGCCAAACTTAATTATAATTAAGTATATTAAATAATAATTATAAAAAAGAAATCTCTCCTCCCCTTCTCGGTTTGGGAGATTTACTGGGCTTGGCCGAAGAAGCACGATTAAGGGAGAAAGTTACCTTCACAGCAAACGAGCTCCCTATGTTGCTTCCGATTAAAATGTCGTAACTCCTAATCCGATAGTAAGGGGATGTCGTCGGAGAAGGTAGGGTCGGCGGCTTCTTGAGTTGGATCGGACAGAGAAGGTGACGGGAGCAGGCAGTGGAGGTCGGGTGGAGGCTAGGGCAAGAGGTATGGGAGCTCCTTCTCCTCTCTTTCTCTCTCTCTCTCTCTTTCTCTTTCTCTCTAAGCCGACGGGAAAGATGGGGTTCTGCAGCTACAGCAAGAGCTCGGTTAGAGGAGGCTTCGGGCAGAGGGGTTCAGAGAAGCAGTGAGAGAGTGGAGGTTTTCGCGTCTGTGGGAGGAAGCGAATGGGGAGGAAGAGCAGCGGAAGGCTTCGTTTGGGTCGGTATTTAACGACGCGAATGGGGCAGCGATCGAGAGCCGATTTCACGCAGGAAGTGCGGAGAAGTGATCGTTCGCGGCGCCGATTCAGCGGGATTCGTGGACCCGACGGGATACGAGGTATTTTTTTGTCGTTATATTTGTCTTCCTTCGGGTATTATACGAAGGTCAACATATGTAAAGGAGGACTTCCAGTCACACTAGCCAGATGTTAAACAGGCCTTGAAACTATAACCCTAAAAGAGACATTCTTAAAGTAGAGAATAGTTAAAAATCGACATGGAATTGAGAAAAGTGAGTGTATTTAACGAAAATCACAAAAATTAATGGATGAATGATGCTTAAAAAAAGATTAGAGAGATTGATGAGGTCATCGACAGATATTTTAGGCAGGTCTACCGGCAAAGGAATCGTAGATCGACGGCTACGATTAGGAGCTTATATTTCTGATGTTTTCCATGTCATTTCCGATATTTTCCATGTATCTTTTAATTTCAGTTTTAGTTTACTATTTTGCCCTTATGGATGTTTAGTCATTGTTGTAGCCCTGTGGGCATTTGAGTCATGTTATTTTCTTTTGATGAGACCTATATAAAGAGGTCTTCTACTATTGTATGAGCTTAATGTTTGATTAATAAAATTTCTGAGAGTTCATTCTTCTTCTTGCTTGAGAGTTTGAGAGCTTGAGAGAAAGAGAAGAGACCCAGGAGAGGCTCCACCCGAAATACCCAACAGCCCACCTTGGTGAGCTCTTGGCTTTATTTTATTTTTGTTTGCTATTTTCTTTCCCCACCAAACCCCCATCCACTCGAACCCGTCCCCTCCCCCCTCTTCCCATCTCCCTGCAGCCGACCCAGCCAAAAGCCCACCCAAAACCCGCCGGCTCACACCCCCTTCCCCCCTTGCCGCCGGCTGTGCCAGCCGTCGGCCCAAGCCAGCCCGCCGTCTCCCCCCTAGCCCAGCCCCTCTTCCTCTGGAGCAATCCCGCCGGCCCCTTCCCTGTGAAGTTTGAATTCCAACATTAAAACCCTCATTAATTCTTTCCTAAAATAGTTCACCACAATTAGGAAAAGGATTTAATTGAGGCCCAATCTACGTTGAATTCAAATTTCAAATCCCTCTCTTCTCTCCCCCCATTTGGAAACTTTCCTAAATTAATTAAAACCTGAAATTCAAAATCAGATTTGGATTAATTCCCTTGGCCCCACTAATTAATCAATTTCCCCCTTTTTCCTCGCATGGCCGGCCACCCTGCCTAGCCTTTTCTCTCTCCACTTGCCACCTAAGCCTCCATTAATTAGCCTATTAATCCCCCCCTAATAGCCGCCCCTCTCTCTAGCCTAATTTAGGGAGATTTTAATGGCAAATAATCTCTCCCTCCAATCAAAGAAAATCTGAAATTCAAATTCAGATTTTCTCCAAGCAAGATCTCCCTCCACATCCCTCTCCCTAGCTCACGGCAAACTCCTCCTTTCTTTTTCTTCTTCCCCATTCAATCCCATTATGAATGGCGGATCCAGAATTTGAAGGTGGACTTGTATTCGACGCCTATGAAAATATCCATGTTCTTCGATCTCCGTTCTTCGACGTGGGGTTTGATCACGAAGACACAGTTGGAGATTACTTGGAGCGAATCCTCCCCACGCTTGTGCACGTCATCGACGGCCAATTTCAAGACTACGTTTGGACAATCACCGGACGCCATCCACTACCACCTCCACCGGCGGCTACCTCTCCAGTAACGAAGTCCTTTGTCTCCTTCTCCATAGTGGTGCTCTCCATCCTTGTATGGTTCTTTCTCCTCCGCTAAAAGCCAAAGAGTGAATGAGTGAGAAGGTGCTCGAGGTGAATTTTCTCATTATTAATCGTGTGATTTTGTTATGATTAAGTATTTCTTTTATCTTAGGATGTTTTGAATTGTTTGGTTATCTCAAAACAACTCTTCTCCTAAGCAAGTTGATTACCTAGAATTTATTTAATCCTTTATTTTATTGGTGATAACTTTGTGGTGGTAACGCTTTATTTAATTTCCATCTTAATTTCCGCAAGCAACTCCTACTTGATTCACATCAGAGATAGTTATAATACAATGGAAGAGGAAGGGTCTTACAGGAGGTGTTCTGGAATGACAAGGGCTCCAACCTAAACAAAGGCATTATCAAGGCCGATGCAGCACCAAGGGGTGGCCGAGCACTGACTTAGGAAACCATAGCCACAAGGTAATGTGTGGGACATCGATGCCATATGGCATCAATATCTAATAGTGTACACCTAGGAAGAGATGCCTTAAAGGAGACAATGACTTGAGGTGAAATCAAAGGAGACGCTTGCTCGAGGAGCTAGATGATGCTAGTCATTGGAGTTAATGAAAGCGTGAGAAACGCCCCGCATAAAAATAATTAATATAAAAAGGATAAATATTTATAAAAGCAATTAAAATTTAATTTAATGAGAAAAATTAAAATTTAAATAGAAAATTAAATAATTAAATAATTAACTACACTATATTTCATTAGATAATTGTAAATTCCTAGCCAATAAAGTTGAACGATGGGAACCACAAACAGCTTGAGCCAACACTGGCATATGGCCACTGCACCCAACTTATCCTTAAGGATCGCAACAACCAGAAATGTTGACCTGATCAAGGCCTCCACTGTAAAACAGTGACAACCGCATAAAGCTTCAAATGACCAAGTCATAGAATACGGCTGCGAGAAACCAAGCAGCCATAAAACCTCATTAAACAGTAAAAATGCTTGAGGAAGCCATTTAATGATAAGTAGTCAAACCGCAAGCAGCCAAGTCTAATAACCAAAATAACTCCAAACAATCTTCAAGTGTAGAGCAACAATTCCAAGAATCCAAATCATTCTCATAGCAGAGAACATAATAGGTATGCTTTAAGTGAAAGTAAACCATAAACTAAACAATAATAATAAAAAAACTAATATATATATATACTCCCTTCGAACTAGTTAAAACAAATTCTTTTTTCAATTTTTTTTTCAACAAACACCTCTTGTGTATCTGATGGCAATAAGCTTTAAGATTTGCATGAAAAAGATTATTTTTTGCATGCTTGGAATATGATAATTTACATTATGCTGTAATCTACATTAAAAAAATAAAAATCCCCCAGCCACCACGCATCTCATCCCTCTTGCATGTTCCCGTACCCGAGCCGCTCTCAAATCGAACACTGTCCCCACTCCCATCCCCCATTCTCTCGCTTAGTCAGGCAACATCCCCAACCTTAGCTTTCTACGTATCGTCACTTTTCTCTACCTCTCCCTCTCTCTTCTAATTTTCTCTCTTCCCTACCTATTTATCTCTCTTTCTTTCTCATTCTCTTTTTATCTCGTTTTCTTTTTCTCTCTCTCTATTTCTCTCTTCCTCTTACTCTCTCTTTCTCTCTCTATTTCTCCCTCTCTTTCTCTCTCTTCTTCTCTCTCCTTCTCTCATTCTCTCTCACCTTTCTAACAAGAGAGAAAAAATCCAAATAAAAAAATAAAAAAGAAAAAAAAAATTCAATGTGTTCGCATCGTCATCATTGTCATCATCTTGCATGCAAATCCATAAACTTGTAAACTCTCAAAACCTAAATGCGACACGTTTGACATGGCAAGTGGAACCCATGCTCGCTTTTCTTAGCACGGCGGGGGAATCTTGTTGGTGACATTTGCGATGCAACAGGTAAGCTCCATGCATGATTTTTTAACATGGTGGTTGCATTCAAATATGAGTACTTGTGCACATCATTCTTGATGAATTCTTAATAATTTAGATGCATGGCACAAATTCATAGGTTTGATGGTTCATTTTGAACACTTAGATGTTAGTTTTCTAAATAATAAATATTTAATGGTTAGGCATAAATATCCCTTATAAAAAGTTGTTCAATATGCCATGAACAAAATAGTTTTCCTCTAATTGAGTATCAGAAAAAAACTAAAGTCGTTGACGTCATTTTTTTTCATGGATTTATCTGTATGGGATGGAACTCTTGTGCAACTTGACTAATATCTTATGCGATTACTTTCTATGTTTCATTCAGATTTATGTGCACAGCAAGTTGATGATAATTGATGATCGTATGGCTTTAATTGGATCAGCTAACATAAATGATAGGAGCTTGCTAGGATCTCGAGATTCTGAGGTATTTTATTGGTTTTCTTATGAAGAGTAGCATTATAGTTGCCATGACATTTCAACTTTTTGAACACATTCAAGGAATTTGTTCAGTAGGTGATAATATTTGATTTTTCTTTACAATAATGATTTGATATTTTTTTATTGTATCTAAATCTTGTATTTTGTTTTATTTTTGCTAAGATGTTAAAACTGGTTCTTTTTTGTGTATTGCTACAGAGTCTGTGTTGGCTTAACAAGATATAATGAAATAGTTAATTTATGGATATATAATATATGCCTATGGTGGGTATGATGTTCACTATTATCTGTTAATATTTTTAGAAGATTTGGTTATACCGAATCATCTTGGATCTATTATTATAAAAGAATGAAGATGTTGATGGGAATATAGCTTCTAATGTTAACGTTGGATGGTTAAAATGAAAAAATTTCTTGGGAGTTTTGTGTGATAAGAGGATATGATGAGTGCTTAAAGCCAATTTCATAAAATTTAAATTGAGCCTGTGATATTGTATATATTTATATGTTGAGCTATAAAATAGTTATTAATATTTTAATTTAGTGTAAAAATGTTACGATGGATGTGTGACAAAGCTTAGGAAGAATAAATTAATGAATGATTATATTAGAGTAAATTGGAGTGATAGCTATTTAATATAAGGTGACTGAAAATAGACTTTCATAATTTGGACATGTGCAATGAAGGGTAGAAATGAGTTTGTTAGACAAATGGTAAAATTATTGTCAAATGATTAGGAAGGATAATGCATAGATCTAATGTTACATGGATTAAAATTGTTGTAAATGTGTTACAATGAATATGCTTAACACGTCAGAGAACCCTCAACAAAGCAAATGAAAAACAAGAATTTATTACGCCAATGCTAGGTACAATAATGTTAATGATGATGAGCGGTAAGAATGTAGGGTTTGATGTGAATGATGATACATTATTCTTGTTAAAAGAATAATCAGAAAAACAATAAACCCTTCTTCTATTTTGCTATTAGTTAAGACAAACAACTTGGCTAACACATGGAAAGAAATAACCAAACACTATATAACTAAAAGTTTTTAACGCGGAAATCAATGAAGAGAAAAATCATTGGACCCAGTCCAGGTAGAATTGCTTCTATTATCAAGAAAACAAGGAATGTATATTCCTCTGAACAATCTAAAGACTATTTGCGGACTAAAAAAATAACCACTTATTTTAAAGAAAAAATTATAACTAGTAAATGAAATGAGTATAACATGAAGCAATTATAAAGAATTTTCAAATGAAATGAAAAAATTAAAATTAAAATTAAAGATGATATAATGACATAAGGGAAAACATCCTTATGCTAAAAGGGAAAATCCTCAAAAACTCTTATATGTAGTGCTATTTATTTAAAGCATGGTGAGCTTTAGGGAATGTTTATAAATTTTTTTTTTCTATTCTTGCCCTGTATGACAAACATGATTTGAAAACTCATGTCCAATTGTACTATCATCTAAGTCATAAAGTTGGTTGAAGTTTGGGTCATAGATATCCTCAATAATAGGATAAAGATGAGAGGCTACTAGTATAGTTTATCTAGAGGATCTGGATTAGGGGTGTAAATGAGCCGAGTCGGCTAGAGCTCGACTCATTTATGTTCTCATGAGTCGAGCTTATCGAGACACGAGCTCGAGTTCGAGCACAAACTCGAGCCTGAATATTAAACGAGCTCAAGTTCGAGCTTGACTGATCGGCTTGCGAGCCTGCTAGAATTAATTAATTATTTAAAATTAAGAGTAATATAAAATTTTATGTATTAAAAAATAGTTAACATTTATTATAACATTAATGTATTATTACCTTTACAACAATTGTTCAAATTTCAATACTGGTTCACCCAAAAGTTTTTTTTTTTTACACCGGTACAATTTTCAAAAAATCAATTAAATAGCTGTTTTGAATTTTCTTTTTTTTTTTTGGAAAAAGCTGCTGCTCTATGAAGCAGCTTTACTAAAGCTGCGCAACTTTTTGTCTCTTTCATCTTTTTTTCTTCTTCTCCAAGGCAGGGCAGGAGTACATTATGCTTTTCTTGTTTTTGAAATCAATCGATCTTCTTCTCCATAGCGGGCAGGCTCGACACTTCTCTAGCGATGACTAAGCAAGCTTCGGCCTCCATTTCATCACAAGTCGAGCTTGAGGGAAAATGGACGAGTTGAGCTCGAGCTCGTTCTTTGTACTCGAATTTGAGCTCAAGTTCGAGCTGCTCTTTTGAGGGATGAGTCGAGCTCGAGTTAGCCACGACTCGAGCTCGACTCGACTCGTTTACACCCCTAATCTGGATTAATGTTTTTTGAATGGATATGAGGAGATGAATACATCCTTAGGGCTTAGGATAGTAGTGGAGGGCTATGATTCCTTTATAAGATCTTGATTTATTCCAAATTTTGTTTGCATACTTGATCTTGAGTAGGAGGAATTGTAACTAACATGCTTGAAAGTAGATCTTGATCATTTGTATGCTCTCCCAAGAACCTAAATGTATAAACCAATACTAGTTGATTTCCTCAGTTGAAGGTGAGCCTTGAAAGATTTATATTGTAAAGAAATTCCAAACATGCGTGATAGGTGGTTTCATGGATGAGTTAAAGTGAGAAGACCACTTCATTATACACATTAGATAACCACTCACACAGTAGGATCAACATGAGAAAATTCAAGGATAATATGCTTTTAAGGATAATCTGATGATAGTATGAGAGGTAGCCACATATGCTCTGAACATGAGAGAAAGAACCACATGACAAATAAGGGTCCTTAGAATAGGTGGTGGTGAAGGATCAGGTCCAAATAGGGGAATTATCATGACCTTGCCCGAGAGCTTGGAATATTAGGGCAAGAACATATGTTTAGATGGAGCTTTTGAACACTTTTATTTACATAATTTTTTTTTAAAATAATTCCTTCAATATTAACTTTCAATGCATTAAAAAGAGTCGCTAATCCTTAATTTTTTTTGTTATGAAACACCTACACACCATAATTATCACAACATTCAGGAAGCATAAATACCTATTCCTTTCAGTTCCATATCGGTTGTATACAAAATCCTTTCTCTTACTCATTTAGATCACAAAATTCTTTCTTGTATGTATGTATTTATTAAATGGAAGGTGTGGGTTTTAAATATAACTTAGGGGATATATCACACTTCAAAATCATAATAACTCAAATGAAAAAGAAACATGTATGCTACTCATCTTTTTAAACTGTAAGGAAATCACAAACATTGCGTAGCCGTTAAAGTGATATATAATTATAGAATCATAACATTCATCTTGCCTTTAAGAGCATGAACATAATTGAACTTATCATATATGAACATATACTGTTTTAGATACTTAATACATTTGTTTTAGAAGCACCATCTTTACATTAACTTAACTTCCCATTGGATGATATGTCCCTCGTCGGCACAATCAGGCGTAGATTATGCCCACTATTATATGGGATTGGAAGTCACCAACTAACCGCTAGTTGATACATCTTCTATTAGTATAGCAAGATCTATGTTACATTTCTACTTGTTTAAGGTGGAAGGTAAAAATCATCAACATGGGGAACATTAGCATCCCTAGTTAGTATCATTATGTGGTAACTCTATCATTCAACATACACATACAAGCATACTTATATATCTCATTTCTTTTTCAATTTTCTGTTGTAGACAATATATTTTTTGTATGGAATATTGTAATGTATAGTTTAAAAACTTGAGATATAATATGAAAACATGCTTCACTCATAGCAATATGAACGATCATTCTCATGGAAAAGATTAATCATGTATGTTGATCTCACTTCTGTTTTTATAACAAGAAATCATCTCATGTATATAATGAACATAAATTATAACTAATTCAATAAATAAAGTCGGTCTTGAAGAAAGAAAATGTTTCGCAAATTTAGAAATGAGATCACCAATATCAACTTCAAAAGATTCTCTTAGTCCCTTAATCCTTAGTTGCCACCTCGTTTAACTTGATACCAGTAATAACACACACACACACACACAAATGATTTTTTTATTAATTTCTATAAATTTGTTTTAATTTTTTCCCCAATCTCTTTTATGAAAATCTTTCTTGTCAAACTTAACTATAATTTGTTTTAGAACTATAATTATACTTAATAAATCCAATTTATTTTTTACATAACAATGTGTCTGAATTACAAATATATCATCATATCTTAATATTCTTTTTAATCTCATTCAAAATTCTTGAATGACAATCTTATTATCTCTAAAATTAATTTCATAACATAAAGACAAACTTTGAATCAAAATAAATTCTAATTTTTTCTCTATCACAACTTTATTAAATTTCAGTTTTTTTTATTAATTAAATTTTAAAATCTAGAAGGCAATATAGACCATTTAATAAAATTTTAACTTCCAGATTTCATCAATAAAATTCCTTTTCTTATGATTGGTATTCATACCTCAAATATCTTTTTATTTTCATTTGAAAAAATTATCGACTTCCTCCTCTTGACTTGCTCTTCTGCTCTATGCCAAATCCTAAAAAAATTTATAGATATTTTTCCTTTCATGATTATGAGCGTTGTAGGTGGACATGTACTACTCTTGGGCATAGTTCTTGGTAAGAGGTGCCTTGCCAAACAGGATCCAAGGTTTACTCTGGTTTTTCCGATTGCATAATCTAGCCAATGCACATTAGTCGGCTGATTTATCTGTTTATCTTTGTTGTCCTTTCGTGATTCAAATCACTGCCGTTTATTTTCGACCCTCACATAGAGTTTTTTTTTTCTTTTTTTCTTTCTTTATTATTATTATTTTTTTATTTTTTTTATTTTCACCCTCACATTGAGTATGTTAACTGTGCAGATTGGTGTGGTTATTGAAGACAAAGAATTTGTTAATTCTTCCATGAGTGGGAAGTCATGGAATGCAGGAAAGTTTACTCTTAGTCTTCGCCTCTCCCTATGGTCTGAACATCTCGGACTTCGTTGTCATGAGGTCTTGTCTGCACCCTAGCTTTTATTCCATCCCTTATTTACCTTAACTTCTTGAAAAAAATGGTTCCCAGCTGAAACTGGGATTTACAGATAGTTGCTAGTTTGTCATGTGTTGCCTTAGTTTTTTATTACTATTTCTGTGGTTAATCATTCAATATATCTTTAAGCTGTTGTTTTGTCTTTACGCAACGTGCAGAAGTTATTTTAACCTGTCAAGATATAATTTAAGGCACCCTTCTTTTGATTTATATTTTTGGAAATAAAATTTTATCACATGCATTATGCATCTATGCTATGTAGTATTTTATTTCTCTCGCAGTACATTCTTTCAAAGGTTATAATGTTTTGGAAAACTCCTTTTCTTGATTCATTATTGGGGGAAAAAAAAACTCGCTAGGAATGTTTTTCTTGAAGGCAATTTTCTAGAGCACGTTTTTTCTTTTATTTTATTTTGGAAGCTTGCTCGAATTCAAATCAGTTAGATTGGTCTCATGCTTAAGATTAAAAATAGTGGTTTGCAGAGGCATCTTTATTTATGTTAAGTTCGATCTTGATAGTGACTGGATTGTTCTTTTAAAACTTTCTCTGGTCCTGTAATGTTGAGCAGAACATAATCATTAAATCCATCCATCGTTTTCATGTGTTACTCATGTTCTTGTCCCACTGACATGCTTATGTTGTGTTTCATGTTTACTTTGTATCACATTTATTTTATGTTATGTTGGTTTCATGTTTATGTCATACTAGTCCTTTATTAGTATTTAGTCAGTCGTATGCTGGTCGTTATATGATAACCATTACTCCATATAAAGGTTCCTCACTTTGTATTGCACACATTATGATATTATGAATGAATATTGGAATCAAGCTTGTTATTTCTGTCCCACTCCTCTTTGGTCTCCTTGCTCTCTCACTCTAGTTCCTCTCTCGCACTTGAGTGATGCTTTCTCTTTACCTCTTTTGGTCTCTATCTCCTAGACCACCTGCTTTTCTCTCTACTAAGTCAGCATTAAGAATAAAATGCTTTTTTACCTTCATCAATTGGTATTTAAGCCAAAGAGATCCATTTTAATCCTGCCACATAAACCCTGAAAATCCCTTCATGCATTTTCTTTCTCATATTTCAGTTTTTGCTTCCTTAATTTTCTTGCAATTTTCCTTGGTCTTAGTTATCCTTGATTTCATGCAAAACCCAAAAAATTCTAATCCCTTCTCAACCTTTCTCGATTGATCACCTCTTGCATTGTTTCAATATATTTTTTATTGCATGCACGACACCATCACCATGAAAGCAGGTTCAAAAGATTTCTAAACCCTGAAGAAACTCCTCAACATCTTAATTTCTTCGTGCATCCATCAATTTTGAAACTTCCCTCTTCATTTTCTAAAATACCATTTTGTTCAAAATCCTTCCTAATTCAAATTCTAATATTTTTTATAATCCAATAGGTACATAATATGTTCTTTTCTTAATCCATGATATTCTATCATAATTTAACCCAAATCGTAACCACCCTTGCCCTCACTCACTAAAGATGGCTCATCAATTTATCATAGACAATCTAAAATTTATTAGCATAGAGATTGGATTGTCAATTCATATTATTCACATATCTTTCATGATATCTATGACGACTATTCTCTAGTTGAAGATATGTATGAGTGGTATGCATTATTTTTTTGAAGTTATCCTTCTTAAGGGTTATATTGTGATTATGTGCCCGTCATCATTCATATTGTCACACCCCGAGTCCGAAAGACGGTACACTACAACAACACAAGACTTGATGAAGGAATAAAATGACTTGTTTTGTACTCACAAGAAGAAAAAAGTGCATAAATCAATAATAAAATTAAATATATCTGAGTAAATAATGATATAAAAATTTAGCTTTCATTGCATTTGTTATAAATTCAAAATTAGTACATCAATACAAAAGGGGCTACTACGAGCAAATGAAATATCAAACCAAATAAAGGGAAATAAACTACCCAACCCATGAAATTAAATATATGGTAATCTACTATAAAATATAACGGTACTAAATATAATCTACTGCTGACAGATCTGCTTCTGAGGTGACAATCCACCTAACACTCTGATAGGACCTGCTATAAAAAAGTAACGAGTGAATTTGATGGATCAAACTCTGCATGTAACTTCTATCTATAAAAGTATAAATAATAATGTAGTATGAACAACCAAAAGATGGGAGTAGCTACTCATAGTTACTATTAAAGTGTAAGTGAGCTGAGCCGGCTTGCGAGCCTACATGAGCTCGACTCCTTAATGAGCTTACGAGTAAGTTTATCGAGCTGCAAGTTCGAGCATGAGCCTACTATACTCGAGCTCGTATATTAAAAGAGCTTGAGCTCAACCCGACTCGACTCAAAAGTTCATTGAGCTGTTCGATTAACTTAAAATATATTTAAAATTTAATTTTAATTAATATAATATAATATATTTAAATATTTATAAATTAATTCTATATTAAAAATAAAAATTCTTATAAAAAAATGAAAATTAAAATTAAGAAATCGAGCTTAACAATCGAGTCAAGCTTTCCAAACGAGCTTGAGCAATCGAGTCGAGCTTGAGCCTATAAATTTTTTAACAAGACCAAGCTTGAGCTTAGTAGATGAGCTCAAGTCGAGCTCAAGCTCAATAAGAACCAAGCAACCTTAGCTCGATTAGGCAGATACTCGACTCAACTTAGACTCGTTTACACCCCTAGTCACTATATCAAAGTAGTAATGACATATGTTATGTTTCCTATGACATTTTTTAATATGCTGATGTAACCAATGTTACATCAAAGTGCTACACATATAGTATCATTATAATGCAACCACGTTAGGTATCATCATACCTCTATATGACTTATTAGTTATTTATACTTTTAGCTCAAGTCTATATATATATATATAAGTTTATTAAGTACCCTTCATTGAGAAGGTAAACATCAATTCAAGAAAATCCAATGATTTTTCTATAGAATTGTTATGTAGGCCCATGTAGCATATCCATATGTAGGTCCAAAATGTTGCCCTAAGTGGGAATCCAGTAGCCCCCATCGAGGGGCGAAACCCGCCTTTCTTTTGAGGGTGGGCAAAATAGAGTTGTGAAATGCATAATCTTATGTATAATAGAAAAAAGAATTTTTTTTCTTAGAGTTTGAGCAATTGCATTTATTGAAGGTGGGCAAAATAGTTAAAATGTTTATTCTTCTACGTTAAAAAAATATTTTAGAGTGTGCATTTGCCAACCATGATCTCTTCCTGGTTCCACCCCTGCCCCCATTCGATGAATTAGAATGCTAGTGATGATGGCTCAGTGACCTGCATTGCTTGATATGCTCAACAATATTAGTGGTTAGTCTAAGATGTCGCATAGCCCATAACTCACCTAATTGATCATACTCTCTAATAGGTTAAATGCCTCACACTTTAGCTTGATAGTGGTCACACAATGTAAAAGTTCCAAATAAATAGAGGCGTAAAGCTCATATGATGTTAAGCAAGAACAAGTGAGGGAAAAAGCCATCATAAATGCTGCAACCTCGCAATATCTCCTTGTGTTGCTCAAGTCTGTTGTCAACCTCATTAATCCCTTAGAGGGTCATGTATGTCTATCTAGGCTCGTCGCGTGGCATATCAACAAGAATCTTCCAACTAAATGTTTCCCTCCAAAAGAAAGGGGGATATGTTGAAAACAAGATGAAAAAAGGGCATGATTTTAAAGTGCAAAAAATAAACCCAATGCATGAATCTAATAATCTATAGATTGCAAGGTGACATAATGGTAACTCTTGTATGTTGAAAATTAAAGTTAGAAGCCAGCTAACTCTCCACCAAAACTAAGGTATGATTCATACTGGAGATCAATCTACGATAATGAATGCCTATGTGCTGAAGTTCAATTGCATGCTTCACATCAATATGCACATATGTTCTTGAAGGTCTACATAGTCAATCCCGTACGTGACACACAAACAAATTTTTAGAGATTCACAGGGTCAATAAATTTGCAACAAATATGTTCAACTCCAACCACTCACTATATTTATTAGGCGGCATCTATTGACCTCGATATCAACTTCACAATTGAACCAATCAATCGTGATGAAAGTGGTGAACAATGAATAAGACGTCGTTTAAAATTGCCCAAGTATTGCTCATTTCACAAAATGAATGACGTCATTACATTTAGAAGTTGCTATAACTAAGAAAGGACTCTCGTGGTTGATTTGAGCAAAATAAAGTGACGACTTATGAGCGTGACGTTGAACACCCATATTTTTGCCCAGGTTCCTATTCAAGAAAGACCGCAAAACATTCACCTATGCATGCCAAATGAATAGATACACAATTTAAATAAATAAATAATATATATAGTGATTAAAATGCAATGCAATGCAAGTAAGACATCTTAAAAAATATATTCTTTCTTTGTAAGGGAATGATCTTTAGCTTGCTTTTCTTAAGAATGGTACTTCTTCAGATATCTCCCATTGATCAGGGGCATAGGTCGTCGACCTTCCATATTGATAAGTTGATAGGCTCCTCCTTGGTACACATTCTCGATGACAAAAGGGCCTTCTCAATTTGGTTTGAATTTATCACTAATTTTTCGGCGTGGGATGATTGACATTCTCAGCACCAGGACAAATATCTTGAAATGCTCAATACCGTACCATACGATCGAAATATTTTATCATACTTGCTCGATAAATTTTGAAATTCTGTTGAGATTGGAGTCTAACTTCATCTAGTGATCAGCTCTTCCATTCACAAGTGAGCATTTTATTCTTTTGTGAGGTCGTACTGAACAGCTACTCGAAGTGATGTTAACTCAACTTCAAGTGGCGGTACTACTTCAGCTCTGAACGCCAACGCATAAGGAGTTACTTTTGTTAGTGTTTTGTATGTAGTATGCTATTTTTTTAGTGCACTGCTTATGTTCACATTCATAGTCAAAATAGAGAAAAATTAGATTCAAGAGCACTCAAGTGTATCTTTGTTAGATATTCATCCAGCCAGAGATGTTATAAGTGTTATCACCTCTCCACCAAGAAAACCCTTGTATTTGTTTACGTCACATTTGACGAACAAAAATCCTATTTCACCAAACCTCCTATTCAGGGGGAGACTGAAATAGAGGAAGACGAGGAAAGTGAGTTTACCCCATTGACCTTTTAGCTCCATCTCAAATCGATCCACCTAAACTTGAAACCAAAGCTAGGAAAATTGAGGACAAAGCTATTATGGATAACATGAGATTTGGAAAGGTATATTCTAGGCATACAAATCCAAACTATTGAGGTAAACACAAGTTCACCTAAAAAATCTCCCGTGTACCCCGTAACCAACTTTCTATCATTCCATAATTTTCACGGGGATGATATCATCTTGACTAAGAATGATGAAAATGAGAAAGTGATTATAAGGAAATGTCTTGTCAAGGAATTTGAGATCAAAGAATTGTGGGGAAATATTTTTAGGAATTGAATTGACTCAATCCAACAGAGAAATTTTCATTTCACAACAAAAATACATTACTTATTTTCTTAAAGAAACAAGTAAACTAGCTTGTAAACCGGTACCAACACTAGTAGAATCTAATCTCAAATTGGGGGAAGCTAAAGAGGATTCAGACGTAGATAAGGGATCTTACCAGAGACTTGTGGGGAAATTGATCTACCTTTCTCACACTAGACCATGCATAGTCTTTGTTGTAAGCATGATCAACTAATTCATGCAGAATCCAAAGTAGACTCATATGCAAGTGGTAGATAGAATACTGCACTGCCTCAAGGGAAATCCAGAAAAGGGGATTCTCTTTAAAAGAAAACGTGGAATAACCCTAGAGCTTATAATGATGTAGATTACGCAGGATCACCGACTATCTTAGACTACCACACATTCCTTGGAGGTAACCTAGTTACATGGAGGAACAATAAACAAAATGTGGTGGCAAGGTTTAATGATGCAGGACTACATTTGCAATGTTTAATTCATTTAGATTTTGGCACAACTTATGATTAGAATAATTCTAGAACAAATCTACGAGCAAATTCAAACAACGAAATAAGGCACTTAGTGGTTATCCGCTTAGGCTTGAATCACATGGTAATAACTTACTTCCAAAATAAATAGGAAAACAACACAATGAGTAGTAGTAGCTTTCAAAATAATTCCTAGTCTAACAATGAGAATTTGAAAGCATAGAGGTGCGCTCAATCCTAAGATTATTAAGCTTGAGCAAGAGCAATATGGAGTAGTCCGTCGTGACTGCAATCAAATCAGGAGAATTTAGACTAGAAGATATAAGATGCATGGGAGAAGAAAAACCTTCGTCAAGGATTGGTGGAGATCCTCCACTCGACGCCTTCGAAGTGCTCGTCAATGGCCTCCACTAAGGTATCTAGGATCCGTTCCAAGTAGTCTTCAACGGTGAGGTCGATCCTCGGATTTACGTCGAAGAAAGTGGATTGTAGGATGTCGGTGAAACCTTTGTTGTCCCAAGTTATTCCGTACTCAGTCTCTGGATCCGCCATTCATAGGTGTTAGGAGAGGATTCTTCCAAAGGATGCGTCTTCTTCACTATTGGGGAGAGAAAGAAGTTTCTCGTCCGCGGAAAAGGAGAGGCGTAGCGAAGAACGTATCCCGCTCAAAAGATTTTGAGAGTTAAGAAACAAGACTTTAGGAAGAAGATTTCCAAACCCTAAGTCTTGTGGAGAATTAAGTGGAGAGAGATGGCGTTGAGAGAGAGGGGCGGCTAGAGAGAAAAGTGGGGAAGGGGGGGGGGAATTGATTTCCTAAATCAAGTAGTTAGTTAGGAAATAATTTGGAGGAATTATGAGGAGGGAATTTTCGGCCAAATAGAGGAGATGAGGTTTGGAAATATTTCCTAAAACTAGACTTGAGTTTAGGAGACAATTGGGGAGCATTTAATGAGATAGGAGAGAGGGGAGGCCGGCGGCATACATGGGCAAGGGGGATTTGAGGTGAGGTGTCATGCTTGCCTAAATTAGATTTGAGATTAGGAAAGTAATTAATCAAATCCAATTGAATTTGAAATTCAAATAGAGTTGATTTATAAACTTTCCAAAAATAGAATTGTAATTTAGGAAAGTTTTCAAATTTCAAATGAGTGAATTTGAATTTTCAAAATCAGCCCAAAATTATCCATCCAAATTAGGCAAGGGTTTTAATGGGGATGAGGAGGTGGATGGGGACCGGCGGTATGGGGCTCGGGTGGGGTGTTGGCTGTGGGTGTTGGACTGGGAGGAGGAGGGGGTTTCGGGTGAGGGCTCTAACCGAGAGGTTGGGGGGAAAGGATGAAGGGTGGAGAACCAAGAGCCACCGATGGTGACTGTTGGGTACGCGGGGTGGCCTATCTTAGGCTCCACCAAGCTCTCGAACTCTCTCTCTCAAGCTCTTCTCAAAGCTCTAAGAAAACAAGTGCAGGAAATTTTCTTCAATCATTCATTAACATGAAACAATAAGCAAATGACTATATATAGCCAAGTACAATGGACTCAAAGAAATAAAAGACTCAATTGCCCTTTGGGCTCATACAAGACACATCCCATTAAAGGGGTACAAACGGAAAGACCAAAATAACAATAAGCAAATAAAAATACATAAATAATGAAATACAAAGACTCGATCTTGGCTGTAGATCGGCGGGCACGTCTCTGATAAACCTTCCACGATCTGATGTCCTCATCATTTAGTGTAGAGGCAGAGTTCAGAGCTATAGCCTTAGGTAACTATGAGTTACTATGGATCAAAATAATTCAAGAACGCCTAAAGATCAAGTGGGAAGGACCCATGAAGCTACACTGTGACAACAAATTTGCAATTATCATAGCTCATAATCCAATTCAGCATGATAATACCAAGCATATAGAAGTGAACAAATATTTCATAAAGGAGAAATCAGACTGTGGACTTATTTGTATTTATCATGTCCCATCAAAAGATTAACTTGCAAACATTGTTACAAAGGGACTTGACAATAATACATTTCTGGGACTGATTACCAAGCTAGGAATAAAAGATCTATATTTTTTAGTTTGAGGGGGAGTGTCAAAGACTGTCCCAACCGTCCCTTCCCTCTTGATACCATGGCCAGTACGAGGATCCATGAGAAGCTCACCTGGATTACGCCAATCTCCTTCCATATCTGGGTGGTTGATTTAAGAAGGATTATATTAGTGTAATTATGCATTATTTTGTAATTATGTGCTTCCTTATTAAGATATCTTGTATAGATCTATAAATAGGAATAACTTTGCACAATAACATAATACTTTTTTCCCTTTCCAATTCTCTGAATTTAATAAAGAATACTGTAGAATTTTGTTTTATAGATAGTCATGATATCATCTCTGAAAATAAAAAGCAAGGTTGTTAATTTTCTCCTACCTCTTTTCGTTCTCTTTTCTCCTTTGGTTCTCTTATAGTCTAATGCCATTAACTTTTTCCTTTTCGGTCACTTTCTCCTAGACCTATTCCTCCTCTCTCTAATGCCTTGGGGGTGTTTCTGATAGAATGAAAGGGCAACTGCATCTAACTTATGTGATGTACTCAGTACTGTTAAGCTTCTTGCAGTGGTTTACGTACTTACATTGAGGAAATATAGAATAGCATGATCGCAATGGCATAATGTCACGTTTTATTGTTAACCTATGGAGTCCTTTCAATGCTTCCAGATCACTCAGATTCGTGACCCTGTGGTTGATGCAACGTACAAAGACATCTGGATGGCTACAGCTAAGGTACGGATTGCGTATTCAATTCATCTTTTTTCTATTGACACGCTGGTTGGTCCAATTGGTTCAAATTTTTGTGATTAGCTTGACAACCTTTCCACAGACATGACAATGAAGTATATTTATGAGGAACTATATGCAGATCTTGAGCCTTATATAGGACAGGCATTATTATTTCATGCTATGCTAAGCTTAGAATTCTTCTGCAAGAGTTATGACTTGTCATAAATTGTGAACTGAAATAATCCACAATAAATGTTACTTTTACTTATTAGCCATTTAGTATGATGCTTGATATGCTGTAATAGTCTACTTTGCCACATATTTTGAAGTACAAAAAAATAAAAAATTCATGACGAGTGCAAAGTCTTTGGAGACATTGATGTATGTAATCTTACACCTTTACAAAGAGCCTATTTTTATTTCTGTGACTTGAACCCATGATCCCAAAATGCTATGGTGATTGTCTATTTCCTCATAATAGGAATTACTCCCTTTGGAATATCTGCATTTTGATATGGTTCCTGTAGAACCGACCCAGCCGACCCAGGTGGGGCTGGCCTAGGTTTACGGGAGACAGGCTAAACCGCCTCCTTGAAAATCATGTGGGGCACTCTAGGGCTGCAAGAGGAGAGAGGGGGGGGGGGGGGGGGGGGGGGGGGGGGGGGGGGCAGCAACAACAAAGTAGGAAATTTGTATTGGGAATTAATTAAATGAAGGAATTTTGTATTGAGTAGTATAAAATAGCATGAAAGGCTAGGGTTAGGGCATGCATGCTTTGGGTTATTTCTCTTGTAGTTACTTTGATGTCTTGGGCTCTAGATTCCTTGCCTAGAGATTGGGAGCGACGGTCCTTTCGAATTGAGGATCGCTTGTATCTTATTTTCGTGTTTGTTTGGCTTTGATTCCCTTATCTTAATACAATGTTTTGGGGCTGTTTTCACCCAGGTTATGCATTATTCTCTCTAATTTCACCAATTAGTGATAGGTTCCCTTATGAACTCAAATATTTCCCTTAGGTTACTTGCGAACTCTAGTATTTCCTATCACATTTCTGAGCAAGGAACATGCAAATGTATATGGTTCTATTACATAATGATTTTTATAGCTATGGTCTTGCTCTTATCTTTCCTTTGATATTGGCAGACAAACACTATGATCTACCAAGATGTCTTTTCGTGTGTGCCGAGTGATCTAATCCACTCCAGGTATAATTCATGTCACCATTTTTGCTTCAGGCTTCCATGTATGTTCAAAAATACATGAATTCTAATTCAAGAAAGTCTTCTAACATTCACAGAGCTACCTTTCGTCAAAGCACTTCTTACTGGAAGGAGAAGCTTGGCCACACAACCATTGATCTAGGCATTGCACCAGAAAAGCTTGAGGCATATCAGGATGGAAATCCAAAAGAAACTGACCCTCTGGAGAGACTACAATCCGTGAGGGGACATCTCGTCTCTTTTCCTCTTGATTTCATGTGTCATGAAGATCTGAGACCATTCTTCAATGAGAGCGAGTTTTATGCCTCTCAGGTATTTCACTAGGTCTCATTACTTGATTCATATTTATAATCATCTTCTTTGAGAAAAAAATAATAAAATGATCACTGGATTATTTATGGGAAGTCATTTTAGGCTTCGTTTGGGACGGCTGTCTTCCTACTTCTTAAAACAGCTTTCTAGTACAAAAATTTTAAATTTTGTACTAAAAAACTATTTTAAGAAGCAGGAAGAAAGCCGTCCCAAACGAAGCCTTAGTTCCAAATTATTTAATGTGTCTAATATACTCATTTGACTCTTCAACAATTTTGATACAAAATAATTCAATAAATAGACTATTTTGAATCATATTTGAAGGATCAAGAGACTAATTTGACGATATTTATACTCTGGAACTATAATGATACCGTATAAATAGTCCGGGAACCATTTTGATTTTTTTCTCGGTCTTCTTACATCATTCAAGCTATTGTATTTTGACATTGATGCCTGTAAATTGCTGTAAAACATAGAAATTTAGAATGAGCAAACGCATTTTTGGCCAACGATATTGGCGTTTTCTTAAGCCAAGCAAGATACCGTACAGTATGCAATTTAATCAGGGGTGGCATTTTAACTGCCCTCGTACTGTTGTAAAATAGCAAATTTACTATGTAAATTTTGTTCTTCTTGAGTATAAAAAGTGATATTGATAGTGTAAAAGTAAAGAGTCTTAGCTTAAGAAAATTAAACATTCATAGTTAAGATATGAATTTATCTGAGAAAATTCCTATCGCCAAACTAATTTGCAAGAATCTATTAGTTGATTTTTTTTTTTTTTTTTTTTGAGAGTGAAGTAAATGTATTTAACAGATAAAAGAATATAAATTGGTATTTTTTGGCATCAAGCAATTACGCCAGCTTACCAAGCATGCATCTTCTGGGATGTCCAACTAATTCTCTCCTTTGCCAACACTATCGGAGAAGTCTTTTACAATATTTACTATGCAAGTAAAGCTAAGTGAACCCACTCTTTGATTCCTTGCAAAGGGTATTTAGGGCTGGATGAGTGCAAGACTATTAAAAAACACAAAAATTTGATACTGTTAAGTAGTGATGGGTTTCAGAGTTGTTCGATTTGTGTTGAAATTAGTAATGTGTATGATGTGTCAAGAATAGCATTAATCTTAGGCTTCATTTGTGACACTTTCTTATTATTTTTTAAAATAGCTTTTTAATACAAAAATTTTAATTCAATAAATTGTAGTATTAAAAAATTATTTTAGAAAGTAATAGAAAAACTATCCCAAATGAAGCTTTAATGTAAATTTGATGGGTTTGATGCAAAAAATTGAATGTTATTGAGTTTATGACACATGCAGATAAATCTTAGCCATGCTAAGTAAGAACAACCTAAGGGATCTCTACCATTCAAGGAAAAATGAATCCTGTTGTATTATTATCCATCTCTCACCCTAAGCCTATAAAATAGTGTAATACATTGCTAATGTTTATGATGAAAAAATGAATAGCTTCTTTCCTATTTCTTCTCATCTATTACTAATTTCATCCTCAATTATTCTCAGTAGTTTAATCTCTTTGTATGGTCTTTTTTATTTACTTCGACATGATATCAGAGCTATAACAACACTGCCTAATCTTTTGCTTCCACATTCATAGTCTAATATCAAATCTATTGTCAATAGCAACTCACAAAAGGCAATTATTCAATGTGGAGATTCCAAATCCTCCAACAATTTATAGCAAATGGCTTTGATAATTTTCTAGATGGATTAAATCAATGCCCAAACAAAATGACAACAAATTCATTCTGATCCAGTGTATGATATATTGATGTTGCTCATCGGTCAAAATTTAACAATAGTTCTCTACTCCACTTTAATCAAACTTATTCTTCCCTATGTCTTCAAACCTCAGTTTATGCTCATCATTTAAAAAATGCCTTCAGTCATCCAATTGATCTTTTGTGATACAATTAAAGATAGAGCTTCATGACATTTTCATGAAACAATATAAACCATGACCTAATAACAATTAGATGCTAATGATCTTATTGATAACCTCAAAGCTATTAATGTGTCTCTTGGCAATGATGATATTATATTTTATATTCTCAATAGTTTTCCTTCATATCAATCATTTAAGTTGTCCGTTCACACAAAAATAACTTCTATAAGCCTTGACAATTTTTACTCCCTATTATATAACGAGGAGATTCATAGCAATTCATATAACATCAAATAATGATTCATTGATCATCAAATAGTCTCGACTATAGTATGTGATCATAAATTCAGCCCTCTTCTCATAATAGAGGCAGATGGTCACCTATTTAAAGCCACAGAGATGGCTGTCAGTTGCAGCAAAGCAATGGACATGAAATTCCCTCTTAACTCAATGGTTTGCCAAATCTATGGCACATGAAGTTACTCGACCTTTCATTGTTGGCATAGGGCAAGCTTGAGTTACACACCAACCAGCCCATCAAACTTTAAGAAAGCATTTTTCACCACCTCTCAATCAATGCCTCTTAATTGGTACTTGGATTTCAGTGCTAAATTACACTTCCCCCTCAATGTTGAACAACTTCAACAAGTTGCACCCTAATTTGAGTTAGAATATATGCTCATGAGCAATAAAACATCTTTTCACATAGCACATCCAGTCAGAGTCTTTTGTCAACTCCTACATGTAAATTAGTCATGTCTAAACTCCTCAAGGACTCAATATTTTTTTAATAATTTTCTCTCCATCCATAATCTCATAAGAAATATTCTATTTCTTTTGATGATTCTAAATAGCACTTCAAGGATTAATTGCATACCCCTTTAAGACCCATGTCATAATGATCTCTATCCTCTTTTTAATGATCGAGCATCAAATATCTCAACTATATTGTACTTGTTCCTACCAATCCAAATCACTTGCACAAAAAAACTTGACATTTTCATGTTTCCACTCTCTCAGCCATTTCAAAATAGAATAAAGATCTGTGTATTTTTCTATAGTATTACTTTCTATAACTCAATTAATGTGGCCAAGGCCTATCATCTTCCTTCTCATATAAACGATTGGAACTGATTCAATCAGTTATATGGGGGCCTTCCCCATTCTTTCTATCCAAGGTTGCAAATAATATGTTAGTTTCTCTCACACTTTACTTGGGTGTTCTCTAGAAAAATAAATAGGAAGTTATACAATAGTTTACTTGGCTCAAAAAATAGGATTGAAAATTAATTCCATATCCATATTATAATTTTCGAAATTGTTGTTGGTGATGAATAAATTAACCATAACTTTCAAAACTCTTTATAACCCAAGGCACCTGCACCAAACAAACTATCTATTCACCTTGTAACAAAATCAGCTTGCGAAAATAAATATCGTTGCATTCTCAAGATCAGTTATGTCCTTCTACAGGAGGCAAATTTACATTATAATGTATGGCCTGACAGTTACGTAGCGAGGATTTATCTTATAAATCAAATACCATCTTTGATTACCAAACAAAGATCTCACTACCACTTATTATTTTAGAAAACAACATGCTATAAACATTTGAGAATCTTTGTTTATGTTTGTTACTTGTGGCTCACATCATCATATCGTCAAAAATGAGTTCTCCTATCAAATCAATGTGTTTTTGGGACATGATGCCAACCATAAAGGTTATAATTTCTTAGATCAACCCACTGGTTGAATTATTCTTTCCCTTCATGTTGTCTATGATGAACAAACTTTTCCTTAACAAAACTCAACCCATTGTCATTAATCTACACTCTTTCACAAATTCTTATACTACATTTCAACTTGTGCATCTCTCCACAACCACCACCACTCTCTCCACCAACAAACTCATCTGATAATACCCGGCCATCTGAAAAAGTAGGCATTATTAATTACAAATCAAAACTTACAAAATTTTACAAAAAGTGGATTATGATTAACTTTCACATGTGATCGAGGTTGAATTCTTCGCTTGATCTTAGGGTAGGAATCAAGAGTTAGGGAGGGGTGGCTCCATCCCCTTTGGATTTGAGAAGAACTTTATAAAATCGTGTTTAGTACGAAATTCAAATATTTAGATTTTCCTGTAATTATGCATTCAACAAAAGTTCCGTTCATCTTAACTTTAGGTTAAGCTCTTTCGCCTCCTTTTACTTGATGTTCTAATTCCTCCATTGTGACAATGAATATTTGATTTCTTAATGCATTGGCTCTTTTCTTCAAGACCATAATGCTCAAATGTTGTTATCAAGGTTTTGTGAGCTATCATCATTTTTGTCTATTTAATATATGAATATGAAACACCTCAAGTTTTGAATTATGTCATGATTTGTGTTAATTGAAGTTCATTCAGGTAAAAATGATACAAACGAAGGCTTCGCTTTAAAAAGTTTTTCAAGCTTTATTTTTTAAGTTTATCATAATTAATTTAAAAGATATTAAACAAAGCAAAATAATATTATTTATGATTTGAATATTTGATTTAAAATTTCTCTTTTTTTTAATTAATGTTATAAATTCTTAATTAATGGAGTGGTGTAATTTGACTTAATAGAGATTATTGTCTAATTGGTTTAGTGAATTGATCTTATTTTTTATTTAATTTAACTAAATGCCAATTATTATTTAATTAGCTGAGTAAATTACTAAGTAATGATTAATGGAGTTGTTATCCTAATTAAAATGTCATTTATGCTAATTTTAATCACAGGCTATATAAAATTTTTTCATGTAATAATAATTATTAAAAACTTATTTTAGCCAACATATTTAAATCCTAATATAAATAGCCAAATAATTCAACAAACTTTAATCAAATTTAGTGTATGTTTGAGACCGGTTTCTAGTTGCGTTATTTTTCGGACATCAACTACATTTTAATTTGACTATTACTATTTTGTTGCTTTTTAATGATTTATGTAGTTGGAAGCTGTTTTGCAACTAGTGCAACCATGTTACTTTCCCCATAACAGTTTCATAACCAACTTTATAAAACGTTGCAGCCATCCCAAATAGACCCTTAGGTTTCGTTTGGGACTGCTTCCTTACTGCTTCTTAAAGCAATTTTCTAATACAAAAATTTTAATTTTTATACTAAAAAGCTACTTTAAGAAACAGTAAGAAAGTCATCTCAAATAAAACCTTAATATCCGTAATGCCAACTAGTTTTGAGAATTTTACATCCTGAAGACTTTGGCTTCCTTTGGGACGGTTTTTTTAATACTTTCTAAAATAGCTTTTTACTATAAATTTTTTTTTTAAAAAAAAGCATTAAGAAAGCTGTCCCAAAAAGAAGCCTTATTAAATCCCAATATAAAAATTATTTTTGTCTATTTTTTTAAAATAAAAATATATGCTTAAGCTAAAACCTCAAATTAAATTCCAACTATTTTCAATAATTTAGATAACTCAAAATCTGTACAATCATGCAATGCAATTACATCAATATTTCAATTTTAATTCAAATTGCTGAAAACTATTAAACCACAATAATTTCTCCAACATTTATATGTGGATAAAAATGTATAAGAAAAGTATTCATTCTCCAATTTATTCTTATAACAAGATTTATATTTTGCAGAATATAATCTCTATTAATGATATCATTTATGAATAAATATCTTAATAAAGATGAATGTGATAATAACTTTAATATAGGAATTATTATAAGCAATGTCTTATACTAAGCTTTAAATTATTTGATTGGGCTATATGATCTTTGATTCAAATTTGTATATGAATGATACTTGACCTTACTAGCAAGTAGTCTTCTATATAAGAGCTAGAGAGCATGATAAGACTTCAATAAGTACGGAGGGTGGAAGAGCCACAAGTGACCTTGGGAGGCTTATCTCCATCGAGGCACGTGTTTTTCTTGAGCTTGGAAGGGTTTACACAGATCCCTTGAAGTGCATGTTCGGGATGACTACTGTTGCGGGCTAGAATATATGCGGCGGTAGAGTTAGAAAATTTTCATCCGAGTGTTGTACGAATATTCAGCACACAAACAGAAAAGAAAAATAAACATCAGGATTTTTACGTGGAAAACACTAAAAATGGAAAAAAAACCACGAGGCATCGCCCAGTTGAAATGATTCAACTAATGTTTTGTTTGAGATACAAGAGACTAATTCGTCTAACAAGTTTAAGACGATCAGATTACAATGAATTTTTCCTGAATTGAGATTCAATTACAAAGTTGTGCAGAATTTTGGCGTCACCCGAATATCCGGCAGAATTCCGGCGTTATTCTGACGGTGGTTAGAACTTCGGCGGTGGTCGAGGAGGGGCTATTTCTCCCATTCCTCTTCTTCTTCTCTTCTTCTTGCTTGAGTCCCCTCTCATGAGAAATGAGGGGTCTATTTATAGATTTTCTGGAGTGGCATAGCTCGTAAATAGGTGTGAGATCAAGGGCAAATAGGTAGTGGTCGAATGGACGGTCAATATTGAATCCCTTGATCGTGCACCGTTCGTTAGATATTTGAAGGTCTTAACGATGTCGGAATTCAGTGATATTGAGCTAGTTGGATTTGTCTCGTCGAGCCCTTCGATTCGACTATAAGCTCGTTAAAATCAGAGACCGTTTGGTAACTCAAATTGCAATATGAGCTTTCCAACAACACTTCGTGTGCTTGATTTGGGCTCGGATCGAATTGAATTTTGTGTCGTTGGGTTCGTATTTCCGAGATGCTCAGTTTGACTATAAACTCGCTGAAATTGGAGTTCGGGAGCTCCCAGATTTAATTTTTGAAGTTTTCGGCTCAATTTTGCCTTGAGATTTGTGCTTGATCAAAATAATTTTTTGAGAATATATCAACTACTTGATTCAATCGATTCGAATGAGTTGGGTTCCTTGCTAGTGAGTGCCTTAAGCAAATGATGAGATTGCTTTGAGTGAGTTCTCTTGTTGAAACTTAATAGGTACATATGAAATATCTCTATGAACATATAAGAATTTATATATACGAAAGGTAGAATTCTAAGCATAAAAATAATTTTATAAAAAACATTATAATTTGATCATATATGTATGAAATATACAATAATACAAATACCAATGAGAATACTAAGAGTTCAATCTAATTTAAAAATAGTGATCATAAAATAATTTTGTCATAACTACTCATTTGGAATTTTTTTTTGCATTTATAAATCTTTATCAAGCACTTAAAAATAATCAAAATTCTCTAAAATTTTAATCAAAATCAATAAAATTTCAAAATAATTTATAATACAAGTATTTGTTTAATTTTAATCTTATTTTATTTCTTAAAAATCTTAAATAAAAATTATAATATTTTTATATTGCAAATTTATGACAGGTTTTATTTATTAATTTACGAGATGTAACGACAGTTAATAAATATTATATCAAATAAATTTTAAATTTTATTCCCCGAAAAAGCTTATTTATTCTGAATCCCACTTTAGTTCAGCAGACTTAAGCGTCGGCGACGGCAACGAGGTCCTCCAAGAAACGAACGGCAGCGGCGCTTATCCCTCAGTTTCCGAGGCGAACAGCGTCGTCTTTCTCTAGCAGGCGGCATAACAGCCAGCAGTAGAACCACCCGGCGAACAGCTACTTCTCTTCGGCTTCACGCTGTAATGTTCTCATCGCAGTCATCGTCCTACACTTCTTTCGTCTCCTCTTCGATGTGCTTATGAACATGCTTGAACTTCTTACCCTAGAATGGATAAAATTTAGCAATTAGTAAGTACTTGGTGGCTTGAGAAACATTTCTTGAGAAAAAAGGAGTATCAAAGGTTTGCATCCAAGCATGTCGCTCTCCTTAAGAAGATCTAGAATATATTTTCTTTGAGAAACAACAATGTCCTTTCTTGATCTAGCCACTTCCATTCCAAAAAATATTTATTAGGTTTTCAAGATCTTTAACTTCAAAACTTTCCGAAAAATATTTCTTCAAATTTTGTAATTACTCCACATCATTACTGGATAGAATAATATAATCGAAATAGACTATCAATATAGTAATTTTCCCAACATGAGATTTCTTGACCCTCTATGTTGGCCTAGCTTCAAAACAACCTTTGTGAATTTGTCAAATCAAGCTTGGGGAGATTGTTTAAGGCTGGAAAAGGACTTCTTGAGTTTGCAAACCTATTTCTTTGCCATGCTTTTTTCAAAACCAGATGAGATTTTCATGTAGACTCCCTCTTCATGATCACCATTTAAAAAGACATTTTTTGTGTCCAGTTATTGCAAGTACAATCTTGGTTGACATCTAATGAGCGAAGAATTCTGATAGTGTTAAGTTTTGCAACACAAGCAAAAGTTTCTTGATAGCCTCTGCCATTGGATTGTGTAAATCAGTAATAGTCAACTGATCCATCTGCTTCATACTTTATAATGAAAATTCGCTTGTACCCCACTGGCCTTTTCCAGCTGGCAAATTAGTAATAGTCCATGTTCCATTCTTCTCAAGTGCATCAATCTCATCTTGTACTGTCTTCTTCCACTCTGAATTTTGTAATGCCTGTTGTATTGTGCTAAGAACCTAGATATTATCAAGAGAAGTAGCAAATGCTCTGTAATATGATGATAACCCTTCATAAGTAACATTATCTCCAATTGGATGACTGGTACATCTCTTAATACCCTTCCTCAATGCAATCAACATGGTGGAGTCATCAATGTTGGGAATTGGCACATCTCTAGCCTTTTTTGTACCTATATTTTCCTTAGGTGGACTTGAAAGTCAATATCTTGGTCAAATGTTTATGTGATCCATGCTCTAGCTCTTGTCTTTTTCTCCTCCTGATGTAGACTTGAAATTTCTTATTAGCAAGTTGTGGGGCCACAAATTAAGCAGTCACAAGAGAAGAAATATTTGTGATCTGGACTAATGATTGAACATGCATTAGTGTAGAGAAGTCTTATGTACGGTCTTTGGGCATAAGGATGGGTCGAGAAGAACTTGAAAACTCTAAGTGAGCTAAGGGCATAAACTCGAGAAAGAACTCCTAAACTTGATGTTCATTCATACTCTCCCCCTAAGCATGAGATTTGTGATAGAAGGACACATACTCAAATAAAGAGACATCCATGGTGGTGTAAAATTTTTTGTTGGTTTAAGAATAACATTTGTACCCTTTTTGAGTTGGAGAATATCTTAAAGAATATCTTAAAAAAATACACTTATTAGCTCTAGGATCAAATTTTTTACGGTGTTGAGGATACGCATGAGCAAATGTTATGCAACCAAATACCTTAAGTGGGAAATTAGACGAAGCTGCATGGGTTTGAGGAAAATTTTTCAAAAGAAGTTGATGTGGAGATTGAAATTTAAGGACTCTAGATGGCATACGATTGATCAAATAGGTAGCTGTGAGAATGGCTTCCCCCAAGAAATAATCTAAAAAACAGGGTACCAGATAACTAGCTCTAATAACATAAAGAATTTCTTAATTGATTATTTTTTTATTGAAAAATGCACTATATATATATATACACATACACGCACACAAAGTACCTAATAAAGGAAATAACTAATTAGTTTAATTCTCTCCTAAATTTTAGGAAATAGAATCATAGGAGAATAACTCTTTTTTAAAATTAGGAAACAAAATCATAAGAGAATATCACTATTGATCTATATTTTTATTCCTAAAAGTACTTTCCTAAAATAAAAACAGAATCATAGGAGAAAATCACAATTGATCTCTTTTTATTCTTAAAAATACTTGCCTAAATAAATTCTCTAATTTTGACTCTCAAAATTCAACACATAGCTATTGTAATTGCCACCCCTCCATTATATGAAAAAAATAATGAAAAAAACTCCCCTAGAACTAAAGATTAAAGGGTATATATTTGCAATATAATTTGGTTGATTATTGTTAAATTTGTTAAATCAAACATTTATTAATTTTATTATTTTGTCAGAAGCCTCATCTTCATTCTTGCGCTTCTTCGGAAGTTTCATGACTATTCATTTCCTTTGTTATTTTTTATTATGATTAAGTACCTATTGTTAGTGGAGCATCCACTGACGGCTCAGTGGAAAAGATTGATTTACAATCGAGCTAGGAACAAGTTGGAAATCTTGTCTGCTGTAACTACTACATGTACATCTTTCTCCAGATAAACATGCAATGACCTATTGACTGATCACATTGCATGCCTTTGAAGTTGCTAATTGGTATCTATTATTTGGTCTGTTTATGAATCAAATGGGCTGCCCTGCCCTGTGACAAGCACTGAACTGCAACTATGGTGTCGAGGTATTGAATTAAAGATTGCTAACAAGTGATGGAAAATGTTGGAGGGAATCTAAAACAAGTTTCAAAGAAAAACAGCGCATATTGCCTTGGAAAACTGCACAAAATTGAGTGGTCTGCTTTATGAATAAAATTGGGAATATAGGCCAAATAATATCTAATATTTTCAATTGATGAAGGGACCTTGCACCTCGAGTTTTATGAACTTAATAACTGTGAACATCCATGGCAATTTTGCATCTATGCATTTAGAAAACCTTTTAATTGCATGAATGTTGGTGTCAAAAGCATTAATTTAAGCTTCTTCTTATAGGACCTTGAATTTTTATTAGTATACAAACCATAACTTTCCATTTATGACCATCCCCTGAATTATGGTTCAACATGAATTTATCAGACAAATTTTTCTAAAAATCATTTTTAACTTTAAAGCTATTTTAATTAATCTTTTCATCTGTATTTTGTGTTCCTAGTGACTTTTTTATGAGGGTATGTAATTCATCTTCGCAGAAGAGCATCTTTCATCTCTATTATATTATGAACTTTCATGGAATGAGAGAATGAGAAATGTTTTTATTGGTGATGTAGACAAAGGGGGGGTCAACTCATGTCCAAAATAAATCAATTTTTGGCTTCTCTCGAGTTTACAAGCTCAATCAAATTTGAGCTGAAATTTAGCTCATTTATGAGCTTGTCTTTAGTTCACTTATTGAACTAAGGGTTAGCTCATTATTAGCTAAGTTTTAGTTCATAGTTATCTTTTAATTAATGTACTTTTATTATAGTTTTTAATGTCTTCATTTAAGTTGTCTCTTGGGTTTCCAAAAGAGATTCCAAAAGGGCTTTTGGAATCCCAAGGAAGTTGTTTTGTTTTCCCCATGCCGTGGCCCCTTGGCTTCCACGATGGGCTGCTGTTTTCCGTGCCATTGCCCCTTGGATTTTCGGCTGGCTGCTGGTTTTCCGAGCCTAGGAGTTTTCCCATGGCTTTGGTGCTTTGGTTCTGTGCGGTCCCTTTGGTTCCCGTGGTTGCTCCTTCAGTTTCCCGAGCTGGGTTGTTTTTCCGTAAAAAGCAATAGGTTTTTATGGCTTGTAATGTTTGGAATTCCTATGTCGATTCAATGTTTTGTCCTTTTGTATTCCCCCTTTCATACCTATAAATATGAGGGGTTTGTTATATTTTTAAAAAGAGAATGATATGTGATTTTTGGAAAAGTAAACTTGCGGGTTTCTTGGAAAAGCTTGCGAGCTTTGTCCGTCTTCTTTTCTCATCCCCTCCGGAAATCTTGCTAGCTCTTTCCACCCTTCTTCTCGGGCTTCTAATCTCTTTCGTCTCTCCGCAAGTTTACACCCCACCTGTATCATTCTTCTCTAAGTGAAGCAAGTTTAGGGTGTCTTTAATTTCGAGTCGAGTCTGTAAGTCTTTTAAATTTCAATTTGTTGTTGTAATTTTGTTTTTAATTTCTAAGTCGGTCTTAAATTTGAAATGTAAGAGTTTGTTCTTCCGCTCGTCGTATTTCTTCCCCTCTTTTTGAAGTGACCTGGTTGTGGTCCGTCCCTTTGTGCCGGCGGAGGTCCTCGGGTGCCCCATCCCCCGGATCTTTTGCCCACATCAATTGGTTATTGATGTAATAACCTGTTGATGCGCACATGAGAGATAGTCCTACCCTCCTATAATTCTATTGTCTTTGGATGCACAAATCACATATGAACTCAATGTAGAAAGCTGAGTCAATTTGATGAAATGGAAACTGATGAGGACATCGATCCAAGGTTCAAACAGGTGTATCGCCGGAAGCTTCGCAGATCGACGGCCACGATTCAGAGCTTATATCTTTAGTTATTATGCATTTTATTTTATGTATTCCTTTTGTACCCTTATGTTGAGTTGAGTCATGTTGGGGCCCTGAGGGCAATTTAGTCTTTATTTTTTCTTGTATGCTTGAGACCTATATATATGGGTCTTTTCTCTTGTAATAGCTAATGAATGTTTAAATGAAAAATTGCTTTTGGTTTCTACTTCTTCTTGCATGAGGGCTTGAGAAGAGAGAGAGCTCAAGGGGAGCAAATCGCAAGGCCCACCAGTCGTTGGAAGAGTTCGCGGCTCGTGGTTAGGTTTTCTATCTTCTCCTTCGTATTCACCTCCATCTTCTTTCTCCACCACAAGAAAATCCCTCCATAACCCAAGTTGCCGCCGCCCCTTGGAAGCCCGCCGCCGGCCACTTCCACGGTCCCGGCTGGCCACCTTGCCGGCGACTTCCCCCACCCGTCCAACCCCTCCTTCCGCTTGCTTCAAATTTGAAATTTGAATTTCAAATTTCAAATTCTTTCCTAATTTGGAAATCCAATTTCAGAAAGTTGTCATGATGAAATTCAATTTCAATTTGATTTAGATGGGAGTTATGAAACCTATTGCCACGTCATCATCCTAAATTGGAAGCTTATTCCCTTGAATTCCCCTCTCTCTCCCCTTAGCATGCCGCCGGCCTCATCTTTGGAGGAGCCCCATTAATGCCATCATTAAGGCATTGATGACGCTTGAATTTGAAATCAATTTCAAATTACTTTTCCCTCCTAATTCCTTTAAAACCTGAAATTAAATTCAGGTTTTAAATTAATCCCTCCTCTCTTGAAACCGCCGGCCTCCTCCCCCTATTGAGCCCCCATTAATTCCCCACTTAAGGCCTTAACTCCTTTTGATTTGAATTCCAAATTCAAATCAATTCCCTCCTAAACGAATCAAAATCTGAAATTAATTTCAGATTTTGATTAATCTCCCCCCATAATTTCCTAAACTTCTTTTTCCTAACCCTAATCTCCTCCTCTCCCTCCTTGTCAACTGCAAGTACTCTCTTTCAGCACCCCGTTCTTCCTCCCTCGTGTGGAAAATTCTCCGACGCCAAGCACGCATGGCGGAATCCGAATGGAACTTCGGATTTGTGCATGACGATCGAGGTCAAGTCGACATCCACCAATCGCCGTTCTTTGATGTGGGCTTTGACTTCGACGACACCGTTGAAGACTACTTGAATCGCATCCTCCCCACGCTCGTAGACGTCATCGACGAGCAATTCGAGGACTATTCGTGGACCGTCAACGGCTATCCGTCTGTGTCTCCTCCACCACCGTCGACCTTTCCGTGGCTCAAGACCAGCGGCGTTGCAACCTTCCTCATGGCATCGTTTGGTGTGCTGAAGATCTTCTCCCGCTAAGCCTAGTGTATTTGAGTGATCAATCCCCAAGGTGAAACTCTCGTTATTAAATTACGGATTGTTGATTAATAGCTTTTGGTATTGCTACTATCCTTGGTTATCCATGAGTTTTTGGTTAATCTACTTGTACTCCTTCGCCTAAGCAAGTTAACAACTAAGAACCTTTAATGATTTTACTTGTTTTCTCAATAAGTTCTTAATTGTAATTCCATTGTCAATCACTTTTAATTTTCTTAAGAAGCTCCTTCGCATGTGGTATCACATCAGAAATTGTCCTCAGATGTTCAAATCAAATACGAACTCATTGTAGAAAGCTGAGTCAAATTTATGAAACGGAAAATTGAATGGAAAGTCATATGAAATTATGAATTAACTTTTCTCGTCGACATTTTTAGTTAAGCTAACATGTTGCCCTTCAATGTGAAATATTTCACTGGTCGGTTGCTAGTTTCTGTTAGAAGTAATAGTAGATCGTTTTTACATTCATAAAATGATAAAATCAAAATAGTTTTGCTTAATACTTTTCAAAGCTCAATTTTTTCTTTGTATTTCTTGTCATATTGCCACTATCTACTTAGATTTTAGTAATTCGTTAACATCTCCCTTCAATCTTTTCCCTTTTGCAGATCTAGTTTTTCACGCCAAGAGCATTCCAAGATTTTTGTTCATAAATATCTTGCTGTCAAATGGCATCCTCTATTATAAAACCTGGTTTGCTGGTTGCTTTACAGGAGCTAGAGCCTTCTTCTCCGTTCTTTAAGGAAGGGCAATCTATTCGAGTTACTGGAAAGTTGGTAACGATGACCTTATATTTGTCTTCCGCAAAGTTCGTTTAAGCCATTCATCTTTGTAAATGTACATGTTATTTGATTTTTTTTTCATGGCTTTAGTCATAATATTCATTATGCATGATGTTTTACATGGAATTGTCAAGATGTCAAAAGCAAGTTGTGGAGGACTGGTCAAGAAAACTTGATACCTTATTTCTAGCAACAATAATGTAACTCCCCAACTAAACCCACTCTTAAAATAGATTTCCTCAATTCGTGCGGACTATGTCAGCATTTTTACAATTCTTTTGCTTTTATTATATGGGGACCATGTAGGCAACCATATGCAAAAGTACTTGTATACATAAAGTTTCAAAATCGTTGAAATTCTTTCACTCCTCTAAATCATTCATTTTTCCTCCCATAAGTTGGGTTAGATCCGGCTGGGTAGAATTCTTAAAGAAAACTCATCAGTATAATTCCCCTAAGATAATCATTTAATTATCTCAGCTTTACCTGAAGCTAATGTTTACTTCATTTTAATAGCTTTAAGAAGTGTTGCGTGCGATTCTAGTAAATATAGCAGGCCTAAACTGAACAAGCTTCCTTTCTTTGGTCGAACACTTTTTTTTTTTTTTTTCATTTCTGTTGTTCATGCAGTATGTGGCAAGTAATGCCACATAGAATTAATTTGTTTTATCCTCAAGAATTTCTGCATCCATCAGTGTATACGTTATCCTCAGCAAGAAATCCTCTCTGTGCATGTGTTCTAATCGGTATGTCGAGTATAATACGTTCTTCGATCATATTTGTAACAACATAAATCCTTAACTATTGAGAGATTTTGTCCGCTTTGGCTTAATAGCTTCATGATTTTGTCTTATTGATGTAACTTCAAGAAGGCCACCCATCTTAACAATGCTTTTGTATGAGCACCTATGATGTACCGACACTTCTTTTCAAAGAAGTATGTAGTGTATGACACGTATCCGACACGCCTCCGACACGTGTCGGACATGAAAAAAACATGTCCGATTAAAAAAATATTAAATACAAATTGGACATGTGTGTCTTAAATTTTTTATGAAATTTTTTATAAATATAATTTATTGTGTTTAATTTTTTTTTATTTAAAATATAAAAACTAAATTTCTGATTTCCTATCCACAACACCAAATCAGTCTCCCACACTCAATACCTCATTCATCAAATATTCTCATTTTTGTTTCTCTTTGGTGGGTTTCGACTTTTGTTCACAGCAATGACCGATGTCATTGTAATATTGACGTCTGACATCGTTACAACGTGGACATTTCAAAATCATCTCAACATCAAAGTACGACACTGTCTTGACATTTGATGCTCGATGCTAATAATTTCTACACCTACAACTTGAAGACTCATCTTTGTTCGACATCAACGCCCTCTTGACATTACGTCCGCTACTTATTGCATAACATCGATGCCCAACTCTCGACAGCATTGTCATCTCCTCTCTCGATGCCTGATACACTGCATCGACACCCGACTCTCGATATCATATTATTAATCATTTAAAGCAAAAAATTTAGTTAAATGACTTATTATTTCTAAATTATTGTTAATATTATATTTTATCAATTTTTATATACTATTTTTAAAATTAAAAATTATAATGTTATGTCCAAACCGTATCCGTGTCCTATGTTTTTAATAATTGACATGTCCCGTGTCCATGTCCTGTCGTATCCACATCGTCGTGTGTGTCTGTGCATCATAGATGAGCACACATACTTTTGGATTGTCTAAAGAATTTCAATAGTTATACTAAAGGCATATCGATAGTTAAGAGTTTAGCTTCATTTTATTTAAGGTTTCACAATATTTTTGTTATATTTCTTCTTTTTTTCATATATCAAACTCAATTCTTTGAGCACTGCACTAAAAGGTGTAAATGTTGCCCTCCAGGTTACAGGCTTACAACGTTGAAAGTGCCATTGCAATCATAGTAGACGGTGGCGCCACACTTCTTATTGACACCCAGCATTTAAGAGACATCAACTTCCGCATCAATTCCATGTATCAATTCATTGGCGAGCTCCTTATTCCACATGATGGTCAAGTAAGTCTTCAATAAGTAGTGCACTGCTTCTTGCACCCTAGTGCCAGACTGGCCAGTGGGCCCATGACGTCCCCCTGGTCCTAGCAGCATTAATCTTTATGCTAGAAACCTCATTTTTGGTCCACCTAAAAAATGGACTCTCTCTCTATATATTTTTTTAAATACAAATTATATCAAGATGAGTTTCAAAACTCTTATATTTACTTTTTGAGGCGAATATAACATATTGATAATGAATCAACTGTTGCATCGCTCATCTAAAATCTTAAAACTCATTATGATATACTTCCAGTAAAGATATCATCATACTTCTTTTGTTCTATTTTTTATGTGAATTTATTTGGGGAGTTGTTGCAATACAACAACAACATCAAGTCTTTTTCCTACTATATGGGGACGGCTACATGAATCCTTTTTTTTCATTGTGCCCTGTTAAAGGTTAAATCCTTATTTAAATCTAATAAAGAAAGGTCAGTTTTAATATTTTCTAACGAAGTCTTTTTAGATCTACCTCTACTCTTCTTAACATAAATCTAATCTAATACATCTACTTTCCTAACCGAGTCATCGGAAGGCCATCGTTTTATGTGATCAAACTATCTAAGGCGACTCTCTCTAATCTTATCTTCCATTGGTGCTACTCCAACCTTTTCATTTATATGATCATTTTGTATCTTGTTTCTAAGAGAAAAGCCACCTGAGCATCCTCATCTCTGCATCACTCAACTTAATATTATGCTTCTCTTTTAATGTCAACATTCTGCACTATAAAGTATTCAGGTCTAACCACCTTCTTATAAAATTTTCCCTTAAGTTTGAGTGGGACTTTTCTATCACATAGCAAGCCCGATGCATTCCTCCACTTCAACCATCTAACTTGAATTCTACTAATAATACCCCTCATATATTTCACCATCACTCTGAACAATAGATCCAAGATTTCTAAAACGTGTACTCTTATTAATGACTTGATCACCCAAAGTCACAACCCCCTCACTAGAATTATTATTACTAAAATTATATTCCATATATTCAGTTTTAGGCGTACTCAAACAAAAGCCTTTAGACTCTAAGGCTGACCTCCACAATTCAAGTTTAAACATTTCACTCAATGCTAATCTTAAATCATTTCACGCAGCTCATCTTGATCTGTTGGTTGGGAGCATTTGCTACCAATCAAGAGGTCTTGAGTTCGAAGCTTGCGTACGATGTGTGTGAGTTTGCCTTAACTTGCTTATATGTCCCCAAAAAATCTTAAATCATTCCAAAATTTCTGTGAAGTTACTTGAAAAGGACTCCTCATGCTTTTTCCCATCCAAAACTTTCCTCAAAACTCCTCTTTTTATCTTTTCATTGCAGGTGGTACTGAAGGCACGCATAGGAAGGAATGTGGATGGCATTGATCTCAACCTCTACCACCAATCCATCCGGCTTCGACGTAAATTCGAAGCCGACATTGTGAGATCGAAAACAACCTAATCAATTTTTCTGTAGTCTTGATCTTTTGAAACCTCTTAAAGGTTAGACTTTTCAAATACTTGAACAAAAGAGAAGTTTCAGAGTAAGCAATGCCATTTCTTGATCTTTTCTCCTTTGCCTTTCTGTTAAGTGTAAAATAAATGTAGTAGATTACTTTTTGGTGTGTAGTTTGAAGTAAAATAAATTTAGAATAAAGGTCGTGTTGGTTGGTAATGCAATAGCTAGGCGATGATGGGCGGCGGTGGCAATAGTTGGTGGTGGTGATCAGAGTTGACATTGGCCTACAATAGTGATAGGGATGGTTCTGATGAGCATCGGGCGGTGATGGCGATGACGGTTGTCAATGGTGATTCACAAAAGTTTGTGTGGTGTATATCATATTAGTTCATTTTGAAATTCATACAAAATAAATGAGGTGAATTTTAATTTTTTAAAAGTTTACTCGATATTTCATTAAATTAAATCAAATGCCAATGACTCAATTTTATCTTAGAAATTTCTGAAAATCTGTAAAAAATTATAATAACGTGTAAAATAAACTTTGAAAACCTTTGAGCATATTCGAATATAATGCTTGCGTAAATGTGCTGTGAAAATATTTATATGTCCAAGCCTTTGCTTTATATAAGGAAAATTGCAATATTGTTTTTTTTTTTTTTTACACTTTTTGTCGGCAAACCCGAGATGAAAATCAAGTAGTCATGCAAGTTGCTTTGAATTGATATCAGATGTATCATGTGAAGATTGACCCTTTGGTAGATGGAATCCAGCCTTCTCTTTTGAGAACTTTTATTTGGTCCGGTGAACGTACGTAGAGGAACGTCCGGTCGGCACTAAAATCCCGCCAAAAAACTCGGTATTTGCTCGGTATTGCTAGGTATTATTTGGTAATAACGAGGAATACCATCATGTGAAGACCCAATACCGAGTAATACCGAGCTATACCGAGCAATACCGAGTTATACAAAAAATACCGAGAAAAACTCGGTATTTTTTTTGTATAACTCGGTATAGCTCGGTATAACTCGGTATTAGGTCTTCACATGATGGTATTCCTCGTTATTGTTTGGTATTGCTCGGTATTTGCTCGGTATTTCTGGTTTTTTGGCGCGATTTTAGCTCCGACCGGACGTAGCTCTACGTCCGGTCGGAGGACGTAATAATTGTGGGATGCAGCTCTTCTTGGTTGGAGAGATTATTACGTGTGGAATTCGGATTTAGAATAAAAACTTTGCTTTTACTGTTCGTAATCACAAAATCGTATAGTTCTCTGGATCCGGAATCTGCACGTAATAATCTCTTGATTGAGAGTTTTAATTATAAATTATGAAATTTTGAATCTGTGTGCAAGTAATGTCTTAATTTTCTTAGCAATTTTAAGAAAATTTATATAAGACTACTCTATGGTAAAATAAATTAAGATAAATTTTAATATTTTGAATTTATATTAAAAATAATCTTACATGTGATATTTCGAATTGTATTAATTTTAATATAAATTCAAAAAAATTTCAATTCATTCTAATAAATTTAGATCGAAATACTATATTATAACTTTTATTTTTTATTTTTATATCAACTAAAGGTCAAATTAGCCTTCATAGCCATTTGACCGTCTATTTTTTGAAACTTCCATTTTGCATTAATTTAAAAAATAAGAAGTGTGCGATGTGGTACTCACATATATGAAGACTCATGATTATATTTGATAGAATAAAATTAGTTGTTTTTTATTTACAAATTAAACTAATTCAAAATTAATGAAATAATTGTTATAAAATTTCTCATAAAATAATAATAAAATAATAATAATTGTTGCCGACTAGAATATACGCGGTGATAGAGTTAGAAAATTTCCGTCTCAGCATTGCACGTATTTCTAACACACAAACAGAGGAGAAATAGTAACACCAGGATTTTTACGTGGAAAACTCTGGAAAGGGAAAAAATCACGGGGTCAGACCCAGTTGAAATAATTTCACTAGTGTTTGTTTGAGGTACAAGAGGTTAGCTCGTTCTTAAAATTTGTGTCGATTAGATTATAATGCTTCACTTCCGGATTGAAATCTAATGACAACGTCGGCAGAGTTTTGGCGTCACTTGGAGATCGAGTAGAATTCCGTCGTTTGGAAGTCGAGCAGAATTTTGGTGTCACTCAGGCGTCGGACAGAATTCCGACGGTGGTCGTGGAGGAGTTTCTTCCTTCCAATTATTCACTTCTTCATCTTGCTTCCTTGGTCCCCCCCTCATGGTCCCCCCTCATGAAAAATGAGAGGTCTATTTATAGATATTATGGAGTGGCATGACTTGTAAATAGGTGAGAGATCAGAGGTAAATAGGGAGTGGTCGGATGGACGGCCGATATTGAATCCCTTGATCATGTACCTTTTGTTAGACATTTGAAGGTCTTAAGCATGTCGGAATTCGGCAATCTTGGGCTCGTTCGATTCGTCTCGTCTAGCCGCTCAATTCGACTATAAGAACATCATATTTAGAAACCGTTTGGTAACTCAAATTGTGGTTTGAACTTTCCAATAGCGCTTTCGGTGCTTGATTGAACTCATTTGGGCTCAGATTGAGTCGATTTTGGTGTCGTTGAGTTCGTATTTCCGAGATGCTCAGTTTGACTGTAAGTTCACTGAAATCAGAGTTTAGGCAATCCTAAATTTAATTTTTGAAATTTCCGGCTTAATTTTGCCTCGAGATTCATGCCCGATCAAGATAATTTTTTGATGATATATCAATAATAATAATAATAATAATAACTTTTGGCATTGGAATTAGTGGCCATTGCATTGGATGAAGGCCAACAAAGAGGAGCCCAGTTTATTTCTCTTAGATTAAAGGGGAAAAACAAAGGATGAATGGATTTGGTGGCTTGCCCCTTAATCCTGATTTATTTATGGTAATTGTCGCAGCCTACAACTTGTGCGTTTGAATTTTCAATTCCGAAGGGCGGTTCAGTTGTTGGAATATTTGTTGGATTATTTGAGGAGGACTATCGCTAAGATTATTAATTTAGGGTTTAGAACTCAAATCAATCAAAATCAGATATATTTGATTCACGTTCTCTAATAAATAATAGTAGACCTGACCTGATCATTTGACCAAGACTTCTTATGAGCGGCTTTCGTATTGCTTTTTAAAATATTTTTTTAGACCCACCGTTGCTTAATTTGGTTGGTGGCCGAGTACAGTTGGAAAATCTCCAACCCGTGCTCGATTCCCCTTGAGCGGCAGCGCCTCTTAAGTGAGGCCCAATCAAGTGCAGGGCAAGAGGTTTCTAGTGTGGGTGTCTCTTCTAGGTCAATTGAGGATTAGTCACGCAGCCAAGCGTTCTTTCGGGGTTGTCAGCGGGTGGATACCCCGTTCCAATATATATATATATAACCACGATTTTCTGGATGCTTTTAAAAAAATTTGGGTACTAAAAACCTAGTTTCTACAACCTTAAAATGTCTTTCTTTATATAAATTTTACAAAATAGTGCTACAGTTAAAAAATATTATATAAAAAAAATACCAAGTGATTACTCTTAATTTAGATTGGATTACACCATAAGGCTTGGACTAGTTAAAGTGATTTCACTAGTATTTGCATTTTATTACAAGTGAAATCATTTCTTAGGGGATTATATTATAAAGAACACATTAGTTGGTTGAAGCTAAATGAACCATTTGACAGGAATCCAATATAAATCCATGTGTTGAAGTTAAGAGTTAGAGTTGATATAGTCGAGCGACGATGGTCCAGGAACTATAGTCGAATGACCATGGTTTTGCACTATATTGACATGTTTTGATTCATAAAGGACTTCAACACTCTTGGAGTAAAGTCAAATTAGCGAAGCACTTTGATATCAGAGTTGATATAGTCGGATGACCATGGTCTGAGAACTATAGTCGAATGACCATGATTTTGCACTATATTGACATGTTTTGCGTCATATTGGACTTCAATGGCCTTCGAGTAAAGTCAAATTAGCGAAGTACTTTGATATCACAATAATAGTAATCTCAATATAAATATAAAGACTCTGAAGCTGATCTTGACGTAAAATAGAAATGAACATCGCACCACAAATTTTTTTCTTCACAAATCCATCTACCAAGAAAAAATTTAATAATTCAAGGGTAGTTTAACTAGGGTTTTCTTTTCTATTTTTGATATTCTGCAAAGATTTTTATATAAAAAAAATGATTTTTTTATTGGAATTCAATATTGGCATTCTGCTGGTCTTCAGGTCCAACTTTAATATTTTATCATGGCTGAAGAAATTCTGATATTCTATTAAGAATTGTCTAATCTTAATAGTCTACTAAAATTTTAATGCATGTAATATACTTTAATTATATTGGTAACAAAAAATTTACGTTAGAAAGTTCCAAAAAAAATAATAAATAAATTTTAAAGCCTTTAAATTTATATTGAGATGTGTGCAATACATAAATAATTTGTGTTGCATCAATTTCAAAGCAAATTCAAATGAAATTAACCTATTTTCTAAATAATGATTTCTTTATTAAACCTTAAAAACATTCCAAATAAATAAAAAAAAATCAGATTAGAAAAAAAAATAAAAAACTTTATAAAAAAAAATATATGCCATATTGTTAACAAATTTGAGTGCTGTTAAAATTATGATTTTGTGATTCTTTGTAATGTGATCCTTTCTTTTTTTGCTCTTGGCTGATTCTTAAGCCCCAATCATTAAAGAGACAGCACAGCATTACAGCACAACTTTCTGACAGGCCTCCTCCTCCAAGTCATTTTGTCGGATACGAAGAGATTTATGTCCTATATATTAGGATCATTTTCTAAACTTTTAAATTACACAATTCTCTTTGGCCTATTGGTTAAAAGCTTAGGCTTCCAACTAAGAGGTCCAAGGTTCAAGTCCATGTGTATGAGTTGTGTGTGTGAGTTTGCCTTAAATGACCTAAATGTCCCAAAAAATAAAAACTTTTAAATTTCTACAGAGATTATGATAAATAAGAGTATTTTTTATTAATTTCAGCATTATAGATTTTGTTGCGGGTTACAATATTCATGGCGGTCGAGTGAGTAAACTTTTCATCTTAGCGATGCACAGATATCCAATACATAAACACAGAGATAGAAGTAAAGCATCTGATCTTTTTTACGTGGAAAGTCTGAAGAGGGAAAAATTATGGGGCTTCGCCCAGGTGAAAAGATTATACTAAATTTTGAGTGAATTACAAATGTTGACCAGCTCCTTGATTTAGTGGCAGTCAATTATAGTAGTTTGGAGAGTTAGACAAAGGTCTGACGACGAGTGGACAGAAGTTTGATGGTGTCCTAATAGAAGTCCTTCTGATGGGGAATGATCTGATGAAGGTCGGGCGGAAGTCTGTCGGGCGGAAGTCCGACGACACTCAGCTTTGGGTTGGAAGTTCGGAGGAGGTTGACGGTCCGATGGTGATTCGACGAAGGTTGGGCTGAAGTCTTGGGCAGTCGGCGGCCGGGCGGAGGTTTGACGATGGTCGGGTTGAAGTCTGACAGCAGTCGGCGACCGGGTGGAACTCGGGCATCAGTCTGTAGCCGGGCGATGGACCAACGATGGTTGGGTTGAACTCCGACGACGGTCAAGTGGAAATCCGACAGCGGTCGGCCGCTAAGTGGACGTTAGGAGGCGGTAGACGGTTGGACGGTGACCCGATGTTGGTCAGGTTGAAGTTCGGCGGCAGTCCGCGGCGGGGTGAAAGTTTGGCGGTGGTCGGCGACCAAGCGGTGGTTCGAGGACGATCAAGCTAAAGTCCAGCGATGGCTGGCGCGTAAGTTTGGTTATGATTGATGGGCGAGCTATTGTTCGATGGTAGTTGATGGGGGTTTTCTAACGATGGTGCTGGAGCTCTTGAAGCTTCAGAGCTATCTCCATTCTCTAGCCAAAGATTTCCTTAATGTAGAGAGTGATGGTCTATTTATAGATTTTCATGAGTGACACACCCCATAAATATAGAGAATATATGGGGCAGATTCGGAGTGCTCTATCGGATGACCCGTATTGATTCCTCTGATTATATAGAGTTTTCAGTTGTTTAAGTGTTTTAACGATGTCAGAATTTAGCGATCTTGGCCTCGTTGGATTTGTCTCGCCGAGCCGCTCGATTTGATTATAAGCATGCCATATTTGAATATCATTTTGTCATCCAAATAATGATTTGAACCTTCCAAATGTAGTTCGGGCCCCGGATTTGGACCCATTTGGACTCAGGTTGGACCAATGTTGGTGTTGTTAGGCTTGTCTCTTTGAGACGTTCATTTTGACTATGAGTTTGTAGAAATTGGTATCCAATTGATCTTTTTTTTTTTTTTTTTAATTTGAATATCAAGATAATTTTCGATGACGTATAAAATTTTATGTTAAAATATTTGGCATTAATTTTTTTCTTTTTATCTAATGAATCAATATATAAATACAATAATTTTAAATTTATTTTATTTTATTTAGCTAATTTTAGTCTCTCCATCAAGATTTGAATTTAAATTTTTTTTTTTTGGTTTGAGATTATATGTAATATATATCAGTTTATAATTAATTTTATTATAAATAAATAATAAAAATTTTATTTGAAGATTTATAAAATATGTAAATTTCATTAGTTTTCCTTAATAAATAATTTTGACATTCATCGTGAGGCAATTTTCTCACATTCCCAAAGTACCTTGTCGGTTCCTCTGGCCGCTTCCCCGCCTCAGGGATCCTGAGGGTTATAATAGTAATTAATCATCTTGTAATCCCCGCTACCGCCTACGGCCTATGGCATTCCGGTAACCAGTCGAAAAACAACAAAGCGATAAGAACCCCGATATCGCGATGAATGGATTCGATCGAACATTACGCTTCGTTGGCAACTATGGCTACTACGGCGGACTCCGTCGCGAGCCGCGAGGGAGTAGGTCCAGGCGAAGGAAATCCGATTTGTATGGCGGAGATAGTATTTTTTCTTCACTTCTCTCCCTTATAGTTGCTTCACTCCGAACCACGTGCTTCTCCTGGCTGCTGGTTCTTCTTCTTCTCGTTCTTTCTCTTTTTCCCCGAAGTGAAGCTGAGATGGAGTGGGTAGATTTGTAGTGTTTGTTTTGGATTGCTTTGAGGAGTTGGAGTAATGAAGCATCTATTTTCGTTGATAAATGGGTGGGCAAAGGGTCTGTATTTGGGCAGAGGGTGGGGGGAGGCGGTGGAGGAGGGAAGAGATGTGGCGGATGAGCTGTTGATGGAGGCAAGGAAGAATAATATGATACTGAAGAATTCGGGAACGGTTTGTGGAGAAGGATCGAATTGCTTCGCGGCGGCTTGCTCGCAGAGAGGGGAGAAAGGGGTCAATCAGGATTGTTCTATTGTTTGTGAGGTGGTACTCTGTTCTTCCTCGTTAATCTTATGAGGAATTGGGTTCTTTCTGTTTTTTCTAGTCTGGTTTCAATTTGAGTTTATATTGTTGCTTCTTCACTCTTAATCAGCCGGAAAACGAAGTTATAATTAATTTTTACGTTTTCTTACTAAGATCTGAAACTTATTTATTCTAATTTTTAATCGATTTAGGAATCGCTGCTTTCATTTTTTGGTTTGTTGCTTTCGCCTCTTGGTTTCATTTGTAAGTGTTTATGTTATTTTGGCGACGGAAGTTTTGCTGGGTACAGGTTGGAATCTATGTGTTTCACTTGTTGGTGCTTTCATTTTTTGGTTTGTTTTTTTTATTTTTCAGGTGTAAACATTAATCTTCGAATTTAACCAGGAGTTGATTTTTGAAGGTTCCGTATCTTCAGTATAACCTTTAATGAATCGTACAGAACCATTTCCAAATTATAATAATCCGCAAATAATTAAACACATGGCATCAGCATTCTAATGAAATTTAAAATGTAATCTTTTGGGTTTACTCATCTTCTTGGTAAGAAAAGTGGCCCAATTTTGAAAGGCGACCTTGTCAAATATGATTTTTAATTTGCATGAAGTTTCGATTTCGTAAGTTGGTTTTTAGATGTAACATTGTGTGAGCGTTTCAACGATCTGAAAACAATTTACTTTCCTTTTTTACCTGCAAATCTATTATAGATCTTTTCTCATTTCTCTAAAGTATGTTTGTGTAACTGTTTGATTTGACTTCAGGAATTTGGATCCCAAGGAGACATGATATTCTGTGGGATATTTGATGGTCATGGTTCTTGGGGACACTACGTGGCTAGAAAGGTCCGGAAATCCCTTCCTGCTTCTCTGCTATGCAACTGGCAGAAAGCTCTTGCTTTGACCTCCCTTGACGGTAATAGTACAAGCATCTGCCATTCCGAAATATGGAAGGAGTCATTTCTAAGATCTTGTGCAGCCATAGATAAGGAGCTCAAGGAAAATACCAAGCTAGATTCCTTCAATAGTGGCACCACTGCTCTGTCTATTGTTAAACAGGTTGGGAATAAATTACGTATGTGTTTCGGTTTTTAAATTTATCGCTTTGATTGAAGATGGGTCGTCTTTTGGTTTGCTTATTAAAATTATATAGCTCCTGATATTAACGTTTAATGTTATTGCTATGAGTTTAGTTGGTTCTATGTTTTTATTGATGAATCAGTTATGTATTTAATAGACCTTCCCTGAGGGCTTCTCCAGCCGAACTCCAAATGACTGTAAGGCGTATCTGGTTTGTTCCATTTGAACGGCAAAAAAATTGCTAATCGGTGGAAGGTGAACAGTGCGAAGTCAATATTGGCGTTGCACTGCATATTTGTCCAAGAAATGCGCGAAAGAGGAGAAAGACTGTTATCTTTGCAGAAGGGCTCAAAATGGAGTTCGATTGAAAATGAATCATGACATTTTTTAATTTCACGACATTTTGGAGTGAAAAATAGAATTTTCAGTTGGAGATGCCCTAAAGAAAGAAGAAAAGACTTTTATAGAGAAATTTAGAAGTTAAAATAGCTCTTAATAGACTTCCCTTCCTTTTTTTTAGAATGCCTTTATGCGGAGTCCTATGCATTGACTTGTGCATTATAAATTTCTCTAAACTGAATTAGAAAAATTTCTCGAAAATATTCTAACAGAATCTGATCCGTATATGTGGGTGTTCATTTTTTCCATAGGGCCAACTCTTGGTTATAGCTAATGTTGGGGACTCCCGTGCTATTATGGCAACCAGAGCTGATGATGGTCGCTTGGTTCCTATCCAACTTACCGTTGATTTCAAGCCTAATTTACCACGTAAGTGTTCACCTTCACTATATCATTGCGGAAGGTGGTGGTAGTTCGAAATTCTAAGTCACTTAAAACAGTTTCATCAAACTGTTATAATCTATTAAACAAAAGTTAGATTTAGGCTTCGTTTGGGACCGTTTTCTCTTTGCTTTCTAAAATGCTATTTTAGAAAGTATTAAGAAAGCTGTCCCAAACGAACACTTAAGGATACTAATGTACTAACGCATCAACACTGTGTTTGTAGATGAAGCTGAACGAATAACTCACTGCAATGGTCGTGTGTTTTGCCTGCGAGATGAACCTGGTGTGCATAGGGTATGGCTACCTAATGTAGAAATGCCTGGGCTAGCAATGTCAAGGGCATTTGGAGACTATTGCGTCAAAAACTTTGGGGTCATCTCTGTTCCTGAAATCACTCAAAGGCTTATATCTGGAAGAGATCAGTTTATTGTACTTGCTACGGATGGTGTAAGTAATTTATTTTTTGAAGAACCTTGATTCATATTTGTTATTTGATTCTGCCCAATTTTATTATGGAATTAATGTTGAAGGCAAATTAAAGCAATCAAATTCAGGTAGTTCATATTTAGAGAATTATTGAAAAAAATCAAATTTAGATTGTCAGCCAACTAGGTATGCTGGATCCAAACCTGGAACTCATGGGCCAATTCCTTCTCCATATTGGGAAATTATTCTGTGCGGAGTCCGAACGTAGAGGATCTTCCGGTTACTGAAAGATCCTCTACGTTCGGACTCCACACAGAATAATTTCCCCTCCATATGACCTCTCGTCCCCCATGCCAGATTTCAGATTTGAAGGACTCGTCAGCCTAGATCGAGCTAAAAAAGCATTAGGTCGTGCAAATCTCCATCTTATTGTACTACACTCCAACGTACCAGCCGATGATTACACAAAATATAAATAGATGTAATTTGTTTAGGACAGTTTTCAGTATGTTTTATAATACTTCGGATCTAGATCATGATAAATTTTTATAGTATTAGTTCAAATGTTAATTAAAAAAATTTAGATATCAAATCGGATGTATTCACACAATCATAATCAGGTCACGTGCTAGGAAAAACCAATAAGCAGATCATTATGTTGCTCAGTTAATCAAACGATATTAAGGAGACAATCCAATTGCATCTTAATATCTATTTTATAGAAACTAAGAAGACTCCTAATTGCTGTAAATTAACTGTGCTGCTTTGTCCATTACCGTTCAAACTCATGGAAATTGGCATTTTATCTTCCTACAAAATTATTTATATTTAATATTTAAATAAATCCGAAAATTACTAAAAATTTTCCAAACCATGGTTCTTGTTCATTAGCATAGAATCAGTCCTAATGTTGTGAATTTTTATTGAAGTATCTTCATTTAAGTCATTTGAATCGAATTCATAAATTTGGGAATGAATTGGAGTAAAACCATAATAGATCTCAACTTTGACAACTTTTATGCAAAGAATTATTGGATTTATATTAATTACACGGAACAACGTATTATTAAGTTTTTTCATTGAACAAAAGAATCAAATTAGGTAAATTTGTGAGTATCTTAGTCCAGGGTTTGATTTTTCATATCAAAATAGAGATTCCTACAAAATTTAATTGCATATAAAAATCCTTGCAAAAGGAGCTATCCATATTTTATTTCAACGGAGATTTGGTCATCAATTGAATATATGGAGTATACTTTTAGTAGTAATAGAGCTAATAAGGAGATTATGACTTTAGACGATCAAGTCATTAATAAAGTTAGATATTTTAGATATTTTGGATCTATTGTTGAGTGATGGTGAAATATATAAGTTGGATGGTTGAAGTTGAGAAATGCATCAGACTTGTTGTGTGATAGAAAAGTCCCCCTCAAACTTTACATACTCATGTAGCTTAATTTCAACGTCCTTCATGCATGATTAGAAATTTTTTTGAATGGAATCGCTCAGAAGATTAAAATTTTCTGAAACATTATAATATTCAGTTTGGATTGTTTTTCCCTCAGGTTTGGGATGTAATCTCCAATCAAGAGGCTGTAGATATTGTTTCCTCAACCAAAGATCGAAGAAAATCAGCCCGACGGCTCGTCAAATGTGCAGTTCATGCATGGAAGCGTAAGAGGCCAGCCATCGCACTTGATGACTGCTCTGCAGTATGCCTGTTCTTCCATTCCTCCCATCCTGAGCCTATCTATTCTACCATTCCTCCAAGTTCTAGAAAGGCATAGCAAGATCAGAGGTACTTCGTTCATGTTCTTCTCTGTATGCTTCCTCCTTCATCCTGACATGAATCCTCTCAGTGTTAAATCTTTATCCTGTTGTGATAAAGCAGAGGATTAATGTTCTTCTTTGATGTTCCATAATAATTTTCAATAATTGCTGATAGTTCTATGTAGTGGTTACAGAATCTCCTTTTCCATTTTGCTTAGTGGCTCTTTACAATAAAGTTAGTTGTCAATATCAAATAGAAAAATGGTGAATGATTTGGTATAGCCACGTAGAAGCCTTTCAACACACAACTCCTAATGATTGGATCTATAAAGAAACCCTATACTTGATTATTCATTGCTTTGCCTAAACCTTAGGGAATGGATTGCTACTCAGATAGGCTCTAATTAAAATAACCATTTGCATCAATTTTTTTGGGACTTTTAATCGAGCTACTCGAGTATATATCACATATATAAGAGCTTCAAATTTAAAACATTTTGATTGGTAGTCTAAGCTCTCAACTAACAAATTCAGATGCACTGCATTAAATTGTAACTTCAAACAATAACTAATTAAAAATATATATATATATATATTTGGACTTCTAAGCTGATTAAGGCTTTATTTTGGACGGCTTTCTTGCTGCTTTTTAAAGCAATTTTTTTGTACAAAAATTTTGATTTTCTACTAAAAAACTGCTTTAACCAAAACTTTTTGATTGATAGCCAAAGCTCTTAATCAATAGATCAAAATGAGGTGCATTATTAAAATTATATTTACCTCTCCTTATATTTTATTGATATGAAATTTAGATTTTTATGATAGTTTAGATTGGACGAATTTTAAAGATTTGAATGATGAAGATGACCATTATAAAATAGAAAAATCAAAATATTATGAAAATAATAAATTTATCCCTGGAAATTTTCAGATATGCCCTTAAAATTTAGAACTCCTCGAGGGTTAGGTAAGGGAGAGCTCATACAATGATTGAGGTGAAGCTCCACAAATATTCAAATGATAAGTGTTGTAGATTCTACAGCATTAAATTTTGAATGACCTTTTGGCCATCCACGTGTAAAATATTAATCACCACTTACAAGATATTATTCTTACGAACACAATTTATGTTTGCAGTGACTTGACGTGTCAGCATAGTCATCGATCAATTATGAGGGCACTAAGTGTGTGGGCCCATATCACATCTGTTCCTAAAAATTATTAGAGACGAATACGTTATTTTTTTTTCCGCCGTTGTGTATCAGATGACATGATGTATTTTGATTCGTCTCCAAACAATCCAATGTCCGCACATAATAATTTCTACAGTAGTCTGGCCTCAATTTATAAATTTGTTGTTAAATTTAGGTTGAGATTAAAATTATCTATTACAAATCTCATTATGTTAATTTTAAAATAAAATTAATATTTTAAAATTTATTTTAATATTATTTATATTCAAATATTCTTGCATTTTTTTTATTGATAAACATTATTTGTTTAGATCTGTTCCTTTGTATTAGGGGTGTAAACTAGTCGAGCCGAGCTCAAGTCACACAAAACTCGACCTAGACTCATCACTCAAATAAATAGCTCGAGCTGGAGTCGAGCCGAGAGAATGAGTTCGAAATAAACTCGAGCATTCATACTCAGGCTCGAGAGCCCAACTTGATATATAGTCACGGTGGGATTTATTGAAGGCTATTGCAATTGAGTTAAACCTCACGATTTTTTCCGTTTGGATTCTTTTTTTTTTTTTTAGAATTCCGATGTCTCTTACAATTTTTACTTTGTTGTAATATAGATATAAGCCCTAAACTACTTTATTATTGTTGCGTCCTGGAGTATTCACGACGGTAGAGAAATATATAGTTTAACGTCTTAGCATTGTACGAAGATCCAGCACACAAGCAGATAAGAGATATATAGTAGCATTCATAAGAGACACCTGAGATTTTACGTGGAAACTCCTGAAAAGGGGGAAAAACCACGGGGCTTAGCCCAATTTGAATGAATCCACTAGTATTTGCAGTCGATTACAAATGAAGCCCTTCTTAGGGAGAAGGTCTTGACTTGATGTTACAAATGTACGTCATATAGAGCGCATTACATGGTGGAAGTTATAATAATCAACATAGACATGTTTATTTGGTTGGAAGAGCCATAGTCAGCATGAGACAGGGGTCTGAAAGATCGTAGTTGGCAGGAGATCGAGGTCAGAAAAATCGTTGTCTGGTGATAGAGGTCGGAAGAACCATAATCGGCAGAAGGCAGGGGTCCGAAAGACCATAGTAGGAAGGAGACCGGGGTCAGAAAGACCGTTGTCTGCTGATGGAGGGCGGAAGGATCATAATCGACAGGAGACAGGGGTCTGAAAGACCGTAATAGAAGGGCGGTACTCCGGAGACAGGGGTCTGAAAGATCGTAGTATAACGGAGGTACTCCTGGAGAACTCTCGGCGTCAAGTGGTGGCCCGGTAGAAGTTCGAGTCTCAGGTTCTGGTTCGGTAGAATTTCGAGTTTCAGGTGGCAGTCCGGCAGAAGTTCGGGACTCATGTGGTGGTCCGACAGAACTCCGGGCGTCAGGTTGTGTCTTGGTGGAGCTCGATGCCTCAAGAAGTGGTCCGGCGGAAGTCCGGGCCTTAGGTGGTGTCATGGTGGAGCACAAGGTCTCAAGTGGTGGTCCGGCAGAAGTCCGGGCCTCAAGTGATGGTCTGGCGAAGCAACGACATCAGGCGGTGGTTCGGTGGAGGTGAGTGCTTTAAGCGGTAGTTCGACGGAGCAATGACGTCAGGCAGTGGTCCGGTGAAGGTGATGGCTTCAAGCGGTGGTCTAGTAGAGCAATGACGTCAGACGGTGGTTCGGCGGTGGTCCGGCGGAGGTGACAACCTCAAGTGGTGGTCTGGTGGAGCAATGGTCCGGCGGAGGTGAGGGCTTCAAGTTGTGGTTCGGCGGAGCAACGACGTAGACGGTGGTTCGGTGAATGTGAGAGCCTCAAGTCGTGGTTCGGTGGAGGAGAGGGCCTCCAGTGGTGGTCCGGCGGAGCAACGATGTCAAGAAATGGTTCGACAGAGGTGAGGGCCTTAAGTGGTGGTCCGGCGGAGGAGAGGCCCTCCAGTGGTGGTCCGGCTGAGCAACGACGTCAGTCAATGGTCTGGCGGAGGTGAAAGCCTCAAGTGGTGGTCCGGCGGAGCAACAATGTCAGGCGATGGTCCGGCGGAGGTGAGGGTCTCAAGTGGTGGTCTGGCGGAGCAAAGACGTCGGGCGGTGGTCCGACGGAAGTGAGGGCCTCAAGTGGTGGTCAGGCGGAAGTCGACAGTGGTCGAGGAGGAGCTTATTCTTTCTCTTCCTTTTCTTCCTCCTTCTCTTCTTGCTTAGATCCCCCTTTTCAAGAGAAATGAGAGGTCTATTTATATATTTTTGGAGTGACATGGCCTGAAAATAGGTGAGAGATCAAGGGGTAAATGGGAAGTGGTTGGATGGACGGCGGATATTGAATCCCTAGATTGTGGACCGTTCGTCAGACATTTGAAAGTCTTAGTGATGTCGGAGTTCGATGATCTTAGGCTCGTTGGATTCGTCTTGTCGAGCCGTTTGATTTGACTATAAACATGTTATGTTTGGAAACCGTTTGAAAATCCAAATTGTGGTTTGATCCTTCCAACAACGCTTCTAACTCTTGATTTGGACCCGTTTGGGCTCGGATTTGATGCCGTTAGGTTCGTATTCCCGAGACGCTCAATTTTACTATAAGTTTGTTAAAATAGGAGTTCGGATGGTTCCAATTTTAATTTCGGAAGTTTCCAATTTGATTTTGCCTCGAGATTCGTGCCAAACAAGATAATTTTTTGATGATATATCAATTATAATCTTTATTAACATAAATTAATATTAATTAAAATTGACTTTAAACACTCAACTTTAAAATTAAAAAATAAAACAAATTTACCCAAGGCCTTTCCTTTATTGTTGAGTGAGATAAATTGTGCCTAAAATCACTGCAAATAGGAAAGTTTCTACCGAAAATTGCGCATTTACTAAAAAAATACTCAGTGTAAAAACCATAATTGATGAGAAAATAAATAACTTTTTAAGTAATAAAATTTTAAAGTAAATTTTATTATTCTCTAAATTTTAAAAGATGATTCTATATAAATTTAGAATGCTGTAATTTTTTATAAAAATGATTATAAAGTTCTCATTAGAAAAAAATATTTTTTAAAAAAGTTATTATAAAAAAATATTTTTAAGAAAGTTATTATAAAAAATATCACACGAATTTTATTAAATATCAAAAGCTTTGAAAATTCAGAACTGATCCATAAAGATTCTTAGAATATAAATGAAATCGCATAAATTTGGGAAAAAGAACGCTGAGAAAATGAATTATACATTTTGGTAAAGATATTATTTGATAATTTATTAAGCTTCTTAAAATTTTGAAATCCTTTAAGTGGTTTAAAAACTGTGAAAGTTTTCAGAAATATTCTAAAAAAATATGAAAATTCATTTTCCATCGAGAATACATTTTCTTGAGAAATGGTAAATAATTTGCATGCATTATTTGTTTTTTTTTTTAATTATAGAATTATAAATTCTCATTAATTTTGCTAAGAAAATGTAATGTTTTCTCTATGCATTTCATGTCATTGCACAAAATTATATTATGAAGGGGGTATTAATATTTGATTCGATCCGAAATCCGATCAAAATCCGACCCGAAAGAATTTCAGATACAGGTCAACCTGTTTGCCTTACAGGTCAGGTTCAGATTTCTTTTTCAAATATGTTTACAAAGTTAGGTCGGATTCAAGTTGACCTGAAAACATAAAATAAACCCGATTAAACCGAAATCAACCCAGTCTTCTGCTCCCCGGCATTTTACATCGGTCCGAACCCGTCCAGTGTCGGGTTTGGGTTTCAAGCTTCTCGGTGCTTCCGGCAACCCTCACGCATCGGTCTCGCGTCCGATGTCTCGCAGGACCCTCACCCACGCCCGTGAGCCTCGCCCAGACGGCCGGACCCGCCCCGGCGCTGCGCGTCTTGTCACATCGGCACCTACGCCTGTGCCCTGCCCGGACCCGCCACCTCACCCGCGCCTCTTGTCGCACCGGCATCCACGGCCGTCAGGCGTCAGCCCCGGCCAAACCCGCGCCTGCTCGCCTTGTTGCTGCCTCAACCACTACCGTGCGTCGCCCTGCCGTACTCGAGCTGCATGACATTTTTATTTTCACTTTTTTTTAAGAGTGAAAATGTCTTTACTTACAAAAAGAAATATGTTTATAAATTTAAAACTCATATTTATTTCTGATTAAACAAACAATTGTTGCAATCTAGACCCTTTTAAGATTTTTTTTTTTAGAATGGGGTATCCACCCGCTATCACACCCGAAAGGGCGCTTGGCGGTGTGAATAATCCTCTACTGACCTAGAATAATTAATCACCCCAGAAATCTGTTAGCCTGCACTTGATTGGATCCCACTTAAGAGGTGCTGCCACTCGAGAGGAAACGAACACGGGTTGAGGGGTTCCCAACCATATTCGCTCACCAACCAAAATAAACAACGATGGGTCATAATGGGTTTGTTACTTGTCCTAAAAAAGTTTAACAATTTTCTACCATCCACATGTGGGGTTAAATGGCCATTAAAGTAACAGCCCTGCAACTGCAAAGTTTCTGAGATATGGTGTAATTAGGTGTTTATCCTTTTGTAGTACTTTATTAAACATAACAAATGTGTTAGCCCTTTGGAGAACCTTGTTTAATATGTAGCTGACCAATCATCATTAGTTTATAGAATCCTTAACCATATTCACAACCAAAACCTTCAAACTAGTTTGGGACAACTAAGATTTTTTATAAAGATGATGGTAAAATTACAATGAAGAAATAACTTTTTGAAAGATGCTATAAAAAATAATATTCTAAAACAAAATTGTCTTGGAAACAGTCAAAAAAAGAATTTGAGATTTGAAAATAAAAACAATAAAAAAATTATCTCAAATAAAACTTTAATTTACAAAAGAATGACATAAATTTACAATTTTTTTTACATCTTCTCAGCTGCTTTCCTTCTTTTTGAGGTTCTCAATCATCAGTTCAATCATCTTCTTATATACAGGCATATAATGGTCCTTAATCATATTTGGTGATAAGCGAATTTTACCATACAAATGTCTTGGAGTTTCATACATGCTAATATTCGATTCATCAACAACACTCTTACCAGAATTCGCATCCAATACTTGTTCTGCTACTATATGCCTAATTCTACCAGGAGGAAAGAAGTGGATCTCCTCTGCTGAAACTGGCTGTTTGCTCCCAATATTTCCATAAACAGATTTTTCTTCGTCTATTCTATCTTCTGAAGCTGAAGCACCAGAAGCTTCTTGTTGCCTCTGAAGCTCCTTTCCAATCTCAAGCCATAATTCTCTTTCAATCATTTCTTCTTCAGTAGCAGCAACAAAAATTTTGGCCTGCTGCATCGAAGCATCTTCCTCGGTTCCATTGCAGTAGTACTGATTACTACAGGAACCAGTGTGATCAATTTGTTCAGCAAAAATTTCATCAAGATTTTGTTTGATCGCTGAGGAATCCATATCCTTTATTGGCAAATTTCTACCGTGGTGGTCAATCTTCTCTTCATGGCAAGAGAGAATGCCTAGACAATCCATGCACCTAGCAAATGTCAGGACAGCTTGCTGTGCATTTCTGAGAAGGTTCTGGAAGGTTAAACAGGACATGAAATCTCTCATTTGATGAGATAGATCATAGAGATCAATAATAACCAAGCATTGACTTGTGTATTGTTAGATATTGGTCCTAAATTTAAGTTGTTTCTTGTATGTCTTGTATAGCCAATAGTGTAGCTTTTGGTGTTGCTATTTTGTGTTTATAAATAGGAGCTTTAGGCTGTAATAGAATGGTTAAGAAATAGAAATCTGATTTAATGCTCTCTTTCTCTCTCCCCTTCCCTCTCTCCCTCCTCTCCCAAGAAGCTCATGTAGGAAGGGTTTCTTCCTCTCAAGCAAGATCTAACATGTATAAAACATAAAGCATCAAAGCCGCAAAGAGGATTGCAAGTGGTCATACCTGGCTTTTACTGGATATTGTTTGAGCACATGAAGTAAATGGTTGATGCATTTGATCACGCAGGTCATTTAGCCAAGAGGAAGCTGCCACCTGATCGGGTAAAATATTAAAACATGCGATCAGATCGTAAAATTAGATCAAGAACTTGAAGAGTTTCATTGAATATTATAATAGATTTGAATCTCAAAATGTTGAATATACTAAAGCAAAATTAGTAGGAGATGGGCAATCATTTTGGCGAAGTGTTCCTGCTAAAAATTTAAGTTGGTTGATATAAACATAAGCTTCACGAGTAGGATTTTGTTTAAATTGGTGATTAAGAATCAACTGATTAATTAATTTAGGGAATATAAACAAAGTGATTTTAAAGTGTTTGAATGCCATGCAGAGTTCATTGGTTGTGTGACTGAATATTATTTGCCTCTATACTATTATGTTATTATGATCTATTTTATTAAGGGACTTAGGTGATCGATTAAGGATGTATTAAGATGCAATCATGCAACATTCCAAAGACAATACCTAGGAATTTATATAGATTTTGTAATATTGAGGAATATTATAATCATTCTATTAGAACTATTAAATCTATAATTAATACCGTTTAAAGAGAAATCAATATTACTTCCTCTAAAACCCATCAAACTCACAACAATACAAAGATCATCATGATTGAAAATAATCTTATTAATAAAATTATAGTTTAGGAATTTCCTATTGAGCATGTTTTAGATATAGTAGATGATGATAGTTACAGTATAAATCTTCATCTGATGTTACAGAATTGGAATCTAAACCTACAATAGGACATGTTTGTGATCAAAATTTATAATTGACAAAAGTGCTAAGCTTTGAAATTGAAATAGAAACTGAGCATGGATTATATATGAACATGAACTTCCAATAGAAATTGAGTCTACTTCTTGATTTGATATCATACCTACTGTAATTGGTGAACCAATTAAGCAAGTTGAAAATATTACTCTTGATTAAAATTCTAATGAGAAAAGGGCCAAAAAGGTCCCTCAAGTCTTTGCGAGGGATTAAAATGATTTCCAACTCTTTTGAGAGACCAAATTCATCTCTCAACTCTCTAAAATGGGACATTTTTTATCCTAATATTTAATGATGGAGTTAATTGTGTTAAATGTAAGTGTATTTTGGTCAATTTTTAATTCAGTATTTATTAAATATATTTCTCAAGTAATTATAAATTTTTAAAAGATTTTATTAAATATTTTTTTAATAAAAAATTAATAATAATTTTAGTTTTAATTTTCAAACATGCTGAGGATTTGCAAGACCACCATTCATTGTACAAAGGACATTTGGGAAGGTAAATATTTGGGAGAGGAAATATGAGATGATAACTAATAAAGCAACAATGGGTCATGATTGATATTTTATAATAAGCATACCTCTTGAAGTGGGTTTGGATCTTTCTAATCATGAAATCAATTCATCAGAAATCATGCTGCATTCATGATTCTTTTTTAATTTCAGTCTCAAATTTATAAATTGACATCTATCTGAGTCATGCATGAGGTCTTCCTCCTAATTATCCATGCATATCATTGAAACGTGAAAAATTCAATGTAGAGATTCACATATGCGTGGTTCACCTCAAGTCGGAGGTTGTCAGCGGAAACAAGTGAAAACGTTGGCACCATATCAGAACCATTAATGATAGTGGTGATGAAGTTCCGTCCAGATTCCGCAAGGTCCCATGTCATGCATGCAGCTGCCAAACACTAAGCAATGTTAACAGCAGTAATAACTTCTCTTCAGAATCAAAAGATTTTATGCGAAATCATTACAATGCAAGCAAACAAGGAGTTTAATATGTTAGGCTGCAAACAAATGGAGTAATTCCTACTATTTTTTCATGATAAAACATGCCCAGTACCTAATTCAAGTAGCAAACTGAACCCAACTACACCGGACTGGCAATCCCTTATCCTAAACCAGCTCGAGTGACACACAAAGCCTTCCCACAATCACGTTAATCACCCGGCTGGCGCGGCCTCTGTTTCCATCAAGCCAGAAAATCTCACATCACCCAACCACCTCTAATGCGATTTAATGAGACGATAGCTAGGACATCGAACCTCTCCCCATTTTCTTCACCCGAGCCACCAAAACTCCCCATGCTCACTCTCTCTCTCTCTCTCTCTCTCTCTCTCTCTCTCTCTCTCTCTCTCTCTCTCACTTTAAACTCAAAATATAATTTCATCTTTTTAGTCCAATTAATCTAAAAATGAGATTAAATATTTTAGTATTACCTACTCTTAAGATAAGATTAAATTAGTTTAGGTTTTATTTAGGCAGTTAAAATATTTTTTGAGTTGGGAAATATATTTGGAGAAATAATGATTTAGTACACAAGGATGGGTCAAATCATTACAATGATTATTTAAGATCGATTATTTAGGTTTTATTTTTATTGACTAACACTTAGTTTTTAATGCCTTTCTTTGCGTATTGATAATTGATTGAAACTTGATTGAAACTTGAAAGTTTATATTTATGAGCAATAAAATAAATTTATTATTATATGAATTCATTTCATATTTATTTAATTTAAATAATTACTATAATTTTTTTTAAAGATATAATATTATAATATTATGTCCAATGTGTGTCCATATCCTACTTTTTTAATAATAGGTGTATCCTGTCCATGTCCATGTCCCTATGTTTATGTTGATGCATCATATATTGACGCTAAGTATACCCACACTTTTCAACATATTTAAAGTTCAAATATGTTTTTGAAGAATCTATTAAACCAGGATCATAGCAATTGTTTGAAGACATATGGAGCTTTTCAGAGTATATGTTGGCATTTTTTATTGACATCTTTGATTTTCCAGTCCATATGAGATCTCTATGTATACTTTCTACTCAATGTCCCTATTATAAAAGGCATTACTAATTTCAAGGAGATGTAGAAGCCAATCCAAATTTATCCTAAGAGAGAGCAAAACTCAAATTGTACTAAGTTTGTAACAGGTGAGAAAACTTTTTGATAGTCAATATCATAAAATTGAGTGTAACATTTTGCAACAAGTCAAACTTTAAATTTATCCATGCTTTGATCTAATTTATATTTGACTAAAATGATCCATTTGCAACGATTTTTTTTTCCTAGTAAAATTAAGATACTTACCATGTATCATTCTTTCTAAGGCCTTAATTTCTTCCATTATAGCTTTCTTCCACTTCGGAATCCTGAGGCTTCATGAACATTATTTGAAATTTGTATTTTATCAAACGAAGTGATTGAAGCACGAAATCGAAGTGAAAGCCCATTATAAACCATACAACTATAAATTGGATGTTTGGTACATAACCTCACTACCTTTCTTAAGATAATAGGACTATCGAGATTGTTAACACATTAATTAATTTATTCTCACTATTTTGTACTTCATTGGTCCTTGGAACCAAGTTTGAGTTCTTGGTTGTGCTAGAGATATATTGGTTAATCCTCTTCTTTGTTTTCTCTTTTTCCTCTTAGCATAGAAACGAAGCTCAATCACAATAAGTTAGGTGTATTGATGACGTGATGATGGATTTTGAGGTTCTAGTGAGGATTCAATATGTTGAATATATTAATAAGGTGATGAAGGAGTTTGCAGTATTGGCGAGGCCTCAATAAGTTGAAACTTGAAGGTAAAGCAATGCAAAATGTTCTTCCTCCATGGGCTTGATTAGAAATGATAGTGAATGATCAATGTTGACTGTAACTGCTACACGCCAAATCAGACAAACCACTCCCGACCGACTTAAGCCCCAAACGACACAACCGCCTATGTCGGTCCCACCTCACGACGCTTCATCCACCGCCTCTCTCACGAAATAAAATAACGCTCCCTCTCATTCGGACGTTTTCACGCACACTGACACGCATACAGAAACTCCGGAAACCGCAAGGAATCACAAGCAAGGAATTGAGCGACTTACCTCTCTCCCGTTTGTGCTTCCTTCTTCTGTTCCGGCCGACTCCATCCAACGATCCAAGCTTGCGACCAGCCGCCGAGCCCGCCGGCCTCCAAAACTCCTAATCCTATCCTTCCGTCTGAGTCGACCCTAGGCCGCCAACCGCCTGCCGCCTCCGCCGCCGAACCCGTCGCCGTGCGTGACCTCTGACCTCTGCCCTAGCCCGACTCCTGCTTTGCTCTCACCCGATACTTCTCTCCCTCCTCTGTTATATATATATTATATAATATATGTTATATAAGATATATATATAATATATTATATATTATATAAGATATGTGATATATATATATATATATATATATATATATATATATATATATATATATATATATATAATGAAATTAAAAAAAAAGAAAATGGAGAGAAATAAAATAATTTTTCAAACAGGTATCGAAGACCCCGGCCGTCGTACCTTAGGTCCGACCGGGATGGTTTGAAATTGAAGACCTGCGCCGTTGATTTTTAATCCGGGCAGATGGTTTTAAAATTTGAAGACCTCGGCCGTCGCATCTTAGATCCGGCCGGGATGGTTCCAAATTGAAGACCTCACGCAGTCGATCTTAGATCCTGGTGAGATGGTTTAAATTCGAAGCCCCTACACCGTCGACCTTAGGTCCGGGTAGGAAGAATTTCGGCAGATGCCGCCCCGATTTCTCCCTCGGTGGGGAGGAGACGCCGGGAGGCTGCCGAAATTTTCAGTGAACTACAGAGGACTTGGACAAAAAATTAGAAATTGATTTGAATAAAATTGAAACATAAAATCAATTTTAATTCAAATTTGATCAAGTAATGTTGAATTTGAACTCAAACTCAAGCTCGAATTGGACTCAAATTTGAACTTGAAATGGATTCAAATCTAATTCGATTTGCAATTGACTTGATATTTGATACATTCAAATATAGGTTTTCATTAATATCTCGCATTTGAAGAAATGACAAAATTATTTGAGCCACTATCAAATCATAATTGACACTGATTTCTATTGAAGTTCAAATAGACTATACTGATATTTGATTATCTTATCAAATATTCAAAATTTTTAAATTAACATTGGTTTAAAAGCTCTTGAATAATTAATTGATAAGATGACATCATATTGCAATATGTTCAAAATAAAATTATTGGATGAAGCTATGCTCCTATTGTGATGAAAATAAAAATGAGTTTAAGGTGATTCTTCAAAATCATGTATTTGACAATTCTAAGGGAATCACAACATCTGTTGAAGACTCATTGTAGATGTTTGTATTAACTACAATGAATAGAAGTCGAAGATAACAATTTGATTAAGATATCAAACTTGTTCATTCATAAAAACTATCCATAAGATCTACATGATATTCTACAATCAATAATTTTTTTTTAAGAGATCTATTTACGCCACCGGATCCGCAATATGTGTACAAGCGGACAGAAGACGTTCGTAGTTCTTAAATGAAATCTCGGGCTATTTTCTAAGCGAAATCACTTGCATAATGGATTATGTTTAAATATTTTAAAATCCCCTTTATGTATTAAATATGATCCCTTAAATTAAATACCCCTGCATGTGCTCCGACATAACTATTAATGTTACAAATTCAAATCGTCGAGAATGCTACGCAGGGTCAAATGCTACAACCCGCATGTGCTCCGATCATCGCATATAAATCTCAAACCAACGATTCGAGAATGCTGCGCGGGTTTAATATTCAAGTTTCATCCTCCTCCTCGAAAGGACTGGAGTCGACATGACTTAAATAACAAAATGTCTCCCAAAATCCTACGAAAATATAAGTGACTCAAATGTCACCCCGATGATGGCCGTGTTGACTGAAAATCTCAACCGGAGGAGTCAAATTTGAAATCTAACAAAAGCACAAATTCTTGAAATAAAATCTATCTGCTAAAAACTCAAAACTAAAAAAAAAAAATCATCCACCTCCCGCAACCGTTTGTCGGGGGTGATAAATTTGAAATTAACCTCAGCTCACAAAGAGCAAATGCATGTCGGGTGTATCACTACGATTCATCCTCAAATAGTCTCTTGCCAACAGGGACATGGCACGTGCCCTCTGGTCGGGTGGTTTTGCCGCGAAATGGCACCATTATATTACGATCACGGCCAAAGCCCGTATGTTCCCTAAAGGCGTCAAACCCTTGAGCGATGGATCATAGGGTATATTCTATAGGCATAAAGCCCTCTGTCAGCTAAGGTGAATTCATATATATCCCCTTAGACAAACACCAACCCAGGTCTACAAGGTTTTCTTGGACGAAGCAACCCATGGCTGCCGACAAGATGCCTTCTGTCAGGTTGGGTCGACTACCTCCTCTGACTAAGTAGACCAAGGATCATGACAGCCCGGGACGACGGAACCATGGGATCTTGATCGGGCTCGTCTTCATTCCCCCCACCACCAGTTTTAAGTTTATGGTGATAAATTCTAAAATCTAAATTTCAAAATTCAAATCTAAGATTTAAACCCTAAAATTATTGCTATTATACGATAGGTTTATAACCTATTCGACCTCTTTTACGACTAGTCTTAATCGAAAGTTCTCTCTCGTTATCGGGAGGGGTAATTAACTATAGGGGCTTGCGCCTATAGGAAACCAGAACTCAGATCAAAAAGTCCTCACCAAATGAGGGCGAAATCTCTGGGTAGTGTCTTATCTACAAACCCAATCTGCCTTCTGAAAATTCCCCCGGGATCACACATCCTAAAATAGGAATTTTTCGGAGCCCACAATCAAATAAGTTCAAAACTTAGAATTCATGTTCTTAAATTTCCTTTCCCTAAATTCTTGTTCTTAACTTCTGGATCACTTTGGGGGTGCATAGCAATTAATCTGCAATGGAATGCTTGAAAGTCCTGGATAAATGCAAGTATTTACATTCACATAGATGAAATAAGCTTGCAAAAATTTGTGTTTGAATTCGGATGATACATACCTGGAGCAAATGCAATACAGGTGGCCGAAGCAAAATCTGTGTGTTCATGAAGAATGTAGGTTAATATCGCAGCAATGCCAGCGCCTAAAGAATTGCCCACAATCTAGTGATATCAAAACAAGGGTTAATATTAGCCATTGTCCTGTAACACAACACTATAAACACAGAAATCAGTAACTCATTGATGCTCCAAAGAGTTTATTGCACAACTGAGAGTGATTGAATCATAAAAATGCTTCATCTTCGGTTCAAGTTAATGCTTGACTGATTGTTTAAGAATCAACACATCTTCAGCAAAGAAATGAAAGCACCATTTCAAGTTACAGTTTGACTTTATGAAACCAGGATGTAGAAAAACTGTTGGAGGCCGCTGGGGCTTTTGGATGAAAAATCAATAGCCTGTTTTGTCCTATCTCATAAACTCTAAGAATACTCTGAAATTGATAGCCTTTAATAGTCATGTGTATTAACTAAACATTGGATAATCAATAACCCTAAGCCTCACATACACACTTAATAACTTGGAAAAGACCTGTTGACCTCTACTATGCAGCCAAGGGAAACAGACAAAAGAAAAAAAAAAAAAAGAGGCCTAAATCATTGCATATCTGCCCATGTCTCTGCAAATCCTGCTCAAAATCTTTGCTCAGCTGCCAATTTCACATCACAAGTCCCCCTCCCAGCTGCCCATACCCTATCCCGTATGCAAAAAAATAATAATAATGATAGATGGGAGTTTGAAATCATAAAGCTATTCTCTGGCGGTGGCCTTCCCATTGATTCGCACTCTCCAACCTACAGCCTTTTCTCCCTGTACACAGAAATCCCCTGTGGTTCTCAACCATTGCTCAATCTCTTGCAACCAAGCAAAGTCTCCTCTCATCCAACTCTACCTCAACTGCCTGAGTTCCCTCACAGCAGCCATCTTCAACATCCAGAAACAGACCAAATCTTCTCAAGTGGTCTTCTCCATTCCACGTGAAGACCACTGCCCGCTGTTTCATGTGGAGATCCACAGTGGAAATACACAAGAGTTTCTAAAATCTATAAGCAGTTTTCTTGGCCCCTTACACTTAGCCGGCTTTTCCACAACAGCTCATTGCCAAGACTCCATATCCTCCACCGTATTGCATACCTAACAACCCACTTCAAAGCAAATCCAAACAACTCTCTTCACTGTATTCCCTCTCAGCAAACCTGCAGGTATTTAAAGGTAAAATTCATAGCTCATCACCTCCAACAACATGTGAAAGAAACCTCTTCTTTCTTCACGTGCAAAGCTTCATCCCGCAACCTGTACATGCAACCCACTTGTCCCAAATCAGCCCCTCTACAGCCTCTTAACCAAGCTCAAGAAAGCCCACTACTTCATCTCAAGCCAAATCATTCACTTTCTCTGTTAAAGCTGTTTCACCCTGCTCTTAGTAATCATTCCATCTGATTTCTGCTCACGTGGATGTCCTCGCAAGATTCTTCTCCAAATAGATTTTAGTGTTAGAAGGGCCTTGTTCTGATACAACAAGCTGATATTTCTTGCAGCCCATTCAAAATCTTCCGCACTTCAAACTCAAGGGCCAAAAAACTCTCATACTCTAAAGCCCATCTCCCCTAACTTCTCAAACAGCCAATAGCCCATACTTTTCTTATAAAAAAAAAAAATCTGTAGCAAACTTTTCTTCAAATCAGCCATTTTTTTTTTAGCCTCTCAGCCAAGCCCAAATCAACTACATTGCCAAATCCACCAAATAGCCCACTCAGAGAAAACCATTGCTTCAACCCATCAGCAAACCCACGTATTTCTTATACTTAGTCAGCAAGTGAAAATCTTTGTTAAGTTTCATTTGATCTATTATGCTTTGTGCGTGACATCGTTAATTAGTTTTATTATTATTGTGTTGTTAATTACAGTGACTATTATCATTGCTTGTGGTAGTAGCAATTATCTTTGTTAACAGTAATTTTGGGTGTATGTTATTGTTTAAAATACACGTGTAAAAAAAAAAAGAAAGAAAGAAAGAGATGTGGAGAGTTAAAAAAAAAGGGAGAATAAAAGAAGGTGCAAAAGAGAAGTGAGGGATTTATTGTATTTTTGTAATATATTTTTGTACACTTCTTCTGCATCATCGTCGCCGACCCCGAAGGTATAATCACCTAAAACTCAGATTTCCCATTCTCGTCGTTTGTAGCGGACCGGGGAACCACCTATACGCGCTCTCGTAGCACGGTAGGAGGGAGCCCGGTGCGACACCTACGACGAGACGGGTAATCACCTAAAACTCATATTTCCCTTTTTTGGCGTTTGCGACGGACCGGAGAACCACCTATACGCGCTCTCGTAGCACGGTAGGAGGGAGACCGGTGCGATGCATATGGCGAAATGGGTAAGCCCTATACACGCTCTTGTAGCGTGGTGGGGAGATTCACTTATGCTCTTCGTACGGTTACTTTTGAAGACCCCATACACGCTCGCGTAGCGTGGTGGGATGAAAGATGTACGGCCCGGTGTCTCCCGACACCTACCATACACGCTCGAGTAGCGTGGTGGGATGGCCCAGTTTCCCGTAGTTTTCCCCTAAACGGGGGAGACGCCGGGAGGCTGCCGAAATTTGGATTGAAAATCCAAGGACTTTCAATAATGTTCGGACACTAAACTTGTACTCAAATGGACTCGCATTGTGGACCTAAGACGAAGCTTAAGCTTGGACCAAATCATATTAAACTTAACTTGAACTTAAATTAACCAAAAAAAAAAAGGGCTTGAACTTCAATCAAATTTGAACAAGAACTTGGACAAGTTGGCAGCAGACTTGTGGACTCGATTTAGACTCAAGCAAAACCAGAGCTTTGACATTGAGCTTGAGCACTATAATGAAGTTGATTGAACCAAATTGACTTAAATAAACTTGAGCTCGAATAGATTATATATATATATAAGACATGTACTTTGGTACTTTGGACATGAATTTGAACTAAAGGAGCATTAACTCAAATCAAACTTGGAAGGACTACAGGGGACTTTGCTTTGGACTTGAACTATAGAACAAAGAGCTTGAACTCAAATGAGCTGCATAAGAAGATTCATGAACCTAAACTTGAATCAAGTGAGGAAGAGCTTGCAAACTTTTGAACAAAAGAGGACTTGCACTTCAGATGATAATGAAGAGGACTCATTTTGGACTTAATCTTATGCTCAAGTCAGAACTGGACTTTGAATTAATGATTCAAATCTTAACCTAAAGTCTAAATATTTGAAAGTGAAAGTCATAAAAATGATTTCACAAAGAGATAAGTAAACGAATGAAGACTAAGTCTTCAAGAGATATACAAGCAAGGAATTATGAGGTGGATGTTGACCTCTGTATCGAGAAAACAAAAAAAATAAAATAAATCAAATCCTACCTACTATGCTCGTCGCACGTCGTCACCGTACCTACGCACGATCCAGCGTCATTTCTTCGCACGACGTCGCTGCTTTTCCTTGCACGACCTTGCGACGTTAAAGCCAAAAGAAATGAGAGAGCTCGGGCTCTCACTCTCTCATTCTCCCGCTCGTTCCTCTACTCCCGACTCCTTTCCTATCTTGCTCCCCCACTTTCGTTGCTGTTCGGCTTCGGTGCTTCACAGGAGGTGTCTATTGCAGGCGCCGCTTCTTCAGCTCCTTAGGCTGTTCGACCTCGCTCATTCAACGACTTTCCTTTCCCGTCGGGTCGGAAGTTGCGACATTTGATCGGAACCGAGGCAGGAGCTCGCCGGTGTGAAGCCAACTTTCTCCCAATCGCGCGCTTCCTCGACTCGTTCGTTGCTTCTCGACTTCGCTCCCCCGACGTTCCTTCCTGTCCGAATCGGAAGTTACGCATTTTTGATCGGAAGCAAGAACCGGAGCTCACTGTGTGTGAAGGAGCTTGCGGCTGTGAGGGTAACCTTCTCCCTTTTGCACGCTACTTCAGCCAAACCCGTAAATCTGCTGAGCCAGAGAAGGTAGAGGGAGGGATTAGTTTGTTTTAATTAAAATTAATTTTAATTAAAATTATTTTGATTAATTATAGTTAATATAATTAATTATAATTAAAATTAATCTTAATTAATTATAATTAATTAGTATTAATTAATCAAGTTAATTAATATTAATTAGTTCTAATTAATTAAAGTTAAAATATGATTAATTATTATAATTAATTATATTAAGTATAATTAATTACTTTAATTAATTATAAATATAATTAATTAAAAATATTATAATTAATAATTAATTATAATTAATGTTTAAAAAAAATGTATAAGCATGCCTCCCTCCCCTTGCCTCGATCCACGAGCCACCGCCAGAGTCGCCGATAACCCCCGCCGGACTTCAAGGTATAAGTTTTGAAACCTTGGCTCTATCTCTTACCTCGTCCCGCGTGTCGAGTCGGCGGTCTGCCTATACACGCTCTCGTAGCGTGGTGGGAGGGGCAACCGGCGCGACACCTACGACAAGGTAGGCAAGTGACCCTCGGTTCCAAATCTTGTCCTCGAGCCTCTTCCACCTCCACCGGACTTCAAGGTATAAATTTCTAACTCCAATCCCGTTCTCGACGTTTGCAGCGGACCGGGGAACCACCTATACGCGCTCTTGTAGCACGGTAGGAGGGAGCCCGGTGCGACGCATACGACGAGGTGGGAGAGCCCTATACACGCTCTTGTAGCGTGGTGGGGAGTCACTGCTGTTCTGATACGTCACTGCTGTTCTGCTGTACGGGTACTGCTGAAGGCCCCATACACGCTCTTGTAGCGTGGTGGGATGAAATTTTGTACGGCCGCGGTGTCCAAGGACACCTACCATACACGCTCTAGTAGCGTGGTGGGAAGGCCCAGCTCCCCAATTTTCCCCCAAACGGGGGATATGCCGGGGTGCTGCCGAAATTTTCACTGAAATGTACGAAGACTTGAACAATATAAAGACATCATTTCATCAACAATACGAAGAACAACAGAAGACATGTATTGAACAGAAATGTACTGAACTCAAACCAAATTGAATATGCAATTGAACTCAAAGGACCGCAGGGAACTCGTACTTGAACTCAGACTCGAACTTGTGAACCTTAGAGTTGAGTCTAAATTTGACTGAATCATATGCAAGATGACTGGAACTTAAACTAAGTTGAGGAATCAAGCTAAATTCAAACGAGTTGACCTCGAGTGCAAATGATTTAAGTCAAACTGACGGATATTGAACTTGAACTGTATGACATCAAATGGAACTTGAACAAGACTTGGAGCAAAGATCTGAACTCGAACTTGACGAGAACAATAAAGAACCTGAGCTCAACTGGGTCACAAGAGACTTGAATCTCTAAAAGCTTCAGGAGACATGAAACTCAAACTCAATCTACAATTTGAACATGAACTATCAATTTGAATATGTGCTTTGAGCTCATATTTGAACTCAGACTATACGACATCAAGTGGGGACTTATAAACTTGATGAATTCAAGTCTGAATGAAACTGAATTTGGATCAAAACACATGCAAAGATCAAAGTTTGGATCACACACAGGAAACTCAAACTACAAGCCTTGAATACAACGAACTCCTACAATAGTTCCTACGAGGTCAAATGCACCACACTTTCAAGGACAACGAGGGAGATTCAAGCATGAGTTGAACTTTGAACTCGGGTTCGATGGAATACATAGACTGGAACTTTGGATGAACGAACCAATCAAAGTCTAAGTGCACAGTCGTCCAAGCTAACAACAAGTTGCAAGTAGGAGATGAAATCTCGATGCACACGAAAGACGAATGCAACGAACTCCTACGACAATCCCTACATTGCCTGTTGATTGAGATGGCAATACTGGAGGCCGATAATGGAAGACCCGTCCTCACAAACAAGTACAAATACATCAAAACCACCTGAGATTGGTGAAAGGTGGATATGATGAAAACGACAACGGCCCTCCTACGAATACTCCTAGGAGGTCGTAGCGGATGCAATGGGGCTTGCAAACAAAAACAAGCAACTTGTGGATAACAATAGTGGGTACCTCGTAGACACAACGAGCCACTATGGGCACAAGTACAATCAACAACCACCTGAGATTGGTGAAAAGGTGGGTGTGATACAAGAACAATAGATCTTCTATAAAATACTTTCAGGAGGTCGTAGTAGATGCAGCGGTCCCCTGCAAAATGGATACTTGTGGATAACAACAGTGGGCATATCGTAAGCATATCGAACCACTGTGGACACAAGTACGAATCCCTACAAATGAGTACAAACTACTTGTGGATAACAACAGTGAGTACCTCGTAGACATAACGAGCCACTGTGGGCACAAGTACAATTAACAACCACCTGAGATTGGTGACAGGTGGGCATGATGTAGGCAACAATGGGTCTTCTACAAATATTTTCGGGAGGTCGTAGTGGATACAACGGTCCCCTGCAAATGGATACTTGTGGATAACAACAGTGTATTGAAAGTACAATGAATCACTGTGGACATAAGTACGGATATCATCTGCGACAGTGATGATCAAGATCTACAAGTGTGTTGAGTACAAGGGCGACTCTATATACGAAAAGTACGCTTCCTTGCAAAATCAGAAAAGAAATGTTTGAACAAATTAGAACCAAACTTCTTGGTGTTCCAAAGTTTTTTTTTTAGTTCTATAATAAAGAAGAAAACAGTTCTGGTGCCCACAAACTCCAGAAATAATGAATCTACTACACTGACAGTCTCAAAAGGAGTTCTCCTCAAAACAGTAGACTCCAAAGTCCAAAAGAAATCCATTCCCCGGTGAATGAGAAAGGGGGAGGGGGTCAACATCAAGACCAAAACGCCACCGGATCTGCAACACTAATACAAGCAGACAGAAGGCGTCTACGATCTACAATGCATCGCCACCGAATCCGCAACACTCTTACTAGCGGACAAAAGGCGTGTATAAGCTCTGAAATCAAATGTTATGTATTCAAATGTCAATTTTCTACACAACTATAAATATCTTAAAATAACCCTGCACGTGCACTAGAGACTGTATACACATAGGTACACTAAAAGGGGTATATAAAAATAACCCGCATGGGCCCCGGCGAGCGTGTTATTGGAACACACGTGACGCCTAGGGATGCTGCGCGGGTCGATAAGTGAATTCAGGTTCGAACCTGATCCTTCTATACGGACCAATAGGAGTCGACAGGGTTCGAACCATTAAACAAATACATGGTTGTGGGGATCAATGTATTTGTTTCAATACATTCTTATTAGGCCTTCAAGGCCTACAATCAAAAGAATTCATTAAATAAAAGGCACAAAGCCTACAAGAAACCCGATCCTCGGTCGACAGCTCGGCCGAGTCGACAAGGTTTAATCAACAAATGGAGATGACCCCAAAACACCCCGATGATGGCCGTGTTGAATGTTTATCTCAACCGGAGGGGTCCATTCAAACTCCAAAAATGCCACTCAAAATCCTAAAATTCCAAATATTTAAAATTGAAATAAAACCATCCAATATTTAAAGCAAAATTCATTCGCCCTCCGCAACAGTTTGCCGAGGTGGACAAATCTAAAATTACTTTAGCTCACAAAGAGCGAAATGCCTAGTCGAAAATATCACTAGGATCCATTCTCAACCAATCTTCTGCCAGTAAGGACGTGGTACGTGTCCTCTAACCGGCGGTTGACCGCCAAATGGCCACCGCAGGATAAACGGTTACGACGACCCGGGGCCCTCTGAACCGAGTGGTTTTGCCGCCAAATGGCACCACGAAATACCGGTTATGGCCAGAGCCAATACGCTCCTTATTGGCATCAAATCCTTGAGATATGAATCAATAGGATATGATTGATAGGGCACAAAGCCCTCTGTCAGCTAAGGTGGATTTAAATTTGTCCCCTTAGACAACTACCCACCCCCGGTCTACAAGGTCCCCTTGGACGAAGCAACCCATGGCTGCCGACAAGGATCCTTCTGTCAGGTTGGGTCGACTACCTCCTCTGACTAAGTAGACCAGGGACCACGATGGCCCGGGACGACGGAACCATGGGATCTTGATCGGGCCCATCATCCATTCCCCTACCATCCGCTTTAAGTGAACGATGGTGAAATTTCTATTTTAAATATAAAATTTTCCCAAATCTTCAAAAACCCAATTCTCAAATCCAATCCCAAAATCCATTGCTGCTACTATATGCCAGATACACGTATCTCTATACGTATCTGATCGATGACTAGCCTTAATCGAAAGTTCTCTCTCGTGATCGGGAGGGGTAATTAACTATAGGGGCTTGCGCCTATAGGAAACCAGAACTCAGATCATAAAGTCCTCGCAAAATGAGGGCGAAATCTCTGGGTAGTGTCTTATCTACAAACCCATCTGCCTTCCAAAATTTACCTCGGAACTTATCCGTTAAAACTCCCCTCGCCTGAATAATAAAAAAAAGAAATCGCGCGGCGGGGAGGCCGGGGCCGAATTTTCGGAGCCCACAGTGGAATTATCTTGAATCGTTCAAGCAAATCAATCTACATGCAAATAATCATGCCTATTTGCTACAAACGTAAGATCCAAATGCAGTTGAATGTATTGAGCCTTGCAAATAATGGGGCTTATACTAAATGGAACTTCAATGTGGATTAGTGATGGCATGCATTATGATGATAAGTTGAAACAAATAGGCATTGCAAACCATGGAAGAATCATAATTGATTGATTGCAACAATTATGTTAATCGTGCTAGCAAATGTATCAATCTCTTATGAACTATTGTAGGAGACCCAACATATACATTAAATGCTACCTACGAGAAAGTGTAGAGGAACAACAGCAAATGCAAAAGCCTATGATCGGTTCTAGAAAACTTATATTTAAAGAGAGCTGACCACGAATAAAGGAAGCATGTCTACAACAAATGCAACTCTCCATACGAACAAAAAAGGGCAGGAGATTAGTTAGTGCACCATGAGCCACCTGCAGAAAGCAAGAAGTAGTGCACGACAGTCTACCTGTACGAAGCAACGAACAACTCTATTCAGAAGCTGCTACGCCATGCCACCGGATCCGCAACACTCGTATTAGCGGACAGAAGACGTGCATAAGCTCTCAAAAGAAGTGTTGTGCATTCAAATGTCAATTACATGCACAACTACAATTATTTCAAAGTACCCCTGCAAGTGCACCGTAGATTGCATGCACCTAGGTACACTAAAAGGATATATAAAAATCACCCGCATGGGCCCCGGCGAGCGTGTTATTGGTACACACGTGACATCTAGGGATGCTACGCGGGTTGACAAGTGAATTCAGGTTCGAAACCGATCCTTCTATACGGGTCAATAGAAGTCGACAGGGTTCGAACCAACAAACAAATATACGGTTGTGGCGACCGTCATATTTGTCTTAATACATTCATATTAGGCCTTCAAGGCCTACAACAATGAGAATTCACTATCAAAGGGTATAAAGCCTACGAAATCCGATCCTCTGTCGACAGCCCGACGGTGTGACAAGGTTCAATCCATAAAGAGAAATGACCCCGAACACCCCGATGATGGCCGTGTTGAATGCAGATCTCAACCGGAGGGGTTCCCAAATATTTTCAAATGTCTCCTAAATACCTAAAGTTCAAATATTCCAAAGCTCCACCAAAAATTCAAAACTCTACAAAAATCTCAAAATCCCAAAAATATTTAAAATCTGAAATAAATCCATCAACACTTAAAGCAAAATCCATCCGCCATCCGCAATAGTTTGTCGACACGGACAAATCAAAAACTACTCTAGCTCACAAAGAGCCAAATGCCTAGTCGAAAATATCACTAGGATCCATTCTCAAATAATCTCCTGTTAGTAAGGACGTGGTACGTGTCCTCTAACTGGCGGTCTGCCGCCAAATGGCACCGCAGGATAAACGGTTATGACGAACCGGGGCCCTCTGAACCGAGTGGTTTTGTCGCCAAATGGCACCACATATAGCGGTTATGGCCAGAGCCAATACGCTCCTTATTGGCATCAAATCCTTGAGATATGAATCAATAGGATATGATCGACAGGGCACAAAGCCCTCTGTTAGCTAAGGTGGTTCAAATTTGTCCCCTTAGACACATTCACCCCAGGTCTACAAGGTACCCTTGGACGAAGCAACCCATGGCTGCCGACAAGGATCCTTCTGTCAGGTTGGGTCGACTACCTCCTATGACTAAGTAGACCAGGGACCACGATGGCCCGGGACGACGGAACCATGGGATCTTGATCGGGTCTATCATCCATTCCCCCACCAACCGCTTTAAGTGTTAGATGGTGCAATTTCTATTTTAAATATCAAACCTTTCAAATTTCCAAACTTTCAACTCAATTCCCAAATCCAAATCCAGTTCTCCAAATTTCAAACGTATTGCTGCTACTATATGCCAGATACCATGTGTTTTACACATATCTGATTGACGACTAGCCTTAATCGAAAGTTCTCTCTTGTGATCGGGAGGGGTAATTAACTATAGGGGCTTGCGCCTATAGGAAACCAGAACTCAGATCATAAAGTCCTCGCAAAATGAGGGCGAAATCTCTGGGTAGTGTCTTATCTACAAACCCATCTGCCTTCCAAAATTTACCTCGGAACTTATTCAGTTAAAACTCCCTCGCCGAATAAGAAAAGCGAGTGGAGGCCGGGGCCGAATTTTCGGAGCCCACAAGACCAAAACAGAAACTTCTCTTCTTTCCTCTTGATCATTATCCCTAATCAGAACATTATTACTTTAAGCATGGTTTTACACAATCAAGTTTAATGGTATCCATCGGTATTGCATATTTTGCTATTTTTAGTAATACTATGCAAATATCTCTAGCTCATTATAACTTAATATAGCTTTTTCATCATAGGACAACATCAAAGTTTGATCAGTTCATAATGGTGCCAATAACTAATAAGTTCATAGGATTACACATCCGTAAACTAGCTTGGAGTCCTTTTACCATGGTTTTTTCAGTTTATATTTGTCATCATAGATTGTTTATCTTTTTCATCTAGCCTTTTTCTTAGCATATAAAAACCAAGGAGCCAACTTGTCCAAGGGGTCTCAAATCAAATCTGACACATATTACATTCATAGACGCTATATGTACCACATGGGATATCCTAACAATGATATCAGATGTTTAGTACATATATTATACTGAATTGAGCATTTTTAGACAACAGATGGATGCATTTCAAATACAGAAAAATTACTATCCCATATACTGGATACTATTACAGAGCAAGTACTAGTCACCTTTACTATTTATGTTATTGCAAACTATGTACGCTCATATGAAGTAAATATTGTACAACAATGCATTGTTTTTGTAATTGTGACTGACCATATAAGCATGCATATGTAATTACAATTTTAAATAGTGCTCATATCAGTAGAAGCAAGCATGCAATAAACAGAATTTTAGGATCGAGATAGAACTCTTTTCGAATTATAAATGCAGATAGGAATGAGACATTAGTCATTAGGTCTAGGTTATAAATCGGAAGAAATACAAGAAATCTTCAGCGGGAGATTGCTCAGATTATTCTACTTCTGATGAAATTTCGGGGAAAAAAGCTTCAGGGACATTGATGATGCAGTTATTCAACTTATACATAGAGCCCTCTACCTTGACTTTGTAGGCAGGATATTGTTCAACGGCTTTAAGGATACAAGGAGTTGCACATTTTGCAATCCAATGGGCAGCAGAAACCATCCCATAATGTGCATATCCCGATACCACTTTAGTAATGCCAAATTCGTCCAAAATTGAATGGTGAAAAGGAACCACCAAACCAATTGCAGCAGTCAATGTATCCTTGATACTATGCAACCCCCGAACAATAAGGAGAATGCATTTTGAACTTTTATCACGTAAAATGGTAAAAGCAGGCTTTAGTAGCTGCAGAAATTACCAAGAAATTATGCGTTATCGATCATTTAATTTGGCAAACTCAGTCAAAGAAGCAAAGCTAAAAATAGTGATAGAAAAGAATACAACCAAGTGATATTCTTAATATTTACGCACCCCCGCTTTATGCTTTCGAAAGAGAATATCCTCCGGACAATAGTTAGAGCATTTTAAAAAGACTGAGAAAGGTTTCTTTGAAAAGACTATGCAAAGATCCAACAACCTTGACAGATAGATCAACTCGTCCATAAGTTCTGGTCCTTCTAATTTGATATAATTGCTTCCGCCAAATACACTTGCTACTTGTAAGCCCTGAAAGGCATGCAATCATTGTAATGATCATTTAAGTTAGATGTGTATGGAATGATATCAATCAATTATCAAAAGCTAAATAATTACTGATCACTTTCTCAATGCAACATACAAACTAAAAAAGGATTAAAAAAATACTACAATTATCTATTATTTGCACTTGACAATGGTTTAGAACCTCATTATGCATTACATAATATAGTCGCTTGTTTTTAAAACCATGCAAAAATGATAGCATTTTCACAACTTTATTTTATCAAATTTTGAGGATTTATACAATATAATCAAACAGATGATATTAAAAATTTTCTATTTGACTAGTACATTTATTTCAATTTCATTTCTTAAAACCTGAGAATTCTTCTGAAAGGACTCTAATCATTAATGAACATTTACCGACTGATAAATGGTTAAAATAATTAAAATTTTGAATTTTTGTCCCTGTACTACTATATAAGTGATGAGGACATCGACAGACGCTACCGACAGGTTTATCGACGGCGGAATCGCAGATCAACGGCCACGATCAGCGCCTCTACTTTTGATTCAGATGTCATGATGCATTATTTAGTATTTACTGTTTTTTTCCGTTTTTACCCCTGTGGGGAGTTACTTTGTTATTGTAGCCCAGAGAGCAATGTTGTACTTTTCTTTTTCAAGAGTTGAGACCTATATATAGTGGTCTCATATGTTGTATTGGGGTTAATGAATATTTGAATGCAAAATTGTGTTTTGTTTCTACTTCTTCTTGCATGAGAGCTTGAGAAGGGAGATAGCTCAAGGGGAGCAAATCACAAGGCCCACCAGTCGTTGGAAGAGTTCGCGGCTCGTGGTTAAATTATTCTATCTTCTCGTTTGTGTTTTCCTCCAACCACTTCCCCCACCACCACAAGAAAAGCCATTCAAAATCCTTGTTGCCGCCGCCTCCTTGGAAGCCCGCCGCCGGCCACTCCCACGGCACCGGCCGGCCACCTTGCCGGCGACTTCCCCCCACCCGTCCAACCCATATCTCCGCAAGTTTCAATTTTGAAATTTGACTTTTAAATTTCAAATTCTTTCCTAATTTGAAATTCCAATTTAGGAAAGTTTTCATGACGAATTTCAATTTCAATTTAATTTAAATTGGAGTCTTTTAAAATATTTCCACATCATCACTCCAAATTGGAAACCATCTTTCCACTAATTTCCCTCTCCCCCTCTCAACATGCCGCCGGCCCCTTGAGGGAGTCTCCCCATTGATTGCTCATTTAATGCTTCACCCGATTTGAAATTAAAATTTGATTTCAAAGATTTTTCCCTCACAACTTACTTAATCCTGAAATTAATTTCAGTTTTAAGTTTTAAACCTCCTCCTTCTCTCTCTATAAGTTGCTGGCCCCTCATTGGCTCCCCCTCATTAACCCCCATTCAATGCCTTAATTTCTAGATTTGAAATTTAAATTTCAAATCAAATTTTCCCCAAACTTAATCAAATCTGAAATTAAATTCAGATTTTGATTAAATCTCTAAAGTAATCCACCCAAACCTAATTTCCCCTAACCCTAGCCTTCTCCCCCTTGAACCCGCCGGCCCCCTCCCTTTTCCCCTTGGAGATCCCACCGCCCCTCCCTTCTCTCCCCTCCTTCTTCACCATCTACAAGTGCTCTCCCTCACCACTACATATTTCCTCCCTTCTCATTGAAATATTCTCCAACGTCAAGCATGCATGGCGGATCCAGAATTTGAGTGGGGCCTTGTATTCAACGCCGACGGAAGCCTCAACATCCTAAGATCTCCGTTTTTCGACGTGGGATTTGAAGACGACGCCACCGTTGGAGATTATTTGGAGCGAGTTGTCCCTACTCTTGCAAGCGTCATTGACCGCCAACTTTCAAACTACGATTGGAGCATCGTCGGCCACCCACTACCTCCATCTCCACCGGCTACCTCTCCACCAACGAAGTTCTTCGGCGCCTTCTCTCTAGTGGTAATATCCTTCATCATATGGGTCATCTTTCTCCTCTAAAAGCCTCCAAATAATTGAGTGAGACGGTCCTTGAGGTGAACCTCTCATTGTTAAGCGTTGAATTTTTGTTAATTGTACTTTGCATTTAAATTACCTTGAACTTTGAAAGAATTGTCTCAGTTATGTTCTATTGCACGTCTTTGGCCTAAGCAAGTTAAAAATTTCAAAATTCTTAACTCACTTTTATGTGCTGGCATTAAATTTAAATGAGCAATACTTTAACCAACTTTTTTTCTAATTTCTAATCGTAACTCATAGTAGTTTCACATCAATAAGAATCTTCATATATTAATTTTTCGTGCAACACACTGAAAGATAAAACTATGAAGCCGCTTCTGCAAAACATTGTTGTGATGTCTACCTTTTTTCTGCCACTTCTTCCATTTTAGTGTTAAAACTTATTATGTTAAAAGTTTATCTAATTTTTGGGATACTATACCAATAGCAGCAGCAGCAACTTTACCTTAACTATCCAGGGTTCTTTTTATGACTCCTTCGCATGAATTGCTGCAAGAGAAATTTATTGAGATGTAATTATTCAATAAGGATGTCCTATCCATTTTTGGCAGCTGTATTTAATAAAGAAAATTTAAGAAAATAAAATGAAATTCAGATAAATCTGTAAATTTATAGTGATTTAGAACCTCTGGCTATAGGTTTTCATTCATTTCCTGAAAATCTGATTCCTCGCATCCAAACAGAGCTTTTGTTTCTCCTATCATACATCGTACAATTTGCATGGTTCACGCTGTCTCCAACCTTACCCGATTGCACTGGTAAGGCTTGATAATTGATATATAATATGATAGATTTTCTTCCTTCAAAATAATGGATTTTTTTATGAGAAACGGTTATTTTTATAATTCATATATGCATTCTTAATTCTTATAAACATTACCTAATCGATAACAGAACTATCTTTCCCCATCTAAGGCGCAGAGTTAAACGCCAATATACAATGATCACATCTAAGCAGCAAATGACTAAAACCCCAACAAAATCCAAAGGGTTTCGATCCAATTTTAACATTTCCCGATCCAAAACAAGTAAAAGTTTTCATCTGGCATGATAAAAATCCAACAAATCATCATCATCAAACCATCATAACAATGACAGGGAACCATGTCAGCAAGTCAACAAGAACTAGTTCCAGTTGCTCTCAATTTAAATCCACCTACCTGCTTTCTCATATGAAGCCTGATGCCAAAAGCTAAATCTCCAATCGGCCACCTCCCAAGGGTTTCCAAGTAAGTGAACCGGATAGTCTCCGCCACCGTCGCCACAGCCTCCTGCCAAGTCGAAGGTGGCTCCGCCGGTCGCCAAGACAATCTCCTTTCCATCTCCGCCTCTCTCGACCTCTGTTCTCTGCTGCGGCTACCAGCAGAAGAGATCCCCTTCTCATCCCCATCTTCCTCCCGCTTCACCATGCAAGGCCGGTTCAGGACGATACAGAGCAGCATGGCCACTCCGGCGGCGGTCGCCGTCGACGCCACCGCCAATGTCGTCGTCACCATCAGGGTTCAATTCAAAACCCTAGCTTGAAGGAGATGGCAGGTGATGCATTGATGAGGTTTCAGATCGAACTGCGCCCGCCGCCCAGCGGGGAAAATTTTGTGGGGAGACGGAGACAGCGCTACAAAATTAGAGTTTTTTTTAACTACAAGCCAATATTCGGGCTTTTTTCTCCTTAGCACCTTGCGATAATGGTATTTCTATAAATAACATGAAAATTGCAAAACAATTTGTGGAATTGCGTGTTTGGATTGATTTAATTCAGTATTTTTTAGATAAATATTATAAATTTAATTTAATATTAATGCACTGTGATTGGCCAGGATTAATAAAACTAATCATTGGATTTTATTTTCATTTAAAATTAATTTACATTTTCTCTTTAAACCAATTATTACACTTAAAAAAAAATGTCACAACACTTCAAAACTCTCATATGAAGCATTTCATTAAAAAGATTTTGTGTGAACCCTTTTTATGATAACTGCTGAAGAGATCTTCCCTCTTTTCATGGATATTGACAATCTCAATCGTCTATGATTTCATTTAAGACAACTTTCTTACTGTATTTCAAAATAGTATAAACATTTTTTATTTTAAAAATTTTTGTATTAAAAAGTTTTTTTAAAAAATAGTAAGAAAATTAATCATAAACAAAACTTAAGTCACACCTGATATTACCGGTCAAGATCACATTAGCTAGCACCAAATGAGACTAATTCGGTTTTGTATTAAATTGATTCAATCAAAAGCCATTAGGGTTTTATTTAAGACGGCTTTTTTATTACTTTTTAAAACAAAATTTTAATATAAAAATGCACTAAAATTCCATTTTAATAGTCAACAAAAAAAATTTATTTCAAACAAAACCTAACATAATGATATAGAGCCATAGATCCAACCGCCCAAATTTACAGAATCTATATGATGTGCTCATTCATCCTGTCTGAGAAATTAGTCAAAATCTAAACTAGCAATGAAGAACAATAACAACTGTTTTTGACAGCCTTTGCAGCAATCGTGGGGAATTAAAAAAGAATGCTTTCTCGCATATACCTTGCATGTCCAGGACGGCACCAGAATCCACACGCTTTTTTAATTATTGAAAATGGAATGCCAATCTAAAATTTCGTGGTTCATAGGGACCCAAATGAAAAATTCCTTGCAATTTTGGGCTTCGTTTCAAAGAAAATTTAAGTTTTTTTTTAATTAACTTTTTAAAACAAAAAATTTAACCTAAAAAACTGTTTAAAAAAAGTAAAAAATTATACTTCCTTTATGATAATTTTTTAAATCTTTCCTAAGTTAGCTTTTTAATTTAAAATTTTAAGTTCAAAATTTTTTATACTAAAATTCTGTTTTGAAAAACAGTAAAAATGCTATTTTAAATGAAGTATTAGATTTTATTTGAGATGACTTTCTTATTGCTTCTTTAAATGCTGTTTTAAGCAATAAGAAAGCCGTCCCAAATAAAGCCTTAGGCTTTGCTTGTAGCATCTTTCTTATTAATTCTTAAAATAAATTTTTAATAAAATTATACTAAAAAATAGCTTTAATAAATAATAAAACAATTATTCCAAAGGAAACCTTAATCAAGCCCCGCGCCAATGCCAATCTAGCATTTCGCGAGTCATAATTGGACACAGAATAATCTTATTTTTCTAAAAAGAACAATATGTTCATGTTCACCCAACGTTCACAAAGCTGGGATTTGGCCCGTCTAAAGCAGATCATTATGTTTAAGACTCAACATTATAATCAAATTGAATTAATTAGAGGATAATTAATTTGAAATTAATTAGAATCAGTTCAAAAATAATTATTTACATAATTGTTATTAAAAATTATGACTATTTTTAAAATTAAAAAATTTGATTAAAATAACTTGAAATTATAAGTCTATTTTAGATAGACTCTTTATTGTTTTGCTTTTCAAACTTCAATCATAATTTTCTTTGATTATTACTTTTTTATTAGTTTCTTGTTGCTTTCTACTAATTTATAAGATGGAAAACTATTTTTTCAACTACAGTTGCTAATATGAGGTAATTTTAAGAAAGCAACCATTTGATTATATATATATATATATATATATATATATATATATATATATATATATATATCATTGCCTCGCTTGGCAATCATCTAGACCATGCAAGCAACCATCGTCACTCGCTACTACCGATCTCCATCCCTGACTTGAGGTCGCTTGCAATTGTTCGCTATCGCCACCATTGCTGAAGGACATAGCCTCCCACAAATGAAAACCATTACATGCATATCGCCACCGCCACTGACCACTGCCTCCAGCATTACATTAAATTTAATTTTCTTCAAACTAAATACAAAATAGTAAATAATCTATTGCATTTATTTTACACTTAACTAAATAATCCAAATAACTATACTTATTTAACTTTTTTTTTTTTTACTCTATATTTCTTTTTCAACAAATCAAGCTACTAGGAAGGGAGGCATTATTTCGTGCAGTCACCGAACGGTTCGGAGACGAATCAGGATGTGTCACATCACTCGGTACACAGTACCAGTACATAACTAAAAAGTAACGTGAAGCGGCCTAATTTGCTTCCGGAAGGTGTCCGGTGACCACAAAATAATTTCACCCTAGGAAGAGAGGGTGGCTTTCCCAGCCTAAATTAGGTCGAGATTAAGGATATCAAAAACATTCAACCACTTCAATTGTTTATCCAAACAACGCAGCATAGTCCTGTTTCCTTCATGTGGCCTAAGAGGAAGAAGAATACTGACTTCTTTTTTGCTGGCAAGGCCTGAACTCTTACAAGCTAAAAAATAAGTTGCCAGAAGCAAAAACCTGGCGATCAAATTATTCAAAATGAATAAGCGATAGGAAATAATAATAGGGAAGCTGAAGCGTGTGTAAAACCAGTTGGTTGAAATCATGAGTAGCATTGGCTGGGCAGCTAATTCATCCCATGTCAATCAGATGGCCCAATCATTTTCTCTGGCACAACCAGCTCATCAAATTCTTCACTACTTAGCACTCCGAGATTCAATGCCGCAGCCTGCATGCAAAAGCAATTAAGGGCAATCAGAACATGAAGGAAATTTGATAAGCAATAAAAAAGTCTTAAACATATACAACTGTAGTACATTCCCATAACATGATAAACAATAAAAAAGTCTTAAATAATATGCTTCCAAAGATAATTTGATAAGCACATGATAACAATCAAAAAGACTGATAAAAGAGGGAAGCTGTCCGATGGTATGATTTTCATTGGTAGAGATCAGTTTTGCTAAAATGATTGTCAGTGGTGGGTAGGTTCGAATAATCGGTTTTATTGCCAGCTGATAAGTGATCAGAACTTTTCCGATTGTCGTCGTCGAGTGAACTTTTAAAATTTGTCATTCTTCATGAGCCTAAGCTCTGATACTAACTGATGTAGTGGAATCATTGAAGAAGGATACCAAATAGCTCAAAGAATAAATAACAGTGAAAATACTATAATTTTCCAAAAATACTCAGACCTTCCTTCTTCCTTACATAGTTTTATAAACATAACAAAAGAACTTTCTAGAAAGTTCTAGAAAACAGGTATATTATTCTTAAGATGAACCACATCCATCTACCTCTAGTTCAATAATAAAATGTCATTGATCATATTTTTACATAGGATCTCCATTGACTTGGGACACCACCACTGACTACTTCAAAGCTTTACCACAAATAGTCTATATAATTGTCAATCTCTATTGTTCACCACCATCTCAGCCATTAACTTGTCGTTAGCTTTATAGCCCAGGGAACTCAAGTGATTATATAAGAAAAACCATCAATCGCATAGTTTATAAGCATTTAAAGGCCATCGATAGAAAACAAATTTGCTATGCTTAAGCATGAGTTTATGCAGTTTATTTTCCAATGAATTCGATTCATAACTTTCATCGAATTACATCAGCTAGAAATTAGATTTTGAACACCATGCTGTCAAGGATTGATTTATCAAGAAAATTGGTGCGGAAATTATTTTCCACATCTTGATAATCTCCTAATTGTACACTAATTTTCAATATGTTGTCAAGATAGTGAAATCTCTATTCAACACCTCTCTCAATCAACCTTAGGGGTTAACTGAGGCATTACAATACCTAAATTTATCCGTGATAAACATGCCATAGTTTATTGCAGTTCTTGCTTTGTGCCTGGCATTGCTACTTCGCTCCTTAATCTTGAAATATCATCCGGCAAACAATGCCTTCCTTTCCTCTGATAGTAGCCACATGATAGAAATTAATAGGATACAATGGAGAAAAAAAAAAATCTTGCAGCCAACCCCACGTAGTGGAATAAAGGCTCGTTGTTGTTGTTGTTGTTTTAGTCCTCCAAATTCACCAACATCTGAGTCCATAATGGCTCCCATTGTTTTGTTGTTTGAAGACATGTATTATAGGTGTCATCCTTGATAAAATTTAGAATGAAAAAACAAACATGAATCCAAGATTCATGGCCCATGAAACTTTTCAAACGAAAATAAGTACATCATAGATATCTTCACTTACAGCATTCATAGATTCATTAATGTAATTTCAAATATATCTGCCCATCCCTGTTGACAATCCTTCTTCATGTGGCCAATCTTTCTACAATGCTAGCAAGCATTACTGAAATCTTTGGATTGGCTCCTCATTTGAGTTTGACTCTCTATAATTATCACAATCTGGAGGAACTCTTTTGTCTTAAAACATTGATAATAAAAAAAAAATTCTAATAATTTAACATGCTCTTAGTCTTCAATTTTTTAATTAAAATATTTCTTAATAAAACCATTACAATATCTCCCTATAACTTTGCAACCTTAATAGATATCATATTTGAATCAAAAGCTTTATCTTTAATTTACATTTTAGCTATGATGCACCATCACCTATCCTTAAAGAGATATACAATGTCTGACACGTACGGACATGACACACACTCTACAAGCCTTCGACACATGCGTACATGCTAAAGATGCCGATTAAAAAAATATTAAAAATAAATTGTACACACATGTCTAAAATATTTTAAAATTTTTTTAATATAATTTATTATATCTCAAATTTTTATGTAGCATAAAAATAAAAACAAAATTTCTTATTTTCTCTCCAAATCCCCAAATCAATTACCCGCACTCAATATCTCATTCCCTGAACATTCACATTTTCATTTCTCTGGTAGGTTGCAACTAAGGTTTCACAACAATACTTGAAGCCATATCAATAGCATATAGCGACGTCCAATGCTGTCACAACATTATTTCAAAATCAAAGTCTGATATAGTGTTGACATTGAAGCTTGACGCACCTACAACCATGCCCCGTGCCATCTAGACATCTCATCTTTGTCTAATATCATCTTAACATCGACAACCGACGTCATCTTGAGATCGACGACCGAAGCTATCTTGACAATAATTCTTGATGCCAATTACACGATAACGATGCATGATTGTTGAAAGCATTGTCGTCTCCCCTCTTGATACCAAACATGACATCGACGTCCGACTCTCGACATTCTAATATTAATCATTTGAAGCACAATATATATACATATATATAGATATATATATATACATATATGTATACATATATATACATATATGTATACATATATATACATATATGTATACATATATATACATATATGTATACATATATATATATAATCACCACTTTATGTTGAATGCTCAACCTTCCTTTTGAAATAACCATATATGTGTGATTTAGTAGCGCCGCATTTTAAAAAAACTAAGCACTACTTTAGTTCTCAAAAACACAGCCTAAACCCTAAACTAAGGCCTCGTTTGATTGGACTTTTCTTTGCCTTTTCAATTTTGAAACGGCGTAATTATTTTTTTTGTCCATGTTTGTATGTAAAAGGGCTTTTTACGGGACTTCATTTTTCCATTGTTTTGAGAAGCTTTTTGATATTGGTTTCTCCGTTACAAAACTCCATTCCCTCAAACAACATTTCTAAAAACACCGTTTACAAAAGGAATGGGATAACCAAACGAAGCCAAAAACTTTTCAGATTCAGGCCACTCATTCAAGTTTGAGTCTTGTTCAACTAGCTTGCAGGAGACTGGGAAAAATTAAGTCGGGCTTGGATTGAGATTAAAACTTGACGAAGATCCGTGCCATGGCATTTTCAAGTAAAGCGGTGAGAAAGTGCATTATGCAGCAAACTACATAAGGTAACAGAGCTAAAAGAATCAGAGACAGATAACAAACAATAACAGTTCATGTCTAAGCAACATCTTTGAATACTTTAACAGCTCGTCAATGTCTATAAAAATTAAATAAAACCAGTCAGTTAGTGCAAGAGCAAGATAAAGAATCGTCCAATGAGTAAAAACTATGGAATAGAAGCAAAAGACTATACCTTCAGGGTTGTCCCTTCCTTATGAGCTTTCTTGGCAACAGCCGCAGCCTTATCATAGCCAATTTTCTGTTTATAAATAATATAGGTCAGACAATTAAATAATCCTCCAGCCATTCAGATCCAGAAATTGAACACAGAATGCTAACTTACAGGATTCAATGATGTAACAAGCATCAGAGACTGAAATTAACAAGGATTTCGTTAATCGATCAGCTGGTTATCTTTAACATCTAAAGAAAGGCAGAATGATACCAGGTCACGCATAAAAAAATTACCTCATGCAGCAACTTTGAAATTCTTTCCCTGTTTGCTTCAATTCCTCGCACACAGTTCTTTTCAAAGGAAGACGACGCATCCCCAAGTAACCTCAAAGACTGCCAAGAAACCAATTAAAAAAAATTAGAATATTATGAACCAAGTAGTAGGTAGAACTGAATATTTGGCAAATGGGCAAATGGCCTAGCTCAAGAGAATTATAATCCAAATCAAGCTCACTATACAAGAGAGCATACCCGAAGAAAAGCACTGGCTATCATTGGCTTGAAAACATTAAGCTCAAAATGACCATTTGATCCACCGACGGTAATGGCCACATGGTTACCCATAACCTGCATTACAATAACCAGTCAAACAACTTATATTATTAATTAAGAGGATGCTAATGAATCGCTTGCTGGAAAAAAAAATGCTCCTACAAATTGTACAGGAACATAGTCTAAACTAAAAAAAATAAATAATAAGTCATAAGCAAATAAAGAATGAGCAAGCAGAGGTCTAAAATTTCTAACATAGTTGTATCACTGATCACAATGAAACGAAATCAAACTTTGAGGTCCAAGAAAAGTGAAACTGTAAATATTGCCAAAGAAGATCAACAGGACAATTCCTCCTTAGAATAGTTGTAACAACTCAAACTCTTAACTATCAAGGTATTGTCCATTTTAACTTAATGGCCTTACGATTTTGTTCCGTTGGTGTAATTTCCCAGGAAATTGCCCATCCCATGTTTGCTCCTGCACGAGAATGCTTAACCTTAGAGTTTCTTAATGAAATTCCAACAGGCCTTGATGTTTAAGAGTTTAGATTCTTATTACTTAAGAGATTTCACAATCTCCCTCACTAAAATAACTGACATCCTCATCAGTATCCTTATCCTAGAATCATCAACCAGGCGAATATGATTCTAGAGGTGACCCCTATAAGTTTAAGTGATGGCTCCCACCATGTAGCCCCTCGTCCCATATAAGGTTCAAGTGGTGGCCCCTGTGACGTAACACTTAGTCATGTATGACACTTAGTTCTCATCTTTCGGCTGATGTGTTGCTCTAATACCATTTTATAACAGCTCAAACTCTTGAATATCGAGGTATCGCTTTGGCCTAACGCCTCACAATTTTGTCCCGTTGGTGCAGCATCACTGGAGGTCACCCATCTCAGGATTGCTCTCGCACGAGCAAGCTTAACCTTGATATTTTTTTGATAGAATTCCAAACAATACACTAAAAGACAACTCATTGTTTAAGAGTTCAACTTCTTTTTGCTCAAGGAAATTCACAATAGTATAGAAAGAAAATAGTCCACCAATTGAAAATGCAAACTCACGGATTCAAATCATTCTTTATCATTATCATTAGCCTAACCCCAACTACCTGAGAAAGGCTTTATCAACCCTCCTTGCCCATTCAATTGCTAACTCTATTTTCCACAAATCTTTCTGAAAAACTTCTAGCCATGTTATGGTATTGTTTTTGAACTACCTATTTTTACTCCTAACACTTGCACATTAATTTTACCTACCACTTTAGTAGTAAATCTTCTAAACTTTTTTGTCACATGCATAAATTACATAAAAGGCCATTTTCTAAATCTCCAACAAATGCCATTCCTACCATCTGATATGGCATAACCTTCCAAATAACTAGATAAATAATATGAAATTTTTAAAAGATAAAAAGTAATAAAAGTAACGAGATTCACGCTTGGACAAAAAGAAAACATTTTTTAAAGGGTTTTAGGTTTCACATATGATCTATGATTAAATTCTGGAATATTTAAAAATAAAATAAGGTATGCATGTTTAAGATAGATGTTTATTTACGCCATAGATAGTCTTACAGGACCCATAATTCTCATATCTACACTGGGAAGGAATAACGAATTGCTAAGAGGCCATTAACAAACTATCAAATTGCTAACAAAATACAAAGAAATTGCTAATAAATTTAATAACAAAAACAAGAATAATACTAATAAAATAATGAAACCAAGATAACATAATTTAACTCCAACAACAACGGAAAAAAAAATCAGAATTTATGTCCACATCAATTTTCACGGTTGCAAAACAGTTTTTTCCAATGAGCAGAATTGGTAATACATTTGAACTACACATCAAGCTTCATGAGCATGAATCAACAAATGGTGTTTACTTCAAATGCATTATCTCATGTAGCAACTTCTAATAGACTAGAAAACAGTACGATTTTGAAGGAACAATAGATAGCTCATCTGAAAGTAGTGAAAAAAAAAAAAATCTGAAAGAAGTAGTGTAAGAACAAAATAATAATAATAATAATAATAATAATAATAATAATAATAATAATAATAATAATAAATAATAAATAATAAAAAAAACAAAATTATTGTAAGAATTGATGCCTATGTTACAAATGGAAACGTAGAAAATCAACATCAATTATGTTGATTCCTTTGAGGATGATTTAAATACATGAGCACAAGGTGGATGCTTTATAGAAGTTGGATTGAATTGCCAAAGATTCACAATTTATTTGTAAAACCTAATCTAATTTTTCTCTTTTGTTTTCTTTCTTTTCCTTTTTTACCTCTACTTTTTCTCATTTTCCCTTGATTTGAGCCATCCTCTTTTCTTTTTCTTTTTCTATTTCTTTTTCTTCTCTTTTTTTCTATTTTTTCAATATTTCACTTCCTCATGCATAAATCTCTGATAGGAAATACTTGAGTTCGCAAGTAACCCTAAGGTAATACTTGAGTTCGCAAGCAACCCTAGTCAAAATCAGCCCAAAACAGTGAGCAAAACTGCTGTCCCAGCAGTTTTACAGCAGCTCCGCAGCAGGAAATGCACCAAAAAAGAGAAAAATAAAGAAAAGAAACAAGGTTTCCACTAGTAGATGCAAGAAAACAAAGAAAGATACAACGTCCTTCGATTCGAGAGGAAAAACAACTCTCCACAAGTCTCTAGCAAACCCTAGAGCCCAAGCACACAATGAGATCTCAAACTTTTCATTCAAATTCAAGATGAGGACCTAATTCCCCCCTTTCCCCCTCTTTAACTCTCATCCTCATACAAAATCCCTAAACAGCCCTTCTATTCAAATTTTCCCCCCCTTTCCATTCAAATTTTCCCTCCAACCCTTGAATTAACTCCATGTGGGGCCCGCCTAGAGTAAGTAAGGACCGGAGGGGCCCGCCTAACATTACTCCCCTCCCAAAGACTCACCTTGTCCTCAAGGTGAAATGAAGGGAATTGATCTTTCATTCTTTCAAATGGCTCCCATGTAACATCAAATTCGGGGAGCCCTTTCCATGCGATCAACACCTCTTTGTTTCCTTCCTGGTCAAGTCTCACATCTTTCAGCTCCAGAGGTTCTAGGATCACTTCCATCTCCTCAGTTAATGTTGTTGGCAGTTCAGCACTAGTTGCATACTCCCCAATGGCTTTTCTCAGCTGTGATACATGAAATACTGGATGTATAGTGGCCGAATGGGGTAATTTCAAACGGTATGCCACTGCCCCAATTTAATCTAATATCTCATAGGGGCCAAAATACCTTGGGGATAACTTCTCATTTCTTCTGTTGGCCAAGGTCCTCTGTCTGTAGGGCCGTAGTTTTAGATTGGATATCCCTTCTGTGTGCATCCGCCTGTTTCTTCACCTACTTCAAATTGGATATCCCTTCTGTGTGCATCCGCCTGTTTCTTCATGATATGTTGTGCCCTCATCAGATGTTTCTTCAATTCCTCCAGCATCCTATCCCTTTCTTCCAAATGCTGCTCTACTGAAGATACGGGTGTGCTACCCCTTCCATAATGCACCAAATGTGGTGGATCTCTTCCATATAGCACTCTAAAAGGGGTCATCCTGGAAGCTGAGTGGTACGAGGTATTGTACCAATACTCTGCCCAGGCCAACCATTTGGCCCATACCCTTGGTGTTTCAGAAGCAAAACACCTTAAATAAGTTTCCAAGCTCCGATTTACAACCTCTGTTTGCCCGTCTGTTTGCGGATGGTAGGCTCTGCTCCTTTTGAGAGTAGTCCCCTGTAACCTGAACAACTCCTTCCAAAACTGGATGAGGAACACCTTGTCGCGATCAGACACTATCGACTCTGGAATTCCATGTAATCTAACCACTTCCCTGATGAAAGAAGCCGCCACTGTCACTGCAGTGTAGGGGTGTCGAAGGGGTGTGAAATGTGCATACTTGCTCAGTCTATCAACCACCACCATAATAACAGTGAATCCCTCCGATCGTGGTAGGCCATCCACGAAATCCATGGACACTTCCTCCCATACTCTATTTGGAAGCGACAAGGGCTGTAGTAACCCCCCTGGAGCCATCGCCATATACTTGTTTCTCTGACACACTTCGCACCTCGCCACTGTCTCCTGCACTTGCTTATGCATTCCTTTCCAGTATAATTCTGCAGCCAGCCTCCGGTATGTCTTTTCTACTCCGGAATGACCTCCAACGGCGCTCCCATGAAACTCTTGTAATAGCTGGGGAATGTGGATGGAATTTTGTAGTATCACAAACCTTCCTTGGTGCAACAATCTCTCCCCCTCAAGGGTGTAGCTTGGGTGGCTGCTCTTATCCTTCAATAGATCCAATCGGATCTTCTTCAATTCTTCATCATGCTCACTCTCTCTTTGGATTTCCCCCCAATCCACCATTAGGGGTACCGACATGGTTACCGACTGTAGCTCTCCCCCACACCTGGATAAGGCATCAGCCGCCTTATTCTCGAAACACCCCCCAAATTTGATAGGAAATACTTGAGTTCGCAAGTAACCCTAAGGTAATACTTGAGTTCGCAAGCAACCCTAGTCAAAATCAGCCCAAAACAGTGAGCAAAACTGCTGTCCCAGCAGTTTTACAGCAGCTCCGCAGCAGGAAATGCACCAAAAAAGAGAAAAATAAGGAAAAGAAACAAGGTTTCCACTAGTAGATGCAAGAAAATAAAGAAAGATACAACGTCCTTTCGATTCGAGAGGAAGAACAACTCTCCACAAGTCTCTAGCAAACCCTAGAGCCCAAGCACATAATGAGATCTCAAACTTTTCATTCAAATTCAAGATGAGGACCTAATTCCCCCCTTTCCCCCTCTTTAACTCTCATCCTCATACAAAATCCCTAAACAGCCCTTCTATTCAAATTTCCCCCCATTTCCATTCAAATTTTCCCTCCAACCCTTGAATTAACTCCATGTGGGGCCCGCCTAGAGTAAGTAAGGACTGGAGGGGCCCGCCTAACAATCTTATTACCGCACATGGTAATGCTCAGGGACGTGTGCATCCGAGATACAAGTAGTTGGATGAGGTAGGAAAAAAATTTTATGGGTTTATTACTTGCGCTGAATAGGCCATAGGAAAGATGGAAATTATTCAAACCATAGCCTGAATACCAATCTGATGCTCAACAACCATAAATCAAATAAGAAAAAATATTAAGGTAGATGAAAAAGATAAAATGATTAATAAAAGTAAGAAGATAAGCAAGCCTTACGCCTAAATAAAGAGAACCTCTTCTAAGAGGTTTTCACCGTTTAAGGTCTCACAACTGATCAAGAATCAAACCCCAAAAGAGATGATAATGAATTTTATTCATCCTGCAAACTGTCTTATATGACAGGATTCCCTAACTTATATATAGAAGAAATAATACACTACTAATAGTTATTAACAAATTGCTAACAAAATAACTCTTGATTTTCGTAATTCAAGTCATAAAGGATTCATCTTGCAGAGTACTTTATCATCCAAAAGAATAATTGTAGAGCTTTTGAACAAATCCAAGCGACAGCTTCACTCAATCATAGTGTTTAGAATTGCATTCAAATGACACATAGGGCCTGGGTGCAATGCGGAGCCAGCGGAGCCACATGAGTAGACTTCTAATGAAGCTACTAGAGAGTTTAGGACGAGCGTGGTGATCATCAAAGAAAAATAGTAGAAAAAGAAATTGAGTTGGAAGTAAACAATGAATACAAATATGAAAGGGAAATTTGGGAAATGCTATGATTTTTTTTTTTAAATAAAGTAAAGAACATATTATTATCAGTCAATAACAAAGAAAACAACATCAAGCAATTGCATAATAAAGAACTAAAAATAAAATACACTGATGAGGCTAATTGGTGGAAAATGAAACAGCTTTCAAAAAAGAAGAGCTGAAAGGTCCTCATTAATAACAACTAATTTGAAGCCCTGTTTATTTTGAAGAGTGGTGATATACTTTTTTTTTTAATCTATCCCTTCAATAAAATTGGAAAGTTTTTGTTTGGAATCTCTTATGTGCTACAAAATGCTAATATTAGCGCCAAAATATAGTGATTATGAATCATCTATATCCTAACATTGGATGTTAGGATAAAAAAGGTCTCATTTTAAAGAGTTGAGGGATCAAATTAATCTCTCAAAAGAGTTGGGATTATTTTGATCCCTCACAAAGAGTTGAGGGACCATTTTGATCATTTTCTCTTAAATAAGAATATCACGAGAATCAATAAGTTCAACAATATGTCAATATTATCCTCAACCAAGCTCAAATCATCCATGAATCTATGAATAATCTCCATACTAGGATGGCCCAAAGAAATTTTGCAACCAAGGGAGAAAGAAAAAGCAATGTCAGCTTAAAGATCTCCTTGTTAGATAAAATGAGAGCTAATTTACCTTGAAAGGAGGATGACAGCTAGCTTTGAGTTATTAAAGCCCTTACTGAAAATATATGGGGAAATGAGAGGTATCAGGTAAGGGAACAAGACCCTTATCCCCACTAACCTTAGCAAATAATCAAAAAGCAAAAGGCAAAGTAGATTCAAAAGAGAGCGTAATCCTCACAGCAAGATTAGTCATACGGGTATAGCATCACAATGCGATAGTACCTAAGGCGTAGCCTACAAAATGGATGGAATGGGTATTGATGAAAAATCCAAAGCTAGTGGAAGTAACGAGGCATGATCCCGAATATAAAGAGTAGATCACAAAATGATAAGATACGAGATTTAGCAAAGCAATAAGGGCACCACCCTAGGCACTGTGGACAAAGATGGCATATGCACCTACACAAAGGGAAAAACACTCTAGAACAAAGAGAGCACCAAGTGCACCACCAGCCACACGCACATAGGAACCATATTACGGGAGAGCAGCTTACAAATCGATGCAATAGGGAGAGCACAAAGAAACACATGGCGCTCACAACCACAATTGAGGAATCAAGAGTGCAAGAACTTGCGAGATCGGCAAGTGATCACAAGGGAAGCGGCATCAAAGCTTAGCCAGAGCTGAGCACAAGAATGCACAACCTGAATTGAATGCAAGGGATCACCCGCAAAGGGTTACCATTGGGTGTTGAAAGCAAGGGATGCCCGCTAGGATGAACAATCTACATCAACATACTTTTTAGCTTGAAATGCTGTGAATATGTCAAGATAAATTTGCAAAGTTTATGTACTCACTCAAAAATGGTACAGCAGTTTGAAAATATAAAAAAAATTGCCTTGGAATGGATGCAAACGGGATAATAGGAATAGCCAAAGTGAAATCTCTGGACAAGTATAGTTTTGTATAGATGAAGGGGTGTCAGTTGTTCAACAATATGCATACACAACTGGTTGAAGCTACGAAGTTTTAAGTAAGAACTAAGGAACAGATAATATGGAGAAAAGAACATAAGACTCTCTGGCACAAGGAAAAACCACACTCATAATAGAAAGAAGCTAAAACAAATATTTGCAAATCACCCCGGAATGTCAATTGATAAGAGTATTTTCTGCATCAACACATACATCAACATGAAAATCAAAATCAAAGGAGATGGAGTCCATATTAACCCACTTCTCTAAACATAGTAGTTAGAATTCTTTTTTCTGCAATAAAAGGGCTAGATAGCAAATCCAACATAAAAATGGTACCAGAAAAGAAAGAAAGCTTACCTGAGCACAAACCATGGTGAGTGCTTCACATTGCGTAGGATTAACCTTTCCCTGAAATAAAAAAAAGTGCCCCAATTATATCTGCAATAGCAATTAATTTCAAACTGAAAGAACTTGCAAGGGCTACACTTCAAATGCAAGAACAAAAAATAAGGGAAAAAAACTTAATCATTAAGGTTCATGCAGAAGGCATATACAGGCATGATACTGCTGCCCGGCTCATTCTCAGGTAGAATCAGCTCACCAAGTCCACACCGAGGCCCACTAAGACAAGTTTTCAAAGGAAGTGTAAGTGTAAAGCCCTGGATATGATTTATATTTCAGTCACCGAAACAAAGTTCTATGAATTTGTCGGAAAAATTACCTTCCAAGAAGTCGTATATCATTTGCAATCTTCATAAGAGAAGTTGCAATTGTATTTAAGGCTCCACTACTCTCTACAAAGGCATCATGTGCTGCCTGCATAACTTTATAAATGAGATTTCATAAATTAAATTAAATTAAACTTCTAAAAAGATGGCATGGAATACACTCAATGAAAGTGCATTATTTAAATCAAAACAAAGTATTAAGGAACTGTAGTTTAAAGTATTAAGGAACAGTAGTTAAATAATATTACTAATTAATAACTGAGAAAATCCCTTTCTCATCCTCAAAAGCACGACAATGAGAAGAGAGAACATGTGATTTTATCACATGGAATAAAGTCTACGGAGGAAATGTTTAGTACCAAGTGACCAAAATAATATCTGAAAAAGTAAAGCAAGGGTTCCGCATAATAAATTGGTGACCTCTGCTAAAGGCTCCATGGGATGGGCCATAAAGCTCTACACTAAGTAATCAGAATATTTCCGGAAATCAGTCCTACCTGGTACGATCAAGTATTTTATTAGCAATCTCTTTTCTAGAGCATGCCAAGGTCTTACATGAAAATTATTCCTCTGGCAGAATTCCACTCTTCTATTGGTGCAGCCTCAAATGAGGGAATCCATGACTCCTTATGAGGCAATCAACAATCACATTGAAAACTCCTTGGTTCTTTAAATTAAATCTCCTCAATAAATTTTTAGTAAGAAAATCATGGGAGATAAGGTTTACCATAACAAGTATTCTTTATGAATGAAACAAAAAAAACTTTATGAGGTATATACAAAAAGCATAATAAAAGTAAATCAATGTAACCTACATAATTGAAATTGTTATCCATTCAAGAGGAGTAATTACTCATTGAAGGTTTTTTCTAGCTCACATCAATACATAACTAATTGATCATGGGAAAAGGAAAAAGGAATCCATAGCTCCTAACAAGGCAACAAACAGCCACAATGAAAGCTCTCTGGCTCTTTGGATGGGTCTTCCTGATAAATCCTGGTGTTATAGGGATCTAAATAGTGTTTACCATCAGCCCTTTACCCATTACCTAAGCATGAAGCAACAAGTTAACTGGGTTTACAGAACGCAATAAAATATTAAAGCCATGCAACCTCCATAATTGAGAGTTCTTGCACACCCAAGAAATATAGTTAATCCTAAGAACTTGTACCCATTGGAAGCCTCGAACGCCATAAAACTAACACCCTAGCTATGAAATAAAATCTACGAAAGATTCAGGTTTTATAATAGCAACACTTGGGAGTTGTCAAAGGCATGATAGCCATGGCAAGCAGCTTTGTATAGAACTGCCTTCACTAATACCAATTGTGCAATTAGATTGTTTTTTTAAGTCCAACTAACATTAAAAAAATGGATCAATATCCCTACAAAAATGACAAACACAAATACAATATGCAACACAATTTCCTTAGAAAGATGACGGAAAGGCAGGGGGCTAACCAATGCTTCAAATTTGTTTTCTGCTGTAATAAAAGGTAAATTAGTTTCCTCAGCAACCGCAGCTGCAATCTTGACATCAAACCTGAAAATGTATGCCAGTATGAAATAAAAGCTGGTTGAACCAAAAAAGCTACAAGTGAAACGTGATTATCCACATAAAAGCAAAAGACATGTTGCGTGTAAATCACAAAGCAAATAACTCCTGAGTGAGGTGGGGGTCCAAGGACAAATTTCCTCAAAATACGGACAACAACAAAAACCGTAATGAAGTTCTAATGCACAAATTAATATAAAGATCTTCATAACGCCAACAAACTCCCTAACTAGTGCAGAAAACTGTTACGCGTAACCTTGGACCGGTCCCAGCTGGACCGGTCCGGTTCTACACCCGGCGGTCCAAAGCCGAGCGGAACCCGCCGATCGCAGAAACAGCGGACGAAGGAGCGGGCTAGGCGGCTTTTGAGCGTTTCGTTGGAGGGAATTTTTGAATGAAGAGGGTGTTTATGTAATTTGTATCTTTCCTTTTGCTTTAATTAGAGAGTTAAGAGAGAATTAGGATTATCTTAAATTTGAATGTAATTTGAGATCTAGGGTTTCTTGCTTGGGCTCTTGGCGTTGCCGGAGATTATCGGAGAGTTGTTCTTCCTCTCGAATCGAAGAACATTGTATCTTGCTTTCGTTTTGATCATCTACTAGTGGAATATAAGTCCATTGTGTGTTTTTCTCTCAGATTTCCTACAGTTTTCTACTGTTTCCCTGCGATTTGGGCTGTTTTCCTGCAGAAAACAGCAGCTCTATTGTTGTTTTCCCCACTCGAGGCGATAGGAAATACTTGGATCTAAGTATTTCCTATCAAATTGGTATCAGAGCAGCGATTCGGGGCCACCGGCGGCTGAAATTCTGAAATTTCAGCAAGTTCCTCGTCTCCGGAAGAAGATTTCTGTGGATCCGTTAGAGAACAATGGCCGGAAAGAAGGTGGATGTCCTGGAAGGCGAAGTCGGTCAATTAAAAACCGATTTGGAGGAAAGATTTTTTGATTTTCAAAATCAAATCACCACCAACAACGAAAGGTTGGAGGGAAAATTCACGGCCATGGAAGAAATGCTGAAGAAATTATTGGAGATGAAGACTAATCCGACGACGTCGGAAGCAAGGGAGACTACCGGAGACTATGGCGTAGGAGGAAATCCGAACCCGCGTGGGGGGAGGAGGAATCAGGATGTAGAGATCCTGGAGGGAGACGACGACATGCCACCTCTAGAGCCACTTTCTAGAGAGGAGATGAGCATGGGAAATCAACGTCGAGGTGCTGATTTTCAGCGTCAAGGTGTTGATTTTGAAGGCAGGAGGGAGGAATATGAGAGAAGTGCAGATTTTGGCAATAGAGGAGAACAATATCAGCGTCGAGGTGCTGAATTTCAGCATCGAGGTGCTGATTTTGAAAGGGGAAGAGGTGAATATGATGATGGACTCGGATACCAACGTCGGAGGGAGGACCGAGACACTTGGGGAGCACCTCATCTTCGAAGAATGGGAGGTTATGGAGAGTACCGGGGTAACGGAAGGGATCCGAAGGTGAGGAAGTTGAAGATGCCCATCTTTGAGGGGGAAGATGGCCATGGCTAGATCTACAAGGTGGAACGGTATTTTGCAGTCAACGGATTGACAGAGGAGGAGAAACTAACAGCGGCAAGACTGTGTTTGGAAGGGAAAGCACTGGCATGGTACCAGTGGCGGGACATGAGGCAACCTATTCGAAGCTGGAGGGAGTTCAAGGATTGCCTGCTAGAGCGTTTCCAAACCAGCAGCGGAGGGGATTTCTACGAGCAGTTCTTTGCGCTGACACAGGAAGGGACGGTAGCAGAGTTCCGGGACCGGTTTGAGTACCTAGCTAGCAGGTTGGATCGTCTTTCTGACACCGTGCTTGAGGGGAACTTCATGAAGGGGCTCAGACCAGAAATCAGAGCCGCCGTTAGAGTGATGAGACCACACGACCTGGGGGAGGCCATGGAGTTGGCACAGTTGGTCGAGGACCAGAAGCATCTGGAGAGGGGGACTCGAGGCAAGAGCTCTGGGGGATCCCATAGGATGACGACCACGTTTTTAGCTTCCAAGGGAGCTGCATCGGGGGGTACACGGGAAGTACCAAAGGAGAGGTCTGGAGGAGGAGGGCCTGGGGGAAATTTTAAAAAGCTTACTGATAAGGAGATGCAGGAGAAGAGGGCCAAGGGATTGTGCTTTAGATGTGAAGAGAAGTACATGCCGGGACATAGGTGCAAGGACCGGACTCTTCAGGTTCTCCTTGTTTGCGAAGACGAGGAAGACGAAGAGGAAGGTGGGAGCAGGTCAGAAGTGGAGGAGGAGGAGAAGTTGCACCTGGATGTGGCATAAGTCTCTCTGAACTCTGTAGTGGGATTCACTTCGAGTCACACTATGAAAGTGAAAGGGGTGATAGCTGACCACGAGGTGGTGGTTCTGATAGATAGTGGGGCAACCCAAAATTTCATTTCCACCCGGCTTGTTGAGTTGATTGGTATGGAGTTAGTGGATACCGGAGGCTATGGCGTGATGATGGGCACAGGGAAGGTGGAAATGGGAAGAGGAGTTTTTAGAGGAGTGGTGTTGACCATTCAGGAAATACAGGTGAGGGAGAATTTTCTTCCCTTAGAACTGGGAAGTACTGATGTGATTTTAGGAATGAAGTGACTGCAGACTTTGGGGGAGACCAAGGTGAACTGGGGAGAACTGAGGATGGAACTGGTAGTGGGGGGGGGGGGGAGGAGAATGGTGATACAGGGAGATGTCAGTCTGTCTAGGACGGGGGTGTCTCTCAAGTCCATGATCCGAACCATCCAGGAGGTTGGGGGTGGATACTTGGTGGAGCTGCAACGATTGGAGAAAGTCAGTGTGGGGGAAGAGGGAGACATTCCTCTTGAAGTGCAACCGGTCATACAGCAGTTCAGGGAGGTTTTTCAACCTCCACAGGGTTTGCCACCTCAGAGGGAGCTGGAGCACGCCATTATTTTGAAGGAAGGGGAGACACCGATCAGCGTTCGCCCTTACCACCACCTCCAGATCCAAAAGGATGAGATAGAGAGGCTGATCCGGGAGATGTTGGAGGCAGGGATCATAAGGCCAAGTGTAAGCCCTTTCTCTAGTCCAGTCCTCCTGGTCAAGAAGAAGGATGGGAGTTGGAGATTCTGTGTGGACTACAGGGCTCTGAATAAAGGCACTGTACCAGACAAGTTCCCAATTCCAGTGATTGATGAACTGTTGGATGAACTATTTGGGGCAGTGGTGTTTTCCAAGCTAGACTTAAAATCTGGATACCACCAGATCAGAATGAAAGAGGCGGATGTTCCAAAGACAGCCTTCAGGACACATGAAGGGCATTATGAATTTCTGGTAATGCCCTTTGGTTTGACTAACGCTCCTGCTACATTTCAGTCTCTAATGAACAGGGTCTACAGAGAGTACCTCAGGAAGTTCGTACTTGTATTCTTTGATGATATATTGGTGTACAGCAAAACTGAGGGGAAACACTTAGAACACTTGAAGGTGGTGTTGGGAGTATTACAGGAACACCAGTTACAAGCCAACCTGAAGAAATGCAGCTTTGCCCAGACCAGTGTAGAGTACTTGGGGCACGTGGTGTCCCAAGGAGTAGCAGCGAATCAGAATAAAATAGAAGCAATGCAGAAGTGGCCCATTCCTAGGAACCTAAAGGAGTTAAGGGGGTTCTTAGGGTTGACTGGATACTACAGGAGATTTGTGAAGGGATATAGTGCTATCGCATGGCCATTGACGGAGCAACTGAAGAAGTATGGATTTGCTTGGGGTGAAGCAGCAACGCAGGCATTTGAGAAACTGAAGGTAGCCATGACTACAGTCCCAGTCCTAGCACTTCCTGATTTCAGCCAAGTCTTTGTGGTAGAGACAGATGCTTCAGGGTATGGGCTGGGGGCAGTGTTGATGCAGAACCACCGGCCAATAGCCTACTTCAGTCAAGTACTGTCTGCCAGAGCTAGATTGAAGTCAGTATATGAGAGGGAGCTAATGGCCATCGTTTTGGCTATACAGAAATGGCGGTCATACCTTTTGGGAAGACACTTCATTGTAAGGACTGATCAGAGGAGTTTGAAGTACCTGCTAGAACAAAGAATGGTGACTGAGGAACATCAGAGGTGGTTATCTAAACTACTAGATTATGATTTTGAGATCCAATACAAGCCTGGTTTGAAAAATAAAGCGGCCGACGCCTTATCCAGATGTGTGGGGGAGCTTCAGCAATTAGCTTTGTCAGTTCCTTTAATGGTAGATTGGGGGTCCATCAAGGAAGAAAGTATGTTGAATGAAGAGTTGAGGAAGATCAGGGAGGATCTAGAGAAGGACAAGAGTAGTCATCCGGGCTACTGTATTGAGGGGAGAGACTATTGTATCAGGGGAGGTTTGTGATGCCACGGACTTCCATACACATCCCCCACTTGTTGCAAGAGTTTCATGGCAGTGCAGTTGGGGGACATTCAGGGGTTCAGAAGACTTACAGGAGGCTAGCATCCGAGCTCTACTGGAAGGGGATGCATAAAGATGTGGAGGAGATGGTGGCCAGGTGTGAAGTATGTCAGAGAAACAAGTACATGGCCATGGCTCCGGGAGGCTTACTACAACCATTGACACTTCCAAACAGAGTTTGGGAGGAAGTATCCATGGATTTCATTGATGGCCTACCAAGGTCGGAGGGGTTCACAGTCATTATGCTGGTGGTTGACAGGCTTAGTAAGTATACACATTTTGTTCTCCTAAGACACCCATACACCGCAGTGTCAGATGCTGCAGCTTTTATCAGGGAGGTGGTGAGACTACATGGGGTGCCTGAATCGATTGTGTCTGATCGAGACAAAGTGTTCCTCAGCCAGTTCTGGAGGGAGCTGTTCAGGATGCAGGGCACAGTTTTAAAGAGAAGTACAGCCTATCACCCACAGACAGACGGACAAACGGAGGTGGTAAATCGAAGCTTGGAGACCTATTTGAGGTGCTTTGTCTCCGAAACCCCACGATTGTGGGCAAAGTGGCTGCCATGGGCTGAGTATTGGTACAATACCTCATTCCATTCCGCTTCCCAGATGACCCCATTCAAGGTACTATATGGGAGGGACCCTCCGCACCTAGTGCACTATGAAAGAGAAAGCACACCGGTATCGTCTGTGAAGCAGTACCTAGAGGAACGAGACAAGATACTGGAAGAACTAAAGAGACATCTGCTACGGGCACAACAAATCATGAAAAAACAGGCGGACTCACACAGGAGAGACATGCAGTAAGAAGTGGGGGAGAAGGTGTTCCTAAAACTGCGACCCTACAGGCAGAGGACGGTGGCTAGAAGGCAGAACGAGAAATTGGCATCGAGGTACTTTGGCCCTTATGAAGTGTTGGATAGGATTGGAGCAGTGGCATACAGATTGAAGTTACCCCCCTCAGCCACTATACATCCAGTGTTCCATGTGTCTCAGCTGAGGAGAGCCATTGGGGAGCATGCAGTGAGTGTAGAACTACCAGCTACTATGACGGAGGATTTAGAAGTGGTTTTAGAACCAGTAGAGCTTGCAGGAGTCCGAACAGATAAAATGGGCAACAAAGAAGTGCTGATCAAATGGAGAAGCCTCCCTGATTTCGACGCTACATGGGAGCCTTTTAAAAGAATGAAGGAGCAATTTCCTTCTTTTCACCTTGAGGACAAGGTGAGTTTTTGGGAGGGGAGTAATGTTACGCGTAACCTTGGACCGGTCCCAGCTGGACCGGTCCGGTTCTACACCCGGCGGTCCAAAGCCGGGCGGAACCCGCCGATCGCAGAAACAGCGGACGAAGGAGCGGGCTAGGCGGCTTTTGAGCGTTTCGTTGGAGGGAATTTTTGAATGAAGAGGGTGTTTATGTAATTTGTATCTTTCCTTTTGCTTTAATTAGAGAGTTAAGAGAGAATTAGGATTATCTTAAATTTGAATGTAATTTGAGATCTAGGGTTTCTTGCTTGGGCTCTTGGCGTTGCCGGAGATTATCGGAGAGTTGTTCTTCCTCTCGAATCGAAGAACATTGTATCTTGCTTTCGTTTTGATCATCTACTAGTGGAATATAAGTCCATTGTGTGTTTTTCTCTCAGATTTCCTACAGTTTTCTACTGTTTCCCTGCGATTTGGGCTGTTTTCCTGCAGAAAACAGCAGCTCTATTGCTGTTTTCCCCATTCGAGGCGATAGGAAATACTTGGATCTAAGTATTTCCTATCAAAAACTTAAAGGCAAGTGCATAGATTCTCAAGCCTGTAGTTATGGAGAGGCAATGAACCAAAAATAATTAATCAAGCAATTAAACATTCTCGCAAGGTATACGAAGTAAATGCAGTAGAAATAGAAAAGCTCAAGTATGAAACAGTAAGCATTTCCACATTCATTTTCTATCAAAAAAAACCCCAAATAATGTAAATCGTTTGCCAACTCCATTTCGAGGAAAAGAAAAAATATAACTCAGTGACAAACCAAAGCAGTTCATAAAGCATAACTAATCTCATGGAAGGTTCATGAAAAGAATAGAAGAAAAATAAATCACTTGAAAGATCTATGAGAAGGGAGGTTAAAAAATAGCAAGTTCACTGAAGCCTACCCTTTTTTCGTGTTCAATCCTGTTCCCACTGCCGTACCACCTTGTGCAAGCTGTTTAAGGTGCAGATCAGTAACGATCTAGCAATATAGTTTGCTAAAGTACATTAGCTTGGAATGGTTACCTGATACAAACGTGGCAGAGTGTCATTTATCCGAGCAATTCCATATTTCACCTACAAGAAGAGCATATGAAGATGCATTATAAGTTTATAACCAATGAAAAGAGTAAAGATATCAACAAAAGGCATCACGCTATGATACTGCTGAAAGGACACCTGTGTTGTATATCCACTGAACTCTTGTCCAAGAGTTAAAGGAGTTGCATCCTGGGTATGTGTTCGCCCGATCTTCACAATATCTTTAAACTCAACAGACTAGGAAAATAAATAAGAAATTATTACATGGAATAAAGAAAGATGTTTTTTTCTAAATATTAAATTTGTGATGTGGACAATTCAAACCAACCTAAGTTACACAATTTATGAATGGTCATAACTAATCATGCTAAATTACACCATAGTCCAAAATCATTGGAAAAGAGAATGCTTTAAAAAAAAAATGATGCCGTGCTAAATGGACATAACCTTTTTGATAACTTAAAATTCTTATAAGTGCATCCATTTATGGTCACTGCACAAAAAAGATACCAAACACAGATGGACGAACACAAGATAAAAGCAAAAAGGTGATCATTTATGAATATAATTGATATAATGTGAGATGTTTATTTATGGTTATCAATATTGAGTATAATTTCTAAAAATAATAATAATGTCAATCAGGTATTTTAGGTTGGTTGTCCGTTTGTCATTTTATCAGTAATGAAGGGTAAGATATTAATTGGACTTTTTAGATGCACTTGTCATCATTTTAATTTTAGTAGACTTAAAGTTTCCATTAACTTATGGATATTAATATAATTAGTAAGCCTTAGATTGTTATCCAGTTGATTGATGGTAGAATAGCAACAAAAGTTTTCTTTTGGCATCACCATGGGCGACTAAACCCTTAATTGTCTTACTCATAGGGTTTCTTTATGTCTTCTTTCCCTTTGCTTTCTATCTCCATTCTTTCAGATATTCATTATTCCAATTTTCTCAATCTCCTACTTCTAACTAAATTCTTCCCTTTTCAAAAATCAAGATATCAAAAGCCAATCATAATCTTCACTATTTTTTCTCTACTTACATCAATTAGCAACCATACAAATATTCTTGCATTCCATGAAGAAATGATAGGATAATCTCCTTAATTTTGAGCTTTCGATAGGGATTCATCACCAGCATCATTAGCCTTATCCCAATCATTTAGGAATGATGTTATGAATCCTCATTTTGCATTCGTTGTTTTTGTGTGATGTTTGATGTGTTAAACCTATATTTCACAAACCATACAAATATTCTTGCATTCCATGAATAAATGATTGGATAATCTCTCCTTAACTTTGAGCCTTTGATAGAGATTCATCACCATCATCATTAGCCTTATCCCAATCATTTAGGAATGATTTTATAATCCTCATTTTGCATTCATTGCTATTGAGTGATGTTTGATGTGTTAAAACTATATTTCACAAACCATTTTGATCAAATTTTATCCATCTAATCTTAGGCCAACCATGATTCTTCTTAGGGTCTGTTTGGTTGGTAGCATTTTGAGTGTAAAATAAACGCAAGGGTGACAATCTAAAGTTTACAATAAACAAAAAGTGTAGACACTATACCTAGAATTATAATTAACAAGCCTTATTGAGGCTTGAGAAGTTTAGGAAAGACACTTGCAACAAGTTTCTTGACCAGAAAACAAATTAGGACTACAGCTAGAAAAGACAAATTGCAACTGTCTAGGACAGATGGAGGTTGGCCAGCAATTTTCTTGGTGGAGGGAAGAAGGACAGCAGCAATCCAGTCTTCTTGGAAGGAGTTTTGCACCTTCGAGTCGGCTGGAATGCAGATTGGCTGGCTGGAAGAAGAGAATTGAAGCCCCGGGACTGCTGGCTGGCTGGCTGGAATAAAGCGGCTGTCCCTTGGAGGAAGAAGGTTGTTGGCTGGAAGAGGAGGAGGAAGCGATGCTAGAGCAGTAGGCTGGTGGAACAGGGGGTTGCTGGGTTTCCATGGACTGGAAGGCGACAAACGAAGGCTTGAAGGGAGGCTGACGACAGAGGAAGGGAGGTTTGGCACCACCTGGAGGGCTTCCAGGATATAGAGGACAAGAAGAGCTGTGGCTCTCTTTCTAAACATCAAAATTTGAAATCTCTTCTTAAGGACTCCTCTATTTTTAACCTTTTAAAGGCAAGAGGAGTAAATAAAAAAAAAATTAAAGAAACAACCATAATAATAAAAAAGAAAAGAAGAGGAGGATTAGGAGCCATTTTGGTTGAACCACCCCTCCCTAAGCGTCTGCGTCGAAGGGTTTTGAAAATTCAAGCGTTTGGATGGATATATTTCAAATGCAAAGTGTTTTCCAAGTGCATTTGGAAATCAACATCTAGTTCATTTTGTGTGTATTTTAAATTCACCCATTTTGAGCAAATTCCAAATACAATGCGCAAGTAAAAGTGATGCTAACCAGCAATTGGCCATTGCCGCCCTTCTCAGGCCACCACTGTCGCACTAGCTATCGAGATCACGAATCAACTATTATTTCAAATGCACTACTATTTTACTTTGCATTCTCTAACTTCAAATAAATAAATAAATCTTGCATTTGCAATATACTAAACCAAACAATTAAAATTTAAAAGTATTGTTAATATGCTACTTTTACTTTACACATCATTCAATTTTCATCAAATCAAACAACCCCTCAATCCTCTGACATTTATTTTATCTATTCATACAACAAACACTTTCTATATCCTTAACTGAACATATCCAGCCATATAAGTCTATTTAAATCATCTTATATTTAATAGATGCTACTCTATCATTTTTTTCTAATATAACAAATATTTAATTTATCATTCCTAATTTTTTCACATAGCCATCATAATATTCACTTATACTAAACTTAAATATCAATAACATTTCTACAACTCAACATTCGGATCGATATATCATCACATACTTAATTGTGACATTTATTTTTAAGTCTCATGGTATCCTTTATCACACAATATTTCTAAGGTAGTTCCCCATTTTAATTACTCAATACTGAATATGAAAGTTATATCCTTATTTATAACTATATTTTTTGTATAATAGATTTAGAATACTTTAATATATCAGATCAGATATCAACTTATCTTATACTAATATTAAATGATAATTGTTAACATAATACCCACAAAAATTGCATACATATATCTCATCTTTGTTCTACTAATTACAAGGCCTCTAACTTCTAAGCATTTACTTCATTATTCCAATTTTTATTGATTTTGTTGATGTCCCATCAATTATATATATATATATATATATATATATAAACCAAAGCACATCACTTTGAATATTCTTTATATACATATCTATAACCAATACAAAAAAAAATTTAAGTCAACGTCAGTCTTTAATATAAACCTAAAATAACTGAAAACACTTCAAGTCATCCCACAACTACTTCTAATGCCAAACTATATTATATTATACATATTTTTATTTAAGTCAGCATATCTTCAACGCACATTCCTTCCTTGAAAAATACCAAATTAATCTCCAATGTCCTAAATCATATGCTCTCTCTAAATGAATAAAAATCATGTGAAGATCATTTATTTGTTCTCTATACTTTTTGTTAGTTGTCCTAACACAAAAATCACTTGTATAGTAGATCTTTCTAATATAAAATCAAATCAATTCTAAAAAATAAATGCAATTTATCTAATTCAACATCCTTGATAACTTCTAACTTTGAAAAAAAAAAAAAAAAGTTAAAACCACATGAACTAAAATTTTTTATGACCTCAGGCACAAAATAGAGTTATGATTCGCCCCCTCGTAAGCACACCACTCACCCTTATTTACACTTGTGCTTAACATGCGCACTCTATGAATCATCTCATAACAACCATCATTCTCGTGTGGGTCACATTCGTCATTTGCATGTATCGCACCCATTGGTCACAATTGCAATGACCCTATTACTCACAACCAATGTTTAAAATTGCGTATTCGGGTGTAAGGCGTTTTTTATTCGTGAGGCGAGGCGTAAGCCTCAAGGCGTTTTGAGGCGTAAGCCTCAAAATCAAAAGATTGCGTAAACATAAAATGATAAATTTTTTATATACTAATAAGTGAATAATATAAAACATAAAAAAGCATAAGATATGAAGTAAAATCAAAATATCCCAATAATAAGACAACATGAAATATAGTTCAACTCAAAATTCTATCTTTCCCAAATCCCAATATTCTTTTCATTAACATATAATTCAAATTTCCAAAAATAAATAGCAATGACATATCACATAAGAACTCATAAGTCATCAGCACTGTCATCATTAAGGGGTTCTTCATTTGAATCATCATTATGATGAACTGCTCTCTCCCCTTCTTCCTCTCCTATAGAGTCCAATATCGGGCATTTACTTCAAGATTTATGTAAGTTTTAATATATATAGCGTGAGGCGTAAGCCTCTTGCCAGTGAGGCGAGGCAGGGCTCAAAGCGGGCCTCAACCAAGTTGAGGCGCAAGCCTCATAAAAAAAACTCGAGGCGTAAGCATCGAGACATTTTTTTATTGGAATTGCGCAAAGGCGGGCCTCTAGGCGAGCCTCATATTGCGCAATTTTAAACCATGCTCACAACTTCCATTGTTGTTGAGCTCTCTATATGTCATCAGGTCGATCTTTTTGTAACTATTATTGTATGACTTGTGCTCGCTTTCTTGGCCCCTACGTCGATGTTTCATGGTGTCGGCGTCCAAATCATCCTACGCTCAAACTTACGGAGGGCATTTGATGTTGGTGTCTCTTGCAATAAAGACAGTCATGTGTCTCTTGCAATAAAGACAGTCATGCTGCTTTCTTCTAATGTATGTTTTATCTTTTGGCAATTTTCACTCTTCCTATCACCTTTGTGGCATGCTTGTTCACATCCTTTGGCTGAGGTTGTTACCACAACCATTACGGCTTCTAATTTGGATTGTCCTCCTTTACCACAAATTCTTCATTAGACCCCACCTTTTTACACATTTGTTTCTCCTAGGATTTTGGATGAACCTCCGACTATGACATCACCTTCCATCCTGGTGACATCTTGCTTCCTAGAAGTTCATCCTCCTATTTCAATTCCTTTACAAATGTCATCTCCAATTGCCCGCTCTCACTCGTTTGCAAATGACATTAAAGGGAAAAAAGATCCATGATTTCATTCCTTCTCACCAAACAACAAGTTCCCTTTATTTTTTCATTAAGATTCAGTGTCAATTCCTTATAAGCATCCATCCACATATTTGGGCAAAACTCCTCTCACTTGTCACTGAATAGAAATCAGATGTTGCTACACCTCTCTTTTTCTCTATTGTTGGAAATTTTTTGATGGACCACCATAACCTTGAGATTATTCATAAATTTATGGCTGATTTACATTTAGTTGGTGACCATTCCATTGGGCTCTGACCACCATCATGTTAGTATTAGACTCTCTTTACAAGCAAACTACACTGGACATTCTCTCGGGGATCCCACCACATTAACGGTTTCTTGATGCATATGCCAAAATGGTCACCCTATTTTTTACTCTTCTGAGAAATCATATATCACCCCAATTTGGATTGTATTTCTCTAATTTTATTTACATTATTTCAATCAATCCAATTTATATTATCTGGATTTTATATTTGGCAAATCTTTGAAAGTGAATAATGCTACTACCAATCTTTCAAGTCCTATGGCCAAGAGTCTAGTTGAATTAAAAATTACCTCTCAATTAAAGAAAGGGTATTGAACCGACTCTTTGATCTATGGGTATTGGTTGAGGGATGATGAATTTGAACGCATCATAGCATATTATTCATCCTGCAAAACTTTTAGATATAATTTCTCTGAATGTTTCAAGGCTCTCTCAAATCTAATGCAAAGGCAAAATCAAATGATCAGATCCAACCCTATAGCATTATGGAGGTTTCCTTATTAGATTAGGTTTGTAATCGAAACTTGGACCATATTTTAGGTTCATCTTTGGATTTAAAGAATCTTAAGTTTTCACTTGATAACTCTACTATGGTGGTCACATCAACACCCACAAGTATCAACATTAATCCCACTCCATTTATTATTTGTAATATGTTAACAAAATGATGACCAAGAAGTTCACCAACTTCAAGACTCGTATGTGAGCACCCAAAGTGTTAACTCTATGATGGAAAGAAGGTTTCCTATTCTATTTATCAAAAAATGCAAGAATAAGAAAAAAAATCAACATTATTCATCTTTTTCTTCGAATTTCAAGCAAGCCGATTTAAATGAGCTTTATTTTGTAGTCTTCATGTTATCAATGACTTCGCATCATAGTATATCAAATTATCTCTATCTTGTCACTTGTACTTCTTTTTTCCTCAAGTAATTCTTAGCCATTTCTATTGATGTACTAATCATTTTCTAGTTATTAAATTTTACTTAAGCGAAAAATAAAGAAAATAATATTAAGTTAAGTGTTGCAGAGATGAGGATGCTTTGGTGGATGAGTGACTCTATTCTTAGAGACAGGATACGAAATGAGCATATACGTGAAAAGTTTGGAGTAGCTCCCGTGGAAGTTAAGATTAGATAGAGTTGTCTTAGATGGTTTGGTCACACAAAATGTTAAAAAAGTATATGTCTTATATTTGGCTTATGTTAAGGTAGAGGTAGACCTAAAAAGACTTGGTTAGAAAATATTAGAGATGATCTTTCTTTTTTAGATTTAAATGAGAATTTGACTATTAACAAGATACAATGGAGAAAAAAGGATTCATTAGCCAACCCCACATGGTGGGATGAAGGCATGATGTTGCTGTTGTTTTTGTTGTTGTTGTTGTTGTAAAAAGTAGAGAAAATCTACTATTATTGATCCTAGCACCCATGACTTAGGGGAGAATTCTATGGATCAAAATCTACCCTCAAATATCATGGTTGCAGTTGATGCTACTGCTAATCTGAATTGTACACAAAACTTAGCATCAAACTTAGCAAACACCACTAACTGAGAAGTAACACAGTCATATGAGCAACAAACCTTTAGTTCGTAGCCATTCAATAATTTAACTTTAATAATATGAAGTGGAATATCACATCACGTTACTCAGGAAAAAATAAAAAATAGTTTTACCTTTGCATGAAGTGAATCATGAAGTTGTTTCAAGCTTGGTATAAAACTGGCATTTACTTCTGTAGCAGCAGCTATGTGCATAACCTGAAAGAGGTAAGAAGATACAAAATTACCACAAAGAACAATATGTAAATCAATTGCACTCATATATCTACAAACACAAATAAAGAGACCAAAAATTGAAGCATTAAAATAACTAAACTTATATCTGATGAGAATTCTGGATGATAGCTCAAATGCAACAAGATTAAATGTTCTCAACAAGATGAGATAACATGCAAAAAGACTAAAGACTAAAGAGCTGTTTAGGATCACTTCTTGCTTTTATTTTTATTTTTATTTATTTTGTTAATATTTTAATATGAAATAAAATCATGTTAGATCCCATGCAGCGGCCCTTGTACATTTTTTGTTGTATTCAAACAATACAACACATCGCTTTCAAGCAACACCCTAGCATTAATACAATATATTAAATGATTCATGTCATGATTATTGGATAAATTTTACACTTGTTGTCAACTACCTAAAGCAACCCTCCACTATTCTCATCTAGGACTTGGGACTAGCAACGGTAGTGACATATATATTGGCAAAAACAACCCAGCCAATTAGCATAAATCATGCTCGTCTTTGACTTGAAATTTGACCAGTCTGAATCGACTGGTCAAAGTTTAGGGAAAAGTTTTCTAAAAGGTATACCAACCTTACAGAACCTCTGCTATGGATAACACATATATATTGGCTCATTCTCATCCAAAAGGGCAACAGACTTCAAATGGGTGTAACGAAAATAAAAAACATCTGCCATTCACTTTCAATCCAGCAATCCTTACGCTAACCTTGCCCCTCCTAATAAAAATACGTGGAAAATATATTGGCTCATTCTCATCCAAAAGGGCAAAAAAAAATTCAAACTGGCCGACGAAAACCAGAAAAATCTACCATGCACTCTAAAACCAGCAATCATGTGCTGCAAAAAATAAGACAGATAACTCCTAAGGTTTCACCTATGGGAATCTGTTAGATATAGCATTAACGGATTACTTCTATGGCTCCATAAGTTTTAAAAATGAAATGGTTTTCCCACATCCATCTATTTTAGCAAGCATACTATTTACAAATGAGTGCGTCGCATCAAGTGACAGTATCCTCTGAATTGCATCAGGTAGAGAAACAAACCGTAGGAAAGGTATCATTTGATGATTGAGATCTGTTCACATGGTCATTTGGATGAACAAACTTCTCACCGTGTTTAAGGCCAAGAATTTCAGAAGCTCTATTAGCTATCACCTGTGGAGCGAAAAACAGAGAGAAGTATATCAAGTGGGTAAATAGATTAAAGCAAAAAAAAAAAAAAACAAACAGAAATAATAAATAAATGAAAAAATAAACTTTGTGGATAACAGGAGGATATCAATAACATAGATGAGGGGATTGTATATTGAATTTTGAAGGATTAAATAATTAGATAAGATATATAAAGGAATATAGTCAGATAAAAATTATTTCAACTGCTAAATAAGGATTAAATATTTTGCATCACATGTTTATGATCACATGCATATATAGCTCCTATGAAATCCAAACAAATAAAAAAAAAAACTTGTAAATATGTGTTGGAGTAACACGCCCCAACACACCAAACATATTGAAAATTTTGTTATCCAAAATAAGAGTAGGAGTGTCAGACATAATAAGCACACACGACATAGACAGAACATACTAGTTTAGTAAATTTTAGATTCAGGTTGGAAAATCAGTAGGTATCCTGGTGCCATGCTTGTAGAGTCCAATTGGTAGTGTTAATATTTTGTATGGTTATTTTGAAAATTATATAATTTATTTTGGGTTTTGATATTTTGGGTAAATAGTACAATACTAAAATCATGTCTAATAATTAATGTTAATGATGGTTTGTTGCAGGGGAATAGGCAAACTTTATGATATTTTAAAATTTAATTGTAATTAAACCAATGTTATTTTTTATTTTGCTAATACTTAAGCTTTTTATGTAATATATGTGATTATACTTTGTGATGAGTTTTGATAGAAAATATTAGCATTAGGTATTTAATTACACATTGTATAACAATATTTTATTAAAAAAATTATTGTGCACTTGAGATACTGTGCCCTATGTTTTATTGTTCTCATGTCCTTGTGCTTGGGTAATGGTTTTTTTTGTTGGTATATGTGCTTTATAATATAGTGCCATAAAAATGGCTATAGGGCATTCCCTGAGTCACATGTCCATGAAATATGCCAAGATGATCTGCTAGTCCGTTAAGAAATTGAGAGAACTGTTTGTTGTGGGTTTCCACATCAATGTTGTAACAAAGCCATGCTGAATGATATAGATAGCATGCAAACAGCTTCCCTAACAGCTGCCCAACCAAATAAGTAGCTTTCCCAATCTAACACAAGGAGGAATGGAAACAAGGTGTGTGATCACAGCCCATGCCAACGCCAATGCCTCAAATATACTCTAAAACTAGAATTTAATGCTGCATATTTAATTATTAAAAAGCAAAAATGCATGAAGCAAAGATGCTACCTCATTTGCATTCATGTTGCTCTGCGTTCCACTCCCTGTCTGCCATATTACAAGAGGAAAATGTTCATTTAACTTTCCCTCTGAAACTTCTTGCGCAGCTTGCATTATTGCTTTACCTATAGTAGGATCTAGACCATACTCCATGTTCACCTGCATAGAAATATATTTTGCATTACAACTTCAATGATGTCCTTCAGCCAGAGAAGGTCAATTAGAAAGCTACATAAAAGTTGCATCAAATTACAAAAAAATAATAATAATAATAATTTAACAACCCGGAAGAAAATTTTGCATGCAAGTCCATAATTTTATGAAATGATAATATCTGTCGAAGATTCATTCAGATATTAAGAGATAACAAAAGAAAATGAAGTAATTAGCTTTTTACTTGAAATCCATACACCAAATTTTTTAACTGCAAGAAAACAAGGGAGATTATAATACATAAGATCTATAATAAGAGTTCATTATTTCCAAAAAACATGTTGGGCAAAATATTAGATCCTCCTTAATGATGCTTAACAGAAATCCCTAATATTAACTACGTGTTATAATTAAAATAGAGTGGAGAAAGATAATACAGATTACAGAAAAAGGTACAGTAAGAAAAAAGAACTGAGAAGCAAAATCAGATGCTGGTAGCACTTTGAAATGGACGTAATCTGAAGAACTGGAGAAAAACCCAAACATTGTACCACATGAAATTTTGAATGGCAAAGTTATACTACAAAGAATTTTGAATGGAAAAAGTTATACTACCAAGAAATGAGAAGTGATGTTGCACAGAACTCCTCATCGATGAATAACCAATAGATTTTTCCCTCCCTCCGCAATTCAAGGAGGCAAAACGAAATTGTAGTATCTAAAAAACCAGAAGATAATGCCTATGATAAACATTCATATCTTTGCATTTTCCATCCTCAGTCAGAGTTCATGACATTATCTCACACACAGAAACCTTCTTGAAGACTACCTTTAGCACCGAACTTTTATAAGAAATGCTGCAAAAAGGGTCAGGCAGATTGACTGCGCACACATGCCACTGCCCTTACCCTAGGAGATTAATATTTTCATAACCATAGGGCACAACATATGTTGCAGAGCCCTACATGGGGTCCTGGTTGGGTACCCATTGGGTACCCACGCTCTGCGTTGGCCGGCTTTGCCCACCCACACCCACCTATGGTGACTTTCCTGATGTCATACCCACCCACACCCACCCACTTTCCACGCTTATTGAATGCAATATGCCATAGATTAATGGCCTTGAGGTTTTTTGCCATTTTCTCTAACTGCAAACTTTCAAGGCACATATCAAAATTTATCATGGTTGTGACGCGGTTCAGTGTTGCACATTGCGTAGTAAGGATTATTGTAATATACTGCATGTATATGATAATCAGTAATATAAATCGGTTGTCCTTTGATGTTGAGTACCCACCCATACCCACCCACGATGCCATGAGCGTACCCATACCCACCCATGCCCATTGGGTATGGGTGGGTACGAGGGTGGGTGTGGGTATGGGTACCTAATGCAGGGCTCTGATATGTTGCAAACCTACAAACTACAGAAACATCTTCATCATCATCATTATTAACATTATCCCAGCTATTTAGAATTGTTACAAAGCTGTCAAATACAACATCATCATCAACAACCTTATCCCAACTAGTTGGATTAAGCTTCATTATTTATCTTTTTCAATTAGTTATTACTGAGTGCTACATGAGGGATCAAAATTATATTTTGCAAATCATTTTAACATATTCTATTCAAGTTAACTTAAATTTCTCTTTTCCTATGACTATAATTTTATCAACCCCACCAAAGATGTATTTTCTATCATTTATTGTACATATCCAAGCCACGCCCTAATTGTAGTTTTATCGCGTTTGCCAAGCAACCATACGCGTAAGCATGAATTCATCGCACCACATTAGTTAAATTCGTTGCAGAATACCATGCGGGTAAGCTTCAATTTATCGCAGCACAAAAACATTCTTACATATGCCGTTAAGTTCGGCTTAGATCACGTATCCCCGCATTACAGTTATAATATGAAACCCTAGCCCACCTTAGCAGCACATTTCTTGAGGATTCCAAAGGCTCGGATGATCTGCTCGGGCATCCGTTCACGCTCCCCACCGATATCAAAGTTCTGCAACGATCTCTGTGTCTGCGCTCCCCATAGCCTGCGACAAAGCCAAAAAAAAATGCAATTGGAGCAAGTGATAAACCAACTGGGTTAACAAACGCGAAAAGCAATCTCATTTGTAATAGTTGAAATCTAGGAAAGAAGAGGGAGAAGAATACGACGAACTTGTCGGCGGGGACCAGGATCGGGCCGAACGTGTCGCGTTCTTCCCTGAATGCCGTCGAGATAGGACGGGCAAGGGCTGAGCGCAAGAACGTGTAGAGCACTGCTGGCGCCGTTGCACCAAACCGGAAAGCCTGACGTCTTGAAGATCCGTACAAAGCCATGATTTTCCGATCGGAGAAAGCTTGCCGGAGGTAAGATAGGCGCGAGAACGGGAAAAGGTGGCAGTTTTGGGGCTTTTGGCCTCTCCGACAGCAGCCAAAGAAAAATAATCGTAGACGAGACGCGGTCACTGGGTCGAATGTTCTGTATTCAGCATTCTGCTTCCTGATTGGAAATTTGTTTTTTTTAATATATTTTTTGGGGGCTCTATTTCTTGAGTTTAAAAAATAATTATTTTTAATTATGGTCCAATTCACTCTAATTAATGTTTTATTCTGCTTTTTTTTAATAAAAATGTCTGATTCATAATATTAAAAAAGTATTAATAATAATAATATTATTATTATAATTATAATTATAATTATTATATTAAAATAATGCAAACTAATTCATTTTTACTAGTATAAGTGAATCAATATAGTGTTGTCTATAATAAATCATCAGAATGAGGACCCTTCAACTCATAAAAAGAAAATTTAATTGAAAAACTATGAATTAATAAACATCAACATGTTAATAAAAGTTGTTACAATAACCATAATAATAATAATAACAATTTTCTTTTAACATTCATTTATATTTATTTGTCATCATTGAATAATCATTTTACATTCCAATAGGAATGGAATTTACAACATCACATTTATTTAGCTTCTAAACAGAGCCCTGCATTAGGTACCCATACCCACACCCACCCTCGTACCCACCCATACCCAATGGGCATGGGTGGGTATGGGTACGCTCATGGCATCGTGGGTGGGTATGGGTGGGTACTCAACATCAAAGGACAACCGATTTATATTACTGATTATCATATACATGCAGTATATTACAATAATCCTTACTACGCAATGTGCAACACTGAACCGCGTCACAACCATGATAAATTTTGATATGTGCCTTGAAAGTTTGCAGTTAGAGAAAATGGCAAAAAACCTCAAGGCCATTAATCTATGGCATATTGCATTCAATAAGCGTGGAAAGTGGGTGGGTGTGGGTGGGTATGACATCAGGAAAGTCACCATAGGTGGGTGTGGGTGGGCAAAGCCGGCCAACGCAGAGCGTGGGTACCCAATGGGTACCCAACCAGGACCCCGTGTAGGGCTCTGCTTCTAAATTGGGTCTTTTTTTTTTTTACAAAATAAATAATTGATGCAATTTATTTCAACATTTTATATTCATCATCATGTTCATAATCATATGATGTATCAATAATTAATTAAAATATCTCATTATATCTAATTATAATATTTATAAATTTTAAAATCATCTAGAAAATATTTTATTTTATTTTTCTAATACTTTTCTTATCTTTCTATGTAATTGTATATTCATGAATATCTATGCAAGTACCAGTTCATATGTATCTTGAAGGTTACATTCAGGTTGAGCCATAGAGGATGCACTGCACTCTCGGAATAGCTCATGCAAGGGACTCACTCAAGAGCTAAAAGGAGATTAACACTAGAGCACAACGAATTCGGACCACATTCTCCAGGTAGTTATATCCCCTCGGGGAAAGCCAACCTCAGAAGTTCATTTCTCAGCCAGATAAATATTTATAGAAAACACAAAAAAAAAATGAATTATAACGCCACGACGCTTAAGACATTTGCGTCAGGGCGCCCATAAAATGAACTAACGCCGCAGTGCTGAAGGATTTCCTCCGTTGCAGCTCTTGCTGATGTGGACCCGCTATTTAATGAGTAGATGTGCCGCTTCAATAGTAGATCATGTCATGAACGGTTACAACTGTTGCACTCCGGCACTACTGACAGTTAAGCGCTGAAGCGTCTACGTGGCACTCCCCTTGACTTGGCAACGCTATGCAGATAGAGACTGGTGCTGTTAAATAAAGACTTGGCACCATCATGTCCATATTGGACGCTCCCGCTGTGCAAATGATGGCGGTGTAATGTGCAAATGATGGCGGTGTAATGTCCGACGCTGCAGCACTATATCATATTTAAAATTTTTACACATTTCCTATATTTTCCTACACAAACACAAATGTAAAACTTTTGATAATTTATAACCTAAATATCAATGGTGACAAAGAATTACATATTATCGATTGTTATCATTCTATCTACTTCTGTTGAATTATTTTCTATAACATTTACAAACAAATAAGGTTTAATAATAGAATAGAGCTTGAAATAACTTTTCACCTTATTTCGCTCTTCCTTTCACCTCAAGGTTTCCCCAATTGCGAGAATAAGTTTCATACTAAATTTCATTTGACCTCGGAACTCATGAATCTCAACAAGCTAAAATTCCTAGTCCTCTGAGAATGATAGATCAAAGAGTCATATTTCTAATTATTTCAAAAACATTAGGAAATTTACTCATTTGACCTTTTATCGAATTATTCTATGGTGATAGTAAAACATTTTTTTAAAGAGAATTATTTTATGTTACATTTTGAAAATTTTTGAAATTCTTTGCAAACAAACCAAAATTTTGAAATTCATAGTTTTACACAACACAGTATTATTTGAATAAAATAATAGTGCAAAAAGCACAGTGCATCATAGCTTAAATGATGAAACAATAAATAATATTCTATCTATATAACATTTAACAAAACTGTCCGTAAGTGGCTCACAAGCTCAGATGCAGCCAAAGATGTTCGTTAAAATGGATTGGATTGCTGTCTGTGATATCCACGTTTAGGTCGCAGTAGCACAGGAGAAACTGCACAGCACAGGTAAAAAAAGAGCATAAACGGGATGCTTTAGCACAGCAGAAGAGCAATAGAGCTTAGCAATTATTCAAACAGAGGCAATAATACTTTACTCATTAAACAGATGTATTGAAATCTTATGTTTATGTTGAATCTCTTTTATGCATCATTATCTTTTGCAATGGCTTGTTTCAACCATATGTAAAACTACTATAATTTCATGAACTATGAAGAAATTTTCTTATACGTAAGAAAATATAGTAAATTTACTTCAAACAATCAAAGTAATTAACATTTAATTAGTGAATCCACTTAAATTTCATAAATTAACTAAAATTTCACTAAAATAGCAAGTAGGTGCATCATAGCATCAGTAAAAAGTTTTCGAGTGATGCATAGGTAGGGGTGTAAAAGAGTCAAGTCGAGTCGAGTCAAGTTTAGGCCTTATCGGGCTCGGCTCGTCAATTGTTAACGAGATCAAGCCAGCTCGCGAGCCAGGCAGCTCGCGAGCCAGGCAGCTCGCGAGCCAGGGGCGAGAATAGGAGTGCAAACGTAGACGAGTTCCACCATAAAAATCAATCGAGCTCGCTGTCTTTTACAACTACAGCGGGAGGAAGAGAGAGAGAGAGAGAGAGAGAGAGAGAGAGAGAGAGAGAGAGAGAGAGAGAGAGAGAGAGAGAGAGAGAGAGAGCATATGGGTTTGCCATTTATTATTTTGTGGCTGTCAAAGAAGAGAGAGAGAGAGAGAGAGATTGTCATTTATTATTATTTGGCTGTCAGAGAAGAGAGAGAGAGAGAGCCGGCTGAGAATTTAAAATAGCTGGCGGGAATTTAAAATGCAAGCAAAAAATTATAATTAATTTTTTAAAAATATTTAAATTTAATAATTTCGAGCCAAGCCTCGTCAAGCTCAAACTCGAGCTTATTTAATAAATGAGCTCGAGCTCGTGGCTCGTGGCTCGATAAGCTCGGCTCGTGAGCACATTAACGAGTCAAGCTCGAGCCAACTCACGAGCCGGCTCGGCTCACTTACACCCCTATGCATAGGTAAGACAACAAAAGAATAATAAACTTTGCTTTACATGACTGGCTAATCCATCAGTAACATGCACTAGTATAAACGTAGATATGTTTAAGGAACACTGCTGCTAAATTATCTAAATTAAACCTGCTATGTCACAATCTGTCAACAAATCAACTGTGGACTCGGTATCAAGAAAAATAGATTTTAAGTTAAGAATTCAAACCTGGATTAACCACTAATGAATCAAGCCACTGTTGCTGTAGGATATAGCTGAACCCATGCAAATTCCTCCTTGTAGCTTATGCTAGCATCACAAGAAGCTAAACAAGTGTACGCAACAATGGTTCCCCAATCAAGGGAGTCGGGGTCATTCTTTACACCGAAATAGAAAAGCAACTGAGGCATAATCTGAAACCAAGTCAAATAGCTTCTTTATATAATAGCCAAGTAATCAAGAAATACTACGAAAAATAACAAAAAAAAAGTATATAAATAGCAGCAGTCCATTAAACATCTATAGCCGGGCAGACAATTGAGATTAAGGCTTCGTTTGGAGCAACTTTCTTGCTGCTTCTTAAAATAGCTTTTTAGTATAAATTTTTTAATTTTTGTACTAAAAAACTGCTTTAAGAAGCAATAAGAAAGCCGACGACTTTCTTTCTACTTCTTAAAGTAGCTTTCTAGTATAAAAATTTTAATTTTTGTACTAAAAAATTACTTTATGAAGCAGTAAGAAAGCCGTCCCACACGAAGCCTAAGAAGATTGGGTGACAATTTTCTCAAGATTATTGTAAAAACAAAATCTCATGAGAAGAATATGCTGTGGGAGATGAAAGTAAAAGATTTCTGACTGTATGAAATATATAACTGTGCCTTCTAAGTACACAAAGTTCATGAATACCAGAACAATGGAAAAGATTTGGCAAAGCTTTAAAATAGAAGATTTAGAGTACTACCTGAAATTCATAGCAAAGAGGGCCTTTACAGTAGTTGCATCTGGGAATATCTGCTTTAGACGGGCAACCAATTGTCAAAGGCCAAAGCGGTTTGGCAGCGGGATCCTGACAATATCTACAAAATTTTACATGTTCAGATCAGAAATCAAAATCTAACATAATTTCCAAAAGAAAGGAAAAAAAATGAAGAAAATGCATTTATTCAATTTGTTCTTTCCGTTCTTTCATACAGCTAAATGAAAGTAAAAATTTGCTAAGAAAAATGGTCAGGCGTGTATATATATATATATATAAACGTATTCAATGACAATTATAAATGGTCATTTCTTGAATCAATAAACTTAAAGGTAAGGCTATGAATAAATCAAAAGCACTGGTAGCCATGGATGAACAGAAAACTAAAAATATCACTCAACAAGTTCATGGATCAAATCAAACCCCTATATCAGGTCAAAAAGGTCAGGCTAAATTGGCAAAATTACATCAACTCAACAAGCTCAAAGGTCAGCCTACACGGTGACTAGACAAACACTAATATAGTCAAGTTAATATAACATACAACAACAACAACATCAAGTCTTTATCCCACTACATGGGTCGGCTACATGAATCCTTTTTCTCCATTGTGTCCTGTTGAGAGACAAATTCTCATTTAAATCTAAGAAAAAAAAGTATTTCTAATATTTTCTAACCAAGTCTTTTTAGATCTACATTTCTATTTCTTAACATAAGCCAGATCAAATATATCTACTCTCCTAACTGGGTCATCGAAAGGCCAAAATTTTATTGATCAAAGCACTGGAGATGCTCCAATCTTTTCACACTTATATGCTCATCATGTATTCTGTCACTAGGAGTAAAAAGTCATTCATCCACCTGAGCATCCTCATCTCTGCAACACTTAATTTTATGCTTCTTTGTCAATGGCCAACATTCTACACCATAAAGCCTTGCAAATCTCACCACCATCTTATAAAGTTTGCCCTTAAGTTTGAGTGGTACTTTACTATCACACAACAAGCTTGATACATTCCTCCACTTCAACCATCAAACTTGAATTCTACTAATAATATCCTCATCTATTTCACTATCACTCTAAATAATAAACCCAAAATATCTAAATCATATACTCTTATTAATGACTTGATCACCCAAAGTCACAATCCATACACACACAAAAAGGCCCAACAAGTCCAAGGACCAAGCAAGTTTTCCAAAAGCTCAAGAGTAATACTCGTCAAACTATTTTAGTTCACAAACCCAAGGGTCCAGCCGACATGTGGATTCAACAAGATCCAGCAGTTGATCATTGTAAGTGGCATCAAATGGTTTCTTCAATGAGATTATGATTCATTAGCTTTAGCAAAAAATGCCAAGAAAAAGATGATGGAGCTGAATGACAATTGGAATTAAATAATGGCAAGTAGAAACAAACATAAAGGTAAAAGGTTGCAAGTACCTATGGTGGACTGATTGGGAGAGTGTAAAAATAATTTAGGTTATCTTCTTTGCAATTTTCAACCTCAATACAAGTTCGAGTGGAGTTCACAATCATGAAGTATGATGGTAAGAAGAGTAAAGCCTGAGAAAACGATAAAGAAAACCATCTAAAAGATGTTTACTGATTGCAAGGATACATTGCAACCTTTTTAAAGTATTCAACCACTGCGAATAGGACCAAATGCAAGTAAAGTGTGTGTGTGTGTGTGTGTTGTTTAGTGATGTATACTAAGTGGCATGAACAAGAAATCAGATTTGGGTAGATACATACCAAATATCCAAACTGAATTTGATAGAAATGAAAATGTTAATAGGTGTAAGGTAAAATTAGAATGATAAAGTGAAATTATTTTAAATGAAAGGTGTAGCACCTATTGAAGATAACATATTTGAAAATAAACAAATTATTTTGACATGCATAGAAAAAATCAGAAGATGCACCAATAACGAGCACAACTAGTATAAATCAATTAATGTAAAAGGCTCATGAACCGAAAGGGATCGATCAAAGTTAACATGGTTGCAATTTTCACAAAGAATTTGTAAAATAGAGCTAAGATCTTATGTAGCACATTAAAGGAACAAATATGAAGGAGTTAAAAAGTTAATGAGGATGATGACTGGCAGAAAAGCTTAACAATTTTTAGGTGAACTCACGTCTTTTATTAAATAGGTTTTCAATTGTATACAGGATGCATATCTAATTTTTTAAGATAATCCCTTCGTTACCATTTATACCAATCATGTTGGTTGTTGCTGCTTTGAAATAAATAGTAAGCAGGATTAATCATTTCCGTGATTTTCAGTGTTCTTCAAACATTCACTTCATTCCTGAATCTAAAAGTTCATATGCAAGATTGTAGTTTGAACATATTGTGCATAACATGAAAAATGTTTATGCATGACTTTCTATTCACATGCTGTCTATGAGTTATATATAAGAATCCTGTTCAAGTGTATAATTTTCAGGAATAACATTTTCAATGCTGTCCTCTCATGCCAAATGAGATACTTACCGAACTCTCATATTAAAAAAGCAATGATTTTCCAATGTCCAAACAAATCAACTCGCTCCATTTCAATTGTGTCAGTATGATGGAAAATTCTGGGGAGATGTAGAAGTAATATTTGTGCTCTGGAGTTTGTCCTGCTTCAATGGTGATCTTCTACCATGGCATTGTGAGTTGGTGGTATGAAAAACACTGGTGTTCACAAAAAGGGGAGAATGAGGACTAAGGACCTTGGAGTCTTGTAATATAGGTATTTGTATAGCCGTTTTAGCCTTTGACTTGTAATTTCTGTTTAAATTCTTTAGTTTTAATAAATTGTCAGTTATGGCCTGTTGGTGGTGTTTTTATGGCAGTAGTGATAAATAATAGTGTTCATTTGATTTATTATTTGATTGCTGTAAGTTCCTAGTTCAGAAAATCCTTATTACAAGCACATTCGGCTTGGTTGTCGAAGTATGTTGTGAGATTGTAGAAATTAAATTTCTATTGATGACATTATTTTATAAATAAGTTGCAGCCTTTTAGGTTTAGTGCTGACAAATAAGGACTCTGGTCAGGCAAAACTGACTGAACATACACCAATATTCTTATATAATGACATTCTGATTTAAACAGTTTGAATGTATCATGTTAAACTTCTCAGAATAAATAATTTACCAAAACTTGATAAGGTAGGTGATGAGGACATCGACAAACGCTACCGACATGTTTATCGCCGGCGAAACCGCAGATCGACGGCCACGATTCAGCGCCTCTACTTTTGATTTAGATGTCATGATGTATTTTATTATTGTCTTGTTTTATTTACTGTTTTCCCATTTTACCCCTGTGGGGAGTTATTTTATCATTGTAGCCCAGAGGGCAATTTAGTATTTTCACTTTGTTTGAGTTGAGACCTATATATAGTGGCCTCTTGTATCATTTTGAGCTTAATGAATATTTGAAAGAAAATCTAATTTTGTTTCTTTGTTTCTTCTTCTTCTTGTTTTGCATGAGAACTTGAAGAGAGAGAGAGAGAGAGAGAGAGAGAGAGAGAGAGCTCAAGGTGAGCAAATCGCAAGGCCCACCAGTCGTTGGAAGAGTCCGCGGCTCGTGGTTAAGTTATCATCTTCTCGTTGTGCTTCGTTCATCTTCTTCCCCTTCCCATTGAGATCCAACCGGCCAAACCCATAATTTGCCACCGCCCCTCCCTGGAGCCCGCCGCCCACCACCTCACATTCCCGGCCGACCTCCTTGCCGGCAACCCCTCTCTCCACCCGTCATTCCACCCACCCATCCTAAGTTTCAAATTTGAAATTTGAATTTTCAAATTTCAAAATCTTTCCTAATTTGGAATTCCAAATTTGGAAAGTTTTTCATGACAAATTTAATTTCAATTTAAATTAAATTGAAATCTTCATTCCATCGCCACATCATCACCTCCAATTGGAAACCTAGCTCTCCACTATTCTCCCTCTCCCCTTCTCCCCTTGTCGCCGGCCCCATGATGGGCTTCACCTTAAATGCCACATTCAATGCCCTCTCATATTTGAAATTTCAATTGATTTCAAATAAAATTCCCCTCCAAATTTATTAAATCCTGAAATTAATTTCAGGATTGAGCATTAATCCCCTACCTCCCTCCATTGACCGCCGGCTATAGCATAGGGTTAATGCCCATTAAATTCCCATTTATGGCATTGATCGTATGAGGTTTGAAATTCGAATTCTAAGTACCTCCCTCCAAATTTACTCAAAATCTGAACTAATTTCAGATTTGAGTAGATCTCTCCCTCTCCCCTCATCTAAACCCAACTCCTCTTCCCCTAACCCGCCGCCCCTCACCCTTTCCCCACCTTGGCCGATCCTCTCTCCCATCCTCCTTGGGGTGAAGTTAGATGCTCATAACAATTGGAGTTAAGAGAAGACGAAGACACTCTTCAACATCCACTTCAATGTTGAATGGCGGATCCGGAGGTTGAGTGGGGTCTTGTGTTCAACGCCGACGGAAGCATCAACATCCTACGATCCCCGTGCTTCGACGTAGGATTTGAAGACGAAACTACCGTGGAAGAATACTTGGAGAGAGTCGTCCCGATCCTTGCAAGCATCTACGACCGATGATTTTCCAAGCATAATTGGAGCCTCGACGGCCACTTACGACATCCCTCCCCACCGGCTTCCTTTCCTCCGACGAAGTTCCTCGGCGCCCTCTCTCTAGTGGTAACATCCGTCATCGCTTGGATCCTTTATCTCTGCTAAAAGCCTACCAATCTTTGAGTGAGACGGCCACGAGGTGAAATTCTCGTTGTTAAACGTTGGGTTTTTGTTACTTGTACTTTGCATTTAAATTCTCCTTGAACTTTGAATGAATTGATTTGGTTAATCTCTATTGCAAATCTTTGGCCTAAGCAAGTTAACGTTTCTAATTCTTAACCCTATCTTACATTATCAAAATAAACTTATAATAGCAAACTTAATCAATTCCCTTTTAATTTTAATCGTAACTCCTAGTAGTTTCACATCAGTAGGAGAGGAAAATAAAAGGTTAGGAATCTGCTTAAAATTGTTAGCATGGGAAAAACAAAAGAACCCAAATAGCACAATATGATGAAAATTAACTTAATATATAACTTGATGTGATATTTAAGAAATATTAAAGCAAACTTACCTCAACACTTGCTCGGGAGCTTTAGCAATGCGTTCTTGAAATGATGCCCAAACCTTTTTATCTGTGTCAGCCTGCATGAAAGTATGAAACATCCCTTCTACTGTTTAAGTTCTCATGATCTGAACTAATATTTACAGAATTTTGTCATCAATACAGGCCCAATACCTCAAATTTGTCTGACAATAATTGATATGTTTCATCTATTCTGTTACTTGTAAATGCCAAAGAGGTGATAGATCTATTATATTCAGGAATTTCTGAATCAAACGTGCATTCCTCCTCTATTATGATCTCATATTCAGGCCATAAGCTATTGCTGGCATCTGCAATAATGAAGCATGTGAGCTATTTTGGAATATCAAGAACCTTCATGCATGAGAGTATGTTCTCTTACATTTATCTGTTGCTCTTACTTTTGCTTTGCCATTAACAATGCAAGATGCAGAAGTTTCTGACAGATTCAGTATCTTCGAGCACTCAATTTTATGTCCTAACCGCCAATGCAAAGACTGGAAAAAGGCGGTGCTATATATCAACAATTTTCATGCGAACCTTAATAACAAAATGGATTTAAATTAGCATTAGACTAACCTGGTGTTTCGCAGAGCAGTAACGAGCAATTTTGCAACTACCACAGACTTTGTCCCCTTTCCACGACCCACACCAACAACACAATGGAGCTGTCAAAAGAATCATAAAATGAATTTCAAAGCAAATTCATGATAAGACCATTGGACTAATTGAATTTCAGAATTTCTTGTCAAGTCTCCAAGCATTTTTATGCATACATGGCATCTGATGAGATTTTATTTTGCGAGCGAGAGCATTCACAAAGGGAGTGATGATGAAAGCTCATACTAAACAATCAATCCATAATGATAACTTGCCACTCCTTTTGGAACTTAAAAAAAAAAACTGAATAAATAAAGTTAAACAAATATAAAATTTTAGACCACAGGCACATGAAGGTGTTAATCAACAATAGTATATATACTAGAAAGCAATAAAAATATGAAAGACGCCCTAATTTCAATACTCAATGAATGGATTGTCAAGCTTTAAAATGTGATTTTGTATTATATGTTCTCATAACTAATCAGCAAACTCAGCTATTTTAGAATGTCTTTACTGAAATTAATAAAAACTTTAAGAGAATAGTTTGAGTGAAAATGAGCATTTTCTCCAGAAAAAAGGAACAATTACTATCAAGTTCCATGCAATGATTAAGGGATAGCTTAAAGACATTTCTGTATATTACCTCCAGTAATGGTTGGTATATCGGTGCCATTACGCTTAGGAGGTTCACTTGAGTAGAAGGGATTTGATCTAGGCAACTGACAACGGAAAATTTTCACGCTTCGAGAGAATAATTACAAAACAAAAAATCAAAAAGAACATTGTCAATTTAGTCATATGTGAAGAATGCCATACACAAAGGAGAGTTCTAAAACATTCAAAATTAAATCAATATAAAGCCAGAAATACCTTCGACAGGGATTTTCTACAGTGCGCTTCCATTGTTCGTGCTGGTCCCTCAAAAGACACGACATCGAAGGGCACATAAACACGTAAAGCATCCGATGGAATGTATATTCCTTATCAGAAATTGGTGCATAAATCTACAAAAAAAAAAAAAAAATCGGAACTCTTAGCTGCGGAATCATTGAAAACGACGCTATGGACCAAAAAAGGAATGGCAAACTCCAGATGACAGCTACTACCTGAAGAAGGAATTGAAGCGGCTCCCTGCAGAACCCACAGGTAAAAGATTTCTCGGCAGGAAGATCCACAGGGTCCAACCACGCCTGGGTATATTGAAATTGGAATGAGACTTGTAGGGAAATGTAAGAGCTAAGAACAATTCGGAGAATAAAGAAAATAAACAATGAATAGAAAAAGGAAAGCTTTTTTTACGGGAACGCCTCCGGCCTTGCTGGGAAAAAGATGACGGAGAAGCAGACGCGGGTTCTTGGGCTTCTCAGCAAAGCCTAGGGTTACCTCAACCTCATCTTCTTCCTCCTCATCGTCCTCGTCGTCTTCCTGTTCTCCCTCCTTGCCAAAATCTTCCCTTTCTTCGTCTTCTTCTTCCTTTTCGATAGAAGTTATTCGAAGCGAACGGAGATCAGATTCCATCGACCCAGACTCCGAAGAAAACCAAGCACGATGAACTGCAAGGCAGAACCCGGCACATTGCAGTGTCCTGCGTCCCTAAAACCCTGATCGAGTAATCGTAGGGTAATTCCTAATTAGTGTAAGTTAATTTGGAATTTTAGTAAATTAAATAGAGTATTTATATTTAATCTAATAAAATATAGCCGTTTATTGTAATAATTATCATTTAATTTATAATTAATATAAACAATCCTTCTTTGTTAACTTCAAAGTCATAAATCAATTAGGGATGCATTTATATTTATATATCTAACTTCTAAAATTTAATATTTACTTCAATAACACCTAAATATTTTTTCTATCACTATCCATAACTCTACTTGATATTAATTTGTATAATCATCCGGTAAGATCCAAACTAAAAAGACACTCTCAAGTAGGGGTGTCAATTCGGGTCAACGGGTCGGGTTCGGGTCGGAACTGACCCGGCACTGTTCGGGTCAACCCGAACCCGACCCGTTTTTAAAAACGGGTCAGGTTTCTGGACCCGAACCCGACCCGACACGAATGACACGGAATTGACCCAAAATTGCTAGTTTTCAGGTCAAAAATCGGGTCAATCTTCGTTTTTCGGGTCAAAATCGGGTCAAAAACGGGTCAAACTCAGATTTTCGGGTCAAATATGAGTTTTCGTGTCACTTTCGGGTCAATTTCGTGTTTCCGTGTCAACCCGAACCCGACCTGATTTTTAAAACGGGTTGATTTCTTCAACCCGAACTCGGATTTTTTCGTGTCGGGTTCAGGTCGTGTTTCGTGTCGTGTCAAAAATTGACACCCCTACTCTCAAGCTTTGTTTTGCTCAAGCACTCTTCCCTTTTGTGTCCCTTCAAAACCTCATTGACTTCGTGACTAATGTAATTGAATATTCAACGTTCGATGCTTAGAGGCAAGCTTCGTATTGATGACCTCGAGTGAGAAGCTTTCTCAACCAGGATTCTTTGATTGTAGTTTGGATAGGAGGTTTGGTTGATGGATTAATTTTTGGAGCATAATATACAAAATATTGAGTCCATATTCCACATTATGTGCATATTAGTTTAATTTACGAAGATTAATATGGCCAAATTTTATTTTAATTCACGTGTTATTTGCTAAATTTAGTTTAAGGAGCGTATTTAAAATAACAATTAAAAAGGAGTAAAGTAGTCAAATGATTTGGCGTATTCTGAATACGCTAAATGATTTGGCGTATTCTGAATAAGCCAAATCATTTGACTTATTGAGTTTAAACAAAAAAAAATCAAATGACATTGGGAGAGAGAATGAGAGAAAGAGAGAGAGAAATAAAACGGCGGAAAGAGAGGGCCATCAATCGGAATAATTGAGAGGAGTAGAGAGATTGGGGGAGGTATATATATATATATATGTTGCGTCCTGGAGTATTCGCGGCGGTAGAGAAATATTTAGTTTAACGTCTTAGCATTGTACGAAGATCCAGCACACAAGCAAATAAGTGAGAGAGTGTAGCATTCATAAGAGACACCAGAGTTTTTATATGGAAAACCCCTGAAAAGGGGGAAAAATCACGGGGCCTGGCCCACTTTGAATGAATCCACTAGTATTTGTAGTCGATTACAAATGAGGCACTTCCTTGGGAGAAGGCCTTGGATTGATGTAGCAAAGGTACATCATATAGATTGCATTACATTGTAGGAGTTACATATACATGTTTGTTTGGTCAGAAGGATCGTAGTCGACAGGAGACCGGAGTCAGAAAGACCGTTGTCTGGTGATGGAGGTTGGAGTGACCATAGTAGGCGACAGAGATCGGGAGGACCATAGTCGGCAGGAGACGGGGGTCTGAAAGACCGGGGTCTGAAAGACCGTTGTCTAGTGATGGAGGTCGGAGTGACCATAGTAGGCTACGGAGGTTGGGAGAACCGTAGTTGGCAGGAGACCGGGGTCTGAAAGACCGTTGTCTGGTGATGGAGGTCGGAATGACCATAGTAGGCGACAGAGGTCGGGAGGACCGTAATCGGCAGGAGACCGGGGTCTGAAAGACCGTTGTCTGCTGATGGAGGTTGGAGTGACCGTAGTAGGCGACGGAGGTCGAAAGGACCGTAGTCGGCAGGAGACTGGGGTCAGAAAGACCGTTGTCTGGTGATGGAGGTCGGACGGATCGTAGTAGGCGACAGAGGTCAGCGCGGTAGGAGACAAGGAGTCAGGTGTTAGACCCAATGTCACTTGGAAGATCGGGTGTTGATGGTCTGGCCTTGAAGAGGATGTCGGGTCTGAACGTCGGGCCTTAAGCAGGATGTCGGGTCTTCCACAGGACGTAGGGATTGAACGTCGGACCTTAAGGCAGTGGTGCAATGAAACTCCGGCGAGGCTTCGGTGGTGGTCCGACGAGGTTCCTGCGGTAGTCCGGCGAGGTTCTGGCGGTGGTCCGGCGGGACTTCTGCGGTGGTCCGGCGGCCGTCGTGGAGGAGCTTCCTCCTCTTCTTGCTTCGACCTCTTGCTTCGATCCCCCCTCATGAGAAATGAGGGCTCTATTTATAGATTTTTTGGAGTGGCATGGCTCGTAAATAGGCGTGAGATCAGGGGCGAATAGGGAGTGGTTGAATGGACGGCCGATGTCGAATCCTACGATCATGTACCGTTCGTTGGTCATTTGAATGCCTTAGTGATGTCGGAATTTAGTGATCTTGGGCTTGTTGGATTCGTGTCGTCGAGCCGTTCGATTCGAGTATAAGCTCGTCAAAATCGGAGACCATTTGGTAACTCAAACAGTGTTATGAAGTTTCCAACAGCGCTTCGGGTCCTTGATTTGGACTCATTTGGGCTTGGATTGAGTCGAATTTGAAGTCGTTGGATTTGTATTTCCGAGACGCTCAGTTCGACTATAAGTTTGCTGAAATCGGAGTTCAGATGGTCTCCGAATTAATTTTTAAAGTTTCCAACTTGATTCTGCATCGAGATTCATGCCCGATCAAGATAATTTTTTTACGACGTATCAGTTGCCCCCCTATTTTTGGACGTTGATGCTCCAGAAGTCCGAAAATATGTGTCTTAGTATTTTACATTGGCCGAAACGCTAAAAAATGCGTTCCGAAAATTAATGGCTTGCTTGAATTTGATCATAGAGGCCTCGTTGAGCTCCGAAAGTGCCGAAATCGAGTCTGGAACGTCAAAAAACGTGTTCGGGGACCCCAAAAATGTCCGAATCGGACCGTCCGGGCCGAAAATCAGGCCCGGACACGCGTAGGCGGCCGAACCAGCCGGCCTGCCGCCGCCGCTCGCCTGCGGCAGCAGGCCTGCCGCGCGCCAAAAGGCGCGTCCCGCGCGGTTAGCCGCGCGGTTATTTGATTGTTTTTTTTTGTGGGGCCCACATGGATTTAAAAAATCCGAAAAAATCCCAGAAAATTCCGAAAAAATTTTGAAAAATTCAAATTTTTTGAGAATTCTAGAAAACTTTAGAAACTTCCCCTCTTCACTCACAAAAACTATAAATAGGCCCCCTAGGCCTTTAGAAAAATTGCCCCTCTCCTCTTCTTCTCCTATTTTCTTTTCTTCTTCTCCTCCTCTCCCTCTGTCCTTACTATTGAGGCCTTCCCTCGGTTTTTCGAGGCCCCTCTCTTGGCAAGGAAGTCCGGAAATTCCCCCTTCTTCTCTTCTCCCTCTGTCCTTACAATTGATGTGTTTCTTTGGTCTTCCAAGGCCCTTCTCTCTACAAGGAAGTCCAGAGATTTTTCATTCTCTCTCTTCTTCCTCTGTCCTTACTATTGAGGCCTTCCCTCGATTTTTCGAGGCCCCTCTCTTAGCAAGGAAGTCCGGAGATTCCCCCTTTTTTCTTCGAGATATTCTATGGAGGTCTGATGTTAATCAGTTGGCGATGGAGGTCGGAGAGCTCGTTGTTATGAGGGATGTTGAAAGGATGGGTGACAGGAAGAAATACAGTGTCTGGTGGGAGTCTTACGACGAACAGAAGTCCGACGAATGGTGGAAATTTGGCGTCGAGTAGAAGTCCGACGATGTGCGTAAATTCAACGTCCGGTAGAATTCTGACGTCCGGTAGAAGTACGACGTCGGGTAGAAGACCGACGCCCGGTAGAAGACCGATGAAAGTTCATCGACAGGCAGAAGTCCGACGACAGGTAGTAGTCCGACGAATGGCAGAAGTCCGTAGTCGGGTAGAGGTACAGCGTCGAGTAGAAGACCGATGGAAGTCCGTTGACGGGCAGAAGTCCGATGACAAGGAGAAGTCCGCTGATGAGCAGAAGTCCAACGATAGGGAGAAGTCCAACGCCGGGTAGAAGTACGGCCTCGGGTAGAAGACCGATGAAAGTTCGTCGACGGGCAGAAGTCCGACGACGAGTAGAAGTACGGCATCTGGTAGAAGACCGGTGAAAGTTCGTCGACGGGCAGAAGTCCAACGACATGTAGAAGCCTGACGTCGGGTAGAAGTTCTGCGTCAGGTAGAAGTACGGCCTCGGGTAGAAGACCGATGAAACTTCATCGACGGACAGAAGTTCGACGACAAGTAGAAGTCCGATGTCGACGGAGAAGTCCGACGACAGGGAGAAGTCGGATGTCTGGTAGAAGACCGACGAAAGTTCGTCGACGAGCAGAAGTCTGATGTCGTGTAGAAGTACGGCATCGGGCAGAAGACCGATGAAAGTTCGTCGACGGGCAGAAGTCCGACGATAGGGAGAAGTCGGACGTCGGGTAGAAGACCGACAAAAGTTCGTCGACGAGCAGAAGTTCGACGAAAGTCCTGCAAGGCAAAAATTCAACGATAGGGGGAAATTCAAAATCGGGTAGAAATTTAACTTTGTGGAGAAGTCAGATAGAAATCTATTGACGGCATTCTGGCGACGTTAACCAAGGATGTAAGACATATTCGAGGTTGTATGTTAGAGCCTTTGCTTGATGATGTTATCCTATATTTAATCCACCAATGATGTAAGACCTATCCGAGATTGCATGTCAGAGCCTTTGCCCGATGACGTTAACCTGTATGGAAGAGGTCGAGAGAATCCACCAATGGTGTAAGACCTATCCGAGGTTGTATGTCTGAGCCTTTGCTCGACGACGTTAACCTGTGTGGAAGAGGTCGAGAGAATCCACCAAGGATGTAGGACCTTTCCGAGGTTATATGTCAGAGCCTCTACTCGACGACGTTAACCTGTATGGAAGAGGTCGAGAGAATTCAACAATGATGTATGACCTTTCCGAGGTTGTATGTCAGAGTATTTGCTCGACGACGTTAACCTGTTTGGAAGAGGTTGATAGAATCCACCAAGGATGTAGGACCTATCCGAGGTTGTATGACGGAGCCTTTGCTCGACGACGTTAACCTGTGTGGAAGAGGTCGAGAGAATCCACTAAACATGTAGGACCTATCTGAGATTGTATGTCGGAGCCTTTGCTCGACGACGTTAACCTGTGTGGAAGAGGTCGAGAAAATCCACCAAGGATGTAGGACCTATCCGAGGTTGTATGTCGGAGCCTTTGCTCGACGACGTTAACCTATGTGGAAGAGGTCGAGAGAATCCATCAAGGATGTAGGACCTATCCGATGTTGTATGTCGGAGCCTTTGCTCGACGACGTTAACCTGTGTGGAAGAGGTCGAGAGAATCCACCAATGGTGTAGGACCTATCCCGAGGTTGTATGTCGGAGCCTTTGCTCGACGGCGTTAACCTGTGTGGAAGAGGTCAAGAGAATCCACCAAGGATGTAGGACCTATCCGAGGTTGTATGTCGGAGCCTTTGCTCGACGACGTTAACCTATGTGGAAGAGGTCGAGAGAATCCACCAAGGATGTAGGACCTTTCCGAGGTCGTATGTCGGAGCCTTTGCTCGACGACGTTAACCTGTGTGGAAGAGGTCGAATCGAATCCCCCTGGGATTGATTTTTTATCTTGATTAGGAGGGGGCGAACGCCGCGTGTATCCTGAATCAAAGTTGAAGAAGGGTATATCTTTAGACCGTTACTGCCTTTTTGAAGTTGAGATTAAGACCTTGTTCAAGGATTGGAAGTCCAGTAAGGGACTGTACGTGGCTTGAAATTTATCGGAAGCTTCCTTGCATTTTTAGGGAGTTTCCTTATATATCGTCTTTGATATGAATGTTTTTGAGAGATCTTCTTGACTAAAATTGTAGTCAAGGTTGCCCCCCAGTCCGGATTTGATTCCAATAACATGGATGCATCAATAGCAGTTGAATAACCTTTTGAGATTGGAGCAAAAATTGCCCCCGAGTTGGGAACCACATTCCCACAGACGGCACCAAACTGTTGTGTCCTGGAGTATTCGTGGCGGTAGAGAAATATTTAGTTTAACGTCTTAGCATTGTACGAAGATCCAGCACACAAGCAGATAAGTGAGAGGGTGTAGCATTCATAAGAGACACCAGAGTTTTTACGTGGAAAACCCCTGAAAAGGGGGAAAAAACCACGGGGCCTGGCCCAGTTTGAATGAATCCACTAGTATTTGTAGTCGATTACAAATGAGGCACTTCCTTGGGAGAAGGCCTTGGATTGATGTAGCAAAGGTACATCATATAGATTTCATTACATTATAGGAGTTACATATATATGTTTGTTTGGTCAGAAGGATCGTAGTCGACAGGAGACCGGGGTCAGAAAGACCGTTGTATGGTGATGGAGGTCGGAGTTACCATAGTAGGCGACAGAGGTCGGGAGGACCATAGTCGGCAGGAGACTGGGGTCTGAAAGACCGGGGTCTGAAAGACCGTTGTCTGGTGATGGAGGTCGGAGTGACCATAGTAGGCGACGGAAGTTGGGAGAACCGTAGTTGGCAGGAGACCGGGGTCTTAAAGACCGTTGTCTGGTGATAGAGGTCGGAATGACCATAGTAGGAGATGGAGGTCGGGAGGATCGTAATCGGCAGGAGACCGGGGTCTGAAAGACCGTTGTCTGGTGATGGAGGTTGGAGTGACCGTAGTAGGCGACGGAGGTCGAAAGGACCGTAGTCGGCAGAAGACCGGGGTCAGAAAGACCGTTGTCTGGTGATGGAGGTCGGACAGACCGTAGTAGGCGACAGAGGTCAGAAGGACTGTAGGCGGTAGGAGAAAAGGAGTCAGGTTTTAGACCCAGTGTCACTTGGAAGATCGGGTGTTGATGGTCTGGCCTTGAGTAGGATGTCGGGTCTGAACGTCGGGCCTTAAGCAGGATGTTGGGTCTTCCACAGGACATAGGGATTGAACGTCGATCCCCCCTCATGAGAAATGAGGGCTCTATTTATAGATTTTCTGGAGTGGCATGGCTCGTAAATAGGCGTGAGATCAGGGGCGAATAGGGAGTGGTTGAATGGACGGCCGATGTCGAATCCTACGATCGTGTACCGTTCGTTGGTCATTTGAATGTCTTAGTGATGTCGGAATTTAGTGATCTTGGGCTCGTTGGATTCGTGTCGTCGAGCCGTTCGATTCGAGTATAAGCTCGTCAAAATTGAAGACCGTTTGGTAACTCACACAGTGTTATGAAGTTTCCAACAGCGTTTCGGGTCCTTGATTTGGACTCATTTGGGTTCGGATTGAGTCGAATTTAAAGTCGTTGGATTCGTATTTTTGAGACGCTCAGTTCAACTATAAGTTTGCTAAAATCGGGGTTCATCTGGTCTCCGAATTAATTTTTAAAGTTTCCAACTTGATTCTGCATCGAGATTCGTGCCCGATCGAGATAATTTTTTGACGACGTATCAATATATATTATTGATAATTTAATTTATTAAATAATTATTTATAACAACTTTTTAATTAAAATAAATATATTTTTTATTTAGTTTTTTGGCCATTTAATATAGATGTAATGAGGATGAAAATAATATTTCAATATATTTTTATCAAATTTTAATTTGAATGAAATTTTCATCTCTATTACATCTATACAAGTAATTTAGTTTATTACAAAAACTTTAAAATTTTCATTCTAATAAAATTTTGATAAAAACTATATTAAAAATATAATAAAATGTTATTTTTAATATTAATAATTTAATAAAATATATTCTAATGATCTTTTAATATTAGTAATTTTTAATAAATATTATTCTAATAAAATTTTTATAAAAATAGATTAAAAATAAAAGGAAATTTTTTTTTCATCCTGATCATTATATCTATATTAAATGACCTAAAAATTTTAACTAAAAATATATTGTTTATACTTGTTTATTTTAATTAAAAAGTTTTTTTAATAATTATTTAATAAATTAAATTACCAATATTAAAAAAATATATATAATATATATATATATATACCTCCTCCAATCTCTCTCCTCCTCTCAATTATTCTGATTGGTGGCCCTCTTTCTCCGCCATTTTATCTCTCTCTCATTATCTCTCCCCATGTCATTTGATTTGTTTTTTTTTTTTTTTTTAACTCAATACGTGAAATGATTTGGCTTATTCAGAATACGCAAAATCATTTGGCTACTTTGCTCCTCCTTAATTTTTTAAAAAAATATGCTTCTTAAACTAAATTTAGTAAATTACATGCTTCCTTCTAAAATTTGGCCGATTAATACTACCTGCAATTCAATATTATAAGAAAAAATAATATAGTTTATTTTCCAAAATACAATATGATGCATTTTGAATTATTTTGTTTACTAGTATATATGTGTACATTTATAGAAACATTTTTTTTGTGCTAGATGAAGTATCTAGTTAACTTAAAAAATAAAAATAATAATAATAATAATAAAAATAAAAAGTATCTAGTTAACTAACTATTGCAAAACACTACTTGGAATTCATCCAGCTTGCTCAAAAGAATGATACCTTATATGGAACTATTACAATTAAAAAACATTACTTAAACAAATGGTTATTTTTTCTTAGCTTTTATTCATACTCTCTCTCTCTCTCTCTCTCTCTCTCTCTCTCTCTCTCTCATAATTGATGTAAGTAAGAACTATATAAGGTTTGCTCAACATTAGACATTACTAGACATGCTTGACTGAAAGAGTTCTCGTAGAAGCTCATAGAATATATTACAAACTCTTTTTTTTTTTTGTTACTTCTCTCCATAACTTTTTTATTTTCCTTTTCCAAGGCATTCTTGTAGACTCAAGTGTATTAGATACACCAATCTTCACTCTATCTTCTATTATATTCCATTAATCCTTCCTTCAACAGTTAATATTTTTACTTCAAGAGTATTAATTACATTATATAGTGCATTACATGGTGGGAGTTGGAAGAATCATTGTTGACATGTTCGTTTGGTTGGCAGGACCAAATTCAACAAGCAATTTAGGTCTGAAGGAAGGATTATAATCAGGCGACGGTGGTCAGAAGGACCATAATCCAGTGTTGGATATTAAAAGGACCGTAGTTGGCAGGAGACAGAGGTTGGAAAGACTGTATTCGAGTGATAGCGGTCAGAAGCATCGTAGTCGGCGGGTGATAGAGGTTGGGAAAACCGTAGTCGGGTGACAGTGGTCAGAAGGATCATAGTTGACGATTGACGGAGGTTGGAAAGACTGTAGTCAGGTGACTGTGATCGAAAGGACCGTAGTTGGCAAGCGACAGAGATCAGAAAAACCATTGTCTGGTAACGGTGGTTGAAAAGATTGTAGTCGGGCAATGACAGTCAAGGAGACAGTAGTATGGAGATGGTGGTCAAAGAATCCAAAGTCGGCGGGAAGCAGAGGTCAAAAAGACCGTAGTTTGGCTATGATGGACGTGGAGACCGTAGTCTGGTGATAGTTGGTGGCCATGAGAAAATCCAACGATAATTGGTGGCTAGGCATATGTCCGATCATAGTTGGCGGAAGTCCGACAAAATTCTGACGACAGTCGGTGGTTGGACGATGGTCGAGGAGGAGCTTTGTGGCATGCAAGAGAGACCTCAAATTTATCTTCTTTCTTCCTCTTCTCTTTCATTCTCTTCCTTCCTCACCCCTCTCAGCGAAAAATGATGGCTCTATTTATAAAATTTTTTGGATTGGTATGACCAGTAACGAGGGATAAGATTTTAGAGCATGTTGGACATGTTTCAAATGGATAGTCGATATCGACTCATTTGCTCATAGGTCGTTTATAGAGTATTTAAATATCCTAATAATGTCAGAATTTGACAATCTTGGGCTTGTTGGATTCGACTCATCGATCCATCTGATTCGACTATAAGCATGTCATATTTGGAAACCATCTGGTCATCTAACTTATGGTTTGAACCTTCCAAATGTGCCTCGGGTCTTTGATTTGAACCCATTTGGGTTCGGATTGGTTCAAATTTGATGTCGTTGGGTTCATCTTTTCAAGATGTTCAGTTCAACTATAAGTTTAATGATATCGGAGTTTAGATAGTCCCAAATTTAATTTCGGAAGTTTACAATTCAATTTTGCCTCAAGATTCGTACCTGATCACGATTAAATTTTGATGATATATCATTTATATTTTCTGGAGGCTCCGCCTTGGCTCTTTAGGGAGTCAGGGACTTTATTCTCCTTATGCTTGTAGAAAATTAGTTGTCCCTCTCGTAATATATGGGTTGTTATTGCTGGCTTGCTACATTTTCTGCACTTCTAAACCATGATTTGCAATGCCATAACCCTCCATCACTCAGTCTGATTGCAAAGAATGTATTTGCACAATAAAAGCTGTAAAACTTCAATTTTCCATTTTTACAATGTTCAAAGGAAGTTGGGCGGCATCTTTTAAGTTCGATGGCAGTAAAAGAGGTGATATTTTGATGAAAAAATCCTCAAAAGAAGAATCTTATGAAGTTTGCACTTTATTTACTTGTAGTGGCTGATAATTTTTTCTGAAGCAGTAGTTTCTAATCTGATTGAATTCTTCCTATAAAATACTTATGACTACTGGCTGATTTTATTTAGATAATCTAAGATTTGGCTAAGAAGAGTAGAGAACATACAGCAGAAGATCATATGAACATACAGCATATGATCTATTTAGATCATCTAAGATTTGGCTAATTCTATTCAATTTACTATAAAATGTATGAGCATTCCTTTAAGTTTATGACGCAACTATAATATGAAATTCAAAATTTAGGCTTCGTTTGGAAGGGTTTTTTTTTATTCCCTTCTTAAAGCAGCTTTTTAGTACAAAAATTAAATTTTTTTACTAAAAAAAATATTTTAAGCAGCCATCCCAAACGAAGCCTAATTCTATATTTTAGATGTCAAATATGCATGTATGGCTACTTTGGAATCTTAATTCTTATTATATGTTCTTATGGACATATCAGTAAAATTTTGTGATTTATAGAAGATGGAAAGATGTTGATGAGTGCTATTAAACAATATAGAGTTACAGAAATATTATTCATTTCAACAACATAAATTTGCAACCAAATAAACACAGTTAGGAAATAGAAGGAACTTTCCAAAAACGGAATTGATGAGTGGTTTTAGTGGTTTCACTTTTCAACCGAATACATCATTTAAGATGCACTACAATATCATGAAACAAGATCATCATGGGAGTTTTATGGTGTTCTTCAAAATAAGCTTAAGAATCAATTTTCTGTCTTATGACTTTTAAGGCTTCGTTTGGGACGGTTTTTTTATTGCTTCTTAAAATTACTTTTTAGTTGAAAAAAATAAAATTTTTATACTAAAAAGCTACTTTAAGAAGCAATAAGAAAGCCGTCCCAAATGAAGCCTTAATTTAAGAAAAAATTCAATATAGTTTCCTGACTCTTTGTATGTAGCCAATTTAGACTTAGAGAATCATATATTTCCAACTTTCTCTCTCGTCTATACAGATCAATATAGTCCATCTAACAAAAATTAATAGAAATCGAAATACAAAATTGATCCCAAATTAGTCCATCAAATATACAAAACTGATTCTAATTTAGTCCCTTGAGGAATATTTGAAATCATGTTTTTTAGCAGATAGACAAAATATGAGAAATGTGATATTTTGAGATTAAATTGACCACATATGAATAATTGGGACTATTTTGATATTTTTTCCTCATTGAATTTAGTTAGATTAACTTGCATGCATAACAACATTCTCAAAACATCCTTAATAGTTGATGGCACATGTTGAATGTTTTTTACTTTCATAATCTAAGCATCTAATTCTCTTTTATCCACTTCCACAACTTGTATTATCTCTATCTTTTATCCTCTACATTATTTTATTCCTAATGACAATACCTTCCTGAATCAAAACGTAAAGAAGTGTTGCTCTGGCTCACAAGTGTCCAAGTCCTTGTCTTTCACCTTATACTATCGTGCAAGCATTTGGGTTCTCTTCGCTGAACATAGAAGTAATGTGGCCTCCATCTCCACTATGTTGGTTGTGGTAGTAATCAGGTCCCTCTGACCTTTGAGGAGCTTCCCTGTTGTAAAGATATTCTGTAATGGAGGAAGGAGGTCTATAATTGCTGTAACTGTGAATAACATAGTTATCGTTGTGAGGGTAGTGATGAACCATATGGATTTCTCCATAAGCTTTAGGCTTTGAAGTGGATGCTTCATTTGATTCAGGCACTGGCTTGACATCTGGGCCCTTGTTTTCTGCAGGTGGGGTTTCTTTGGGTGGATCCAATGGTGGTGCGGCCTCAATTGGGGCTTGATTAGTTGATTCAGTGCTGTTTGCTGCCTGTTCAGCTGGTGGAGTCTCTGAGCTGCTCGGCTCGGTTGTAGCCTCTGCGGGCGTGCAAATAGTGGCAATCTTTCTTGTCTTCTTAATGGCCTTCACAATCTTGTCAGGTTCTACTCTACCCACCACTGTCAACTTTTGATGAGCTACATCGATGTATACTTCATATATGCCTGCAGGAGTTGCTTCAAATTCAGAACTTGAAAGAGAGAAAGAGAGAAAAAAAAATCTTTTTTAGGTGGAGAAGAACGATTGATCACCATCAAGGTTATGCACAGCTCTTTTAATCCTCTGCACGCAGCCATTGCAGTCCATTCGGACGAAGAACTCAGTCACTTGAGCTTTCTGCAAATTCATAGCAAAGCTTAGAATCCAACCATTCAACTTTTCAACCAGATCGTTTGGTTGAATGGAGTAGAATTGAGAATGGGCGACTTACTTTATGTTCTGTATCCATGGATGCATCAGGAAGTAGAGGAAAGATGGCTCTTTATTAATCGGAAAATAATCGAAGGTTGGATGCTAATTTATATATGATGGATGGAATATTTGAAAGGTAAAAGACGTTGGCCATGCCAGGGAATCAATAGGAGAGTAATTGGGGGAAGAAAGTGATAAGTGGGCCCCTTGCGGCTCAGTTTCCTTGCTTTTATTTGAGCTGCTATCTTGGTCTTTTTTGGGAAAAAATTATTGCGTGCGGAGTCCGGATTCATCTGGAGGTGAATCCGGACGGGCCACGTGATGGCCCCGGGTGACGTGGCGAGTCCGGATTCTCCTCCAGACGGTTTAAACGCCGTACGCAATAATCTCTGGGCAGGAGATGAAGGGGGGAGGTGCTTGTTTGTATTATACAAACCAAAAAAGATTTTGCTTTATTGTGGCTAATGTTTGATTGATTTATAATTGGAATATCCTGGCTGGCCATAGAGATTAAAAGGGGCACGATCATGGCTCTGGGTCAAAAAGAAAAAGTGTCAATTTTGATGAAGGAGATCCACTTTTCAAGCATCTCTCATGGGAAAGAAAAGCATTTTCCTTGTTGTTGGTGATCTAGATATGCAAGATTAGCAAAAAAATGTGCTGGATTCCATTTTTTTCTTCTTGTCAGAAGAGCAATAAGGTGCAATTTAAAGTCCTTAATTGTGAAAATTCTGTAATGTGTGTGGGCAGATTAGTCTCTTATTAGACAATTCATTTACTCTAATTATATCAACCATAGGGTGCTTGTCCATCCCACTAATTCATGTGCTATGATTATTTGTATTTTGATTTTGTTTTAATTATTTTCTTAATTTTATGACTAATAATTGATAATTTTAGCTACTATAAATATATACCTTCGCTTGTAGTTTGGAAGAAGAATATAAGATTCAAGTTTTCTTGTCCTTAATGTCTCTTAGTGTTAACATGGTATCAGCGCTCCATTGTTATTCCTTTTGTTATGAGGATTTCTAAATCATGTGTCACAATTTTGTTGAGACTTTGCAATCCTTTGCGCAATTTGTTGGCTCCTTAACAAATATTAATTATAATTGTTGGATCCTGGAATATTCGTTGCGGTAGAGAAGTATAAAGTTTAACGTCTTGACCTTGTACGAAGATCCATCACACAATCAGATAAAGAGTTTGAATGAATCCACTAGTATTTGCAGTTGATTACAAATGAGCTACTTCATTGGAGGGAAGGCCTTGACTTGATGTAACAAATATACATCATATAGAATGCATTACATGGTCGAAATTGGAAGAATCGGAATTGATATATTCTCTTGTATTTTTGATACGTTCAGTTCGATTGTAAGTTTGTTGAAATCGGAGTTCAGATGGTCCCATATTTAATTTTTGAAATTTTCTTCTTGATTTTCCTCGAGATTCATGCCCAATCAAGATAATTTTTTGATGATATATCAATAATATATGGCGCAATTCCGTTCATGATCATAACAACACTCTTGAAAGATTTCCTCAAATATAATTTACTAGGCATAATCTGAATGGGCAAGATGATCTCCATTGGGCCATCAATGATTATTATCTCACAAGTGCAACAATTCCTTCTAAAAAAGAAGATTCAAAATTCAGAACATGATGATTGTTAAATAATATGATTATGTATTAGCTCATTAACACTATATAAAATAAAATTGGTCAAAATTTAATATTAATCAATAATATGATCTGTGTTATTCAATACTAATAATACTCTTAGAAGATATTGACAACAATTGAATATATTTAAAGAATACCTAATTATAGAGAATAATTATTTGGAGTGATTTAAATGGACATATAGGTTATAATAGGATGTACTATTAAATAATTTATGATGGGCACGAAATATGATATATAGTTGTAATAGCACAAGCATCACTTGATTTCTTAGCTACATGTGGTCTTGATTATAACTAGCATATTTTTTAAGAAATGAGTTCATTTAGGCTTCATTTCGGACAGTTTTTTTACTGCTTTTTAAAGCAATTTTTTAGTATAAAAATTTAACTCAAGAATTTTTTATACTAAAAAATTGCTCTAGAAAGTAGTATGAAACATTTGTTAAGGCTTTGTTTGTGTTGATTAATATACGTATAATAGAGCATTTATTAGTATTAAAAGTATATATAGGATGACCAAAAGGTTCCTAATAGAGTTGTAAATGAGTCGAGTCTAGCACAGTGCATAACTAAGTTAAGCTTGACTCGCTTCTTTTATACTTGACTCAAACTTGAGCTCACGTACAAAGCTTGAACTTAATTGAGTGATGATTGCTAAGCTTGAGATCAACTAGAGAGCTAAAGCATGGCTTGATATTCGACCATTATTTCATATGATGGTTCAAAAATCCAAGAAATTTTGTAGTATGAATCCATAATATACAACTAAAATTTGGCTTGAAATTTTTAACAATCATTTTATCTATTCGAAAGTCAAATATGGCTTTTAAATTTCTTTTGTAAATAAAATTGTTGATGCTACACCATAATGAAGTTAATGAGGTTGATTTAGCTCAACAACTTACATAGAGTAAAAATTAAGAAAATCAAATTAAAAAACTATCCAATATTTAACAACAATATATCAAATCCTCAAGTTCAAAAATAGTTGAACTTGCTTGAAATTACTTCTCAATTACATAATGCCTCATATAGTATCATATCAAGGAGATTTCCCCTTTTGCATTTTTTTTATATTACATATGTGATAAAATTAGCATAAACGTGAAAGGGTTGGAGTAGCTCCAATGCAATATAAGATTAGAGATGGTCATCTTAAATAGTTTGGTCACATAAAACAAATGCCTTCCAATGACCCGATTATGAGAGTAGATGTATTAGATTTATCTTATATTAAGAAAGATAGAGGTAGACATAAAAATACTTGGTTAGTAAATATTATAAATTATCTTTTTTATTAGATTTACATGAGAATTTGACCCTTAATAAGATACAATGGAGAAAAATGATTCATGTAGCATACTCCACGGTTGGATCAAGGCTAAATGTTTTTGTACATATGTGATAAAATTATACCAACCACTATATTTACTTGCTTCACCATATTGACCGACTTTAATATCATTTCTTGCACTATTTGAACCGATTGTTCCAATTCAAAAAGACGTCACGTTCACCTTCAATTTATGATTTAGAATTTCAGGCACATCTTCTTATAACTTGTTTAACAAACTTCATACAATGAAACATTCATTATACTTTAATCTCATTTATAAATCATATGATGTACAAAGTTAATCCAAACAAATTTATTCTAGGATATGCAAAGTTTAAACATTTAAGATTGAGCTTGTTCATAAGGATTCTCAATCTCTAGATTCATTGACTCACTAATGAATCTCCTTGTAATACATCATATAATTCTCAACATCTTTCTCACAAATTTCAAGCATAAAATAATATAAATCAAACAATACAACTCATTAAGAAACCTCTTTCAATAATAGATAAATAAAAAGATTATTTTCTTTGAAGGCATCTATAATACAGACATATCTTTCAAATATGAATGATAAATTATTTTAAACTCTACAAGATTAATTACAGGTAATTGTGTTATGTAGTGCTCAAAGCAAAAAACATTTATACATTCCCGCCAATTACAGTACAAGTTAAAGCATATTAATTATAAACTCAATTTTTTGATTTCCTGACAATTAAAGCATCAACAACAATGAAGCCTTTATCCTGCTATGTGGGGTCGGCTACATGAATCCTTTTTATCTAGTGTGTCATGTTAAGAGTCAAATTATCATTTAAATTTAAAAATAAAATGTCATTTCTAATATTTTCTATCCAAATTTTCTTAGGCCTACCTCAACCTTCCCTAATATAGGCTTAATTCAATACATCTACTCTCCTAACCAGGTCATCGGAAGGTCGACATTTTATGTGTCCAAACCATATAAGGTGACTCTCTCTAATCTTATCTACAATTGAAGCTACTCCAACATTTTCATGTACATACTCATTTCACATTTTATACCTAAGAATGAAGCAACTCATCCACCTGAGCATCCTCATATCTGTAACACCTAACTTAATTTTATGCTTCTCTTTTAATGGTCAACATTATGTGACCTAAAACATTGCAAGCCTCACCACCATCTTATAAAATTTTCCCTAAAGTTTGAGGGCCTCTTTCTATCATTCAATAGGCCCGATGCATTCCTAAACTTCAACCATCCAACTTGAATTCTACTAATAATATCCCCATCTATTTCACCATCACTTTGAACAATATATCTAAGATATCTAAAACATGTACTCTTATTAATAACTTAATCAACCAAAGCCACAACCCCTCACTAGATCTATTACTACTAAAATTACACTCCATGTGTTCAATTTTAGATCAACTCAAACAAAAAACTTCAGACTCTAAGGTTAACCTCCATAATTCAAGTTTTCTTTCAATCCCTCTCTAGTTTTATCAACAAGAAGAATATTATCATCAAAAAGCATACACTAGGGAACATCCTATTATAAATTTTTAGTAAGAACATCCTTGACTAAAGCAAACAGACATGGGTTTAAAGCTATCTTGATATAATCCAACTGAAATAGGAAATTACTTGGTCAAACCACCATGTAGTTGATCCCCAGATAAAGCTCATGTATACATATCATTGATGGCTTCAATATAATCATTATTAACTCCTTTCTTTTCTAGAACTCCCTAAAGGACATCTCTAAGAACGTTATCATATGCTTTCTCTAAATCAATAAATAACAAATGTAGATCCTCTTTATTCTCTTTATAATTCTCCATCAAACCTCTCAAAAAATGTGTAGCTTTCATAGTAGACCTACCCGACATAATCCAAATTGATTCTGAGAAACATTAGTATCATGTCTTAACCTCTGCAATAAATCTCTCTCATAGTTTTAAAGTATGACACATTAACTTAATTCCTCTATAATTCACACTCTTATGCGTCATATTTATTCTTAAAAATAGTAATCAACACACTTCTTCTCCACTCATCTGATATCTTTTTAGTCTTCAAATAATATTGAAAAGTTTTGTAAGTCAAAAAATTCATTTATCTCCTAAGCATTTTAACACTTTTATTGGAATATCTTCAAGTCCAACCGTTTTTTCACACTTCACTTTCTTTGAGGCTTCTCTAACTTCGATTTTACTAATATGAGGAAAAAAACAAAATTTTATATTTTTCGCAATCTTCGTTAAAAAACTTATCAAAATATCTCATCCACCTTTGTTGAATATTCTCTTCTAATAAAATCACTTTTTGATATTCATCCTTAATGCATTTCACTTAAATTAAATCCATACTTTTCATATCTCTTTGTTTGGCTAGCTTATGCATACATCTTTCACTCTCCTTAATATCTAATTTATCATATAAATCATTAAAAGTTAAATTCTTTGCATCGCATATTACTTTCTTAGATTCTTTATGGGTCCCTTTATATATTTCCTAATTTTTTAATATTTTCCATCAAAATTAATTGTTATAACAAGTTAATTATTTGTTATCTTTTCTTGCACATTTTGATTACACCAAAATTCATGTTTATTATTAAGAGCTTTTCTTTTTTATACTCAAAGCACATCATTTACAACATTATTAATATCACTAGTTTTTTTTTCACATAACATTAACTTTTCATGCACAGTCAAAATCTTAAAATATTAAATCTTGCTCTGAAAAATATTTTTGATAGTGCTCTTTAAATGCCCCCATCTAATCCTAGGACAAAATTTTGTTTTATTTTTCATATTCCACCCTTCATCTTAGAGTCCAAAGATTAATAAATGATTTTAAATACATAAACTTTCACTCGGAATAACTATATAACCTTTACAATCTAAACGAACTATTTTTCTTATTAAAAAATAATCAATCTAAAATTTTTTTATATCCATTCTTATAAGTGATAAAATGCTCCTCTCTTTTCTTAAGGTATTAGCAATCACAAATCATAAGATAAAACAAAATCTAATATAGTCCTACAACTTCATTAGTCACTACAAACCTATATCAGCCATAAATACTTTTAAAATATTCTACCACTCTATCAACATGTTCAAATCTTCTCCAATAAAAACTCCTTCAAGAGGCCATTTTTTTATTAGTTCTTTCAAGTTATTCCAAATATATAATTTTAAGTATTTATCCAAACTTATTTGAGAAGTATAAACACTTATAATGTTAATATATTATCTTATCATAGATAACATTCTTTAAAACGATAATTCTATCTCCATTCTATTAATTTCTACAATATTATCACTCATACTATTATCTATAATAACATATACATCATTTCTAATATGACTCAAACCCGAATACTATAATTTAAATCGCAAATTATCAATCTTCTTAACCTTCTTATTAACCAATTTAGTTTCCTAAATGCAAGCAAAGCAGCAAACACTTAAGCTCAGTTTCATTAAACTTTTTTCACCATCTTCACAAGCATATATTAATATAAACGTGGAAATAGCCTAAGTACATGCATCAAGATGTACTCTCAACAATAGATTCATGCACGCAATTAGATAAACTCTTCCCATAAATTTGAAGGGGCCTAAACCCTTAACATTGCATTTTTTTTTTTTTAATTTCTAATGACTATTGATTCTTTTTTTATCCATGTATTGATAATATTTTTATGTAATTGTGGATTCTATAAGTTTGTAATCACCTTTTGAAAAAAGAAATTTTGATTACTCTCTCTTGAGAGATTGATTGTGCGGACACCAGACGGAAGAATCGTGGACTAATGTTTGGTACCGCGCTCGGTACACTTTTGGGGTGATGTGATACATTTTTATTGACCTCTGGACGACGTACGGCTCCGCACAGAATAATTTGCTCTCTTTCATACGGTGCTAGGTAACTTCAGTAAGGTTGAGTAAGATCTTTCTTTCAGTGTGAAAAAGAGTAGGTACATTATTGGAGGATAAACAATTAAACTATGGCGTTTATATCTTTAAAAGTGTTCCACGAACCATTAGCTTCTGGTTCTGGCTACAAGTTCCTAAACTCTAAGCACACGAAAATACAATAATGTTTTAGCAGACTTTACAGACTTACCCAAAAAGACAAAAACGGAGGGAGATCTCTTCATACATCACTACAAGCAGATTATCTTGATACTACAGATTAGAACTACAGAGAGTTGCAGGACAACAAATTGTATAATTAATGACATTGAAATAAATAAAGGAAAAAAAAAGTGTATGGTAGCCAATTTTATTAATGGTTTGAAGCTTCAATAAAAGGGGCTTCCCAATGATCTGCTACAGGTTCCCCTTCTGATCCGCGCCGCTTCTTACTGTTTTCGCCATGTCTTGACCTTCTGGGAGCTGGCTCATCCTCGCTTTCACTCTCATCATTCATGTATCGGTTAACTGCACCAAACCTGTCCTCATTTGGAGCCCTCGATCCATGTTGATACCCCACCTCATCATCTTGACCCGCCGTCTCCTGACCCCTGTTTCCTTGATCTGATCCAGATTCGAATCTTTCACTGGCAGGTCTCCTTTGCTCCCTCTTTGTAGCCCAATTGTTAGGCGGAGGCGGATGGAGGAAAGGTGGGATGCCGATGGGACGATTGGGTCGGCCAACACCTGCCATTGGTATCCCACCCATGAATGCTCGACCCGCACCGATCATCATTCCCAGTCCACCCATAGGAAAGAAACCAGGCTGGGGCGGCCGACCCGGAAACCCTAAACCAGGCATAGGACCTGCTCCAGAGAAGTCGCCAGAAAATCTTGGGCCACCATATGGAGGGAAAACCCTGGGCGGTCCTCCAAAAATATCTGGTGCACCAAAGCCCTCGTGACCAACAGCTCCATAACCAAATCCATCTACACCCATCATCACAGGAGGGAAGCCTCGGATGCCAAGAACTGGTCTTCCTCCCCGTGCTAGTTGCATGGCAGGTTGCCAAAACATTCCTCTTCCTCTTCCTCTTCCTTGGAGGCTGACTAAACTATCATCCTCTTCATCACTCTCATCCTCCTCCTCTTCTTCATTGTCATCAAACAACACAATATCTGGATTTTCGGCTGTATCATCGGCGTTGCTGGCACCCTTTGCTTTCTCTTCCTCGCGTTTAGATTCCGCAGCAATCAGCATTTGCTGGACCATGATTGAATTTCAACATCATCATTTTGAGAAATTTAATAGCAGGAATATAATAGCATTGAAGAAGATTGACAAACTCTTAAGAAAAAAGACCATGATCATGATAGGAAACACTTGTAGATCTCAAGTATTTACTATCAATCTTCGGAAAACAGCGAGAAACTCTTCCAAACTCCAATGAAAATCAAGAAAACAGAAGATTTTATCGCAAAAATCAACTAACGGAAGAAAAACAAACAAGATACAAGTGATCCTCAATTTGAGAGGATGATCGATCTCTACCAATCTCTAGACGCCGCTAGAGCCCAAGACAAACTAAGAGATCTCAAATTTCAACCAAATTCAAGATGCTATAATCCTAGGAAAACAAACTATTTAATGCATACAAATCAAAAGGAAATCCCTAAACAGTCCCTACATTCAAATTTCCCTCTCAAATCCCTCAAAATTCCTTCCAAAACTGCTCTTTGGAACCAGTCGTCTCGTGCGGCTTGTACAGGAGGCGAAACTCCGCCATTTCGTGCACGGGTTGGTCCCGTTGGACCGATTGGACCGGTCTAACGGATCATTAGGCCGCTAAAAAAATACATCAATTTCTTTCAGATGCATAAGAAAAACAATGGTACGATGTATTTTCCGAACTTCTTACTATTTTGAAGAAGCAAAACGCAAATGCATGAGTCATTGAATTCCTATTGCCCACAAGGCATAAACCAAAAGATGAATCCTTGTACGATATGCTCATTTAATTGTGTTAAAAAGCTATTGTTATGGATTCCAGTTGCTGCAAACACAAGCACAACCAAACATGCACGAACCAACTCAATCACCCACAGACGTGCTAAAATCCTTAATTATTTATAGCAATTCTCTAATATTGTTTAAATGGTATGCAGTTTGTAACAAGAAGGCAACTCAAACGCAGTAAAATGAATTTCCTTTCAAATATATCGTAGTAAACATTAGGCAATTATGGCAATTAACAATTACATATTCAATTATGTGAACGTTTGGTCACCTATGTTCAATAATATGAAAATACCTAAAAATTTAAAAATCCAGTTATGGCAATTAACAATTTTCTTGTATGCGCATAAGCATATAATAAAACTGATAAACTAAAAACAGGATACTCAAATTTAAATGTACAAATAAAAAATAATAAAAAATCACAAAACTTGACAAATAACGACAATGAATAAAAAAACGAACTACGCATTTTAGGAGAATCGATTGACTGCAGTCTTAAATATGGCATAATATCTACATAATGTTCAGAAATTATATGGCTATGCGGACTTCTATCTGAACTTGATTTAAATTAAAAAAAAAAAGTCACTTCCTACAAGCTAACAATACCACAATCATCCAAACTATTTCTAATTATTGATCTCATTTTTTACTGACTGTTGGCTCAAGAAAAACGACACGTCGGCATGAATCCTGCTTTGCAGACATAGGATTTTATTCCCTTTAAATCAAATTATAATTAATCATATGTCCACTGAGGATGGTGTCAGGGTTTAATTAGATATGGATCCTTACTTCCCATTAGCGCAAGCACTCATAATTAACCCTCTTAACACGTAATAGAGAACTCTCGATTAAGGATGAATAAATTTTAAGTGTTTGTCCCAATTATCGGGAAAATGGAGAAAAACACAATCAAGATCTTATAGTTTTGTCGTCCCGGGTATACCGTAGATTTCAGTCTACAAACACTAACAATTATTGATCGTAGTATCCAAGGAATCTGATTAGTAGTCATGTGTTGCCTCCTCTCAGAGATCTTGAGTAGACTGAGGTGGTTAGATTTAAATTTTAGTTTTATTAAATTTTTGAGGTTTACATCTATTATTATACCAACAAATTAATTTAGTTTGAGATTTCTAACTCCGTTTAGAAGTTACCCAGATGTTTAAATTGAAGTTGGTCTTACGGCTTCTATTAGTTTTAGCCCAGGTATTTAAATTTTGGTTTGGGACTTACGGCTTTCATTGAAAATATCCCATAAAGCGGGTCTTGCGGCTTCTATTAGGAGTAGTCCACTGGTGGGTCCTACAGCTTAGCCATATAAACTAGGCTGACCATTTTTTAATTTTGTTAACAGGTCCTATAACTCCTTTAGAAGTTGACTATAGGTTTAATTTGGAGTGGGACTTACTGCTCTACTCATGAGTGCCCAAAGATGAATCTTTGCAACCTAACTCTACAGCAAGTCTATCCGTGGATTTAATTATTTGGGCCTATGGATTTAATTATTTGGGTAGGCCTTACAGTTTCTCTTAGGAAGTTGCCTAAAAGTGAATCTTACAATCTAATCCTTCAGATTAAGATATCTATTAGTTTTTGTTCGAGGGTTTGATATTTCATTTAAATTTTTTTCAAAATAATAGGTCTCACAACTCTTATTAGAATTTGCCTAGTTATTTGGGTAGGACGAGTATTATCGCTTCCCTTTGGAAGTAGCTCAATAGTGAGTCTTACAACCTAGCCCTATAGGCTAAGATGCCCATTATTTTTTACTTATTTGTTTGAGCAGACAATAGTTGTTTGTTAGCTTGACATTAGACTATGGGTTTTAGTTATTTACTAGCTTGACACTTACTAACTAGTAGTTGTTGTGTGACACTAGTGCTTCTGTTACAGTACTTTGCTCTTTTTCTTTTCAGTGTCGTAGATTTTACTAGCAGTTACTTTATCGGTAGTCTGTTCTACTTGTTTTACTTTTTGTCTGTAGCTTAGCATAACACTTAACTCTTTTTCCTGTTTTAGCATTTATTTTGATATTAATTTAATTTTGATGTAAATGAATTTTATTTGCTTGTTGCAGTAACTTGTGTTGATTCAGAGTTTAGAGGGTTTGCAATGTTTGTGAAGAGTAGAGTTTGAGAATTTGTGAGTTTTCTATTTGAGCTGGAGAGTTTGTAGGATGTGTTGAGTTTGTTGAGTGTTTGTGAGTGGAGAGTTCTGTAATCTGTACAAGTGCTAGAGTTTGGAGAGTTTTGCACAGGTGTCAATGTTTTAGAGAATTTCTGAGTTGGAGAGTTTGGAGAGCTGTTGTTGGTTGTATAGTATTGAGTTGTACATTCTTACTGCAAATATTATTTTTTCTGCATTTTCTTTATAATTGCATAATTAATTAATTAACTAATTAAACAAGAAAATTTTCTAGTTAATTGTATTAATTAATTAACTAATAATAAATTTGATTGCTCACATTTAATTAATTAACAGGCTCCTAGATTTGAAACAGCTCTCAAAATTTTCTTTAATTGCTCTCAGATAATTAATTTCTCCCGGATTTTAAATTTGCTCTTGAATAATTAATTAAAATTAACTAGTTAATTTTAATTAATTAACTTTGATTAATTAATTTTAATTCATCAACTAATTTTAATTAATTATTATAATTGACCAATTAATTAATTTCAATAAATCAATTAATTTTAATTAATCAATTAACTTCAATTAATTAATTTCAATTATTTTTAATTAACCAACATCTTGTTGAACTTGCAAGTTTATATATGGCAAACATCTCTTGCTTTGCAGGAGATATAATTGTCTTATATCTTTCAGGAGGGGATTGGATTTATCTCATGCATTGTAGGAGAATAGAAAAATTGTCTCCTGTCTTTTAGGAGGGGATTAGATTTATCTCCTGCCTTGCAAGACGATTTTCATACATAACATCTTTTTGTTTAAGTAGTTATGTGTGATATTTCTTTAAATATTGATCATTTATTGGTGGCATGTCTTTGACCTTTTAGGTTTATGAGTTGATAAGCTCCTTCCTCATACAATATTTCAATCATGAAGGATCCTTTCCATATTGGGTCAAATTTACCACCGAGGCGACGGTAAGGGATTATAGGTTTTCGGTGAACCAGAACAAGTTCACATTCTTTAAAGCTTCTATGAAGAACCATCTGATCATGAACTCTAGTCATTCTTGCTTTGTAGGATTCTAGAATTTGTTGAGCTTGAAGTAAGTCATTATGGTAAGTCCTTCCTCCATCTGATTAGGTTCTCTACTGTGACAAAGTATAAGACCATAACAAATTATTTTATGCATCCCTAGCTCACCCTTTGACCTCCTATTCCAAGGCTAAGGTCAATGTACAATGCTACGAGAAAAGCTACATTTATGCTACGCAAATAAAACTTTAAAACAAGACTTAATGAATGCTTGTTATAAATAAATTTATCTAGCCTATATGTTGAGTTCTAAACATAAGGCAAATCCAGGTGACGTCGTAGCCAACATCACCAAAGCATATCAAGTTCTAGCAAAGTAGTTGTGACATGCCCCTAGGAGAGCTTCACCTCGAAAACCCTGAGGCGAAGCTCCTTAGAAGATTAACTTTGATGCTTGGATAAACAGCTTAGATGTTTAATGAATTAGATTGACGATTTTGAGATATATCACACAGTCAACTTTTTTATCAAGTACACTTGATTAAAAAGGTACGAGCAACATGAACTCTGAATTGAGTTCACCATATTCTTGGCAAAATTCGATGAGCTGATTTTTGTATTTGGTCAACAAACTTATAATCCAATCATCCATGTGGTTCAGTGACAATGGGTTGACTGCATTATAGTTAGCTCAAGCATTATTTGGGCATACCGGCATACAATAATATTTAACAATCTTTGTAAGAAAGCGAATAGACAACAGGCTGGCAAGCAATTGTGGGACATATAAAACTTCTAAGATAGATAATGATCTGTAAGGATATACAATGCCCTTCACAAAGATAGAAGAGTGAGAACCATCGGCGACAATGATAAATGGTAGAGAGGTCATTTATCATTTAGAGAGAAAAAAATAATTAACATTTAATCTGTCATTTGAGAAGAGATCCCTAAATCCAAAACACAATAAATGAAAGAAGAGACATATGCAATAGATTCATAGGAAGTGATATCATGAGATGCTGAAAGAAATTTTAGAGATTATTGAAGCAATCAATCATAATCTTATCAAGAGATAGTTGCAGGTCCAAAGGAAGCACCAAGGAGGAAGCATGGTCAGACCACTTATAGAAGAAAACGTAGTGGGGGAGTAACCAAAATTCTCCCAACAATTTTTTGGAGAGTGATTGGTGCAGCTACAATAAAGGCATGGCAAAAAGGTATTATGGACAACATTGTGGCCACCATGCTGGGAAGGATGTAAAGAACATAGAAGAAAACAGTCGCAATGTTAGGGAATGTTGAGTGATACATCATTTGAGAAAGCACATCATGTTGTTAAAGATTAAAAAAAAAATCATTCAATTTCTATCAAATAGTTAGATTAATAGTGCAAGAGTGATAGTTAAGTAACTTATCGAATTTACCTCTCAGTGTATTATAATAATAATGGATCGATATATATTTTTTTCAAAGAGACAAATTTCAGAATAAAAAGTATAGACATGAGAGATTACTTTCATTAGAGTTCATGGAACAAAAAAAAATAACACATATTTTTGGTCCAGTCTTGAAATATAGAAGTTCAAGACTATTAAGCAACTTGAAAAGAACAATGTAATCGGATGCTTGATATTTTGAAAACTTGACAGTGAAATTGCTATATGGAAGAAATGCATGATTATGCTTGTTATCAGAACCAACACAATAGTAAAGGTCATCAACCACCAGAGATAATTGGTACCATTGAAGTTGACGATAGTATGAATGGTGCAGAAGCATTTCAAGTCATTAAGTGGAGACTAAAAGGTCATAACACTATATGAGAGGGTCATAAAATTCGAGAGTCAATTCAGATCATTGACAATGGTGATTCAAGAAGTGGTCATACCCTAGGATAGTAGATGACTAAATGATGACAAATAGACAATGAACGATCAGTCAGCTTGCATGTAGGGTTATGAGCAAAGGTAGGGACGTGCGAAAAGGTGAGATTGAGTGCACTTGGGAGGTAGATGAGCAGAAGAGCAAGCAAGGTTGTGGATTGAGCAAAGAATCAAGTTTTGCACAATACAAGTGAGCAGACGAAGCAATAGTTGCAACTAGAGAGAGTGTGAAAGTGTGGTAGCTAGGGGTGTAAGTGAGCTGAGCCGGCTCGAGCTCGACTCGTTTATGAGCTCGTGAGCCGAGCTTATCAAGCCTCGAGCTCGAGTTCGAGCTTGACAAGGCTCGGCTCACAAGCTCGCAAGCCAGCTCGAAATTATTAAATTTAAATATTTAAAAAAATTAATAATAAGCCCATAAGGATAGCTTAAATTTTCACCGGTTGAAATTTCAAAATCCCGCCTGAAATCTTCTTTTTTTTTTGGGAAAGAAGCCTAAAATCTCAAATGTCTCTCTCTCTCTCTCTCTCTCCTCTGATTTGGCCGCTCTCTTATCTGTAATAAATGCTAACGGCTAACATTCATTCTCCCTTCTGGCAAATTGAAAAAAAGACTCAAATCTCAATGACCTCTCTCTCTCTCTCTCTCTCTCTCTCTCTCTCTCTCTCTCTCTCTCTCTCTCTCTCTCTCCCGCCGTAGTTTTAAGGCAAATTAAAACCACGAATTAATTTTTTGGAGGATCGCACCACATGTGTTGGAAGGCGAACCAGACTGCGTTTGGGGCTCGACGAGCGGCTCAAGCTCGAGCTTGGTTACGGTGGAACAAGTCGAGCTCGAGCTCAAATTTTGAGCTCGACTCAAGTTCAAGCTCGTGCTCGAGCTTGGTATTTGCTAGTTGAGCTCGACTCGAACACCTCCTGACTCGAGCTCGACACAACTCGTTTGCACCCCTAGTGGTAGCAAGTTGCACATGAGCATTAGGAACGATGCGCAAGGTGGGAAACATTGCTAAGCAAGCAAGCAGGCACTTTAGTAACAATTGACATATAGTTAGGAATCAGTTGGGATGAAAAGAGCAACACTGGAAGAAGAATGATGGGGTTAAGGGCAAGACTAACTTGTATTTGATATCAAGTTAAAAGGAGAACATTTTTTGTGTTTTTATTCACTAGAAATCCCAACTAATTATAATAGAGTACAATGCTTTAGAGCCAAATAACATATACCACTCTCTAAATATGGAGAGTTATCCTATTTTCATATTATCCTATGCTAATAGGATATAAACCTACTGTTAAACCAATCACCTTATATTGGGTAGGAGCAAAGTGCATGTGTTGCGTGCTTTACAATGAAATGATAAAATGCGCACTACTTCTTGTACAGTGGAAGCTCACCTCATTGCATAGCGATGAACAACCATATTGCTCCACTCTACACCAAACTTAAACTGTGTACTTATGCCTGATTTTAGCAACACTAACTAAAAGCCATCGGACAAAGAGTTATGTATCCTACTTCATTTTTGTGTTTTGATTTATATGTTTTTTGTTAGATAGGTTAAAATCATGAAAATGCCCACACATAATTAATCAATTAACCCGATCCATGATCATTTCACGATGTAACACTCAAATTGTGAGGGATAATTCTTTTTTTAATCTTCTTTGAAGTGAATGCTCAATTGATCGTCTCCTTTGTAATTTGATCTCAATTGATCGTCTCCTTTGTAATTTGATCTCAAAATCATATATATTATTCTACCCAATCTCCACTTGTATTTGTTACCTACTATAATGTTGATCGAGTTGGTGATCATAAGGACTAACAATCTGTGAGCGATTTCTATTTCTTCTTAAGCACCTCTCTAATTTCTTAATGAAGTAAGAAACAAACGAGAGTTACTATTTTGAGTGGCATAGTTAAATATTGTACCTTCACTTACACAATGCAATAGTTATTGTGGTTTCAACGTTTGCATATGGAAATGGGCATAATTCATGATGTTCCCTCTGTGAATTAATCAGTGTGATTACTATTACACAAAATATTGTGTACCACTGCCAGCCTTCAAATACCACTGCCAGCCACCAGTGACACCACCGGCCGCCGCAGACACCACCGACCGCCGCACTCCATTGCCGGTCGTCGACCCCCGCCACAACCTTTTTGCACTTTCCATTCACTTTACGTCAAACCAAATAAAAAAAAAAAAGTAAAATCATGCATTTCTTTTACACTCATCAAAATAATTCCAAAGTATTCCTTCTTCAGGCAACTAAACAACCCTAAATACTTTCTTATAACTTCTTGATAATTAAGATTGAATCTTTCTGCAAACTAATGTGTTCTCCATTCTAATTCTTCATATTTTTTTCAGAAACTAAATTTAAACAAGTCAATCTGTGCTCTCGTCATTATTTACCTCTTGCCTTTTTTAGGATCAGGCAGACCAGAGGACATGAAAACCAATAGAGAAAATAAGATTCCTTAAAATCAGAGTACGTGAAGTATCAATGCTTGTTGAAACTGAAGATAAAGAGCGGGAATAGGAATAGGTATTGTGGGGATGGATTGTGGTGGAATGACAATTGGTTTAGGATGGCAATAAATGAATGCGCATGAACAAAGCATTGGACAAGAACCAACAGGGACATGATCATTTGTATGATTGAGCCTGGCATTTAGATATCACTTAATTTACCTGACATCTAGCCGATGTTGATGACTTAAAAATAAATTTTATTGTTACTGTGGGTTGTCAGTAAAGCAAAAATTGGCATTTTGATATAATGTATGATATGTGGGGTGTCAATATACCAAAAACTGGCATTTTGATATAACGTATAATATTATAATAAGTTAAACCAAATAGCCTCTAAGGCTAATCATCATCATTGTTAGTAGAAAATGCAACGGACTAGAACAAAAGGGCACATGAAGACGAAGGGGAAAAGATGTACGTTGTCTCAAACTGTTCTGAATCATTTATAGGAAGTGTATAGGCCACATGACTCTCTGAACCCAAGAAAAGGACAGATGACACAACATTAGCATAGTTGGTTGAATTTCTCAAGGTATCAGAAATAAACAAATTTATCAATCACAGTTTCAAATGAAATAAGGGCTACTAATTATACTAGCCTTGTACCTAAATGAAGAACACTATATGACATTAGTAAAAACAAGGAGTAGCATAAAATAACAACATAAGTAAATTAACTACACCCACCACTTCCCTAACTATTTGTGGTCTACATTATAAATTGTCATTCTCCATATGTACATGTTTGAGTGTTACACGAGATATTAAATATGTTTTGAGCATACAAGTTCTTGTTCACATTGGTACGCAGCCTTCTAATTCTGCTTACTTGTCACCTCAAAACATAGATGCACAAAATATTTGAATTAACACCATAATCTCTCAAACAGACTTCCTTTTGTAGTCAAACATGCAAATATTTTTCCTCAACTTCAAACAATGTGATGCAAGCAAAAATTAGGAGAAAGCCTAATTTTTGCAAGCAAAATACATAACTTTCCTAGGTAATAGAAAATACAGAAATATACCCAAAAGGATACAAAATGCAACAAATAAACCAAAAATAACTTCACTTTATAATATAAGAGGACTTACAAACTTTTGACGCTTACAAACGACAAAATAAAGACACCTTAAACACCTAAACTTGCTTTTCTTGGATCGAGAAGAAAGGTACTGATGGGGTGGATACTTGCGGGAAGAAGAATGAGATTAGAAGTCAAGACGAAGTATAGCTCGCAAGCTATAGAGAGGAGAAGAAGGTGAAGGACATAGCTCACAAGCTATTCCAAAGAAAGAAGAAAAACCTCTCAGGTTTTTATCCAAAAATCACATTATATCCAACTCTTTTTAACACTCAAATCAGCCCCTATATATAGGAAGAATGGGGGAAACCAAATAGCCACCCACCTCTATTCAAACCAATGAAAAAGAGAGAAATAGAAGGCCAAGAGACATTCCAAACAACAGCTGAAAAGACATCCCAAATATCAGCCAAATTCATTCCAATCCAGCTTACAAGGGGCGGAACCAGCTGAAACCGAGGAGGCCAGGAAAAGGGGGGCGGAACCCCAATAGGCTTTTCACGGGAACAACAACAGCCAGGGGAAAACCGAGAGGACAAAGGGGAAGGGAAGAGACACAAGTCCACTCCACAATAATGAGCTAAATATAGAAAAATATCTTTTTGATTTTATGAGCTAGGAAGTATATTTAATCTTCCAATTAATGAGCTAAACTTCAGCTCAAGCATTAATGAGCTAACACCAAGTAGATCTCAAAATTTCAGCTCACAACTAGAGAATCCAAAGCGCAACCAAGAGCAGCCAAAGGCCTAAACCGAGAAACAACAATCAGCCCAAAGAACAAAAGATCCAAGATGTTTTGACCCCCCCCCCCCCCCCCCCCCCTGCCTACATCACAATGTATCTTTGGTTAGTCCCCCTTTCCACTTTTTTTGTGTAAGAATTTGAACCCCTAACCTTTTGTAAGAGATAAAAAACAAAATCACTCAACAAAGTGGTTGACTTACTGCTTTTTCTTCTTAATGCTTCCACGGGACTTTTATTTATCTAAAATATTGGTACATCTTCTATCTTCCATTGGATTATAAATCTTATAAAGCCATAAGGGCGGGCGCACACACAAGGCAGCAAAAGTGTTCCCTAGCATGTCACTAATGCCCTTTAAAATGACTTAAATAAGCTCTGAATGCGTGATATGTGGACATAAGAAAAAATGAAAAAAAAAGACCTATATGATAGCCCAATTGAAGTAAAAGGGCTCAGTTGCAGAATCAAGATAATGTCATTAAAGAATTAATTCACTAATTAGTCAGTATCTATAATCAATCACGTATCTAATATTTATTCACATATTAACAATGATGGTAGAAAAGTATCTACTCATAAATGAATAAAGCATGCGCAAAAAAGATTTTCAAAAAAAAAATCTACTAGAAATTAAATATGAATATCATGAATCAGCATATTGGAAAAATCAAAAGTCAATCCGAAAATTTGGAAACATTTAAAACAAATGAGAAAAGAAATAGTAGTTCACCACGTATATAAATGAATATAGGAATTACAACCCTAACTGAACAACAAAATTCAACTCCATCTCCACAAACAAACCATCATATTACATTAGCCTTTCTTGAATAATTCTGCATAAAAAATAACCAACCTTCCCAATTCATTAATTAACAAAGTGAACTTTTGTTACATCAAGGACGAAAGCTCGTATCTTTGTGAAATCCAATTCAGTGCAAGTAGGATCATGTTCAACAAAAAATAGAAAAAGTAATGTTCCCAAAAAGGTGAAATATAATTTAATTGATTCTACACTAAGTTGAATGATAAAATTTAAAAAAAAATTAAGTGCCTCATCAATAGCTTTATGATCATTAGAAACACAGTTTAAGCTCATCCACTTAGAGAGAGTAGTGTTGAATACATTTGGACAAGCAAACCCAACAAGTATAGCATTGTAATGAAGCCTTAAAAATCAAGAACAAACTACTAGATAATGAATCAAAAGGAGAAATATAAAATATCTTCTAATTTTGCAAAATATTCTTAAGGGTTACACCTCAAAGAGCAAAATTAAAAGTATAGACAAAATAAATTTACGAACCTGAGCTAGGAGCTTAGGATAGACGGTATAGTACACATTAGTATAAAAAGACTGAAGTTTTGCATCTAATAAACATATCTTTAAATCATGAATTGTGATTTCACGCCTCTATATTTCTTTTGAAATGGTTGATGGCAGTCTATGAGAGGACATGATAATGGAGTTGTAAATAATAGATGATAAGTAAACATGGAAAACAGAATAGAAAATTCAGTTAGGTCAGACCATCAGTATGCAGAATAAAGGGAAAGTTTAGTGAATGTGACCTACTGACGCATACCATAAGTTCGCTGTCTGTTTCGAGATAAAGAAGAGAAGCCAACTGCTCACCAATAAAAGGCTCCAACTCTTGGCAGTCTCGACTTATCTGAAACCATAAAAATTTACATGAGAAACAAAATCTGTATAGAGAACTACATCATTTGCTTCTTTTGCCTATAAAAGAAAAAAAGATTGAACTCCTCTAAGTTTTGTTTAATGACTACATAGGTCAAACTTGTAACTAATCAATACAAAACAAATAACATAAAATTCTCAGGATACTTCAATAACACAAAGAAAGGTCATTTAGTATAAGAAGAAAATTACAAAATAAAGGTCATTGATAGTACAAATCTAATGTCGAATGTCACATAAGTTCATAAAAAGGAACCACACGACATGATCAAGACAATTACCATAATTTCTTAAAGATCAAAGCATCCATTCAGAAAGTGCATGAACTATTTACTGGTTTACAAGCGTCCTCTCTCATGTGAATTCCGTTTCAATACAACAAAATGCATTCTTGCAAACAGTGTGAAAGAATCCACACCCCCATACTTCCCAATTGAGTATGAAAAAAATGGCAAACATATCGCACAAAACTTGGCTTGAAACACATCACACATATCAAAGAAACAATCAAAAGTCATATGTTTGCAAAAAAAGTCTGCGTGAATGTGTTTGGAGCAAAAAGGACATTACAATCAATTCGTTCGAATATGATGTAAACACGAACAACAGACATGGTATCATGCAAGTTAAGTTGGAAATGCATCACAAAATACCAAACTGCTCAATCGCCGCTCTTTTGCAAAATAGAATACACCGAAGTACCCAAAATATTGAAAATGCCTAAAAAGATCACAAATAATATTTGGATTGCCGCACAAGAAAACTCTGAGAAATTTACCCTCGTGCCAGTCAACGAGACATGCGAATAATAAAGAAAATGCGAGATTGAATTACTTTAAAAAAAACCTATCCTATCAAATCCACATCAGCCCAAATCCATCTAAAATTCTTCCAATTTAACGTCTGTTCAATTTAGCCGCCCGAACCTCACGTCATTAATAAAAAAATGGGGGAATTACATACATGCCACTTTATTACATCTATATTGCATATTTAACATCCAAAACTTAAATATTGCATTCCTACCACCCAAACACTAATTTAACAACAAAAATACAACTCCATCCCAAAAGTCCTCACTCTGTCTCTTCCTATCGCATGCTCTACCCGCGAAACAGCACATGGAAGATCTGACTGTTAGATATGTAAAATAGAAACAACACATGGAAGAACTTTGGAATAGTATTACCAACATTTATCTTTGTTTCTGTAAAAAAAATCAACAGGCTTTTCTCTAGATTTTTCCTCTCTATCGTTGAATTTTAGTGCCGTCGAATTTGTCGAGCAGTTGTTTTTGTTGTTTTGCTTGATGCTTTTATATGTTTTGATACTAAACTTTGCTATGAGTTTTCCTTTTTCAGACTTTGTTGATTCCACGCAAGTTGTGCTGATATTTTTACTAAAGCTAAATTGATCTCTTCCCTATCCCAAGGAGGTAATTTCACTTGCTTTAACTCTTCCACCAAATTTGTCAAAAAATCAACTGAGAGTCTTGGTTCATGCAACTTGCAGCAAGAACTCCCATAGCTCTTCGAACTTGCTTCCATGAAAAAATAATCTTCTTAATCTTCCTCTCTTCCTCATGCGCATAGATGTCAATGGCACAAAATAGCGGGCGCCATGGCGCACGGCGCGGCGCAGCGCACCTGCGGAGCCATGTGTATGGCGCGGCGCAAACGTTCAAAATCGCGCGCACTATTTGCGCTACAGCGCGCCATGGCACATGGTGCACTGCGCAAAATAGCGCGCGCCATTTGTTTTAAAATTTTTTTAATGTAATTATAAATATTTTTTATATTTTTTTAAGATAATATATTTTCTAATTTTTAAATATATTAAAAGTATTAAGATAAATGTTAGATTGCATATTATTATCTTCTTGATGCTATTTACTTTCATTTAAATATATTTTAGTTGTATAAAGATTGACTACTTATTAGATTTGAAATTATGTTGGATTGTTATTTATTTGTATTATCGTTTTTTGCTTGTTATTATGATAGTTTGTCTCTCAATTTAATGACATTTCATATTCATGCTTATTATTTTAAAATTTGAGCCATTTTCAAAATGGCGTGCGCCGCGCCGTGTGCTATTTGCCATGGCTCAAACAGGACCTTTGCGCCATGGTGCGCCATTCGCCGTTAACAAGTATGCTCATGCGGGAAGGAATGACAGAGTGAGGGCTTGTGGAGTCAGAGTAGTATTTTTGTTGTTAAATTAGTGTTGGGTGTTAGGAATGTAATATTTAAGTTTTTTGTGTTAAATATGTAATATAAATATAATAAAATAGCATGTATGTAAATCCCCCTAAAAAAATTTATCTTTAAGAAAATGAAATTAACTCCCTCTCTCCCGCTCTTTGAACCTCTAACTCATTGCTACAAAATCACATAGTTCGCCCCTATTTCCTCATGCACTCTCCAGCCCTTCTATATTTTGATGCCCTCACCTCTTTTTCTTTAGCCAGAACCGCATGCAGTCCCCTATTTCTCATGGTAGCCCATGATGTAGGAAGCGAAGACTTGGGCTTCTCTATGCACTCCTCCAAACAGTTCCTTCATCTCCCACAAATCCTCTTGCCCTAGTTTCCTCTCTTCTCTCACACAAACCCATCCTGCAACTCCAATGCCAACATGCACCCTCTAACCTCCAAGCTCCAACCCATCTCCAAGCCCCTGATGCCTACTCCATCGTTCCCACTCGCTCTCAACTGTTGGTGCTCATGAACTCCTCCAAACAGTTCGCAGCTTGCTAGTCACCCGCGCTATATTTGAGATCATGTAAGACCCTCTCCCTTCTACCTCTACTCAACTAACCCTCATGTCTCTCATATTTGGACGTTTTTTTCGTAAGCAAACTATCTTCCTTCTTGGAAACATTTGGTTGGCAGAAGAGGTGAGCAAAAAAAACATTTGTAATAGTTTACAACAACATCAAGCCTTTATCCCACTACGTGGGGTCGGCTACATGAATCCTTTTTCTCCATTGTGTCCTATTAAAAGTCAAATTCTTGTTTAAATCTAATAAAGAAAGGTCATTCCTAATATTTTTTAACCAAGTCTTTTTAGGTCTACCCCTACCTTTCTTAACACAAGTTAAATCTAATACCTCTACTCTCCTAACCGGGTCATCGTAAGGCAGCCTTTTTATGTGACCAAACCATCTAAGGCGACTCTCTCTAATCTTATCTTCTACTGGGGCTACTCCAACCTTTTCACGTATATGCTCATTTCGTATCCTATCTCTAAGGGTAAAGCCACTCATCCACCTGAGCATCCTCATCTTTGTCACACTTAACTTAGTATTATGCTTCTCTTTTAATGGCCAACATTCGGCACCATAAAGCATTGCAAGCCTCACTACCATCTTATAGAATTTTTCCTTAAGTTTGAGGGGTACATTTCTATCACATAACAAGCCCGATGCATTCCTCCACTTCAACCATCCAACTTGAATTCTGTTGATAATATCCCCATCTATTTCACCATCACTCTGAACAATAGATCCAAGATATCTAAAACGTGCACTCTTATTAATGACTTGATCGCCCAAAGTCACAATCCCCTCACTAGGTCTATTACTACTAAAATTACACTCCATATATTCCGTTTTAGATCTACTATAGGGCTAAAACCTTTAGACTCTAAGGTTGAACTCCATAATTCAAGTTTACCTTCAACTCCCTCTCTAGTCTTATCAACAAGAAGAATATCATCAGCAAAAAAGCATACACCATGGTACATCCTCTTGCAAATGTCTAGTGAGAACATCCATGAGTAAAGCAAAAAGATATGGGCTTAAGGCTGATCCTTGATGTAACCCAACCGAAATAGGGAAATACTTGATCAAACCACCTTGTGTTTGAACACAAGTAATAGCTCTTGCATACATATCTTTAATGATTTGAATATAAGCATTATTGACTCCTTTCTTTTCAAGAACTCTCCATAACACTTCTCTTGGAACTTTATCATATGCTTTTTCTAAATCAATAAATATCATATGTAGATCCTCCTTATTTTCTCTATATTTCTCCATCAAACCTCTTAATAAATGTATGGCTTCCATAGTCGACCTACCCGGCATGAATCCAAATTGATTTTGAGAAACATTAGTATTACGCCGCAACCTATGCTCCATAACTCGCTCCCATAGTTTTAAAGTATGACACATTAACTTAATTCCTCTGTAATTCGTACAATCTTGTGCATCACCTTTATTCTTAAAAGTAGGAATTAACACACTCATTCTCTACTCATCTGGCATCTTCTTAGTCTTCAAAATAGTATTAAAAAGTTTAGTAAGCCAAGAAATTCCTTCATCTCCTAAGCATTTCCACACCTCTATTGGAATATCATCAGGTCCAACAGCTTTACCACCCTTCATTTTTTTTAAAGCCTCTCTAACTTCGGTTTTATTAATACGCCGATAAAAATAAAAATCTTTATTTTCATTTAGGGTGCTAAGGTCACTATAGTCAATCTTATTTTCACAATCTTCATTAAAAAGTTTAGCAAAATATCTCATCCACCTTTGTTGAATATCATCTTCTAAGAAAAGTATTTTTTGATCTTCATCCGTAATACACTTCACTTAAACTAAATCCTTACTACTCATATCTCTTTGTTTGGCTAACTTATACATATATCTTTCTCCCTCCTTAATATTTAATCTATTATATAAATCATTAAAAGCTAATGTCTTTGCATCGCATATTGCTTTCTTAGAATCCTTACGAGTCACTTTATATATTTCTCAATTATCAGAATTTTTAAAATTAAACCAATTTTTATAACAAGTTTTCTTATTTTTAATCTTTTATTGCACAATTGAATTCCACCACCAACTATTTTTACTATTAGGAGTTTTTCTCTTTGAGACTCCAAGCACATCTTTTGCAATATTCTTAATATCACTAGTCACTTTTTCCCACATAACATTAGCATCCACATGTACAGACAAAATCTTAAGATCTAAAATCTTACTCTCAAAAATATTTTTGTTAATATTCTTTAAATGCCCCCATCTAATCCTAGAAAAATATTTTACTTTATTTTTTATTTTATGCCCCTTTATCTTAAAGTCCAAAACTAATAATCGATGTTGGGTATATAAATTTTCACTCGGAATAACTTTACAATCTTTGCAATCTAAACGATTTAATTTTCTAATAAGAAAATAGTCCATCTGGGTTGTACTATATCCATTTTTATAAGTGATGAGATGCTCATTCCTTTTCTTAAATAAGGTATTAGCAATTGAAAAATCATAAGCTAAACAAAAATCTAATATGGTATTGCCACATTCATTCGTCGTTCCAAATCCATGGCCACCATGAATGCTTTTAAAATCATCTACCTCTCTACCAACATGTCCATTTAAATCTCCTCCAATAAAAACTCTTTCTTCAAGAGGTATCTTTTGTATTAATTCTTCTAAGTCATTCCAAAAATTTAATTTAGAACTCATATCCAAACCTACTTGAGGAGCATAAGCACTTATAATATTAACAATCTTATCATCAACAACAATCTTTAAAGCTATAATTCTATCTCCAAACCTATTAATTTTATAACATTATCCTTTAAACTTTTATCTATAATAACACCTACCCCATTTCTAGTACGACTCCTACCCGAATACCAAAGTTTAAATCCTAAACTATCAATTTCCTTAGCCTTCTCTCCAACCCACTTAGTTTCCTGAATGCACAAAATATTTAACTTTCTATGAATCATAATATCTATTAATTCCATTAATTTTCCTGTAATAGTTTCTTTGTAATAAATTTAAAGAGTACTTCACACAACTGCCTCCCGAAATATCCAGGAACTCCACCTAACAACCACCTTCTCCAACCTACCTCTTTGACCACTACAACTAAGCTCACATTTTATTTTCCTGGCGCTAGAGATTATTTCATCAAGCAGCAAAGAATACCTCGTATTTTGGAACTCACCTTGCATGCTATAAATTTGATAAAGGCCAAAATTATAGGCTCTATTTCTAATTAAGGTATTGACTTTGGTAATGAAAATCAAATAGTGGTAAAGCATGTTAACTATAGCCCTCTTGCAATAACCATCAATGCTAACATATCAAATCATACGCTCATAACATATTATCGTAATTTACTTCTTATGAACTTAAGCCATCATCATCCAAAATCCAATCTCCTACAATCTTCCCAAACCAACAACATGCATGCCGTGTTTCTCATCATTCTCTCTAAAGCAAGAAAGTAATTGTGGATTAGGCTTGCCGTAAAATTCATGAATGCCTATTTGCACGTACAAAGATAAAAATATAAAAGGAAAGCTCGTTGTTCCACAATATAAGCACACATGCACATTATTCCAATGCGGCGAGAAAATTTGTATATAAGTACTCATTCACATTGCTTCAACGCTATAAGGAATTCATATATATGTCTCATGCAAGTATTGAAGACTTGTGCACTCTTTTTAAGCGTGATGGTTTAAAGACTGGTGCGTCATCTCGACACGGTAAGGAGGCTCCATCATGCACCTCTTTTATTCAAGTATGCGTAGCCCATGCAACATTTTTAAGGGGGAAAAGCATAGCACTCCTTGTAAATATGCTTTATGCAAGGGAAATGTCATGAGGCTGCTGAAATTTACAATGAATGAGACTTAAAAAGAACAAGTTGAAGATTACTCAAGATACCAACGCAACACAAAAGTAAAAATAAATGAACCAAACATAAACATAAGAGTTACAAGAAATTTGAAAGCCGCTCCCAAGCGATGAACAAAACCTCATCATTGTCTACAAAACAATCATAAAACACATAAATCTCATAACACAGTGGATTGAATAAACTTAAATGAAAAACTGAATTGAACAACCCCTTATTTATTGGAAGAGAAAGATTCCTTGCGGGGCTCATCTAGAGTAAAATACAAAATATAAAACAAAAAAAAATTCAAAACACAAAAAAGAATCTTATAGACAAAAATCGTTATAAGATCCGTAATATTAGCAGGAAAGCAAACAAAAGGCAATCTTTTAAAATTCAAAATTAAAGTCATCATTGAACGATGCACTCAAGCAGGCCGATATTAACAACAATTTTAGGATTTGGATTAAAATTTTTGGTGTAAAATTTACAACCTTACACTTAAAGCGGATGGTGAGAGGAATGATAACAAGCTTGATCAAGATTGCATGGCTCCATCGTCCTCGACTGTCATGATCCCTACTCTATTTACTGAGAAGACATAATCAACCCAACTTGACCACAGGATCCTTGTCGACAATCATGGATTGCTTCGCTCAATTAGACCTGAAGTGGACGTTTATCTAAGGGGAGAAATTATAATTAACCTTAGCTAACAGAGAACTTTCTACCCTATCAAGTATACTCTATGATTCATCACTCGAAGGTTTGGAGCTATTGGGAAACATTTGAGCTATGGACAAGATTGTAATTTAGAGGTACCATTTCATGGCAAAACCATTTAGTCAAAGAGCATCATTCATAACTGTTTATCTGTGGTGTTGTTTAGCGACAAAACCACCAGTTAGAGGATACATGTCTCATCTTTGCTAACAAAAGATCGTTTGAAAATGAATATTAGCGATACGTTAAACAAAATATTTGCTCTTTGTGAGTTGAAGTTATTTCTAAATTTATCCTCCTTGAGCAGAGGATATGGATTTTTCTTTAAGCTTGTTATTGATTAAATTCAATTTAAATCTTTAAATTTTGATAAATATCAGGTTTGTAGCTTTTATCAAAATGTAGGCCCTGAATAAGTAACATCATAATTGGAGAGCATTTTTGAAAATTAAGTAATCCTCTTTGGTTGATATTTTATGTCAACACAACTATCGTCGAAGTGTTTGAGCCTTTTTATCTTATCATTAAACTTGTCAACTTTGTTTATATACTAACAGAGGATCGGGCTCGAAATGAATTATTTATTTTAATTCACACAGCATTCTCAGATTTTAAATTTAGGAGTTTGATGTATATATCAAAGGCAATGTGAATGTGTTTCATTTAAAAAAAAGGATTAATTTGACTTGCTTTTGACCCCTCATAGCATTCTGGAATGTTATATCAAGCATTTAACACACTCGCCATAGCACATGTGGTATTTAAAATTCTTTTTGAATGGTGTGCATGCTTTTTAGTGAGTTTACTAGATACGCGTATTTTCTTTTTAGTGCCTTTCATGATGTAATTGCATATATTTTAGTGCATTTGCATAATATCCTTACACTTATTTTAGTGTATTTTCACAGTGCCCTTGTATTTATTTCAGTGCATTTTGCATAATGCACTTGTAAGAATTTGTAAGTATTTCAATAAATTTGCATAAGGATCTTACATATATTTCTAGTGCATTTACATAACATATCTGCACTCTTTCAATATACTTGCATGCTTCTCAGAGCAATGACATGCTTTGATACAGTAATATGCTGCTTAAAATTATTGCATGCTTGACGAGAAAACAACATGCTTCTTAAAATAATATCACATTTCTAGAAGCTATTGCAAGCATCTTGATCTATGATGCACAGACACGGACACGGCGACACAGATACGACACGACATGGACACGGGACACGTCAATTATTGAAAATATAGGACATTGACACGGGTTGGACATGGTATTATAGTTTTTATATTTAAAAAATAGTGTATAAAAATTAAATAAGTATAATTTTAAAAATAATTTGAAAATAATAAGTCATTTAACTAAAATTTGTGCTTAAAATGATTAGTATTAGGATGTTGAGAGTTAGGCGTCGATGCCGTTTATCAGTCACCGAGAGAGGAGATAAAAATACATTCATTGCCAAAAAGAAATGAACATGAGAATATTCAATGATTGGATATTAAGTGCGGACATTGATTTGGTGTTGTGGATATGAAATAAGAAATTTAGTTTAAATGCCGCCAAATACAACAAATTATATTTAAAAAAATTCATAAAATATTTAAGATACGCGTGTCGGACACGTGTGTCCAATTTTTATTTAATATTTTTTAATCGGACACGTTTTCGGCGTGTTCGACACGTGTCGGACGAGTGTCGTGTCGAATACGATGTCGGACACTGAATATGAGAATATTCGATGATTGGGTATTAAGTGCAGACGTTGATTTGGTGTTGTGGATATGAAATAAGAATTTTAGTTTAAATACCGTCAAATACAAGAAATTATATTTAAAAAAATTCATAAAATACACGCGTGTCAATTTTTATTTAATATTTTTTAATCGAACATGTTTTCGGTGTGTCCGACATGTGTCGACGAGTGTCGTGTCGAGTACGGTGTCGGGCACTGCACGCTTCTTTGAGGAGAAGTGTCGGTACATCATAGGTCTTGATGTATGATCACACTTTTCTATACGATAACTCACATCCAAAGGTTGCGTGCTCGAATTTGGAAACTCCATTTTAGAGCATGCAAGATTTAAAATACCTAAATTTTTATTTTTTGTGCAAAATGTGTCATTTAACAATATGCATTATTCCAATTTTTAGATTAAAGCCTGCCTTCTATTCACTTGCATGTGGATATTGCATATTTGGTGGCAAGCAACCAAATTCATTATATACTCCCTATGAACCCTGTATTTTCGTTCAATGTTTACATTTTATTCTCTTATCACCATATTGCATATTAGGTATTTAATTTTACACATTTATTGCATATTGGTAGCATTTTGCTTAGTTTTAAGTTCCCTATAGTGCTTATTTATTAAGTTAAATCAGTCAGCATTCCGACAACCCCCCTACGTCGCCCACCCAATGGGGGTATCTACAAGGACATTGGGTAAAACCACCACACAAAGAATTGCGTGTATAGTTAATGTTTCGGCGTGCGATATTGAGAAAACGAGAGGGAAAGCAAACGGTTCCTGCATGCGTATATAAGAAACAAAAGGTTGTGTCTGTTTGGAGAGTGAATGGTTGTGTTGCTTGGGAGCAAATCATGATTGAGGTGGGGTCATTGGTCAACAATCATGTTCCATGAGAATTAATTTGGGAAGCTTTAAAAAAAAGGTGCAAGCCAAAGATATATTGAAGTTATTAAATAGATATAATGGACTACAAATTAGCATTAAAAGTAGCTTTAGGGAGAACAAAGAATTTTCAATTATGACAAGTTTACAACAAGTAAAATGAGTCCACATCTTTTAATTTGATTTTGGAGATGCTAACAAAAAAATATTCAAAAGTACTTTGGTATATGCTTTTTGTGAAAGGCATAGTAGTAATCGGTAAGATATCTGTTGAAATAAGTAAGAACTTAAAAAAAGAAATAAAAAATGTTTAGAAGATAATATTAAGAATTAATAAAAAACACGACTATTTCAATTTTAGAGGATATATTAACAATTGTAAATTAATAACATTAAAAGATAAAGTGATATATAGGTGTGATAGATATAAGTATATTGGATTTCTTATGCAAAAGAGTTTTAGATATAAATGAATATAAAACTTATTGAGTTCATACTATATGGTCAAAATGGATATGTGCTTGACCATATTATTAATAAGATGAGATTATGGAGAGTTAAGGTAAATTTAAAAAAATTGCAATTAGTTTAGCAATATTACATGAATTTGAATAATGGCTAGTAAGAAAATCATTGATAGCTAAGTTGACCGCAACAAGAAATGAGAATATTAAGATGAATGTATGGAAAAATTAAAAAAGATAAATTAAGAAATGATTATGTTAGAGGAAGGGTTAAATAAATATCTATTGAAGATAAAAGTAGTTGAAAATAAAATTAGATGGTTTCAACATGCATAATAAATGATAGTGAAATTCGCCCAATATATAGATAGATAAGATCAATGCAGGGACATTAAGGAGGAGAAAGGGTCGATCATATCATGTTCAAAATGATTTACAAAGATTAGTTAACATCATGGGCTACATTATGTTGAACCAAAAAAAAAGAGTATTCATAAAGCCAAACCTAAAGAGTTGGGATAAGACTACTAATAATAATGATTATGATGATGAGGGAGTATGTCAACACAATATTATTGTATCTGTATCAAGCTTGTTGTGAATCTCTAAAAAAGTGGGGTTAATTGTTTTGCGCATTGTTTTCAAGTTGGACATGCATGCCAATAGGGCATAAAAGCAATGGCAGACATCAGACAAACAATGAACAATCTGCTTTAACTGAGAAATTATTGGAAATATGTGATAAAATTGAGGGTGGTATTCTTTAGCATGTGAAGGTAATTTCAGAATTTGTTACTGCCTTCTATAAATTATGGTGGAATTTATATTGTCCTTAAGCTTTGTTTAATTGGTGACTACTGGCACACCCAAATGTCACATAATACAAATAGAAAAATGATCAGAAATGCCCACTGCACTAATCTGTCAATATATGTACAACTGAATTAACACTGTAGAATGAAGAATCATAAAGCCATTCCCATATAGTTGGGAAAAAGCTAATGATAATGTTAACAACAATTATTTCTCAAACATATTCCTTGATCCGAAAAAAAAAAAACTAACTGATGAAAATTTAATTTCTAGTTATGTGGATAACAAAAACCTACTATAAAGTCTATAATAAATATATATGTTATCTTGCTGCGTGTATTAACTGTACATATGCAGATTGTAAAGTGGACGGCGAGATGAATGAGGAATGAACTCAAATTGACAGTGACAACATACATAAACACCTGAAGATGGATTTACACTCAAAGCATCCAAGGATTTATAAAATGTTAAATTTCGAAAAACAATCTCATGATGGATATTTATATCCAATTTTACAATGCTGCGTTTCTAGAACCTTCTACTGAAAAGTTAAAAGAAGAAACCAAGCAACTGCATCAACAAAGCTCCCATTATAATAATGCAGTCATCTAGAGCATCATACCTTCACTGGTAGGTTTTCATTGTAGGGATTCCTCAAATGATGGGTCTTATTGAAAGACAATTCACACAGCTGAAAAAAGGGCCAGGAGATCATTTTCAAAAACTGAAAACCTGATGTTAAATACCATTGAAAAAACTCACAATGCCAAAAAAAGGGCATTAAACGTAATTAATCAAATTCAACTTGCAGCAAATAGGGATAAAAAAGTCAAAAAATAAGACATCAATTAATATTTATCTCCTCAACTCTGCGTCAACCAGAGTAGAGAATAACTTAATCTGGTACACTACAAAATGAGACAAGATGACGTGTCAAGCCATAAATCGAGCTCTGAAGTACAAGCTGTTAAGTCGTGTTTTGAAGCACGTGCTCTCTTTCTCAAACGTACCTTAGATTTCCAAGTGCACATAATCTAAACTCAGTTCAATTTAAGCTTAGGGAGTTGTATAATTAACAGGCTTTCAAAGTCATACATAACAACAATATAGCAAGCACTTCTTGGGTGAAGTTCAAGGCGATAAACCATTCGCCCAAGAAGTATAGCGCTTTTTTTTTTTTTGTTTGTTTTTCTTTGCTGTTGTTGTTGGGGCTGGAAAAGGCATAATATTCTGATCAGCTCAAGGATAACTAATTTAGCCCTAATGGATAGAAAAGAGGAGCTTGATGTAATTATCCTACTAAGTGTTCGAAGTTAAGTCTCAATCTGTGTAATCTCCGAAGCAAACACAAGGCCCTTGATAGTCATGGATTTAGCCATCAGCTAAGGAATGAATATCAAGGTGCATGGAATTCCAGGACTAGAGTTGGCGACTGAAAATCACAAAATCAATTTCCTACAATGCCTAGTTGATACCACAAGTAGTGGAATTTTATACACTTCGTATTCTATACCATTCTATCCACTATAAGAATTTCAAAAAATCTACCTCGCATGATAGCCAAATTTTATACCACATGATGATGAGGGAGTATGCAAGTGCTTATCCGCAAATTTGCACGGTGCATTCTCACACTTTTCAATGAACTTGTGCACTCATTCATATGACTACACATGCAATTGCATGCATTTCGGTGCATATGCATAGTGCGTTTGCATGCCTTTCAATATACATTATTTCTTGAATTTTCATATTTTTTTAATAAAAGCATGCTTTTTGAAGAAATTGCATGCTCTTTGAGGCACCTACGTACTTCTCAATCTAATGACATGCTTATTGAAATGGATACACACTCCTCAAGATGATAACACCCTTACTCATGTGGAGACATGCTTCTCGAGTCGATAGCACACTTTTCAAAGCAATAACATGCTCCTTAAGTCAGTGACACGCTTCTTGAAGTGTGTGGCATGCTTCTCAAGGCAACAACATACTTGTCGAGGTGACTATACACTTCTCGAGGTGGCTATACACTTCTTGAGACATCATGATTAAATCTTAAAAATTGCATTTTTAATGTGTACGAGATTTAAAATATATATAAATATATTCTTATTTTATCACTCAATGGGTGTTTATCATTAAATGCGTGCAATATTTTAAATGTTCAAATTTTGATCATTTATACGAGCATTGATATCATGGGTGGATCCCCCTTAAGCACGCGCGGGGGGAGGGTGGGGCAATTTCTCCACCTAAAAAAATTAAAAAATTTGTTACTATATGATTTTTTTGGTAATTTGTCCCTCATCATCTATTTTTTAGTCATTATTACAAGGGTTTTTAGGCAATTGCCACCCTAAAAGTTTTAAAATATTATGGTCTTTTAGGCAATTGCCCCATAGCATAATTAAACACATTGTGTAGAGGAGTTATTGTTAGGAAATGATGAACCAAATACAAAGAGAATTAATCATTTTATTTATTAATTTGAATTCCAAAAATATCCTTACAACCAAAAATTTTTAAGTCGAACCCCACCAAGAGGCACTGCCCCCATGAACCCGCGACATATCTGCAAAGCATGCGACGATCAAGGATATGAACAAATAGGGGTCGAGCAAAATTCAAGGCAACTTCAACATACAATTTGTAGAAATTGAATAATTAATCATCTTTAGCGACCATTATCTTTTTGTCTCTTTTTTTTGTCGCTATTGACCCATTTTTTGTAGCAAAAGGTCGAGCCAAATTTGAGGCAACACCAACAGTTACTTATAAGTTTGCCCCCTCTGAAAATTAAGGTTGGGTCTGCCCCTGATTAAGCTTATCAAGCAACGAGCTTGAGCCTATACTCGAACGAGCTCGAGCTCGAGCTCGAGCTCGAGCTCAAGCTTGACTCGGCTCGAAAGCTCTTTGAGCCGCACAATTAAATTAAAATGTATTTAATAATTATTTTAAATTAGCATTATATAATATATTTTAATAATTTAAAATTAATTCTACAACAACAACATCAAGCCTTTATCCCACTACGTAAGGTCGGCTACATGAATCCTTTTTCTTCATTATGACCTATTAAAAGTCAAATTCTCGTTTAAATCTAATAAATAAATATTAGTTTTAATATTTTCTAACCAAGTCTTTTTAGGTCTGCCTCTACCTCTCTTAACATAAATCAAATCTAATACCTCTACTATCCTAATTGGATCATTCGAAGGCCATCGTTTTATGTGACCAAACCATCTAAGGTGACTCTGATGTAATATAATGAAGATGAAACAAGAATTGCTTATACGAAATTAATAAAATGTGAACGTTGCTCGGCTAAACATAAACAGATGCATATTCAAGTTAGATCTTACGAAATTCCACGGAAGGACTAAGTAATGACAAGTTATTACAATAGAGATTAATAGGAAACTCGCAAAATTACATCATCAAATAAATGAGTAGAGCAAATGGCACGTAACAAAATCCACAGTTTAAAATTTAGATCATTCACCTTGGGATCCCTCATTTACACTCTTGATGATGATCGGCTTAGTGGAAGAAGGTGGCAAGCAAGCTTAGGGATGCCACTAATAGACACATGATGCCAAGGGGGCTAGTCGCCGGGGAAGGAGCCAGAGTTGGAGGAACGGGTGATCTTCCGGTGATCTTCCACTCTTTAATAAGTCTTTGCTCGTCGAAGACGTCCACCATGTGTGGGAAGATACGATCAATGTATTCCTTGACGGTGCTCTCGGATCCGAATCCGAGGTCAAAGAATGGTGACCGGATGACGTAAATCTCCCCTTGAGAATTGAGAATAAGCCCATGATCAACTTCCGGATCCGCCATTCATGATCATGAACGAACTTGGTGTGTAATGGGGGAGTAGAGGTGGAGGAGCCGCCACCTAGGAGAGGTGGCCAAGAGGAGTAGGAGGAAGGCGGGTGGGATCTCGGGTAGGAATAGGTGGAGAGGGGAGGGAGGGGGCAGCTAGGTCTAGGTTAGGGTTATGAGTAATTATGAGAAATCTGAAATTAATTTCAGATTAAGTGAAATCGGAGGGAAAGAATTTGAATTTGAATTCAAACTCCAAATTGGGTTGGGGGATTAAGAGGAAAAACCAAAAGTAGAGCCCCCTCTAGGGTCGGCGGCATTAAAAGAGGGAAAGGAGGTTGGGGAGGGAGTTAAGGATTTCCTAATTTATCTTAGCAAATTAGGGATGAGGAATTCAAATCCAATTTAATTTAAAATTAAATTGAATCTCATTTGAAACTTTTCTAATTTGGCTTTTGGCAAATTTGGAAACTTTTTGAAACTCAATTTGAATTTCAAATTTTTAAAATATTGGGGAGGGGGCCGGCGGTTGAATTAGGGAAAGGGATGGTGGAGGAGGGGAGGCTTTTGGCCGGTGGTTGGGCGGCCAAGAAGGCTGGCAGGATGGGGTGGGGCTCGGGTTTTGGGATGAAGGAAAGGGGATTTGGTTAGGGAAGGCCGGCGGGTGATTGGTTAGGAGATGAAGTGTATGTAAGGGAAGAAGAAAAGATCGGGGCCGCGAACCTTGGAATCCTCCGACGGTTGACGGGTCTTGCTCTCCCCCACCTCGGGTCTCTCCTCTCATGAACTCACTTAGAGATCAAACAAAGAACATGAAATTTCATTCGATAATCATCATCAAATACAATGCAAGAGGCCTCCTATAAATAGGCTCAAATGAAAGAAAACAGAAAAGACTAAAGTGCCCTCGGGCTACAACATAGACTCAACTCCCCATAGGAGTAAAATGGGAAAACTCAAATGCAAAATAAAACATACAACATAAAATACATAAAAAAAATACAAGCTCTGAATTGTAGCCGTCGATCCACGACGGCGTCGATGATACACATGTCGAAATCTCTGACTGATGTCCTCATCAGACTCTCTCTAATCTTATCTTCTACTGGAGCTACTCCAACATTTTCACGTATATGCTCATTTCGTATCATATCTCTAAGGGTAAAACCACTCATCCACATGAGCATCCTCATCTCTACCACACTTAACTTACTATTATGCTTCTCTTTTAATGGCCAACATTCAGTACCAAAAAGCATTGCAGGCCTCACCACTATCTTATAGAATTTTCCCTTAAGTTTGAGGGGCACTTTTTTATCCCACAACAAGCCTGATGCATTCCTCCACTTTAACCATCCAACTTGAATTCAGCTGATAATATCTCCATCTATTTCACCATCACTCTGAACAATAAATCTAATATACATAAAATGTGTACTCTTATTAATGACTTAATCGCCCAAAATCACAATCCCCTCACTATGTCTATTACTATTAAAATTACACTCCATCTATTCCGTTTTAGATCTACTCAAGCGAAAACCTTTAGACTCTAAGGTTGACCTCCATAATTCAAGTTTACCTTCAACTCCTTCTCTAGTCTTATCAAAAAGAAGAATATCATCAGCAAAAAACATATACCAAGGTACATCCTCTTGCAAAGGTCTAATGAGAACATCCATGACTAAAGCAAAAAGATATGAGCTTAAGGATGATCCTTGATGTAACCCAACCGAAATAGGGAAATACTTGGTCAAACCACCTTGTGTTTGAACACAAGTAATAGCTCCAACATACATATCTTTAATTATTTGAATATAAGTGGTATTAACTCCTTTCATTTCAAGAACTCTCCATAGCACTTCTCTTGGAACTTTATCATATGCTTATTCTAAATCAATAAATATCATAGGTAGATCCTCTTTATTTTCTTTATATTTCTCCATCAAACCGCTTAATAAATGTATGGCTTCCATAATCGGCCTACCCGGCATGAATCCAAATTGATTTTGAGAAACATTAGTATCATGCCGCAACCTATGCTCCATAACTCGCTCACATAGATTTAAAGTATGACACATTAACTTAATTCCTCTATAATTTGCACAATTTTGTGCATCACCTTTATTCTTAAAAATATGAATTAACACACCCATTCTTCACTCATCTGGCATCTTTTTAGTCTTCAAAACAGTATTAAAAAGTTTAGTAAGCCAAGAAATTCCTTCTTCTCCTAAGCATTTTTACACCTCTATTGGAATATCATCAGCTCCAACAGCTTTTTCACCCTTTATTTTCTTTAAAGCCTCTTTAACTTCGATTTACTAATACGCCGATAAAAACAGAAATCTTTATTTTTATTTAAGGTGCTAAGGTCACTACAGTCAATAGATCTTACCAATTGAGTTGAACTTAAGCTTTATAAACGAGCTCGAGCAATCGAGTTGAGCTCGAGTCTATGAATTTTTAACGAGTTGAGCTCGAGCTTAGTAAACAAGCTCGAGCTCAATATCAACTAAATAAGCTTAGCTTGATTAGGCAGATACTCGACTTGACTCGTTTACACTCTTATGTGCGGGTCTTTGTATACTTGCTTCGTCCCATGTCAATACAAATTTCGACAGTCTCCCAATGTCTGACAAGCATCATCAGGAGTGCTAGATAGTCCCACCATGCAAAAAAAGCGTGTATAAACGATGTCGTGAGATACTATTTCATCAAGTCAAGAAAGACATGGGTCCTTGCGTACCTACTCAATCCTCTGTATATACAAATTTTGGCAACCTTCAGGCATCTTCCGCATGTAGGAGGACATTATCGAGAGTGTTAGGCCAACCCATCATGCCAAGAAAAGTATGTATATGGGTATTGTCGTGAGACACCAAGGACAGAGTCTTCTATCCCATCATGCCAAAAAAATCATATATGGGTCTTCATGTAACTCGTAATATTTCCTAGCTGCTTCAAGAAAAGCACACATGGGCACTTAAAATTTCTCCCCCGTGCTAATAAAAGTGTGTAAAGCGCCTACTTGTTGCACACAAGCATCATAAGTGTCGTGTACGAGTTTTCCCAATCAAGTTAAAAAAGTGTGTATGGGTTCCACTCATAACACCGCGCGGATTGCCAATGGTGTTTAGTTTTTTTTTTTTTTTAGTTTGTGAGTTCATAACTTTGTGTGCAAGGTGTCGATGACGGGATGACAAGGGTGAGAACATAATTTCTCTCATTTTCTATAGATTTTTCTCCCTTTATTTTGGGTTTCCTTCATTTTTATAACTTTTTTCTTCTTTGTTGTTTTTTCCTCTCTTTCTAGAGAGAAAGAGGAGAGAGGGTGCAGAGAGAAAGGGAATTATATATATATATATATACACACACACACACACATTGATTAATATACATCTTTTTAATGAAATAAAACCCAAAGAGACAAAATAGATGTGAATCAACCATTGGTACAATTCACCATTCCTTGTGAAATTGATTCTTGTGTTGTCACCTCGCAAACAGGCAAATTAGGGGTGTCAAAATGGGTATTTGGGTCAAGTTCAGGTCGAACCCGGAATTGACTCGGATCCAAATTGGTTGACTCAAACACAATCCGATTTTGTAAACAGGTCAAAATGTCTGACCCGGACCCGACCCACACGGGTTACCGAGTTGACCCGACCCGACCCGCTAACCCAAAATACGCAGTAGTCTGTGAAGGGAGCAAAAGCGGTGGATGGGGTGCGAACGCAAGCACGGGAGGGCGAGCGCAACGAGGACGAGTTCAGCATGAGAGCAGTGCAGGAGCGGGAGGGTGAGTGCGGTGCAGGCGAATGCGGCATGGGCGCAAGTCCGGGTGCACAGTATTAGGCGCTTGAGGGCGAAGTGAGCGCGGCCTGCGAGCGTTAGCAAGCGCGAGAGAGCAATGTGGAACGATTTGCCTCAAGTGTGGGTCCGGGTGTACAGGCTCAGATGCGGGAGAGCAAGGGTTGATTCGGGTCACCTTCACGTTTCCGGGTCAACCCGAACTGGGGGTAAGAATCTCAAACTTGAACCCGACTCATATGGCAAACGGGTTGACCCGAATCCAAATTTTTTGGGTCGGGTCCGGCTCGAGTTTTGAGTCAGGTCAAATTTTGACACCCCTAGGCCAAATAATGTGCTTAGGCTCGCACAATAACCCATGCATTATGTCTGCATTTCTACGCAATATGTTTCTTGTGTATATGCTCACACATTTTTGATGCTATGTCAATGCAATATGTTTTAAACTAACAACGTTGGAGTGAATTTATGCAACATCGCGTGCGTAGTCCATCATAGTCTATCATTTACGCAACATCTTTCTTGGTAATTTTGATATTTCAAACTCATCAGGTTAGTCTATTTCGCGAACAAACGATGTTTGAATAATTTTAACTGCCACTGAGGCATTTAAAGCTCGCAACACACGACATCACATCAATCAATCGTCATTATCATCACACTCACTCGAATCAACTGTGGAATATATATGGAGGTCAAAAATGGATACTATGGAGATTTGGATATCACTTATTTATTTCAATGGATGATTGCCTTCATCTATGACAGCAGCATCACAAGATCATTAAGATTTATAATCAATTGAGCAAGACTGATTGTGTCCTAGGTTTTTTTGTTAGAAAAATATTCCAATGTTAGTGTGGCAGTCAGGTGAGGAATATATGACTGAAGAAATCAGTAATACGGTAGTACAGTGACCCATTCAGAACTCAACTGATGCTGGAAATTAAACTCAAGGACCTGGATTTAAAGATCGAACATGAGCTTGAGACCCCTAGGAGAAAAATGAAAACAATAAACCCATGGACCTATCGGCAAAGAACTCCAAACCTCATAGACTTCCAATTAATATATTGAAGAAAATGTTGCATAATATTTTAGAAGAAGAGATGCAATTCCAAAGATTCAAAATTAAGGTAGATTGGATATTATACCTTCAGCCATTTGACCGAGAAGTTCCGACCATAGTGAGCTGTTCCATGTGCATATTTCCAATTGCCTCCACCAATAAATCCACCAATTTTAGAAGTCATCTTTGCACAACCCTTTTAAATCAAAAAACATGAATTAAACGTTGAACCTAAGAATTGCTCTGACATTTGAATGTCCAATAAAATATCAAATCTTTTGCACTTGATTCCAAATTCATTAATGAACCCAATGATGGTGGGGTGTTTAAGGTACAGTATCCCATCACCATGCCTACCTGGAAATGCCGAGTCCGGTTGATTGAGAATATCAAAATAACGTTCTCTGTGGACTCAAATGCTTCATTAAGTTTAGCTTCATTACTCCTTTGGGTTGCCCAAACACCTTGCTGAACAGAAATTTCCAAGTTTTCACGATTGCAACTTTTAACAATAAAGTACCTAGTTTACCACATTTGAAAACGAAAAGGGTTTCTTAGAAACACATTGCAAGCGCCCCAAAAATCCATCAAATGAACTTCCAAAACAGGAAGAAAAAAAATTTTGCTTGAAATAACTCTTAATTGAAGGTTGTATGAAGCACTCAAAAAATGCCACTAAGAGAACCAACAAGTTAGTTAAGTTAAAAGATGCCAATGGCCTACATCATGAGAAACCGAGAAAAAATAAAGCTGGATTCCATCAAGGCCTCTAATGCAAGCGCCAGCCTAGAACGCAAACAAAATAAATGTAAACATTATTCGTTAACTCGTGTCTTAGAATGCCTAAGGATCCTATGGCCATGAGATTCTCAACCAATGGCCTTACAAATCCTCCATGTACTATTACAATTGAGAGAGGGGTATTATTTTTTTCTGCAAGAAAGGAAAAACCTGTGGAACCTGAACTGATCTGGTTAATTAATCAGATTCTATAACAGCATTACGTAGGCTCCTATTCCAAGTTTATTGGAACAAGTTATTCAGGCTAGTTCTCAGCTCTGGGGTTTGGTTCACTCAAACTGATCCAAAAACAGTATCAAAAGTTAAGCTTAAATCTTATACTCAAGTAATATAGATGGATACATAAAAGTTACAAGACATCTACCAAAGAAAGCATAATACGATGCTTTATACCAAATTAACAACTACCACCAAAAATTAGTTTAGGTCATATAGAAATAAAATTGAGCCAAATTCAGTTAAATACAGACCCATCCCAAAAGAAAAAATCAATCCTGAACTGGTACAAATATGATGTAGACAAAGGGGGGGTCAACTCATGTCCAAAATAATACAAATTTTGGCTTCCCTTGAGTCCACTAGCTCAAATAAATTTGAGCTGAAATTTTAGCTCATTTCTGAGTTGGTCTTTAGTCCATTTATTGAACTAAGGGTTAGCTCATTATTAGCTAACATTTTAGTTCATTTATTATCTTACTTTTTATTAAATGTTATTTATAGTTTTAAAAGTCTTCTTTTATGATGTCTCTTGGGGTTCCAAAAAGGGCTTTTGGAATCCCAAGAAAGGTGTTTAGTATTCCCATGCATGACTCCTTGGTTTCCTCCATGGTTTCATTGCATTTGCCCCCTTGGATTCCGGTCGGCTACTGGTTTCCCGTGCCTGGGCTCCTTTTCCGTGCGGCCTCCTTGGTTCCGTGCGGCTGCTGCTTCGGTTCCCACGGCTGCCACTTCGGTTCTTGGGTTTGGGATGTTTTTCCGTGCAAAACATTTAGGTTTTTTAATGTTTGTCTTTTAGAATTCCTATGGGAATTTAATGTTATGTGTCTCTTGGTATTCCTCTTTCATACCTATAAATATGGGAGGATTTGTAATGTTTGAAGTTAGTATGAAAGTTATGAAAATGTGATTTTTGGAAAAGTTATAACCTGCGAGTTTGCTTGGAAATCCTGCGGGCTCTTTCCACCCTTCTTTCTCATCCCCTCCGAAAATCCTGCGGGCTCTTTCCAACCTTTCTTCTCGGGCTTCTAACCTCTTTCGTCTCTCCGCAAGTGCCACTCCACCTGTATCCTTCTTCTCTAAGTGAAGCAACTTTAGGGTGTCGTCTTTTAATTTTAAGTTTGCAAGTCGTCGTCGTTGTAATTTCTTCTTTTTAGTTTTATTTGAAATGTAAGAGTTTGTTCTTTCCTCTTCTAGTCTTTGCTTTGTAGGTGTCGTTTCGTTTAAATTTTTTTGTGATCAAAAAATATAGGGTCCCCTATATTTTTTGATCGCATCAAAATATTTCTGGAATAGATTGATGTCAGTGGCATTATCAGTTTGGCAAAGAACATAACACTCAAACCTACATACACTATAATTAAAAGCACAGATAAAAAGTAAACATGCGAGTTAGATTGACAGAATAGATCTACACTTAAAAAATGTATATGCAATGACAAAAAAAAATTCTTATAAGAATAAGAAATCTTCCCCAAGTACAAGTCGATCCTTGAGGATATAGGTCGCCAAAACAAATGTCGTAATAAGCTTTTACAAAACCTGGGATACTCTAGAAATTCCAAACACACCTAGACTGTCCTGGAGGAAGGGGTGATGCCGTTCTATTAGATTGGTTAGGCAAGCCGTTGGTGATGCTCTGCACCTGATTTTCACTATAGTTTTGTTGTTGTAATTGATGTGGTTGCCGCTGTTGTTGTGGGGGTTCTTGTTGTTGTTGAGATTGTTGATCTTGGGGTTGTTGCTGTGAAACAAGTGGATCGACTGAACCAGGAGCTTTGGGTTCTGCAGATTGGTTAGTTACAGCAGAGCCTTGAAGAAGTTGAGACTTCTCCATCTGTTGATTATACCCACTATTTCGGTGCTGAAAAAATCTGTTCGACGAACCATAATTGAATAGCTGCTGAATCTTCTGAAAAACTTCTTCAACAGGAGGAGGAGGACCAGGTAGTTTCGCGTGTCTATAACGACAATCTGGGCCATTTGGGCAGAATCCAAATTTATACCTGCACCATATGAACCAGAGGATCGGTGAAGTTGCGAGTAAACATATTGCAAACCAAAAAAATATCCTTCCACATAATTGAAAGCTTAAAATGACCCTTAACAAAGAAGAAATTCAAAATTTAACTTAATCATGTGGCCCATTAGTAAGCCCTATTATCCGTCAGATTCCATACTGTTACGACCATAAAAATGAAGTTACACTATAGATTCAGATGGGTAATAATTTACTGCTACTTGAGCTGCATTATTTATTATTATTATTATTATTATTATTATTATTAGTATTATTTACTTGAGCTGCATGATGAAGTTGTATTCGGTCAAAAAAGTAATTTTTTTTTTAATTCTAACACAGCTTCAATCACACTGCACACAAATGTGAGAGTGGTGATTAATGAATTCTCCCTATGTCTATACTTTCATAATAGAGAAAATGCTCAAAATGGTCCCTCGACTATTAACAAGCGTTCAATTTGGTCCTAGAGTTAACTATTGAAAATTGATCAAATTTAGTCCTAGGACCTAAAATAACATTTAAAGTTAATACCAAAGTTAAATATAAGTGTATTTTAGGAAGTGCAAAGGTATGTGAGATTACATTGTTTATGTTGCTCTATTTGATTATTCAATAAATATATATATATATATATATATATATATATATATATATATATATATATATATATAAATCAAAAATAAAAGTTAATCTACTAAGAGGTTGTTTGGTTGGCTAAAAAATAAATACAGTAAAAAAGAATATTTTAGAGTTGTTTGGATAAGCGTAAAGTATATGCAGGTGATTTTTTTTTAAGTAAAATGAATGTAGTGTAAAGTTCAAAAATAGTAGAGGTCAGTAGCGAGTGACGGTGGCAACAGCAAATGCAGTAATGGTGGTGGACTACGACGGGTGGCAACTATGCGTGGCTGCGGCGGCAGAAGGTGGTGGTTGACGGGTGGCGGCGGTGGTGGCCAATGGGTGGAGGCGGTGGTGGCCAGCGGTAGGTGGCGGCGGTCAAGCGAGCTTGCTTGCAATGTAAACAGTTCTCGCTCAAAACTATGCGACTTTAGTTTACCTCAAAAATGAACTAAACTAGTCTACACTACATTTACTTTACTATTTGAAATAGTTAGCTATTATCTTATTAATTTTTAAATAGATTTAGAATTTGTTTTGACATAAAACTTTTATAATAAGTGTATTCAAGGATTTTCCTATTTCAGTTTGATTACATCAAGGATTAGCTTAAGCCCTTATCTTTTTGCTTTAGTCATGGATGTTCTTACTAAACATTTGCAAGAGGATGTATACTGTTGTATGCTTTTTGCTGATGATATTCTTCTTGTTGATAAGACTTGAGAGGGAGTTGAGGTAAACTTAAATTATGGAGGTCAACCTTAGAGTCTAAAGGTTTTCGTTTAAGTATATCTAAAACTAAATACATTGAGTGTAGTTTTTGTAGTAATAGATCTAGTAGGGGGTTTGTGACTTTGAGCGATCAAGTCATTAATAAGTGTACTCATTTTAAATATCTTGGGTCTATTGTTGAAAGTGATGGTGAAAGTACTCATTTTAAATATCTTGGGTCTATTGTTGAAAGTGATGGTGAAATAGATGAGATATTATTAGTAGAATTCAAGTTGGATGGTTGAAGTGGAGGAATACTTCAGGTTTGTTGTGTGACAGAAAAGTACCACTAAAACTTAAGGGAAAATTTTATAAGATGATGATGAGACCTGCAATGCTTTATGGCGCAGAATGTTGACCATTAAAAGAGAAGCATAATATTAAGTTAAGTGTTGCTGAGATGAGGATGCTCGGTTGGATGAGTGGATTTACTCTTAGAGATATTATACGAAACGAGCATATGCGTGAAAATGTTGGAGTAGCTCCAATGACAAATAATATTAGGGAGAGTCACCCTAGATGTTTTGGTCATGTAAAACGGCGGCCTTCCGATGACCCAGTTAGGAGAGTAGAAGTATTAGATTTGGCCAATATTAAAAAAGATAGAGATAGACATAAAAAAGACTTGGTTAGAAAATATTAGAAATGACCTTTTTTTAATTAGATTTAAATGAGAATTTGACTATTAACATGACACAATGGAGAAAAATGATTCATGTAGCCGACCCCACGTAGGGGATGAAGGCATGATGTTTTGTTGTTTGTTGATGTATAAAACTTTTATAATATGTTATTAACATATTTCTATTCCTACGTAAGAATTATAATTTTTTTTTAGCTTATATGATATATTTAAAAGTTCATGTAATTATATCATAATTAATATTAATGTAAAAAATGTGTTATAATTAATGAATTCAGGTTTAATTTCTATTTAGTTGGATTCCTTGGATTTTTTAGAAGTGATTTCATATGTTATATGACCTAGTTGAATAATAAACAAATTCATTCAAGAAGAAAAAGTTACGAGAAGAAAAGCTACAATTGTTCATCCTTCTAATCTCTTGAGATCAAGCTTAAAGCAACAAACTTTTCTCAATCTTGTAGTTTTATAATTATAATTTCATTGCAATTTTATTGCAGTCAATTCATATCTAGATTGCATAATCCTTGTAATAGTTGGTGATAGCATTAGTCACCACCGAAGTGTTAAATCTCTTTAAAAGAATGCATTTTCTATAGATTAACTAGGGATTGGCTTATAGGTGGCACACTTGCCCATAAAAAAATATTCAGTTTCGCTTCCCCATAAAAGAAAAGAGTGTGAGGGCATGCTTCCCCTTGAAGGAATAGATTGTAAGGGTTTATTTGCTTGCAAGTTGTGAATAAGACATTTACATAAGTAGTCGAGGTGCTTAGGAATGAATGTAGGCCACTTGGTGGGCTAGACCACATAAATTTCGTATTGTGTGCATTCATTTCGTTATATAGTCAAAATTTATTTGCATTGCAAATTCATGGTCTTATATTAATACGGTGATCTACTTAATTAATGTTAAAGTAGTACGTAAACTTAATCATTACACTTAAAAAATCAATTTCTATATATCAATCATAGCTTTATTACATCACCTCATACCTTTGTTTTGTGGATCTTGAATTTCTATAAATTTATACATATAAGCTAGCATAATTTATTCATCTAATATAATTGTACCTATAGATAAATCACTAAGTACTAGCTTAATCAATCATTCAACATCATCAATTAATATTATTGTAACATTTATAAGATCAACTTAGTTGACCACAAGTGCATGTAAGTAAAGTTGAGTAACACACCAATTACCTTATGCATTTATATTATTATAGCTTCCACTTTGAATTTTTTGTGATTTGAGCTGTAAAGAACTTTAAAAGAAAATTCTAGAGCATGAAAAATAGCACGCCCAATTTACTTATCCCCTCATGGTGTGCCTTAACAAACACATTATGTTATTTCTGGTAATCTTCACCAATGAGCTAATCATATGAATTTAGTTATGGGAAACACAATGTAGTAGCAATTAACTTCTAGATGATTCTAAAATACTTGTGAATCAATAGATTTGTTGAAAAGCAGCTCATATGCCGTCCTACATATCAAGAAATGGGACACTTCAGCACTTAAGTCGGCAAAATGTGACTTTATTAACCAACAACAAAAAAGATCCCTCACCAACTTCTAAAAGCTACCCCAAACCATGTAGTGTAAGGGCTACCAATTTTTGCAGAGTAATCCCAACCTTCAATAAAGCATAACATCAAGAGTGGAAAAGTTAGGTACCCAAGCATGTTGGGACTAGAAATGCACCGTTGTTTTCAAACTATTGCAATTGTTTTGAAGTAAAAAAGATCAAAAACATCGAATCGTCAGTAATTCAACAAAAAACAACAAGGGAAGCATAAATAGATCGACACCATAAAAACCAAAGGCCAGAAAGCAAACAACCTCTTCAACAAACCAACCATACTACAACATAAGAAACGCAAAAACACACTAGATTTCACACGAATCAATGGTAAATGAAACAGAGAAGCATACATGTTGCACTCCTTTATGTCCTCGTTGGTGTGCTTATACACGCAATCCTGCTCCCGGCACTCCCCGTAGAGGCGGAAGAACCGGCAGACCGGCATCCGAGCCTTATCGTACTGATGGAGAAAGCCACAGGCGTCCCCCTTCATGCAAAGGCTGCGGAGCCAGTGCCGACACACCGTCTGCCGAAAGCTCCGCCGACCAGCAATGTTCCCTCCGGTGGCCGCTGCGTCAGAGGCTGCAGACCCAATATTGCCGGCGGTCGCGGTGCTCGGAGCAGGGGTAGTTTCGGAGGGCAAGAAAGACGCAGATCCCGCTACAACGCCAAGAGGAGCGACAGCATCAAGACCGCCCTCGAAGTCGAAGCTAAGGGTCCCTTCCGGGTCCTCCATTGACGCGGGGGTAGGGAGCCCTAGGCTATTGATTTGCCTTCGTCTTCCTCCTTATTTGTACTGTTGTTGAGTAATTCTGAGGTTGGAATCGGTGGTAGGGTTTTAGGGGTTGAAGGCTTTAGTGATCGCGCGAGCAGCTGATGAGCATGGGCAGAGGGAGGTGAGCGCGAGAGGAGAAACGAGGGAAGAGTTAAATGTGATCGAGACCTAGCATGCATTAGAAAAGAAAGGCTTTCTTCTTCTTCTTCTTTTTTCAAGTAATAATTTTAGTTTCTACAAACGTGATTAAATTAGATTATTGTAGGGGTCTTAAAAATCTCATATAATAGAGAACAATTTATCATAGTATAGAGTCATAGATGCTTTCTTCATTCTACAAAATTAATTCAAAAATTGAGCAAACTCAAAATAAAAAAAAAAACATTAATTTAGAGCTAGTTAAAAATTATTATTAATCATATAAATATTAAAATCATCATATACATCATGGAAAATTCCTACCTACTCAAATAGTATGGACAAAATGTTCGATCTTTTTAGTGTTGAATCATGATTAAATACATCCGACACCAACAACACTAGCAACATGAGAGGGCAAGATTGCCCCTCAACCTCTCCACAGTGTAGGAGGTATGTCAGCACACACTTTAAACTTTATAAATTATTTGAAGAATATTAAACTTCGTGGACATGTTGAAATTTTGGCATGCCTTCATTTCCTAAGTCATTTATAATAATGAGTTATTGAGACTAATTTATAATTTAAATAAGGATGAGCATTATCACTATTTTATTGTAACCCTAATATATGATTAGTTGAGGCCTTATCGAGAGGGGATGAATTGTCAGGGGGGATGCAAACGTCATAGAAGGAAGATTAAAAGGAAATAGTTCTTTTTTTTTACTTTGGCTTGGGTTTTGGTTTATTCACTTTGGTTGTGGGTTTTCTGGTTCACTGTGGTTTGGGTTGTTTTGTTGGAGTTCATGTCGTGATGCTGGTTATGGATGTGGTGCTTGGCTTTTTATGGAAAGGGTGCTAGTTTGGGGGTTTATTGTTGCGATTTTTTATTTCTTTTTCTCTCTTATCATGCTTTGTTTCTTATCTCTTCTTCTGGGTAGTTGTGGTGTCATTTCTTGCAAGTTCCTTTATGTTGATTTGTTGCTTATCGTAGAACTTATGCAATTTGCCTGGTTGTCTTCATTGGTCGACTGCTCTCTTTGGATTCCACCTTGGTTTGTTTTGATCTTTGTTGGTCTTTATGCTACTTTGCTGGTGCTGTTTCTTCTATATTGTTTAGTTTTTTTTTCTTTAAATCTCTTGTAATAGATTGGATAGACGCTCGTAGGTTTTGCTTCAAATTGTGTATTTTTAAAGGGATGTTGATCTAATAAGGACTTATAATCGTCATTTTTATTTAATGTGTAAGCCCTATTGTATGGGTTTTAACCAAAAAAAAATCGAGAGGGGATGAATTGGATGTGCAACACTTAGAGGTTTTGATTGTTCACAAACTCCAATTTGTGTGAGAGAGAAGAAATAAGGGCTAATCATTTTTTTTTTACAAATGATCATATTTTTCCAATTAATACAAGCTTATTTATTTATGGTTTTCTTTGGATATTATTGTGGATTGAATATTGAATGAAATAGCTTGAAAGTTTTTCATTGCAAATGCATTGAATTATGTAGATTCCACTAAAATCTTTAGAGAATTGTGCATGGCATTTCTATTTTTTAAAATTCAATTATTCACTATTTAAATTTTAATAAGCACCAGATTATTATTTTTTTTTTTAAAACTTTATGGTACATTAATTATATTGATATAAACATACCATAATTTTCCTAGGGTGGTCAAAAGAGAATTGCATTGTGAGTTGTGATTTTACAATAGTATATTTAACTATTTAAAAAATAATAATTGAATAAGCCTTACTAAAATGACTTTGACAAAATCATGGGATGATTTTGGCTTACCTTTGCAACTCTCTAAATTATTTTAGATTTTTTGTGTGGTTTTTTTTATATTTTTAATAATAAAAAATATCTATTATTTAATAATAAAAATGTTAAAATATCTTAAATTATTTTAATTAAACATGGGGATATTTACCATAGTGAAAGTAGCATTCCATAATTATTTAGGAATTTCTATAGTTGTTTGATAGGAAATTTAGTATTATCCTTAAAAAATATAATTAAAATTTACCAAATTATCCTTGGTGCATGCATATGATTATGAAATAAATTTCATAAAGCGTGTCTACTATTTTTTATATTAACTATTTTATAGATTTATTTAGGTCAATTTCCTATTTTTAATAATTAAGTAAATATTTCAATAAATTAATAAATAGGGAAAACATCTTAAATAGCTTTGACATTTTTTAGGTTACTCAAACACATCATTTTGAGTGATCATGTGCATTAGTATGATTAAAAAAAAATACATATTTGTTATTTTATAACATAGAAATCAAAATTTCTAAAATTTTGAAAATATGATTAATCAATAAAATCAATTTTCATGTTTAATCTCATACAAAAAAAGAGCAAATTAGATCTTGGTTATATAGAAATTTATGCATGCTCTGACAATTGCATGTTTTTTTGGGGAGATAAATTTGATCAAGATGCATGTCATACTTGTGGAGAGTCAAGATGGGCTCTCAAGTAGAACTTAGAAAAACAATATTGCACACAAGGAAGGAAACTTCAAATGAAGACAGATAAAATTGTTTGATATTTTCCTTAATTCATTGAATTCAAAGGTTATTTAAAAAAAGTATGCATATTAGATGATTTGGCATGTTACAGGCAAAAATATATATGGTATGTTGCCACACTCAACAGATGATAAAGCATGTAAATCATTTGATTCCTGATATGTTGATTTTACTTTGGATCAACATAATGTTCATCTTGGTTTAGCCTAAGATCACTTTAATCTTTAACATTATAAGTAGTATATAGCAGTTAGCAGGTGATTTTGGTCTCTTATAACATGTCTCTATGGATTGGAATGAAATAGTCAGCTTTTATATTTCAATGATAATGCTTTGTGTGACATTAACATTTATCTCAAACCTCTAATTCAAGAACTACAATAATTATGAGAAGTTTTTCAATGCTATGATGAAGTCAATAGAAAATTTTTGATTAAGTGGGCAGCATTAATGTGGACTATTAAGGACTTTCTTGTGTATAGTGTTTTCTGGGTGAAGAACTGATGGGATATTTGCTTGCCCATTTTGTGCACAAAATACTTAATCTTTATGGTTGTATAAGAGTAAAAAGATGCTTTCATGTGGCATTGATGTTGGCTTACAACATCTCACTTACTTCGTACATAGAAGCATCATTTTGATAACATGTATAAACTTACGTATGTACCAAAGAGAATTTATGGTAATAAAATAATGATAGAACGTAAAACTATCATGTTACACTTGGTAAAATCAGTAAGGAAATGCTAATAACCTTGAAGAGAGGATATGAAGTTATAACATCTAAATATCCAAGTATTGCCACCAAATGAAAGAAGAAATAGTATTTTTTATCTATCTTATTAAAGATATAACATAATACCTCATAATTTTGTTGTTATTCATATTAAAAAAAATGTTTGTGATAATTTTATGGCAATCTTGCTAGATCTTGATGAATCTAAAGTCAACTTGTAAGCACAATAATTTTTTATTCAAATTGGTGTTAAGTCCGAATAGCTTTCTCATATTATTGAGGATTGTACTTATGTCTTACCATCAACCCATTTTATAATGTCAAAGAAAGACATATTCATGTTTTGTGAAGTTCTTAAAAATATGAAATTACCTAAAGAGTATTCATCAAATATTTCAAGGTGCAAAAATATTAAAAGTGAAAAATAACAGGTCTAAAAAGTCAAGATTGTCATGTTCTAATTGATGATATGTTGCTAGGTGCCCTAAGTCCATCCGTCAGACAAAGTGGTGAGAATCATTGTCGGCATTTCATTATTTATAAAACCAATGTGTGCAAAGGTGATTAGTCCAAGTGAGTTAGAAATGTTACAGAAGGAAGTTGTATTAAATTTTTGTTATGTGATATTTTCTCACATCATTCTTCATTGTCATTATAATGATCACTCCTATAGCACTGACTCCATCTATAATGACCTGAATTATATCTGGTAAGATTTTTAAGGTCATTAAGTATTTGTCAAGGTTATGTGAAATTTTAGAATTTTGTAAGATGAACTTCTGTCAAAAAGAGGATTATAGTTGAGTTGGAAAAATAATTGTATCAAGTAGAAAAAATCTCCTTTGGAACGTTGCAGCATTATGACATTGCCCTCACTATAAATTAGTAAGTGCTTGAAAGTGTTGCAGTGCTTAAAGGTTAGAAATGCATTGAAGTATATGTTTAATATTGAATTTCACTTAGGGGTGTTACGAAGGTTGGAAAAGGGAGCTACGACATCAGGCTATCTATTTGAGTGTCTATAATTTTTTATTTATAGTGCTTCAGCATTGGGAATGGTAGCATCAAGATGATGGGTTTATAGATATCATAATTTATTTATGAAAATTCATTTTTATAATTTGAGGAAGCTACTTAGAGAGAATGAGTGGAATTTTAGAGATAAAAAGTTGTATTTGAAAGTCTTGGTGCAAATTTTGTCTAATCGACCAGATGAAAAGTTATATACTTGAGATAAGTTATTGTTACCCTACATTTGATTTTAATTTTAATACATGTGTGGGTATTCTTGGCATTTTAATTAATTAGGTTTATATAAATACAAATTTATGGAGATTTAAAAATTTTTCATTGTGTAACTTTTCATAAGTGGTAGAATGGAACATTATGATCACATTAAGAGGAAAAATGTAATTTCCACCTGGCATTTTCATTTGCACATGAATTTAAGTTTTTTTGTGAGTATGTTAATAATTATAAAAATGACTACATAATAATAAATTCATCAAAATGATGTTATAAATGATTTTCTAGATTGTTACTACTAAATGTGTATAGAAGTTTTACCAACAAGTTTCACCCTATGTACACAACTATCTTTGTCGTATATATGAAAGTTCATATATTTATGATTCATGTTAAATAATATTTTTTTACATGTTGTATATCATATCCTGTTGGTTTGCAACAAGCGAACCTCAGGGTCTATGTTTTGAAAACATTTTTAGTTTTTTCGTCCAAATTTTAACATTAAATAAAAAATAGTCACAGAGCTACTAACAACATACAGTGTACTAGAAATAAACTCATCCATAATTTTTTTCATTTATCACCAAAATATATATACAATTATAGTTTATTGTTATAGACCCAAGTACAAAAATGAGTAGAACAATAGGTAGCCATAATTGTACACAAATTAAAAGGAAAAAAATACCTCTACATACACAAATCAGATGCATACATTATGACTCAATTGACCATTTTTCTCTCTCATACCTTGAAAATAGAAGACAAAAGAACTACAAGCTAACACAATTCAGTATGGTACATTTTACCAATCTTAATTTTAAATAATTCATTTATCTAGTGTGCATGTGAGTATAAAATAATGTATATTAAATCACTATATTGATCATAATTATACTTGCAAACATCAGAAAACTTATATAACATTGTAGAAAAGAAAATAAACAAGTACTTTGTATATCAGAACAAAAAAGTAACAACTTCTCCTCAGGCTCTTATGCCACCCAATGTTAGCACGAGAATAAAATGTGCTTATAACATATGAACATCCATGTAGGCACTAGAACATACATCCTTTCACCCAAACCAGATCTCCTCAAAATCACACATTTCAACCAATTAAGTACATAATTCATTGCACTTCAACAATTAAAATATAAATAAACTCATTATATAATTTTATAAAGGCTATAACGGTAGATAGCTAAATGTACTACTAAGTAGGAATACGTTGTTTAAGAGCATAATCAAATTATCATAGATTATAAGGAACATTATCTTGAAATTTTAATTGTGCTACAACCTTATTTTTTAGTATCAGAATTTTTTTTTATATAAATTAAAATAGTGTAACTCCCAAAATTCCTAGTGTAAAATTTCAAAAAAATACCTAAATATCTAAGATCATTATTTCTATAACATACATAAAGTTACGTATTGAAAATTTTACATATAATAATTTATCCCCATTTTTACTAATGGAATTATAATTAAATAAAATTTTTTATAGAAATCTTCATATTTTCTAAAACTGACATATGCAAAATATTACCTACCTTGTCCTGAGCAACTCTCAGAACTAGGATATCTGCTAAAAATGACTCAAAGCATCCTAAATTTAGCTTTCTCTGTAACACCCCTAGATCTAAATAGGAGGAAACATCTTTTTTTTTTCTTTTGATTCATCTACTAGAACTTCTATAAAAATCATTTAATATAAATTATTTTTAATAGAAGCAACTAAAATCATATATATCAAAAGCTTTCACTATATTCATTCATCAAAATCTCACTTATAATAGTACATGTACATTAATACATTTGCATGAATAGTAATCATAAGTATAGCCAATATGATTAGCAATAGAAAAATTGTTCAATAAGCAAGAGAAATCCATCAATCTACCATAAATTTAATAATGTATTAAATTATAAGAGGCCTGCTATGTGAAACCCCAAGTAAAAGAAGTTAAACTCTTAACCATCGAGGCGTCTTTTAGTATAATGGCTGAAATTAAGAAACTCCATAGTTAAGAGTATTTATCCCAGAGAAATTCAGGGATGGGTGATAAAAATGATGCAATGATAATGATAATGATATAATGATACAGTGAATATAGATGAAAGAATAAAAATATCATATTAAAGCATAATATCCTTCCTTACTGAATTATATAATGATGTGTGTGTGTGTGTGTGTGTGTGTGATAAAAATGTCTATATATAATGATGTGTGTCATGAGCATATATGTGTAAATGTCATCAGTCTTTTCCATCTTATCAATTATATATTATATAAAATCATTATATATATATATATATATATATATATATATATATATATATATATATGTATATATTATATATATATATATATATATATATATATATATATATATATATATATATATATATATATATTGATATACACATGATTTACAGTACTAATATACTAATATACTATATATACATATGATCTGCAGTATTGATTTATTGATTACAAATATATTTACATTCTGAGACCTATTATTAAGTTATGAATTAAAGCTTTTTTTTTTTAACTTATCATGTTGAATTGTACAAGTGATGACTGATCATTGATATTATTAAATGATATGGATTCTATTGATTGGATGAACATGCATATTGATTCTTTAAATCTTGTATTGAAAGCTTTAGTAAGTTTTGGATTTCTAATGGGCTTTGTAAGCTCATTATATGGTTTTATTGATTTTAGGTTAGAGAATGGATCGGGACTCTGTATAGTGAAGTGGATTCAAATCTTCAAGTTCCATCTTCTATTTTATATGTTTTTATTATATTCTTTTGTAAGCATGAGCTATTGTAGACTTATTGATTGTTAGTGATCTCTTGGCTGTTATAAATATGATTTTGAAGAAGAATATAATGAAATGTTTCAATGTGCATGATATTCAATTGCCTTTGCTGGAGAGATTAATTTATAATGATGATTTATAAAAGTTCTGGTAGATGATTTAAAAAGATAAATTAGACAATTTTCCAATTTAGATCTTGGGGTATTTTGCTCTTACTGAGTCAAATTATATATGTGTGCTTGAATCAAAGCTGGTACAATGGAACCTTTAAGCTCTCTCAGACCTGAGGATGGTCTCCATGCTACAGAGCCTGCAATAAAATGAGAACCACTACGTCTACTGGATTACCCCTTATAAAATATGCAAAGTGGAACTATCCTCAATCTTCTTACATATCTGATTGAACTCTTATATGAAGGATCCAAATGTCGATCATGTCTTATGTGTGGACACTCAGTTATCATATGTCTAACCTGCCCATACGTGAAATATTATCCTAATATTCTATAGCAGTAGCCAACGTCTTATATACCACAACTTTGGGGGTCCCACTAAAAAAATTCCTTAAAGTAATAACAATACCTCTGCAAGGAACTAATATAGACAGTCCACCTCTCCTAGACTCTCCAAGTTCAAATTTATTATTCTTTCTAAAAAATTCACTACAAGAAGCCTCACTGCCAACTCACTTTCTACTAGTAGTTCATCATTGTTGAGTAGCTACTATATCATTCTCAATAAGACGGGCTCTCTTCACAAGCTCAGAGAACTTAGAAATATGAAATGTAACTAATGGCTACCTCAAACTGTCTCAAAGCCCTCTCAAAAATCTATAACACTTTCTTCTCAGAAGTGTTAATAAACTACATAACATATCTTATAAAAGTAGTAAACTTTTGGTCATGCTCCCCTTGACTAACCTCAAAAAAGTTTCCTAATTTAACTTTGCAGAACGTGGTACAAATCAGGCTCGGGATACATCTAAAAATTCCTTCCAATTAATCAAGCAATTCAGTCTCCCCTAAAATTTTTCTTTATGTTGGCCCATCCACCAGTGCTCAGCCTTTCCATTTAGTAGAAAATAGCTAATGACACCTTCCTCTCAAGAGGACACTTTAAAGCATCAAAGTCTTCTCCAACCTCCTCAACTAACATTTGCTGCTCTTGGCTCAATAGCGCCCTCAACCTAGAGACTTCAATCTCATAAACATTTATAGATATCGGTCTACATCATTAGATCGAACAGTATGAACTCTGCTCTATAACTCACCCATCAACTGGACTACCAAACTAACAAAATGTGAAGCAATATCAGAACTGATTGTAAAAGTAGTAATATATACATGTGATGCCTACAAGGGCGGAACCGGCCTTAGTTGTTAGGGGAGGCAAAGTTGTGATCAACCCTATTCAAATCTCGATCCACTAACATGCCTAATATTGATATGCTGTAAAAAATGGGTGAATATATAACAGATCTATGCTAGTCCTCCCTAGTGAAAATATATATGAAATGTTAAACTTGAATGCATTTGGTAATGTTGCACTAATAAGTTATGATGCATAAAATTAGGCCACCATTTTGCTCTACAATGGCATTCTTTATGATCTTGAAGTCATAATAAGCACTTTTCTTTACATGTTTCATAAACAATCAAAGTTTTGTTCTGTCATTAATTTTTTTACTAAAGATAATAGATAAATATATTTCCAAACCAAGTCAAGCCAAAGCAGCAATCATATACAAGGAACAAAACTAAGATGGAGTTAAAAGCAATTTTACTTACAAGTTTACTTGGATTTTAGCTCTAATGATTCGATGAGATCTTCCAAGAAAACAAGTTGGTCCAGAAGCCCAAGCTTATCATTTTATAGAGCCTTGATATCAGCTTCAACTGTTCTCAGCGCTCAATCCAATGAGAGGCTTTCTTCATCTAATACAAGATATTTGTGCCTTAGTCCTCGGTAGTCACCTGCAAAACCAGCTTTTCCTTTATCAACCCTACCCTTCTTAGTAAGAGATGGAGCAGACTGGCTTGAAACTTTCTTCTTTGTAAACTTTGGACGAGGGACTTCTTCCTGAGGCATTATTTGAGGCTTTTGCATTTCTTCAACAGATGACAATCCCTCATAACAATGAACAAGCTCCTGTTGTTGCTTCTGATCAAAATGTTGTAACGTTTGATTCGACTGAAAGGGAACATCGTCGAAGGAGCGAAGTCGAACAACAATGAAAGAGCCGAAGAAGCGACTCGCGCAATCTTTACATCTCCTGCTCCTGCGAAGCAACGAAGCTGAACAACAACGACGAAAAAGAGGACTGCGTAGTGCAGCTCTTTCAGGCGTATGCGGGCGATTAGGGCAAAAGGGGGGCAAAATATGAGATTTAGGGGGCAAATCATTTAATTAACCTATTATTAAACCTTTTTTTTTAGGGAGGGCAATTGCCCCCCTTGGGCTGAACGTGGTTCCGCCTCTGGATGCCTGACTAGCACTCTATATGTCTATCATGTTTTGGTATTTATAATCACATAAATACTCAATTTATAATATATACACATAAAAATAAAGAAGAATGAATGACCAGATATACCCAAAACCACTTCACTTAACTTACAATTTATTTTTATAGCTTTATTTTACGATCAATTTCCAAAATTATTATTTTGATATAAAAATGTTTGTCACAACCCAACCCGATAAAACCCTTAGACTAGATAGTTCATATATGTCTGTTTATAACAAGTGATTCCTAGGATCTAGATTTTGGAAACTTTTCAAAATTTTCGTTCAAATTTTAACTTTAAAATAAACAATAAGCATAGAGCCACTAACAATATCTAGTATACTAAAAATAAACTCATCAACAAAATTCTCTATTTACTTATCATCAAAATGTATATATAGTTACAGTACATGGCTATAGACTCAAATACAAAATAGAGTAGAACAATAACTAGTCACGATCTTCAATAAATCAAATTAAAAAAAAAAACCTCTAAAGACACATCAAATCCTGATACTGTTACTCAACTAACCCTTTCCTTTTCTTAAACCCTGAAAATAGAAGATGAAATAATTGCGAGCTAACATAACTATACAGGTCATACTTAACCAATCTAAATTTCTAATAAATTTATTTACAATGTTTGTAGTTGAGTTTTAAATAATGTATATTAAATCACTATATTGACCAGGATTGTACTTGCAGCAGAAAACTTCTATAACATTGTAAAAAAATAAAGAAAAAAGCAATTTGTATATTAGAACATAAAGTAACAACTTCTCCTAGAGCCCCTATGCCTCCCAATGTCAACACCAGAATATAATGTGAACATAATATCAAAATATGCCCATAGGCACTGGAACATATCTCCTTTCACCCACATCAAATCGAACTTTTATTACATCCAGTGAACGTACGCTCCTCTACGTTCGGTTTTAGGTCAAAAACGCGCAATACCGAGTACCGAGTACCGAGTACCGAGTTGTACCGAGTTTTTTCAAAAAACTCGGTATTGCGCTGTTTTGGCCTAAAACCGAACGTAGAGGAGCGTACGTTCACCGGATAAAATAAAAGTTCCATCAAATCTCCTCAGAATAATACATTTCAACCAATTAAGCATATAATTTATTGCATTTCAATAATTAAAATATAAATAAACTCATTCTATAATTTCACAAAAGGCTATAACAGTAGGCAGCTAAATATATTACTGAGTAGAAATGCGATTTTTCATAACAAAATCAAATTATTAGAGATTGTTCAAAATATTATCTCAAAGCTTTAATTGTACTACAGTCTTATTTTTTAGTGTTAGAATTATTTTTTAGTCAATTAAAATAGTGTAATTCTCAAAATTCTCATTGTAAAAAAAAAGAAATCTAAATGTTCAGGATCATTGTCTTTATAATATACAAAAAATTAAGAGGTAAAAGTTTTGTAGATAACAAGTTATCCATATTTTTAGCTAACGGAATTATAAATAAAATCAGAAAATTCTAGAAATCTTCATATTTTTAAAAACCGAGATAGGAAAAGTATCACATATCTCTATCCAAGTAACTTTCAGAACTAGGTTGTCAGTTGAAAATGACCCAAAGCACCCCAAATATGACTTTCTTTCACTAGGATTCTCTCCCACTCTCTCTAGACGACAACCACCTTAGAAGAAAATAGATGGCATTTTAGTGTAAATTGATTTTTTATTATTAAAATTCAATCTAGCGCTATACCCTGTAGCGCCCACCACAACACTCCCTTAAAGAGCCCACAACACCACAACTCTGTCCCAGTGTCATTGTGCTGATTTATTTTTCAAATTTATTGAGAGCATAGGCGTTGGAACTCCGTTAACCCCAACATCATGGTGCCCTAGGGGAAAAATTCATACTTGTCCAATTTTACAAGCAAACCCTCGAGACCCATTTAAGAACATATGCATACTCTCACATCCACACGTAATACTCTCAAACACATGCAAAAAAGTTTAAATGCAAAAATTTAATTGATTACCTTGAACATGGTCAAATCAGAATGGGTTGAATAGTACACTAATTTTACAGGTGTTATAGTAGGAGCGAGAAATGATGTGTTATAAGTGGTGATTATTTTATATTATGTTTAATGCAAGTTGAGTTATAAAAGCATATGTACGGATGTAATTCCTTTATAAGTGTGTATAATATGTATGAACAAATGTAAGATGTTCGAGTGGAGGCATAAGTGAAAGTGGAGTTATAAGAAATTTGGATTAATATGACCTAGCATAGGTGTAAAGTGGAAGTGGAGGTATAAGAAGGCATTGGGAAAATATGCTATATAAATGTAAAACATGTTCTGATTTATGTGTTACATGTTATGATTCATCAAGTATTATCATCATAAATACACTCTCTTATCATTTATTCACATCTAATTAGATTTTGAGATGTATTTATGATGAATGTGTCAATATTTTGAACTCATGTCATCACATGTATTTTGAACTCATGAAGTAGTGATGATCATTTTGCTTATATCATTAAATAACTATTAATTTTATTCTATATACAATATATCTTTTTATGATTGAAATGGTGAAAATAATCATTTGTGATATATGTTTGGTTTTTAAATTTGATGTGCTCCAAGATATGGAATATTCACATTACTCCAATATTAATTTATTAATGTTAAAACACTGAGGGGTAATCGTACTACTTCATTTCACCACTCTATTAGACTCCACATTATACATCAAATTAATCGAAAAAATATTAATCGTCATACATTTATTTTATAAACAACCAAACAATCCTTAAATATTCATAATATACTATTTTTATTTTTCTTTATATACACTCAACCAAACATTAAAAAAAATATTTAATTTATATTTTATTCTTAGAGTACATTAAATTTAATTTATACTTTATTCTATTTACTATTTTTTTTTCCAACAAACTTAACAACCTCTAAACCAATTATATTTGTCATATAATATGATTTGGTGTAACAAATTTTCTAATGAGACCAAAGTAAATAATATAAAAGCAATAAAATAACCCCCTCATTCACTATTACATCAACAATTTTCAAATTATAAATAATAAAATTAAACTATTTCAAATAAACTTTACAAGCATATCTTCCTACCTATGAAGTAAAAAATATATTTTCTCATGAAAAGTATTAGTTTTTTTTTTCCTTAATTTAAAAGATTTTGACAAAGTCGAAGAAATCCTATGCATCCTAAGGCTTTGTTTTGGACAAATTATCTATCATTTTTTAAAGTGATTTTTAGTGTAAAAATTTTATGAATTAGAATTTTTTATATTAAAAAATAGTAAGAAAGCTGTCCCGAACGATGCCTAAGGTTTCATTTGTGACAGCTTTTTTACTGTTTCATAAAGCAGCTTTTTAGTACAAAAATTTAAATTGTTGTACTAAAAAATTACTTTAAGAAGCATTAAGAAAGCCATCCCAAATAAAGCCTAAGTGAATTGAGAAGTTAGTTGATTAGTGAGGGGTCATGATCGATGCATTTGATCAAATAACAATTTTTTTTAGGTGGTTTTCTAATCATTGACTAATTAAGATATAGATTATTATGGCCAACAACCCTCCTGTGGAAATGTGAACGAGGAGGGGATTTTGTATTGTTTTTATTTTATTTAATCCATTTATTCAATTTAAAAATTTAGTGTGAGCATCAATTAATAAGAAATTTGAAAAAATTCCTGGTCTTTACAGGAATAATTTACCTAATCTAATTAGGTTGAGGAGTTGGAACTAAAAATGCAAAATATTTTGATATCTTTAAGGAAAACAATTAAAATAATTTTTTAATTTATAAAATAAATATATATTTATATAATAGAAAATGTCTCTCTTAGAGGTGTCAAAATGGATTAACATGTCAAGTTCATCTTCGACACGAAATTGATCAAACTCAAATTCATTCTACCTAAATCCAACCCATTTAATAAACTGGTCAAAATGATGAACCCAAACTCGACCTGCCAGCAACCCGAATGATTCGAACCTGACCTGATAGTTCATTATGATTACTTTTTTTCTTATAACTTGTTATCATAAAGTTTAGATAAATTGATCAAAGAATAATGAGATTATACCAGCAAGTAAAAGAATTTGAGGGGAAAAAAATAAACAGATCACTTTTTGGGTCAAAATTGATTCACGGGCCACCTTGAACTAACCAGTTTAGTAAATACGTCGGTATTCCAGACTTGAATTGACCCGTTTATTGAATAGGACAACTTGAATCCAAATTTTTTTTTGGCACGGGTTGAGTTTTGGTTGGATCATGTTTGAACAAAAATTATTATTTGCAGTCACCGGACCGTCTGGAGGCCAACCAGTATGTGACACATCATTTGATACACCTTGGTACATAATAATGATACACGACAAATTGGTGACGTAGCGTATTCTGATTGACCTCCGGACAACATTCGATGACCGCACGTAATAATTTCACATATTTGACACCCTAATCTTGCATAAGTTTCTGGTTTGCAATTGAAAAGAAAGTACTACATATATATAAATACATAATCAAACCAACCATTCCTTTTTAAAACACCACTACTGAAGCAGTCGCCCTGCTTCCTCTCCAATTTCTACACATTAGCTAAAAAATAATCGCCTTCTGGCTCCCAATTTCCAATTTCCTTGACTTTGCTTCACCTTCATCCGAATCCAAACCTACCTACTCTTCATCTTGATATACACATTAAATAAATAAATAAAAAATCTTAAAGAATTACAGCCAACGCCTATTTCGAACCTCGCTCCACATCTATAAATCTGCTCTTGTTTTGCCAGTCATTCACACATCAAAGGCTTTAAATTACTCTGCTTACTATTTTAGAAATATTATTGCAGCATCATGGTTTCAGGTTCCTTCACCTTTCAGGAAGTTTCGACCGTTGGACCCGACAGATTATGGAAAGCAGGCATTCTTGATGCTCACAATCTTCTTCCAAAGCTCTTGCCTGATTTCATTTCGAAGGTTGAGCTGCTTGAAGGTGATGGTGGAGCTGGCACTGTCAAGAAGTTTCACTTTTCTGAAGGTTTGAATTACTCCAGAAATCTTTCAGATCGCATTATAAACAGGCATAGCATTATATACCCTTTAAATGGTGCAAATTTCAGTGATTTTGTAGGAAAAGTAGATATGATGATATATATTTGGAAAGAGGAACACTGGGTTGTTCCAAATTGAACCTTATGTAGTGAATAAGAAACATCAATTCAAACGTTTAAGCTAATTTGTAAGAGGCACTGATCTTCTTTTTTTTATTTGTGATATGGGAATCCAATCACATAAGAACTTATTTCAACCTTCTGTAGGAGTTAGGAGAAATTATAATGCGGGCAGTCTGGAGACCAACTAGAACGCGGCACTCACCAGGTACATAGCGGTATTGAGCACCGGTACCGAGCAAAAAAGTGATTTGGCACATTCTTGTTGGTCTCCAGATGCCAACCGGGTCCGCATAGAATAAGTTTTCCGTTGTTAACTAGTCACTGCTCTTAAATTTTGTTCAATGATGAATCAAAACTCATAGGAACTGTATTAAATGCTGGTTTTTAATTGAATTATTGGTCATGATACTACTAATTAAGAGGTTGAAAAATCTAAGATTTAGGCTTTATTTGAGAATATTTTCTTAAAGCAGCTTTATAGTAAGAAAGCCATCCCAAACAAAACCTATATTTGAGCCCAGTATAGTAGTGCTTGGATATCCTTAATTCAAATCTATTAAGAATAGAACATTATTCAGATTTTTAGGCTTTGTTTGGATTGAAGTAAAGCTGAGAAAATGGAATGAAATCGTAATATTTTATTGGTTGATTATGAATTGCAGCCATTGATTTAAGTTTTTCATTTCCTTTCACTGCTTAATAAGTTTCCATGGCCAAATTGAAGAACTAAAAACCCTTCCAAATTAATCTATAATCGTCAATCTATATTATGCAAACGTAAACAAGTTCCTCAATTCTTTGCAGCTGTGAAGGAATTCCGCTTCATTGTAGACAAAACTGAGGAACTGAACAATGAGAAGTACATATTAAAACAGTCCATCATTGAAGGAGGGCTCATTGGCTTAAGGCTCAAGTCTTACTCCTTTGAAATGAAGCTTGATGTTGGGAACAATGGTGAAAACTTGCAGAAGACCACAGTGTTTTATGAAACTTTGGATGAAACTCCTCTCAGTGCAGAAGAGCAAGACCAGATCAGTGCAAGTTTGACTATGATGACAAAGGCGGTTGAAGCATATCTGATTGCAAATCCAGCAGCTTATGCCTAAAAACGTCGATGCTTGTTGTTAATCTCAAGTAGTCTGTTTCTGATGGTTTATTTGTGGCTTGTTGTACTGGTTATAAGAGTGAGCTTCCTTCTTTTTCCTTCAGAGCACAAAAGAGTGATTCTCTTCTAGTATTTGTCTCGTGTTTTCCATATGTTTCGATTTTCTCCACTGGCGTTTGGTTTTGAATAATAATTTGTGTTTATTTGTGGCTTGTTTTGGTGATAAGAATGGACCTTATTTAATTTTGTTACTTTTTTTGCTTTCCCCCAAACTTTGATCTCAACTTTTTCTAGAATTATTGTAGCTTTCATAAGGAATTAATTCTAAAGTCATTTGAAACATTAGGTTGGCTTCATAGGCCTATATTTTGTCTATTGCCGTCGATTATTAGTAACCCTAAATGTGATTCATAAACATTTTAAAATTATTTCAATCGGGTGCGATCAAACCAGCACCAGTGCACCGGATCCCATCAAAACTCCGCAGTTAAGCTTGTTTGGGCGAGAGTAGCACTATGATGGGTGATCTCTGGAGAAGTCCTCGTGTTGCACCCCTTTTAAAAAAAAATTATTACAATCAAACAATTGAAATTTTGATCTGTTAATTTCATTGGACTCGTGACATCTAGAGTTTTGAATTGGTACCCTCCACTTATCAATCAAAGATATTGTTAAACACCATGAGATCACTATCAAATCACCACCACTAACCTCCCAATGTTTATGGGTGTGGGTCTCCGAAAGGATTCCGCTCGTGTGGTTCGAATGCAAAGGGTACGATCACACTATCCCGTAGGACAAAATGGTCGTAGACCTTTACAATCGACACAAGCAGGCCGATGGAAGAGCAGATGGAGTTATAGATACGATTAGCCATGGAGGATAGCGGGTTTTCCCCTACGCACCTCGATGGATAATAATATCTATAACCCTAAATTCACGAGATTTCCCCTATCCGATACATCAGCATTGAATAGGGTTTATTTGATTGTGGGGATCGGTTTCCTACGGGCGCAAGCCCCCGTAGTTAATTACATCTTAGACCTTGATCTAAGAAAACTCTCGATTAGGGATGTTAGATTATCTCCTCTAAAGTGGGTTTAGTGCAAGGGATTTCTAGGTTTTTCCTAATCAAAGGGGAATGTCCCAACTTGGCTCGATCAGTTATACAGGGTTCAGTCAACATCCGGCCAGCTAGGAGAAGCAAAAACTGGAGAAAAAGAAGAGAGGCAAAGCATCTCAAACAAGCACGAGAGAAAGAGGGAGGTGGCGTCATCTGTGTGACGCGGATGGGTAGGATTTATAGCCTCCGAAAGGATGGAGAGCTTACCCACCAATAAGGTGTGTTGGGGTACACTCGTACCCCTCACCTTTAGATCCTAAATCTATAAGAGATGTAGTGTTGTACACACAACACTAGCATCTACGACCTAGCTAATGCAATCTGGACTTATTCCTTACCTGAAAAAGGAAGCCAGCTAAAATCCTAGGCACAACCAACCGTCCAATATGTATGCAAGATGGGAGGGCTCTATCCTAAAGAAGCAAGGATTAGAAACTCTGTAATATGCAGAGGAGTATATCTAGCGTCGTATGATGCATGAAACAAATGCATGAGTAAGAAAGATCCTTAGGTCCACTAATGCAATGTATGTATGTAAAGTGCGTTGTGGAGAAAAGTGTGTAAGAACAGATGTATGCATGACATCCAGAGTACAGAAAAAAATAAATAAACACACCCTAAGGGTATCCTTCAGGCAAGATACCCGCACAGAAAATCATCAATCATCATGCCCACTTCGTGTGGGAAAACAGCGATGCCCAATGGCATGAATAGGTGGCCTACTCGACAGGCCTAAATGACCCTAATGGTCTCTAAGGCTCACAAAAAAAAAAAAGAAAAGGGGAGGGGGGTATCGTACCCAAAACCGGAAAGGGCCAGAATCCTAGCAGAAAACCAACGATGCCCACTTCGTGTGGGAAAACAACGATGCCAACCGGCATAATAGGTGGCCTACTCTACAGGCCTAAATGACCCTAATGGTCTCTAGGGCTCACAGAAGGGGGAAAAGCTTTGACCTATAGGGCCAAAGCTTCGTCAGTGCACTAACCTATGGCTGACTACCTAAACATACTAGAATACCTATCAACAATATGTGTGTGGAGTGTAGCAGTTCCGATATGTAATTAAGAGTTTAAGTTGCAGAAGTCATACCTGACCGTGGCGCAGCCACTTAATAGCTCCAAGCAAGTAAATGGTTCATTGATCCCTGATCGTGCAAGACACAATGTACCTGCTGTGGCGCTGCCACTTAAAAGCTTATAAGCAATTGACGCCGCTTAATCGTTGACAATGCAACACCGGATGTACCTCGCAAAGTAAGACAAAAGAAAACATATATATAAGCGTAGATGCCGTTCAGAAAAGAAATGCAAGTAAGTAAGAAAGTATAACTGACAGAAAATGTAAGAATTGCATTTATAGAACACGTATAGGTAGTAAATACTGAATAGCAAAAGAAAAATGCAAGCCTAACCTAGGACTAGAAGTAGTGTCCTAATCAAACCGGTCTAAGGTGTGTGTAGGCTGTGCAGTTTTTGATAGATCCTATGTAGGATAATTTAATTAAAGTTATTTGCATTTTTTTTTATTTGTTCAAGGCCAAGGGGAGATTTTAATTGAAGTTTAAATATTAGTAATTTAGGATTGATTTTAGAATTTTATTTTTAGTGTTTGATTGATTACCACCTTTGTTTCACACCGAGGCCGTGAGGTTTATTTCACCCTCCTTGGGGCTAACTTAATAGCCTCGTAGGCCTGGGTTACCCAGTGGCAACCAATTTTTGTTGAATTATTAAGTTGGTTGTAAATTAGAAAAGAAATATAGATTAGGCAATTTATTATCACTTACGATTCGACTTAAACCAATTATGAAATTAATTTTACAGTTCTGCCATTCCACTGAATCCATTCGTGGCGTTGTGCCACCAGGCTCGAGGAACCAGGCCTCCTTAGGACACTTAGCCCCGCAGCCCGGAGTAGTCCATCCAATAAACTTCATCTTTGGAATGGTTGTTATGTATTAAGGGATTTGTTAATTGATTTTAAAGGATTACTCTATGTTTGACCTTTAAGAGTTTTTTTAATCCTAATGAATTTAGTTTGTAATTTAATCCCTAATAAAATCTACATCTTTTAGATTTTAGATTGGTTAGGGATTAATTATTAAATTAGTTAAAATTGATTTGAGTTTGTGTTTTAGACTCGTAGTTTAATAATTATAAATATTGATAATAACATGATTAAGAATTGAGTGTTTTAATAGATTTTTAGAATTAGATTAGAATTGGTTGGTTGATTATTAGTAGATTAAGGAAAACTAAAATCTAGGAAAACATGTTGCTAAGTTTTCTATGTTTTGATGTCTCTATCCTATAGGGAGCATGCATCCTAAGTCTATATTATCTAAGACTCAGTCCTTAATTTTTGTCCTTAGATGTCACTAAAGTTGTAGGGCTAAAAGTGTTGTTTCCTAATCCTTAGGACTCTCGTACATGTGTCACTAGGCTCAGAGAATCAATAGCAAAGCAGTAGAATGAAAAAGAATGAAAATTACAAATAAAAGGGATGTTTTGGACACACTTCGTAGAAGTCAAGTGTATCCTAGAATAGCAACAATGCCCTTTACTGTTCCCACTCCAAATGAGGCACTTGATACGTTTGACCTCTACCCATAACACTCTAAATCAGGCCCTACAACGACTAAGGAGAAAGACCTCTAAATCTAGACCTACAACTAAATCCACCCTGCTTTGAACCCATCCAATCATTCTCTTTATCCTTACAAACTAACACAAATGGAAGGGATTCCTATCTTGCTCCTAAAAAGGCACTGAGTACCTACAAACATAAAGCTCCCTCAAGGCTTCAACTCCCCAAAACTCACTCTTGGAAGAAAACACTAACAAAATTCTAACTCGCATTTGAAAGCACCCATTGCTCCCAAAAGACACTAAAGGATCATTCTACACAAATTCAACCATAAAATCATACCTCTCAAAACAACTTGCTAAGGCCTTTCCAATGGGCTACTATAAAAATCTCCTCAAAAGCTATCTATCAAAATTGTTTTGACACAAAATCCTACCCAACTGACCACTAATCAAGTGCCCCCTTTCATTTGGAGTGGGGTAGAAAACATAAAGCTTTCCAACGAGAAGGTTTTATAAGAACCTCTCATTGTAAAGCACTTATAAAATTCGTCGCGTAAAACAAATCTAAAACCGCTTATAAATCGCTCCAACCAAAGCAAAATAAGACATCTTTCACTTGAAAGAGACTTCCTAAACTGGCAACACAAAGCGAATCGTAAGAAATCTTCAATAAAAGCGAAGAGAAACATTTCATAAAACTTTCTAAATGTAAAACGACTCATAAAACTCTTTAAAAGAAACTCAAATGTCACACCTAGCGACGACCCATAAAACAACTACAACATTTCACATAAATACGGATGAAAACATGACTCGATTTTATAAGAAAATATTCTAAACTTATTCCAATCATTTATATGAAATGTAAAGAGACAATATCATGCTCAAAAAATTTCCAAATAATCATTGTTAATAATCGAATCTATAAAGTTTAACTAAGATTTTGTCGAAAACAACAAGAAAAGAGCTTTATTACAACACAAATCTATATGGAGATCACTAGGGAGCTTAACATAGGATAAAATACATGACATTAAATTATTGCATCTAAAACCAATTTGCCAAAGAGTAATCATTGTATTTTGAACTTGGTTTTGCTTAACACAATCTTCACAGGACATAATTATTCAAGACTCCATGTTGCACTTAGACCATTATCTAACAGCCACAAAGCATAGAAAAATTTCTCATAAGCAACAGTAATGTAGAGATCTTCATAGGGTATTATGGCTTAAACAGCTACTTATGAAGTAAACCTTGCTTCAAACAAAATCCCACATGTATGGACATAAGAATTCGAATAACACCTGTTGATAAAACTCTACATGATCGTCAAATACCACTCACGTAGAAGAAACATTGGAATTAAAACTCAAGGCAATGCTCTATGTGTGTGTACATGTGCAAGATCATGAATCATGATTGAAAGGCTACAAATTCATATTCAGGTTTTGTACCTTATAAGATATATAAGTTTATAAAGGAAAGATTTTGTTATATTCCGCTTTTTCCCTTGGCACATATAAATAAAACGATGCATGAATATAATTTTCAATGGTTTCCTCCATAACTAAGCAAACTATAAACCCATGGCGGATCATAAAAGCATATAGACATTTAGATGAATGCTACTCAAATATTATATAAACTCTTCTTTCTTTGTTTTTGAGGTAAGCAGCCAACACAACATTTAACAAATCGGATTTATTCGTGTTAACAAAATAAGCATACACAATCAAATTTATAAAACTTTACTAATGAATGATGCTTGGAATAAAACTTTGGATGTAAAGTAACTCGTGCGATTTCTAAGGAAAATGCCAACTCATAGTTCAAACTTTCTCTCCTCTAGTCCAACAAGGGATCTACCAAGCATATGCGTCACAAGAGATAAAACTTTAGTAACTACAACTATTCAAATCTTTCGCATTGTATGTGGAGTCGATCTCGGCATAAATACTTAACATTTTCAAACATATAATTTTCTAATAAGCACATGATTTTGCTCTTCTTTAAAAACATACATGATATTGGAATATATTTCTTGAATGTAGATTCTTTAATGTCAAAACTTTGCTAAACAAAAGAACCTTTGTACGTGAGCCATCCTCCAACAAGAAACCATTTTAAAACTTCGCAAGAGAGTGCTCCAAATATTCACTTTGTAAGAAAAGGCGATATCTTTCACTCCCAAAGATAACATAAACGACATATTCCAAATCTTCTAAAAGAATCATATACGTGTAGGGAAAGATGCTCTTGAAAGTTGCGCATAGAATTACAAAGCCCATGCTAAGCATCAAGCGCTCATGTATTTGCACACAAAGAGTAAGAACCAATGCAATCATTAATCATCGTAAAAAAAAACTTGAGTACATGAATGGTGTCCAAATGAAAGATGTAATAAAAGGAAATAACCTTTCTAAGACATTTGATCAAAACAACTAGCATGCGGAGTCTAAAGGGTGATGGAGAATGCCACATTAAGTCCCACATCGAGTGGGAGATACTTCCAATGTAGTGAAAATGAGAGGTAGGAGACAATGAGCATAACACAAAAGAGAATTCGAATAATATCATATCCCTTGAATGAGATACCCGATGTTAGCAAAACATTTTGTACGGCTATAAGTTATGAGTTATTGAACAAAATGGAACCTCAATTTGAACAAAAACACCACAATCTTCCTTTGATGGCACTTTATCAAACATTAGGTAGACAATATTTGCAAGATCATATAACACATGGTAGCGAGAAAGAGCATGCTTCATGAAATTGCCCACAAAAATACCTCAAAATTCTCAAAGGAATTTCACCAAACACTTAATATGCAGAGTTTACAAAATTATATAAAACCAGTTAACATGAAGAACCATGATTCAGACACTTGCTTGATTCAACCCAACTAATCAACCATCACCAAACTATTCAAAATCTATGCAATAGCCATCTCAACAATACTCACATATGAAGCAAAAAAAAAAAGAAATTTAAGCAAGATTGATTCACAGATTTTGTAGAGAATAAGAAGCTCATTCTCAGATTTTGCCAAGAAACCTAAAATGCCATTACTCTTTTCATCATAAAGGCCATGGGATCAAGTAGATGCAGCAAAGAGGAAATCAGATAAAGAAGAAAGAAGAATAAGGAGAAGAAGCAAAGGAGAAAGAAGAAGAAGAAAGGAAAAAAGCTCACCTTGCAAAGGGGAGTTCAGGTAGATCTAGACGTCGGGATCGATCCGGAGAGAGAGATCGGGGTCAGTCCATGCGGCCTCGGGCTCGATCTGGGGTCGGATAGGCTTCGGCCTTGCTCGGAGCTCGCGAACTGGAGCGAGAGAAAGGGGTTCGGGCTCGGTCTTCCCTGGCTCACGCGAGAGAGAGAGAGAGAGGGAGAAGAGGACTTCTCCGGGCTTGTGCGAATGCACAGAGAGACCGAGAAAGGGGAGCTCGGCCTGGGAAGTGCGGCACCGAGAACCAGAGGGAGAGAGTGTCGGCTTCTGGACTCAGACAGAGGAAGGAACCACGGGAGCAGGAGCTCGGCCTGGCTCCTCTTGCGAACAGAAGGAGATATCGGGAGAGGGGAGGCCGGGATTCGCTTGAGGCTGCTTCCGAACGAGAGAGAGAGAGAGAAGGGCTTTTCGAGAGTGAGGGAGCCGAAGGCTTCCTCTAAGCCTTCTAAACATCTTTCGATGCTCTGCATCGCTCGAAACACAAAAACGGCCCTGCGACATTCTGTTCTTGCCTAAAGTCGTTCGGATCCACCTCTCGTTAAGGGCTCACGCGACTAAAAACTGCGGTAACGGTCGACTTCGAATTTTGGGGAAATCAGAACCGTCGAACCATGTTTCTTGATTTGGGTTAAGATTCAAATTGCTTAGAAAGCTATTTGGATTTAAATTGAGATTAAAATTGAGCTGGCTTGAGTTAAACGAGAGTTCAAATCCAATCTAACTTGACTCGAGTCGGATTGATTTGGGTTCGATTTGAGTTAAGTTTAGATATGGATTTTACCCAAATTGGTTTGATTTAAAAGGGGATTAGGCTTGATCAAATTGATTAAATCAAATCAAAGATGATTCGGGTCAAATTGAACTCGTCGCAGTCAAACCAAATTATTTGGACTTGATTGAATATGATCGAATCTAATTTGACTTAATTCGGATCGACTCGAGTTCGAATTGGGCTCAACGAGGTCTAATCATGTTGATTGAAAGTGCTCGAGCGAAAATAGAGGTCAACAATGGGGATTTGAAATGTTCAATTAGAAATGACTAGATTGTTCTAAATACTATAAATTATTCACATTTCTATAAAATTAGGACATATCATAAATATATAATTCCAGAAAACCAATTATTGTCTAATAGTATCATCAAACATTGTCTCTCGTTCCTTATCATGCTTTCAGGTAATGGGTAAATGAAAATCGGTTGTGGAGTTGATGATGAGACTAGAGATGCTAAAGACTGACAATTATCAAACTAGTTTTCAACTTAATGAGGCTTAGAGTACCTTAAGTCTACCTTAATTACCATATCATTATGATATATAAGTGATTATTTTGTTATGGGATGAAAATTCTATCAATACCCCAACAATAATTATGAATATGATGATATCTTAAGCAATTAAAATAAGGGCGAATTTACATACATATGTAGCACTTTGAAGACTTCTTTTTTGCCTATTTAATATCAAAATTATTTATTTATTTATATGATATCAAAACTTATTTAACACAAAAAAGCAATTCTCCGTTGCATTCTACGCTTAGGTTTCATTTGAGACAACTTTCTCACTACTTTCTTAAGCAATTTTTTTGTACAAAAAATTTTGCACTAAAAAGCTGCTTTAAAAAGCTATAAGAAAACGTCCCTAACAAAACATTAATCTTGTAGGTTTCTTCTTTTTCTTCTTTACCAACCTTAGTTGAAGCCCTCTAGGTTGTTTCTTCTTCTTAAAAGAACATATTAAAATTATTGTTTTACAATTTATTTCATGAGCTTTAAAGCTTAGGCATACTCTATTCGTTGATCAACATGACTTTTTGTACCAAAGATGGGTTCAAGTCAGTCACTCAGTCATCAACTTTAAAGGGCATAAAAAATTGTAAAATTTATTGAAAATGTAACTTGTATTTTGTGGGGTACTTGCAACAGAGGTGAAAATCATGGAATGAAAATTTGCAAATGGACGAGGTTGAAGGACATCATTTGGCAAGGATTATGTAGAAAGACTAGCATTAGAGGATATAGTTAAGAGGAATTTTGAGACCATGAAATTTTAGATTATAATTGATGTGAAACATCTTAGTTATAATAAATCTTAAATTCAGTATATATTTAATTTCTAAAATGTTCTATTTACTTTATTTGTAAGGGCATATAAAGAATATATAATATTGCTTTCAGTTTAGTATTTGTTCTCTGGTTTTGTTTGTACATCCATTTCTCTAACGATCCACTATATCAATTGGTGTTAGAGCCTGGAGCTCGCAAAGAATGAAGGACTGCATAAGAAGATAGGTTGTTGATGACGATCGAAGCCAAAGAAGATGGGTTCTCGATGATGATCGACGCAGAAGAAAAGATAGGTTGTTGATGACAATCGAATTCATGAAGCCTTTTGGGCAACTCAAGTGAATGCATCAATGATCGATTAGATGATTTATGTTATAATTTTATTTATTCCATAAAGTAAATACGCATGTCAGCAATCATACAGATGCCTTTGCTCCTTTAGTGTGCTCGGTGACCAGCCCTGCTTCAACGCGATTATGCTACCTTGGGTGATGTTAAGTTTGAATTACAACAAGGAATTGTTATTAATGAGTAACTCTTTGATCCACAAAGTAGAATCAAACATGATTTGGCTGTTTCGACTAAGAGAGACGGACATGGTGATTGTGATTTGTAACCCGACGAAGCACTTGCCACTACTTGATGCTGGATGGAGGAGGTGAAGGTGACCACCACCTCGAAAAGTCCAGGATGCAGAAGAAAATAGAACATCTTCACTATTCTTTCTAAACTCATTCAAATCTCAAAAATTGAATACAAGAGAAGAGATAACCCTCTGTTTATAGAGTGAGGCTATCTTTGGAGAGAATTGTTACATAAAATAGAAATTTATAATAAAATAAAGAAATATCATCTAAGAATTGAGAGGAGGTGAGTTTGGTTGGTCGAACCAGTCTATATAGGTCCACCAGGTGTCATTCTCCCCATCTATGAGAGACTTCAGCATAAGCTAAAGTCGATGAAACTTGTTAGGGAACTTAAGGATCTTGCTATTCTTATTTTCTTTCACATCCTCATTATTAAATATCTCCTTCTTAGTTGTCTTCTTAGTCCAAAGAAAAATTGGATAGCTGATAAACTCAAAAATGCTTTTTTAATTAGCTTTTTCAAATGACACTCTTCAAGGTTTGTATCAAACTTCACAACCAACTGGCCAACCATGTTAATATTAACGCCAATAGTCGGCACCTCCATGAACTCCTTTGTGATGGAATGCATAATGGTACCAAGGTTGTCGACAAGATCATATTTGGTCATATTACTTTTGATATCAATAAAGGCAAGTATATTTGTTGTCTTATCAGGAATGATATGCATGAATAACTCAGGCTTTGCATCTAGCTTGCTCTTGGGGGCTTATCAAAACTAAGAACTCTAAAGAACATGTCATTATCATACACGTCATACACGGGCTCATCATAGAGAAGAAAAGATGCCTATTTGATAGCAGATCTTTAAACTCATCGAAATTGGACTTGATCGAAGGTGTGGAGAAAGACATACAGTTTGACCCTTCAAATATGTCTTTGCAGGAATAAGGGATCCAATCGACTTAGATACCCTCTATTCCACCACATTCGCCACCGTAAAAGGAATCCTCAGGTTGAGATGAGTTGAATCTTAGATTGTTCCAGGTAGGGACGACATAAGAGTTTCATATAAATTTGGCTAGAACAGAGGATCTTGAAGCCACCTTGGGGGCAAACTTTCCCTTGGATCGGATGCCAGCAAAGTCCCGGGTGAGGGAACCAAAGTCTTTCCTTTGTTCGAGTATTACCAGTGTAACAACTCAAACTCTTAACTATCAAAATATTATCCTCTTTGTCCTAAGAGCCTCATGGTTTTGTTTAGAGGTGTCAATTTTGGGTTGCGGGTCGGGTTCGGGTCGAACCTGGAACTGACCCAACTATATTCGGGTCAACATGAACCCGACCCGTTTTTACAAACAGGTCGATTTTCGAACCCAAACCCGACTCGCTTCAGCTCCTGTCAGTACTTTCGTTAGGGAGATGACCGGACGACGAGGAAAGAACTGATGGGCCAACGGTTGACAGGCGCGCATGGCTGGCCTGGAGAACGCCGAACGCCGCGAGCAAGTGACCAACATGCGTCACGATTGTTTGACTAACGCGCATGGCTGGCCTGGCGAACGCCACGAGCAACTGACGCGAGGCAGCAACTGGAAACAATCAAATAGTGATTGCTGCGAAGCAGCGATTTGAAATAGCGATTGACGCGAGGCAGTGACTGTCAAACGCGATTAAGTGACTAACGCGACGGAACGGACAAAAAAAGCGGGAACAGTTCGTCCAGGTCATAAATGAGTCGATTTCAGGTTTCCGTGTCAACTCGGACCCGACCCATTTTTTCAAATGGGTTGAAATCTTCAACCAGAACCCGACCCGTTTCGGGTTCGGGTTGACGAACCCAAAATTTTTGTGTAGGGTTCGAGTCTAGTTTTCGGGTCGTGTCAAATATTGACACCCCTAGTTTTATCCTGTTGATGTAACTTGCTAGTAGGTCACCCAACCCAAAATTACTCCAGTATGAATATGCTTAGCCACAGAATGAAATTACAATCATTACACCAAAAGGCGCCCCAATATTTAAGAGTTTAGCTTATATTACTAAAAAGATTTCACCATCTTCCCCACTGAATTAAGTAACTAACATCTTCTCGACGTCTTTATCCTAGAATCATCCACTAGGCAAATAGGACTCCAGATGTGACCTTTACAAGTTCATGTGGTGGCTCTTGTCATATAACATTTTATCCCATATAGGATTTTAGAGGTGTCTCCTATGGCTTTGCACTTTGTCTTGTATGGCACTTAATTCTCATATTCTGGTTGGTATGTTGATTTGATATCATTTGTAGAACCCCAAACTCTTAATTATTAAGATATTGTTCGTTTTAGCCAAAGAGCCTCACAGTTTTGTTCTGTTAGTGTAACTTCCTAGTAGGTCACCCACTCAGAATTGCTCTGGGATGAGCACGCTTAACTGTAGAATTTTTTAATGAATTTTAACAATTACACCAAAGGAGTCTAGATGTTTAAGAGTTCAGCTTCTTTTACTTAAGAGATTTCACAGGTAGTTAGGGGTGTAAACGAGTCGAGTCAAGTCGAATATCTACCTAATCGATCTAAGATTATTTACCTGTTATTGAGCTCAACTCATTTACTAAGCTTGAGCTCGACTCATTAAAAAATTCATAAACTTGAGCTTGACTCACTTTCTTGAGCTCGTTTAAAAAGCTCAAGCTCGACTCAATTGTTGAGCTCGATTTTTTAGTTTTAAATAAAATAATTAATTTTTTTAGAATTTTAATTTTTTAATGTAGAATTAATTTAAAATTATTAAAATATATTATAAAATATTGATTTAAATTAATTGTTAAATATATTTTAATTTAATCAAGCTGTTCAATGAGCTTTAGAGCCAGTCAGGCTTGATCTCGAGCTCAAACCCGTGGCTCGATAAACCCGACTCGCATGCTCGTTAACGAGCTAAGTTCAAGCTGGCTCGGCTCACTTACACCCCTATTGTTAATCATTGTTGGAGTTGGGTAATTTCTCGCTGTAGATCTTCTATCACTATTTCTAGAATTAGTCACTGATGATTCCTATAAGGCAACATCTTGTCGGGCTCTTCTTGGTTAATTAAAGAGGTTCATATACTGATGTGGCGGCTATAAAAAAACCATTCCAACTGTTAATGTGGCAGCAACTTTCATGATGAAAAAGAAGAGGACTATAAATAATGTATGTGAAAATAGTCTTCAAGAGGAGAGAGTATAGTGATTGGATCAGCTAGAAGAAGAAAAAAATTATTCTTTAGGTAAGGAAAGATATTTGTTGTTGAAACAGTAGGATGAAAAAAATAGAGAATGTAGGTGGCTGAACAATGGATGATTGGACTGGACAACGGATGCACTTGGATATTAAAAAGCAACAATCGTCTAGAGGAAAGCAGTAAGAATCCAGTGGCCAAAAGTTCTTTTATCTAAAGATTCGGGTGGCTAGGAAGGCACGAACAGCAGCAATAAAAGGCTGGTTGCCATGGAGGAAGGATTTGGATGCTGAAAAGGAAGGAGCCGCTTGCTGTGGAGGTGGAATCTGGCAGATGGAGGGTTGGGTGCAGGATTGTATAAGACGCGTATGTCAGTCTGGCCAGACACGTGCAATCATGTTTTGGGGGGAGGGGGTGGGGGGTGTGGGGGGGGGGGGGGGGGGGGGGGATCAAGCTGAACATTTATGCAAGTGGCGACGAGCGGGAAGGAAAATAACGGTTCTGGATGGCTAGCATCAGCCTTCTTTATATTTGGATGAAGAACATCTGCAACATATAGAGAAGACAACAGTCTTGCAACTGAAATTTCTTGCGGATGCTATCTTAACTTTATCTAAATTAGGTAGCTGAAAATTATTAATTATAATATTAGAAAATCGGAATTACATCCCATAGGTTGGGGTTTTATGATTCAAAATCTACCCCGGGTCCTAAATCTAAATTGGGCACTGGACCACAATAACTCGAACCTAGCTAATGTAGTGCAAAATATGGACTTACCCCAGCCTGGATTGGAGAGATAGCTAGCCATCTAGTTGATTTAAAATCAATGAGTATAATCATTTTTATAAAAGAGTGGTTGAGACATTGTTGTTAAGGTTTTTGAGAATTGGGACCGACGCCTAGAGCGAATCCTAATTGGCCCCTTGATATATGTGGGGTGAAAATGTTTGAAAAGAAATGCAATTAAAATTTTAGACTCTTTTAAGAAATATAATTAAAATTTTTAACTCTTTTAATTATTTTCTAGTACAATGCATGTTGATCGACTTGATTAAATGCATAAAATATATATGAAGCAGTTTTAAAAAAGGCTTGAAAATTATTTTTCTTAAGAGATTGCACAAAAACCCCTTGATAGATCTGCACCCTCAAAGGCCAGGTGGTCTTTCAAAACCCGCAAGCGGGGAGATGCCTAATAAGGAAGAGAAGCAAATAATATGCTTATGTTGACTCCCAGCTGTTCCGGACTTACTTCTTATATCGTTAGAGTTTCTATGTTATCTTTACATTTTTTTTATTTAAATTTGAATAAAAATAATTTTAACATACTCTCACAAGCCTCCACGCATCCAGGCTAAAAAAAAAATGGCATGCATGGGAGAGGTTGAATGCTAGGGGAACGAAGAGGAATGCTCAGAGAACTCTGGGAGGCTTTTCAAAAACTTGGATGTGAATGAGGCACTATGGATCGAAGTGCCCTACTCAAACCATTTCCACGAGACCATGAGCATGGATGGCCGTGATTGATCAGGACAGTCGTTGGATGGCTACCAACTAGGAGGCGGCATGCCCCCAGGGTCTCATAAGTTCGAACCCAGTGAAATCAGGGCCTAGAAGGCTTTGGGCAAAGCTCGACAATGGGAGGACCACCATAACTGGTATCTCATTCTTTCCGGCCACTGCTGGCCAAGGGTTAGATCGAGCTTAAGTGGAAAGACGTATGGAGGTTTGGTGAGCTAAATTGGGTTTGGGGAAGCCCAATTGGGGAAGTAGGCTTGGCTAAACCTCTACGGTTTGGGTCTGCTCGGGTGCGACCTAGTTCAAGTCAGGTGATGAGATTGATGGGGAAGGTGTGTTGAGTGAGGGAGCATCTAATAGAATTGTCAATTGGACTTAGTATGATATGTGGTGAGAAATAACTCAGGTCAAAGTGGTTTTGACCACTTTGGGCTAGCCTAGAGATTGACCCAAGTTAGCCCAAGGGCTGGGTTGGCTAGAGTAGGTGTGTTGGACATAGGGCCACCCAACTAAGGGGTTGATTTGATTTGGTGAGGCTCAGGTTGTGAAATGGCTCAACCCATAGTGGGTTTGACCACTTTGGGTTACTATTTTCTAACCTAAGTTGACCCAAGGGCTGGGTCAACTAGGGAAGGTGAGGTGGGTCAAAGGGGACCTAATGCCACCATTGGTTTGATCCAATATGACTAGGGTCAGAACTTGGCTAAAGGGGAACCTCTTTTTGGACACTTGAGTCAAGTCAAATGGCTAATGCAAGTGAGCCAAAGGCTTGGATCTTCAAGAGGGATCTCTTATGGACCCAATGGATCATTCCATGAGTTTGAATGGGTTTGGAGAAGTCTTGGTCAAAAGGTTTGAGAGGGTAAAAGTGTATGGAATGTTTGATCAAACTTGGTTGAGTTGGTCAACCATGTTGACCTAGGGTCAAGTGTTGGATCCATTGAGTTCAAATTGATCATATGAAGTCAATGGAAGAGGTTTCAAATCAAGAGGGGCTCATTTGGTTGGAAATATGTATTTAAACCCTTAAGAGGCACTTTGGTCAACCATGGTTGACTTTGTCAACTAGGTCAAACCATAGGGTGGGTTTGGGTCCAATGTGTTTCTAATTATATATAGGATCCATTGGGGTAGGTTTTAAAGATTGATATGGAAAGCCATGCTGAATTTTGGGGAAAAGGCCAAAAATCCCTTTAAAGGGCATTTTGGTCATTTTGACCCCTAGTCAACCCTGGGCCAAACTGGGTATAACAAAGTGTATGTTACTAGTCAATAAGTCATGACAAAGACCATGGATGTGGTTAGAAGGTTTGAACAGAGTCCCAAGACCAAATTCTAATAAATTGCAAACCTAGTCGTATAGGCCGTAAATATTTGAAGGTTTTGCAGTCTTTGAAAATCCATTCAGTTTCTGGAGTTAGGGACCTCATAATGAGTTTAAATTTGGTGGGATAGTCTTAGAGATATATCTAAATAATATGCAATTAATAGACCCTAAATCAGAGGTCATTTGATCGGGTTTTCATGTGACAGAAAATTCACCTAGAAAGGGTTTGAGGATCTGAGTCCTTAACCCTTGGATTTGGTTTGCAATGTTGGATTTGGACTGGATTTTGGAATTGAATGGTTGAGTTTGAATTATTCACATCAATGATAATCAAATGAATGATTGATATTGATTGTATATGATTTGAAAGTTGATTGAAAGTTGGTGGAAGACTGGACTAGAGATTGGATTGAAGGGTGGAACTGTATTTGATTAGACTTGGATTTGATTTTGACCAGGACTTATATGATTGAGAAGTGGTCATCTTTCAATCATCAGGTGACCAGATAGAAACCTGAATAGGTCCTAGTGATCTCATACATAAATGAAATCAGAGAACTAACTTGCAATTATAATTTTAATTCTACCATGCACTAAAAATGGTTATCCTATAAAAATAATTGTTCAACAAATACTTGTGACCCTTTTCTCCTTCCTCTCCTTGCTCATGCCTTTCATTTCTTCCCTTTATCATTTGCAACTCATTCCAGAAATCAACTTCACTTGATTTCTAACTAATCATCATCAAATTCACTTTGTGTGCATTTACGAGAAGAAAACATCGTGACTGAGAAATCAATAACATATTTAGAAATTATATCATTCTTTTAAAAAAGAGTACCAAAAGCCAAAGAAAACAATCTACTTCCGGATTAGCAAGGGTTCTTGTCTCTTGCAAATTTTATGTTATACACTCTAAAAAAACTACTTAGTGTTTGAGTAATTAAAATAATATTTAACACATTATGGCTAGAGAGTATGAATTTATAATCAAGTTTATTAACCTAGCACTTGCTTTGTATACTGCATCTATGCTGGCTCTCCATTTCCATGGTGGTGAGAGTAGTTCTTTCAAATAGGCTAGTGATTGCAAACGAAATCAAGATATGTTAGATTACAGTTTTTTATTTTTATGGCTAGTGATTGCTAACGAAATCAAAACAGAACAAGCATAGAATGAAATAGAGAAATTAGGAGAAGGAATGCAAGCAACTATCGATAAGATTTGGAGAAGGAATGCAAGCATAAATGTATAAATAATTACTCAAAAATACATAAATTAAAGGACATGTGTTAGGATCCAGCTAGTTCGAGCTCGATGGGTCGGGTAGGCGGCCAAAGGTGACTTCTTCCCCAACTTAACTGGCACCGTCATCGTGGAGTCGCATATGGCGTGTGCCAGCGGCTGGGAGGTCGGAGGAGGCCCTCTGGATGGACCAATGGAGGACTAGAGGTGTCGCGTATGGCGTATGCTATGGCAGACGGGGGACTCATACCGATCTACAATGTCCATATGCCATTCGATTGCAGATAAACGACTTAGATTAGTGATTTTACGAACCGCCCGGTTCAACCAGGTTCTTGACCAGTTTATTCCCGGTTTTCAACCCAGCCGGTTACTTCAGCTAACCGGACTGGTTCACAGTTGAACCTACCAGTCCAGTCCGGTTTTGAAAACCTTGGATATAACACTACATTATAAATATTGATTATAATATATTACTATTGTATAAATAATTTCATTAAAATTTTAATTTTCATATGAATTTATATAAAAATAATTCCATGTCCTCCTTCTATTAACAATCTCACAAAATACAAGCAGAGACAGGATCCCAAAATAACGTCCGACCATGAGCCAATCTCCACGTAGGCTTTCTCTTAGCCGTTGAAATAAGCCGAACAGCAACCAGCCAATATTATCCCCAGTTTTCCCCTCCCTTTCGACTCAACAACCTGCTATTTTATCTGTGGCGCCATCGCCTCTCATTTTTAACAGCTTCTTATTTTATCATTTTCCTCTCTGGCTATAAAGTTGCCAATCCCGCCACACCTGTGAGTTTCAACTCCTCATTCTAAATCCACCCAACCCCCTCCATGCAATCTCCCCTTGCTTGGTAGGGGAAGATCTTCATCACCTCCTCTGCACTTCCAAACGATCAAACTCACCTTAGCCAATATGGCCGTAAACAAAAAGGGAGCTCTTATAGGAGGCTCTGTGATCCTTCTTGTTGCCATCGTCGCCGCTGTCGGTGTCGTCGTCACCCACAATAGCTTCACAACCAAATCTGCAACACCTTCAGGTAAGGGTGGATTTATGGGGAGATTATTCTATGCGGATACCAGACGGAGAGAACCGTCCAAATTTGATGCACTTTTTCTACTCTTTTGCAAAATGGAAGTAAATATTTACTAAATAATTGAATATTTGTTACATTTTTTTCTACGCTTTTGAAAAGGAGAACAAAAGTGCAATAAAAAAACATTCATAATTGCATATTTGATACTCTTTTATTGCCCTTTTGCAAAAGTACAACAAAAGAGCAACAAATTCGGACGTTTCTCTCTGCTTGAAATCCGCATAGAATAATATCTCAGATTTATGAAGGGATGCTAGCTTTTCCCTCAAAAAATATTTTATTATATCATATAATTTTTCTTAGGTAAATATAATTTTCACAAAAAAAAAAAAATTGTTGGAGCCCTTCTTACCCCTTCTTAAATTTTAAGATTTAGAATCATAAATACTTATTAAAAATATTTATGATAATTTTAAAATAATTAATTTATTTATCATTATTAAAAAAAAATCTGACTCTGTCATTGACTACAGGTAGCACCAACCTTCAAAGCACCTCAAGATCAGTTCAAGCCATATGCGAGCCCACAGACTATCCTGATATTTGCGAGTCGGCTCTTTCCAAAGTAGCCAAAAACACCACCGACCCCAAGGAGCTCATCAAGCTCTCCTTCCAGGTAAGGGCTTAATTGATCAATTGTAGAAGGATTATTTCGTGCGGAATCTGAACGTAAGCTCTACATCCGAATATCAATCAAAATGAACCACGTCAACGTTACCGAGCCTCAGTACCGAAGAATACCAAGTCACGGGCTTAGATATCCGTACAGATTCTGCTTCCGCACCAGAGGCGATTGTGGAACAATTATGATTAGAAATAATTATTTATTCATATTAATTTAAAAAATTTACATATATATATCATACATTTTTTATATAAATACATATTGAACAATTAAATTTTTAATTTACTCTTCATAAGTACCGTTGCATTCTGCTAATTCAAAAAACTATTTAATCTATTTACCATTGCATTCTGCTTTCAGGTCGCCACGGACCACCTTCGACAAGCCTTCCAGCATTCGAAGCTCCTCTCAACGGCAGCGCGGGATCCCCGCACCAAGGAAGCCCTCAACACCTGCCGCGAGCTAATGGAATACGCCATCGAAGACATCAAGACCTCCTTCAAAAAACTCGGCGGCTTCAACACGTCCGAACCCGCGAAAGCCGTCGACGAGCTCAAGCTCTGGCTCGACTCCGCCGCCACGTATCAAGAGACCTGCCTCGACGGCTTCGAGAACACCACCGGCGACGCCGCAGCCGGCATGCGCAAGGCCCTCAATTCTTCCATGGCGCTCACCGACAACGCGCTAGCGATCGTCGGCCATCTCGCAAAGTTCGTCGACGGGTTGAAGCTTCCTGACGTGCTGGGCCGGCGGCGGTTGCTGTCGGACGAGGAGGTGGAGGCTGTAAAACAGAAGGATTTTCCGGCTTGGGTTAGTGCTGATCGGAGGAAATTGCTTTCGATTCCGCCGTCTGGGATTAAGCCGGATGTGGTGGTCGCGTTGGATGGGAGTGGTGATTTCTCGAGCATTAATTCAGCGCTGGGCGTGGCGCCAATTAAGAGTTTGACGCCGTTTGTCATATACGTGAAGACCGGAGTGTATAAGGAGAAGGTAATGGTGTACAGGAACCAGACTAACATAATCATTGTAGGCGATGGCGCAACGCAGACTAGGGTTACGGGAAGCCTCAATTTCATTGATGGGGTCGGCACTTTCAAGACAGCCAGTTTCGGTATGCATTTAGATATGAATCAGAGAAAGTTTATATTTTTACACATTCAGATTTAAAAATTTAGCCGTTATGAACCTAAAAATTCAAAATTGCAGTGGTAATGGGCGAGGGATTCATCGCACGGGACATGGGCTTTGAGAACACCGCCGGTGCAGCCAAACACCAAGCCGTCGCGCTTCTCGTTCAGGCCGACCGTTCAGTCTTCTACCGCTGCCAGATGGATGCTTACCAAGACACCCTCTACGTCCACACACTCCGCCAATTCTACCGCGACTGCACCATCTCCGGCACCATAGATTTCATCTTCGGCGACGCCAAAGCCATCTTCCAAAACTGCCAAATCTTCGTTCGCAAACCGCTCGAAAACCAGCAAAACATCGTCACCGCACAGGGTCGTAAGTCCCGTCAATCCGCCACCGCAATCATCCTCCACAACTGCACCATCACCGCCGACCCCTCTTTTCCCCCCGCCTTACACGCCAAGAACCCTACCTACCTCGGCCGGCCGTGGAAGGAGTTTTCAAGAACGTTTGTCATCCAGTCCTTTCTCGATACGCTCGTGCATCCTAATGGGTGGCTGCCATGGCTCGGGGATTTTGGGCTGAGGACGTGCTTTTATACAGAGGTGGAGAACAGGGGGCCGGGGGCGGATAAGAGCCTGAGGGTTAAGTGGAAGGGGGTGAAGAATATTAGCTATGCGCATGCGCAGAAGTTTACAGTTGAGCATTTTCTGTGGGGAAATGACTGGCTCCCTTCGACCCAGGTGCCATATATTCCAGTATTGTTGCCGCAGTCGTTGCCTGAAAGGATTCACTGATGAGAGATTTCTTCTTGTTGTCTTCATATAAACATATCCTTGTCTTCCATAAAAGAGATGAAAATTAGTATCTTTATGATGCATACGTTGTTTTGTCTTAAAAAAATCATCTTTTTTTTTTTCCTTCGGTGTTCCGATGCCTGTAAAAGGGTTACACTAAAATCCAATAGCTATTCATTGTTTGTTTGGGATTATGATAAATAAGAGTAAATTAATTGAAACTCCTTTACTAGCCTTGAACCAATCTATGATAAAGACAGAAAAGACAGAGGAAAGCTGTTTACAACTAGTTGTAACGGATAGATCCAACAAAGATCATTATAAATCCATGCGTTAATTTTCCGCAATTAGAAAACAACAGAACAAGCGTAGAAGAACACCAATTCTATTACATGTTAGAGATCAAAAATACTTCTTTGCACAAAAACACTATTGATAATTGTTTCAGAGCTCTGGTTTGGGAAATGCATGGAGATATTGCATATGAACTCCAATTGCAGTCAAATACTTTCCACTTCTACCAAAAAATCCACGAATCCTTCCTGCTGCAATGGGTGAGGAGAAAAATGTTCCAACTTCGTCACCAACTGGGCCATATTTCTGTTTGTTTGTAAACAAAGTCATGGAGGTTCTAGCAACATTATGTTCGTTTGCATCTATGGAAGACCAATATCCTGAAATCTGTTCCAGGTCTCTTCAGGGTCATCAAATTTGATCTGCAGCGCAAGAACAAAGAGGAAAATGGTGAGCAAAATATCATATAAAGGCTATCTAAAGTCATTAATAAAACTGACCCTGTGAACTATATGGTCTGTCCCGAAGCATCCACGTCTAGAAGACCAAATCAACTCTCCAAGGCAGTCATATTTAATCATTATTGAGCTAAGAAAATCAGTAGTTTTGGTCAATAATATCTGAGTTATTCTGTCATTGAAACCATCATCAAATGGCTTTCCATTCACGCCACCCCATGGACCAGGATCAAGATGCCAAACACTAGTAGGAAACATGAGTTCCTGGTACGATAAACAATTTTTTTTTAAAAAAAGGTCTGCAACTGAATAATAAAGCAGCATTTTTTTGACCTTTTTCATGTCGAATGAACTTTTGTTTGATGAGGAAACAAGCAGGGAACGCTCTTCAAAGACAAGTGGCTTTGTGGATCCAAATGGCTTTACATGAAAGCCAATGGACTTCAAGTAACAGTTCTCAGAAGTACCATGGAATCCATTGATTTCGCCATCAGTAGTTTTGAAACTGAAGAATGTTCCTTGTTCAGTACCGTATGGTCCATAGGTGCGGAGGTTGCTCATAAAAGTAAGACAGGAGATGACTTCGGACAAGCCTTCTTGCAACTTTCTGGAGTTGCCGGTTATCCCTGTAAAGTACTCATCCGGGTTTTGTAGTTTTATCTAAGATTGAATCTATTGTTAGTTGCTATAAAAGCATAAATCATTTGATAATAATTCTTGGTGATGAAGAAGTCATTTGAATAATGGTAAAGAGAGTAATATGATCATTTGACTGTTTTTATGATTTGAACAGTAGCAATGTATCAGGTAATAGAAATCTGAATCAAATCATAGTTACAAGAACATACCACAAATTTCCTAGACACAGGAGAAATTGATACATGACGAATTAGCAAATCAACACTTGAACAAGGCCCCTCTAAGTAAAAGGCCACTCTTTTAGCAACTGTATTCAACGAGAAAGAGCACTTCAGCTTCTCCCATCGCAAGTTTGTTACATACACACTGACAATAAGACAACAAAGCTTCATGAAAGCAAATTTTGAAAAAGGATAAGCAAAAGGAGCATTAGGTGTTAAAGGTACAAACAAATAATTTAGATGATCAAGGGAATATAACAATTAAGAAAAATAGAATGAAAAAGACTCTGTGTCTTAATATCTCAATAATAAAAATATATTACAATAATCAACACTGTATATTCCTACTACAAATAATTAATAAACGTTGCCAATTTAAATGTATCAACACTTTCCAGTAAAGAAAAGATGACATAGAAGATGTAAATTCATAGTTTGAAAACAAATAGAACCAAATGATCATCATGATATTATTGTTGAACTACTAATACCTTCCAACATGCAGAAAAAACGTGGTACTGTCAAAGTTATCTATCCTAACAGTAGCAGTCATCTGAAATTTTTTCCCATCACCTCCCTTAACTGAAACATGTGCAGAAACATCATAAATGGCACCTACATACACCTCTTGAATGATATCCTGTTCTATGCTATGCCAGAACTCTCTACGCCGGGTTACAATCGCATAGTTACAATGACAACCAACTCCTCCTGTACTAGAGAAAACTTCAGCCTGACAAGGATCCCAGTTCCTCCTCCAGTATTCGATTCCTCGGCTGAAATCAGCGTTCTTTATAATGTTCGAATTTGTTGGGCCTTCGAAAACGATTTCCTGTTCATTCTGTCAGGAAATTCAGAAATGTTATGAGTAAACTTCTCAGCTTGCTGAATGTCACTTCCCTCCAAGAAGCAAAATTAAGAGAAGATATTACCTTTATAAGTTGATTAGAATTCATGCACTCAGTAGTGCTTGATGTTGAATACTTGACACAAAGGGACGTGAAGCCCCCTTCGTAGATCAAGGCAACCTTTTGAAGTTTGCCATCACTCTTGTGGCAGAAAGGAGTTCCTCCTTCGTCTGAACCCCATGGCTCTACTGAGATTGTTTCTCCTTCCATCTTATACCTTCTTGATCGACAAAACTAAGAACATGGGAGAAGCAGAGCCGTCATTTAGGAGAGCTTAAAGGGACCCTAAGCTAGGAACTGGCAAAGGAATATATATAGAAGCTAAAGTGGCGCCTCGTTTCCTAAGGAGAGTAAGTGTGAATCAGGCTAGAAAAGTAGAAAATATTATGCGGGAACTAAAACCAAAGGGTCGAATTCATTTTTAAAGCAAGACTTATATTATCTTATTTTAAGGGTGTAAATGAGTCGAGTTGAGTTTAGATCTTAGATTCATTGTAAACTTAACTGGTTGGTCCTGAACTATTTGGATTTGACATAAATTCTCCACATTGTTTATGAACTTCAGTTGCCAAAACTATTGTGAATTTGCCATCTTGGACTCAGTGCAGAGCATGCTCGACCCAAAGGTCGGTTAAACCTACTCGCATAGACTTTAAAGTTACTCACTAGCATTCAATCATTAGCTTTTGCAACATTAACTCCTAATTTGAACCTATAAGTAAAAGGTGAGGAGCAAGCCTAACACATAGGGCTGCAAGTTGAGCCTCAACGTGTTTAAGTTCAAGCTCATTTGTCAGGACCCTATTCGAGCTTGGTTTAACAAGAATCAAGATTTTTTATCTTCTGTTCGAGCTCAATCTCGTTTAAATAAACCATGTTCAATTGTTTGCTCTTTTAAACACCTCTTTAACTGATTCGTTAACACAAAATAAAATACATTAAATTAAATGGCGAGCAACAGGACAAATGCCGCCCTCTTCTATTTTCTTGTTCTATAGAAGAAAATGAAATATCCCCGCTAGGAGTGTCAATTTCGGGTCACGGGTCGGGTTCGGGTCGAACCCAGAACTGACCCGGGTTCAAACGGGTCGACCCTAACCCGACCCGGGTAGGAAAACAGGTCGGAAATCCGAACCCGACCCGGCGGGCAGCCGGGGTAGGGTCGCAGGCATGTATGTTCAAACGGGTTGGCGGGTTGACTCGGCAACCCGCCGGATCAACCCGAACCCGACCCGATTTTCAAACGGGTCGGGTCCAACCCGAAAATTTCGGGTCGGGTTTTCGTGTCATGTCAAATATTAACACCCCTAATCCCCGCACGGTGTGGAATTTTGATGGGAAATTTTTTCTTCTTGGGTGGAGATTTTTTTTAATAATTTAAATCACTGAGAATTAAAAAATCTAATAATATTTAACGAGCTTGTTCAGAAACATAAAATGAGCCGAACGACATGATGTTCAAGCTCATTTTTTAAGGCATCGAGCACTTATCAAAAGTATTCAAGCTCGTTCATTTAGCTAATCAAACGAACATAAACAAGCAATTATCAAGCCGAGTCATAAATAGCTCGTCAAACGCTCGGTTCGTTTACAACCTTATTTAATGATATTCTTAATGAGCTTTTAATAGCCAACGAATAAATTTAGATCCAACAATAGCATTAAAAATAATGCAACATACAATCATTGTCTTTGAGATTGAGTAGGATAATATGGTATTTTTCTTATTTAAAAAAATAAGATTAATTCTGCTCCACATTCCCAACTAAAAAAACAGAGAGAAATGATCCTGACTCAGAATAAAAAAATCAAAATTGTCAAAATTTAGCCTTATGCTTTTCACTAATTAATATCAATTAGGTTCAAATTGCTAAATCGGATGGCTTCATCAACCAGCCAGTATAGCCAAATTTCTCCATTTACACAGCACTCGTCCTAAACAAATTAGGGCATCTCCAACCGAACTCCAAACGTTTGAATGAAGCTCCCGGCCAGCTCCAGCCGAACTGTAAAATTTCCGCTATATAGCTGCGGGTGAACAGTGGGATGCCAATATTGACGTTGCACTGTTCATCTCCGCCATTTTTATCACTCTACCGAACTTGTCGCGGGAAAAAAGAGGCGACGGTTACCTGCAAAAGGGTGAAAAATGCGTTCGATTGGAGATGAAATCACAGCATTTTGTAGTTTCCGGCATTTTGGAGTGAAAAATGATATTTTCGGTTGGAGATGATCTTAAGGACCCATAAGAAAGCACAGATTTTCAGCTGAACCCAATAAAAAAAAAACCTTTTCTGCTCAGAAATTCAGATCTTTACTCTATCAAAATTTTTAGCATAAGAGATGATCTACATAACAAAAAAAAAACATTTAGTTTATCTCAAAGGAAATTACACTGAAAGAAAATAAAAAACATATGATGCTCTTCTTATGAGATTAATCCACACTTCCTCAACTCATTTTCCAGCGCATGATACCTTGACATCTAAGGTTTCATTTGGGACAGCTTTTTTATTGCTTTCTAAAACAACTTTTTAGTACAAAAAATTCCTTCTAATTCAAGAAATTTTTGTACTAAAAAACTGTTTTAAAAAACAGTAAGAAAATTGTCACAAACGAAGCCTAAGTTTATTGTTTTCACGATGCAACAGGATACAAGCGGTCACACTCACTGCATTGCCTGAAAAATGGCAGAAATGGAAAGATGACAAATAGCTTGCTCTATGAACAAGGAATTTGATAATTATGAAAAAAAATTAAAGAATCTTCCTACACTGAATTTGTTCTTAGTGCAGGATGGTTTTTCTGTAGGCTTAGATGGAGCAGGAGCTTGAGCTGGAGTTGTTTGCACTGCTGCGGGTCCTGAAGTTGGAGCTGTTGAGGGCTTCTGCTTCACTGTAAGACGGCAATGTTCAAAAAAACGTCACAGCTTGGTTAGATAACACCGCCATAGCAAAATATAATAGGCGGTCTCATATTATATGATCTCTCATTTCAAGAACAATCACAAGATTCTCAATAAATAAAATGAGTAAATAAAGCTAATATTTTGTTGGTGGAAAGTAAAGACGATCCTTGTTATGAGGAAAAAGGCAATGTTTTCTCTTAGGAAATTCCCTAATCCGTTAGCTGAAAAGGCAGATCAGGTGTTTAGGCACTGCATCACACATCACAACAAGTGTGATAGTGGGAGTTATTTTCATTGTCATGTGTGATTGAAGATTGTGTCTATTAATGATTCGATCTCAAGTTGTTCCAATCTTAAAGTCATTCAAGAGGGTCTCAAGCCAAGCCAAGCCAAGCTTATAGTATGTTGGCTCGATCTGATTTCTATTTGAGTGCAACATGACCTTTTAACTTTGATATGAATTTGATTCGAGCCAAAATAAGATATAGTTTAGATTAGTTTTCAATTTCTTAACGGTTAATATTTAGTTTTGTTGCATCCTAGAAAATTTGCGGCGGTAGAGAGATATAGAGTTTAGCATCATAGTTTTGTACAAAGATTCAGCACACAAACAAATAAGAGAGAAGGGGTACGAGAGTCATAAAAGACATCAAGATTTTTATGTGAAAATCCTGAAAATGGGCAAAAACCACGAGGTCTGACCAAGTTAAAATGATTTAATTAGTATTTGTAGTCGATTACAAATGGTGTCCTTCTGCGGGGAAAGGCATTGTCTCGAAGTATCATATAAAACACATTACATAATGGGGTTGAAAGAATTTAATGACAAGGGAACCATTCTCAAGATGACGTTGGCCTATTTATTTGGTTGGTAGGATTGTATTTGGGCAATGGAGATCAAAGGGACTGACGTTGGCGGGCGATGATGGTTGGATGGAGCGTGGTCGATGGGCGATGAAGGTCGGACCATCGGAGGGATCATATTTGGCGATGGTCAGAGGGACCGTAGTCGGGGGGCGGTGGTGGTCGGAGGGACGATAGTCAGCGGGCGATAGTGGTCCTAGGGATTGTAGTCGGTAGTTAGCGGAGGTCGCAGGGTCGATGGGCAACATTGTTCAGAGGAACTGTAGTCGGCAGGCGACGAAGGTCGGAGAGATGGTAGTCGTCGGGCGATGGTGGTCGGAGGAAACGTAGTCGACTGGCAAGGTGGATGGAGGAACCATAGGTAGTCCAGTGGTGGTCAGCGACCGGGTGGTGGTCCGGCTGCGCTCAGTGACCCAGCGGTGGTTCGGCGGCGGTTGACGGTCGGGTGGTAGTCCAGCAGCGATTAGCGGCCAGGCAGTGGTCCGACGATGGTCAGGAAGAAATCCAATGGTGGTTCGCGGTAAGGGGGAAGTCTTGAGGCAGTCTGCGATTGGGCGGGGGTCCGACGATGGTCGGGCAGAAGTCCGATGGCGATCGGCGGCGGGCGGTGGTCCAATGATGGTCGGGCGGTTGTCCGACGATAGTCTGGTTGAAGTTCGGTGGCAGTCGACGGCCGAGTGGGAAGTCCGGTGGTCAGTGACCGAGTGGAAGTCCGGTGGTAGTCGGTGGCCCTAGTGGAAGTCCGATGTTGATCAGCGGTAGTGATGGAGCTCTTGAAACCTCAAGGCTTTCTCCAATCTCCAGCCAAAAAAACTCTCTTTCATGTAGAGAGTGGAGATCTATTTATTGATTCTTCGAGAGTGACATGCCCCATAAATATGGAGAAGATCTGGAGCAGATTTGGAGTGCTCTATTGGACAACCCATATTGGTCTCCTCTATTATATAAAGTTTTTCAAGTGCTTAAGTACCTTAATGATGTAGGAATTCAGCAATCTTGGGCTCGTTGGATTCGTCTCGCCGAGCCGCTCGATTCGACTATAAGCATGTCATATTTGGATATCATTTTGTCATCTAATTTAGGTTTTGAACCTTCTAAAAAAGCTTTGGCTCCCAATTTGGACCCATTTTGGCTCGGATTGGGTCCATTTTGGTGTCGTTGGGTTCGTCTCTTCGATACATTTAGTTTGACTATAAATTTGTTGAAATTGGAGTTCATTGATCCCGAAGTTAATTCTGGAAATTTCCAACTTGAATATGCCTCGAGATTCGCATGATCAATATGATTTTTTATAACGTATCAAGTTCTATGCATACATATGCAGAATGATAAGGATAAATGAATAGATGCATGTATAAATGAATTGCAGCGGTAATGGAAGAAGTAAGAGACGAGGAAATGACGGATAAAGGCACGGTGGAAAATTAGGGAGCCTGAAAACAGATGTTTATGGATCTGCTAAAAAAAGTAATTTATAAGAAACATGCATATTCAAAGAAGCCAGCTTTCAAAACTGTTTCTGGGCTATAACATGCATTTCTTTGACCATGAATAATAAAAGAACAATTGAGCAGCCAAAGCTTGAGCTCAAGATCTTGATAAGCTTCGATTGTGAATTTATAGCCAATGGAGCTTCAGTTGGCTCATATATAAATTCATTCACTAGCATATAAGATTTGAGCATAGAGATTTTTGTGAATCCTGAAAGTTTTTTGTTTTTGCAGAGATTTGAACCTTTGATGCGATACAGCTAAACGAAGTGAAGAATGAAATCTAAAAAGAATATTCTAATTATTAACTTCATTTCTCAAGTTTCTTCTGATAATTCTTACCTTCAACAGTAAGTTTTCCATAATGTTGCCTCATAGAGTCAAGAAAAGATTCTTCTCCATGTTCTTTCATCACTGATAGCAATGCAGAAATCATATTATAAAATTTGCAAGAGAAAGATTCTAAGTGCAATCAATTTGTCAGGGAAAAGGTGCACCTTGCTTGAAGAAAAAATCTCTGTAATCAGGAGAAGAACCAACCAAGAGCAATTGAACAGCTTCAGCATCTCTATTTGTTGATGACTTGGCTAAACTACTCAGATTTTGAGTATCTAATAAAATTCCAGCAAGCTACAAGCAATAAAACAATTAGTCAGGGATCTATGACCATGAAGCAAAATAACAAAGTTTTAAGATCACATACAAGAAGTCTTCTTAAATTGGAAGTCTGAAGTAGATCATACGCATCTTCACAGTAGTTATCAGTCAGAATTGTACACAGAGATCCAACCTGAAAGGAACAATTGAAGGATAACTAAATAAGAACAAAGATATAGCATGTCAATTCTCTTAAAAAATAAGAACTAACAATTACCTCGCCATTTGTTTGCAAAACATCTTGTCCCACAATAGGTAAACTTAGCTGCTTACCCATTAACAGACCCTCCAAATCTAGCTGGTTGCATTAAATAGAAGATTTCAACAAGTTTAATGACTAATGCAAATAATATAAAATGCACAGTAGTGCCATCGCATATTATACACCCAATTAGGGGTGTCAATTTCGGGTCACAGGTCGGGTTCGGGTCGAACCTGATACTGACTCGACACTATTCGGGTCAACCCGAACCTTGACCGTTTTTGCAAACGGGTTGGTTTTTCAAACCCAAATCAAACCCGCGTTGGGTCCAAGTCAACCTGACATGACCCGGGACCGTGAAAAAATTGCTAGTTTTCGGAGAAAAAAAAGGGTCAATCTCCATTTTTTTCGGGTAAAAAACAGGTCAATCTCGGATTTCCATGTAAAAAACAGGTTAAAACGTGTCAATTTCGGGTCAAAAGGTCAACCCGAATCCGATCCGATTTTTTAAACGGGTTGAATTGTTGAACCCGAATCTGAGCCGTTTCGGGTCTGGGTTGACCCTAACCCATAATTTTCGGATCTGATTCGAATCAAATTTTCGGATTGTGTCAAATATTGTTTAGACACCCTACACCCAACACACATAATTGTTTGGCCAAGATTACTTTAAAACTGAGAAAATTGAAGTAAAATTGTAGGACCTCATCCGAGAAGATTAAAGCAGAAGCATCGATTCCAATGTGATGAAAAAGCCAAGCTGCTTGCTTATGCTCCCACATTCTTGCCCTCCTCATGTTGATCACCGGCACCACAACCTCATCCTTAAACTTACTCTTCTCCCTCTTCCTCGTATTCTCCAGCAACCACGCGTAGCAAATAGCCGCCACCATTGAGCTGGTGTCTGTATCAAAAGACAATGCAATAACAACGGTCAAGATCAGCGAAAAAGAGCTTCATAAATCAAACTTCAAGGGATAAGCCTCACAACCAGGGGTGTACGACGAGAGGACGATCTTGGCCTTAACGGACACTTCACCGTCCGAAGCCATACCGATCGTTGCCCTCTGCCGGCGCAGGAACGCGTTGATCATCTTCACGTCTTCCCCCCGCTTTCCCTCCACCGCCAGCTTCCGGCTGCTTGAGACAGATCTCCGTATTGTAGAGTCCTTGTCAAGAGAGCATGTGGAAGAGGAGACCGTCCTCCGGTGGCAGGATTTGAGCAGGTTTCGCGGCGGAGAAAGCGGCGGAGGCTGGTGGAGAGCATTCTCCGGCGAAAGAGACGACGGTGAACGAGAGGAAGGAGAGGGACTGCGGAAGCTGCGGCGTGAGGGGACTTCGGTGTTTTTTTCAAGGAAGCGGGATCTAGGGTTGGGAGGAAGCTTTGGTGGGAGGCGGCGTATCGGATAGGAGTCAGCGTCGGGTTTGCCAAACGGGAGAGAGGCGTGTTGGCTGGCGGCGGGGTAAGTGGAGTCGGCGGCGAGGAGGAAGTCGGACCTGTTGCGATTATGCCGCTCCGACGATCGCTGGAGAATCTCGTCGCTGATGCCTTCGATGGATCGATTCCTGTTCCATTAACAATTCAATTGAACAAATTTTTTCAAGGCATTAACCATAGTGTTTGACTGTAATTGAGTGATGGCTTCTTTGTATAAAAAATTTATGAAAAAAATGAGGATAACAAGCAAAAAACATATATATTATGATCATCTAATTCGATGCGTTGTTGATTGCAATTTATATAATTTTTTAAATTTAATTTTATTAGGATCATACAATCGCAATACGATCAAACATAATATTAAAAAATAAAGAAATTTATACTAATTTTGACTCCAAAATTAATTAAAAGTTAAATAAGCTCAAAATAGTTTAAAATAGTCGCGAGACAAATGATTCCAACGGCTCTAAAAATGTCAAGTTTCAAGCACAAAAAGGACCTTGAGGTTGAAGCAACTAATATAAGAGGGCTTAAAAAAAATAAAAAATAAAATAAAAAACTAATATAAGAGGGCTTTTGTCAATTAAATCAAAAGATAGTATTCAATCTACATTTTCATTATAGTTTCATAATAATTTTAACATCTATATTATTACATGCTAGAAAATTTATCACAATTAGTGTCTTTAATATCCTAGCTTTTATAAAGATTAAGCAAACATATAGAAGTTATAAGATACAAAACATTTTACGTAAAAAATCGAAAAAGAAGAACAATCACGTAGCTTGGAATAATTGCAATAATCAAATATATAATTGCAATAATCAATATATAATCATGTGGCTGACCAACCACCATTGATGATGTCTTATATAGGTGAGTTTTTTTTTTTGGGACATTTAGGCCATTTAAGGCAAACTCACACACACAACGCATACACAAGGACTCAAACCTTGGACCTCTTAGTTGGAAGCCTAAGCTCTCAACCAATAGGCCAAGGGGAGTTGTGTCTTATATAGGTGAGTTATTCTCATTTTCTAAGCATTACTATTCTCTCTATCAAGGGTACAAAAATGCCCTATAGGCATAGTTGTGAGTGACACCTAAGCTATGGTCTTCCTCTTGAAGGAGGTTTGACAAAGTCATTGTCGAAGATTATGATCTAATAAAATTTCCACTACAATTTGAAGCTGAAATTATCTTCAAATGAAAAGACAATTACTATTAAAGTTTGTTACAACATTGAAGCTGCAAAAAGGTTATTAATGAAACAACTCTAATTATTGGAGCTTTACTTTTTAACTTTATATCTACATTTAGGGTTAAAATTTGGTGATACAGAGTAACAGTGTTGGCGTTAAAGCCATTTGAATCTTTTGGAGATGTGTTGTAGATGAAATAAAATTTACATTATAGTATTAAACTTTAATAGAGACAAGAGTACTTAATGGAAGTCAGTGTAGGAGTTTGTAGATTTATTATATGTTGATTTCATGTAAATATAATAGTGTTGTATGTGGCTTAAGAAATGTATATTTCTTCTTGTACAATCTTGATTGATATTTGTAATCAATTTATTGAAAGTTATGAACTCTCTATATTTATGTTAGAGTAATTTAGATTTAGAAAAACCTGCTCCCAGAAGAAATTTAGTCTTTTATGTCATTGAGTCAATATTTGAAATATTTTAATTTTGCTTTCACAAAATATTTTGAGGTTTTAACCTTCTGAGATTTGTGTACAGTCTTCATTCATAGCAAAAATTTTGTGCCGCCCAAATTTGACTGTAAGGACATTATCTGAGCTACAAAACTACAAACCTACCTTTGTTCTTGCTAATGAACTCGCAATTCGAAATAGCGCCCGTCATCTTCACCCCTTCTCCCAAAACTCCAACATTCGCGTCTTACACGCTGCTCGCGTGACACTACCGAACACCTTCCCCATGCCTAAATTACACTTATTTATAAACATCAATGGCTACACAAAGCTGCACACCAATGACAATACAAGCTATAAAAAAAACTAAATTAAAGAAAGCACAACTAAATCTGGACCAATGAGAGATAGAGAGAGAGGCATGCCAAGTAAATATAACCAAAATTTAAAACACTATATTGAATGACATGTATTTATTCATAGCAAAAATTTTGTGCCGCCCGAATTTGACTATAAGGAAATTATCTAAGCTACAAAACTACAACCCTGCCTTCGTTCATGTGAATGAACTCGCAATTCAAAATAGTGCCCGTCATTCTCACCCCTTAATTATCCCAAAACTCCAACATTTGCGCCTTACGCACTGCTCGCATGACACTACCAAACACCTTCCCCGGATCTAAATTCCTACACGCTTCCATGCGTGTAACAACCTTCTTACAATCCAAGACCCACGCGTTCTCCATGCTCTGGAACCCAGCCGCATCCCTTTGCGTGCGCAAACCCTGTGGTCTGACGTACGCGAACATTGTACCTTGTCGGTGTGACCATCTCCTGCTACACGCTTGAACCCTCTCCCACGATCTCGCGACCAACTCGGCGCACAGCACACCCCGTGTAACTTACTCACGTACTCCTCGCTCGAGCGCTCCACGCATTCCTGCCCATGTGCATTCCATTCCGCCTCACGTGACCCGCACCAGCTTCGCATACGTCCCTTCCGCGTGCTCCTATGACCCGTGCATCTGACCTAGACACTTTGTCTGCCTGATCCTCCAAGCTTGCATAACCGTCCATCCCGATTCTCTTTCTTTCTTTCTTTCTTTCTTTGGACAAGAGCCTTCCTCCACCTCCACCTAGCTCTGATGCCACTAATAGAACCTTTGATGAGGAAGAAGCTTTTTTTCTTCAGTGTGACTGAAAGAGGGAAGAACCCAATTGTTGGAATGAAAAAGGAACTAAATTTCTTTTATTGGCTTGCCTATCTATTACAGTCTATTACACTTATTTATAAACATCAATGGCTACACAAAACTGCACACCAATGGCAATACAAGCTTTACAAAAAAACTAAATTAAAGAAAGCACAACTAAATCTGATAGAGAGAGAGGCATGCCAAGTAAATATAACCAAAATTTAAAACACTATATTGAATGACCTATATTTATTCTCTCGATGATATAACATTTTTTAATGATGTCAGATTAAATAATCTTAGGCTCGTTGGAATCTTATCATCGAGACCCTCGAATCGACTATAATCATGCAATATTTGGATATCATTTGGTCATCCACTTGATATATTGAACTTTCCAATTACACTTCAAATATTCAATCTGGACTCATTATGACTCGAATTAGATCACTTTTTGTATCATTAGGCTCCTCTCATTGAGATATTCAGTCTGACAATAAGTTTGCTAAAATTAAAAGTTCATATGATCCTAATTTTAATTTTGAAATGTTCCAATTCAAATATGAATCAAGATTCCCGTTCGATCAAAATAATTTTTGACGACGTATCAAATATAATTATTTTCTTTCCAAATTGTCAGATTTGAATTCCTTATCAATTTACATTGAAATATAACATCTTAAAGAAATACAACATATATTCATTAAAAAAAAAACAATGTAAATCATTCTTGTGAATTGTATGTATCAAACTATGTTCTCCTACACTTTAGCATATCATACTGTAGATAGATGCAATTTCACATAGATTTTTTTATCCTCTGGTGCCAATTTATACTAATTCTTATTTTCTTAACAATAATAAAAATTAAGAAGCTTAAGCCGGCCAAATGTAGTGGTAGAATAGGAAGACAACTATGCGATTGACACCTTTTGAATAAGGTGTACATTTTTATTATTTTAATAATAATAATTTATTAAATTCCAAATAATATTAATTATATTGGTTAAAATTTAGAATTTATTAATTATATGTAAAAAAAATCTTGGAATATTTCCTCATGTATTTGACATAGGGCTAATTTTATAAAGACATGCGTCTTCTTTATAAAATTAAATTATTAGAAGAAAAATTCAATAAAAATAAATATAATTAAATTATTAGATAATTTAATTAAATTAGAATAATTTAGTTGTATTTTGTAATAGTTTAAATATATTGAGAATTGTTGCCTGGATAAGTTTTTTTTTTTCCTCAATTAAATTACTAAGAATAATTTTTTATAATAATAATTATAATATATAAAAAGACTCATGACTCATTAATTAAAATAAATAATTATATTTTTAGATTAAAATTTTAAATCATATATTTTAAAATTTATCATTAAAAAATTAGAGCAAAATATTTTAATAAAAGTTTATATCAGAATTAACGTTAAAATTATATAATCTTCATTAAGATTAGCGTTTACATTAATCTAAATATAAATTTAACGGATATGATTTTTCCAAATTAAAGATAAAAAATAATAATAATACCTTCTTGCTGATCTTGAAAGTGCGTCCCTCCTATCAAGCGCCGCCGGTGGCGGCGGCCCCAGCTCTGTTGCCAGAGAAGCAGCGACGAACCTCAGTGCCCCGGCGGAGCGACCAGGAGAAGCCTGGCGTGATTGTGTGCCAGCTGCAACCATCCTCTTGGCCTCCTCAAGCCAGTCCTGCGTCAGCCTGCTCGTGCTCAGCGGCGGCGGTCGTTCTCCACGGTCTGTTTCTTTCCCTTGCCGTTTCTTAATGTTGCCATCTCCTCCTCCTCCTTTCAATTTGTAGGCTTGGCGGCGGTCGGCGGCGCCGAAGAACCACTCGTTCATTAAGTTGGACAGGTCAGGAAGAGGTTCTTCCGCCTCTGCTTTCATTTCCTGCAATTGTCTAAGCTTCTGTTAGAGAGAGAGAGAGAGAGAGAGAGAGAGAGAGAGAGAGAGAGAGAGAGAGAGAGAGAGAGAAAGCGAGGGAATATTATTTAGTTTACCTTTGGAGGTTGCAGGTGGTGATGTTGGCGGTGGCTGTGGAGACTGGTTACCATGGGATGTGGCCTCTTGAGCAGTCAAGGAGAAGATTGAAGAGGAGGCAAGAAAATATACAGTTTGGTGGGGGAGCAGTGGTGAATTCTTTGTCATATTTATTGGTTTTTATTTACTAATATAATAATAGTTTCAATGTTTCATTCTAAAATTAATTAAAAAAAATAATCATATATATAAAATACGCATCTTGCCATATTGGACATCTATATCTTTTAAATTAATTTCACTTGTATGTCATCAAAAATCGTATAAATCTTGACACAAATCTTGATGCAAATCAAGATTTGAAGTTAACCAAAGTGATCTTCTTTAATACCCGTTAAGCTCGAGTTAGTCCAATCACACTTGAATATCGCAAGTCTAAACATGTTAGAATAATTGATCTCAATGATATCATTTAATTTTCCGTAGAAATTAAAATTTTCAATTTCTGTCCTATTAACAACACCATAATTTTGAGTTTTTTTAGTCTCATCATGTAATTTTATATGAAAGGTATACATGTTAATAAGATAGTTGTTATACCTTTGTCCAACTCTATTATGACCCTTGGCGAGTGCATTTATTTTGCCCGCTATTATAGTATCATTATTTAATAATACCTATATTAGTAGATGAAATAAATTTTCTTACCTATATATATATATATATATATATATATATATATATATATATATATATATATATATATATATATATATATATATATATATATATATATATATATATATATTTGTTGCGGACTAGAATATACGCGGCGATAGAGTTTTAATTGTTCGTCTTAGCGTTATACGGATATCCAGTTCACACACAGAGAACACAAGATTTTTTACGTGGAAAACCCTTGAAAGGGGAAAAACCACGGGGTCTAGCCCAGTTGAAAAGATTTCACTAGAACTTGAGTTGGTTACAATGGGCTGATTCGTCTCTAAGGACGATCAGATTACAAGTAACAATTATACAATAGAAGTCCGAGTGTCGAGTAATGGTCTGGCAGGACTTCAGGCCTTAGATGATGATAGGGCAGAAACTTCGGGCCTTAGATGAAGGTCTGGCAAATATGAGAATCTTCAATGATGGACTGGTAAAGATGAGAGCTTCAAGTGAAAGACTGGCAGAGCATAGAGCGTCAGGTGATGATCCGGCGGAGTGACGGCGTTAGGTGATGATTCGGTGGAGCACAGGGCGTCAGGTGGTGGTCCGGTGGAGTGACGACATTAGGCGGTGATCCAGTGGAGCACAGGGCATCAGGTGGTGGTTCGGCTGAGTGACGGCGTTAAGCGGTGGTCCGGTGGAGCACAGGGCGTCAGGTGGTGGTCCGACGGCGTTAGGCGGTGGTCCGGTGGAGCACAGGTCGTCAGGTGGTGGTCCGGCGGAGTGACGGCGTTAGGCGGTGGTCCGGCGAAACTCTGGCAGTGGTCGAGGAGGCTAAGAGCGATCTCCGATCTCTCTCTTTTTTCCTTAAGCTCCGGGGGTCCTCTTTCAAGAGAAGAGGGGGCTCTATTTATAGATTTTGGGAATGACATAGCCTGTAAATAGGGAGCAATTATTAGGTCCTTTCACTGGATGTAGAGGAATGTTCGGTTTTAGGCAAAAATAGGTCAAAAAGTGCAAATACCGAGTTTTTTGAAAAACTCGGTATTTTTTCAAAAAACTCGGTATTTGCACTTTTTTAAGCAAAACCGAACCTTCCTCTAGGTCCTTGCACCGGACCAAATAAAAGTTCGTAAATAGGTGGAGGATCAAGGGTTAGTTGGGAGTGGTTGAATGGACGGTTGATTTTGAATCCTACGATCATGCACCGTTCGTTGGACATTTGAAGGTCTTAGAGATGTCGGAATTTGGCGATCTTGGGCTCGTTGGATTCGTCTCGTCGAGCCGTTTGATTTGAGTATAAGCTTGTAAAAATCGGAGACCGTTTGGTAACTCAAATTGCGGTTTGAACCCTCCGACAGCACTTTGAGCCCTTGATTTGGACTCATTTGGGCTTGGATTGGGTTGATCTTGGTGTCGTCGGGTTCATATTTCCGAGACGCTCAGTTTGACTGTAAGCTCGCTGAAATCAGAGTTCGGGTGCTCCCAAAATTAATTTTTGAAGTTTCCAACCAGCTTTTGCCTCGAGATTCGTGCCCGATCAAACTAATTTTTTGATGATGTATCAATATTGTAGGATCATTACTTCAAAATACATATACTTCTTATGAATTTTCTTACATTCATTGCTTCTCTTCTTAGAATATGACCATCCTGATTAGATTTGTCTTTTCAGTACAATATACAATTATTAGGATATGCAACAATCTTTGTATATCCAATATCAAATGCTTTCATAATCTTTTTCACTTCATATACATTCTAAGGCAACAACGCTCCTTTTGGAAAAGCACTGATCAATAACTCCAATAACGTGTCTAAAAATCTTGAAGTTTAAGAATGTAAACACTTCTAACGAATTAAATAAGTGCATAATGAAAGAAAGTTTTGAGAATGCCTTACACCCAGGGTACAACTCAGCTCCAACATCTTGCATTAATTTTTTAAAGTTTTCACTATTATCATTTTGTTGATTTGCATTCACCTCAATCTACTCATCCACTATATGTGCCTTAATAATTCTTCTATATCATCTTTATTTACATGCTCATTACCAAGTATTTCAACATCTGAATTGGATGCAACAATTTTTTTTTAGAGGCTCATGATCGATGGATAGAAATAAAAATAAAAATAAAAAATAAAAACTGAATTGGATGCAACAAGAAATGTGTCATTCATTGCAACTTCGCCTACATTGTAAAGTTCTTCCTCATGTCGATTCCATACAATATATCCCACAAAAAATCCTTTAGAAATCAAGTGATTTTTGACAACTTTCAATGAATAGAAGAATCTATTAATGCATGATTTTCATGAATATAAAATTTTTCCGGATGAGTTTTGGGTTCGACTTGCAAACTCAAGAAAGTTATTAACACCAAAAATATAATCACGACTCCATTTAGCTTTTGTAATCTAAATCTTGTCCATATCTAGTGGAAAATTGACTTTAAAATTACTAGTTAAAATAAAGAGTTATTAGGCATATCAATGGAGTATAATTTCTATCAAACAAAGAAGTAGAAAATGAAACTTCACATCTATATGATTGCTTCATAAATAATAGTCACGGGAAGAATACTGTTTTGCAATATTGAATGACATTAATGGACTATGAATATTCTCTAACATACTGCAAATGTCCTACATGCACAATATTCCACTTCCAAATTTGAATTTCTTTTAGAAAGGAAGGTTTAATCTCATTGGCATCATGTCATCTTATCAAATACAACATCTCAAGAAATAATAAGTTCAATTTTTTTGGAATATTAATGTTATAGGTTTTATATTTTTCTTTATCTTTATCATCAAGTTTTTCTCTATGTTGAGATGGAATAAGAGCATAACCAAGGCTTTCAAAACTTTTAAAAATCTTAGCTGAGGCTTTGACTATGATAAGCTTTATAAGATGTTAGATTTTTAACTATTTTTGTAGGAGATGATTGGAAATAAAAATAGTTGTATTTGTAATTTCAACGCAAAATTGATTTGGAAGATTATTTTTCTTTATTATACTCCTTTCAATTCTATAATTCTATCATTTTTGTTCGACTCCTTTTTTTATTCTAGTATATGTTGTATGGTAAGTTATTTTTCTTAAGCCTTGTTCTTACAATAAAGAAATTATGTATAAGTCAGAGTACAAATTATGCGTTATATAACTTATGAGCACAAATCAACAAAAACTTCATCGACACCTTATGAAAGTAGATTACAATGACAATGAAACTCTAAACCATTGAATCTCTAAATGAACATATATCACAACTTTAATTGGTACATTCGTCTACTCTTTGATAGATGAATTAGGAGATGGATTAATTTCAGGCGAACTAATTACCGGAATGGCTCAAAGCAGAACTAGGGCAAGGGATCACGTCCACGTACGAGGTCACATACGACCCGCCGAAGGATTTTATCGGGACGAGCGGTTGTACTCGTGGATGTTCGACAAATGACCAAAAAACTCTCCAATCACCAAGGATCGGAGCTCGGCAGAAGGCGGACGAGAGCAATCGCGAAGGAGCCTAAGTCACGCGGCACGCGCACGGTATATGTACATGAGAGCTATATGGGGGATTTTTAATTAACGCGTGCTTGATTTCTAGCACCAGTTAGAACCGATGCCTAAAATCCTCTGAAGTAGGGGTGTCAATTCGGGTCAACGGGTCGGGTTCGGGTTGAACTAGAAACTGACCCGGCACTATTCGAGTCTGTAAAACCCCTCTGAAGCTGATTTTTTTAGTGCTGTTAGTCCCGGACGAACTGGCCTTAGTCCCGGATGAACTGAAGAAAATTGTGAAAAATCTTTCAATTTCGTCTGGACGAACCTGTAAGGGTCGGGACGAACCGTCGGGACGAACCGAACAGAGAGCATCGTCTAGGGACGAAACAAATTGGAAATAATTTTTGTCTGTACGATCCGTGTCCAGAGGAGTTCTTCCCGGGACGATCTGGGCATCGTCTTGGACGATCCTGCTTGATAAGTATCGAATTTGAGATATTTTGGAAATATTTTGAGGAGAGAGAAAAAGCAGGAGAGAGAAAGAGAAGGAAGAGAAGGGAAAGCTTGATTTTGGAGGCCGCGAAGCACTTTTCGTCCGACGACGCAGTTGGAAGATTTGTTTATCTCGAAGTAAGGAATCCGAATCCTATTTTTGATTTCAAAGATTTCGAGTTTTGATATTTCTGTGCTCAGATTTATGTTTCCGTTACCGAAAAACGCGCATAATTTTGTATTGACGAAAGTTTTACCGCACAACTTTTGATATGTTTATGATATGATATTTCTACACGATTTGAGTATTTTCTGTAAAGTTTCTACCAGGTATTTTGAGTTATGTGCGATTTTTATCGAATAGAAAATTATCAGGATGTTGGAAATTATTGCTTCAGTACAAGTAAAGCTTTGTAACATTGTTTTACACGATTTCTAGTAATTTGGTGATTTTTTGAATTTGTGATTTCTATGTACATTCCATGTACTGCCATTATGCCGCCGATTTCTCGTACGACTTCTTATTTTCTGAATTGATGATTTGAATGATTGAATATGCATATGAATGTGAAAATGTGATTGAATTATTGTTATGGTTACTGAAAAACAAGTGAAGACTGGTTGAACCGTTGGTTGGAGATTGACTTGACCTGTACATGATGGTGGGCCGATGGGCTTTCCTTTAAAAAGGGTTTGACGATATCCTCTATTGATCATTGATATAATGATTGGGAGTCATAAGGAGATTATTATGCCGATGGACGGCCGACGGGCACAGAGTGACGTCTCTTATTGAGCCAACAGATATATTTATGGATTTCTACAACAGCACAATGGATTATCGACTTGAAAAACGTACACCGTAATAGCCAGTGATTGTACTTGTTCAGTAAGACTACTGTACTTAATTACATGTGTACGATATTGATTTGTTGATCTCATTATATTTATTGATATCGATGATTGTATTGAAATTTATTTATTGATGGATTTTACTGTTACTGTACGATTTCATTGATATTCGCATTATGTCATTGAGCATTGATACTGATACTGATATGGATATTGATATTATATTGATTCATTGATGCTATGGACATGGATACTATTGATTCATTGATACTATCGCTTCATTGATACATCGTATTGAACTGCTGCATGTGATTCATTGATCAATATGAAATAGGTTTTACTGTATTGATTTGATTTCAACCGTTCTTGCGATGTATTGGTTTGATTGTTTTATATGATTTCATACCGATTGATGTTATTGACCAGAGATGATTGATTTGATTGATTCCATTGATACGATATTGATTTAACGGTTATTATCGAGACGACGATTTTTTCTTTATCGATGTAACTGATCGATTTAACTGAGATTCTTCCGAATATAGATTTTTCTACTGTTTATGGATTCTTCCGAGATTTGACGTATGTACTGGTTTATTGAGCTTTGTGGATTTCTTCCTACTGTTTATCGATTCTTTTACCGATGATTGTGGATTATATCGATCATGCATTGATTACTGATTTTCATATATGTTGCATAGATTCACTGATCAAGTGCAACTGACTGTTATGGATTTGATTGACTGACATGCATATTATTTCAGTACCGTGTTTTGATTTCAATTGTAGGCTTTGGTGATCTGCTGGGCTTTTTGAAGCTCATTATATGTGGTTAACAATTTCAGGTCAGAGCAAGTGAGCAGGAAGTGATGGTTGATCAAGACTGTCGACGAATCCTTTCACTATGGATGCCTGGGGCGTCACAGGGTCAACCCGAACCCGACCAGATTTTAAAAACGATTCAGGTTTTCGGACCCGAACCCGACTTGACATGAATGACCCGAAGTTGACCTAAAATTGCTAGTTTTCGGGTCAAAAATAGGGTCAATCTTCGATTTTTGGGTCAAAATCGGGTCAATCTCGGGTTTCCGGGTCAAATAAGAGTTTTCGTGTCATTTTTAGATCATTTTCGGGTCAATTTCAGATTGTTAGGTCAAACCGAACCCGACCCAATTTTTAAAACGGGTTGATTTGTTGAACCCGAATCTGACCCGTTTCGGGTCCGGGTTGACCCTAACCCGAATTTTTTTGAATCGATTCGGGTCGTGTCAAAAATTGACACCCCTACTGAAGTCCACTTTTTGATAGTGCATTTACAATTTTTGCCAACAAACTAGCCTCTCAGCCTTCTTAAATGAGCTGGAGAAAAATATTTGTAGGAGTTGAATGCTTCATAGTCAAAGCCAATCATAATCAAACTCTCACATGAGCTGGACTGGCGACCATTCCTACCAATAATTATATTATCTTGCAGAATTAATTTTGGTGGCCTTCTTTCAGTACAACAAGAAGTCACCATCAGAGAAAGGAAGATCCAACTGTGAACAAACGACTTTGCAATCAGCACCAAAAGAGCCTTTCCCGTCATACCAACGAAATCAGCACCACGTGAAGAACTAAGCTTTTTTTGGAACATTTTTTTTATATATTTTTTTAAAATTGTAATCATAATCTCTATTTAATTTTTTCTTTGCATCATTTTTTTAATTGTGCAACGAAATGACTTTTTACAACATTTTTAAAAAAAAATTTCTTTATAGAGCAGTTTTATAAAGCAGTACAAAAATTATCCCAAATAAAAGTTTCGGTTAAGACAACTTTCTTAATACTTTTTAAAACAATTTTTAACAAAAAAAAATTCAATTAAAAACTTTTGTATTAAAAGCTCGTTTAAAAAGCAATAAGAAATGCTTTATTCGGAACATTTTACTTAGGCTTCGTTTGGGACGACTTTTTTATTGCTTTCTAAAACGGAATTTTAGTACAAAAATAAAAAAATTTGTACTAAAACTCCGTTTTAGAAAGCAATAAAAAAGCCGCCCCAAACGAACCCTTAGGCTTCATTAGGAACGGCTTTCTTATTGCTTCTTAAAGCAGTTCTTAAGTGCAAAAATTAAAATTTTGTATTTAAAAGCTGCTTTAAGAAGTTGTAACAATGTCATCCCAAAATAAACCTTATTGCTTCAAACTTAACTTTTTAGTATAATTTTTTTTAAATTATACATTTTTATACTAAAAATTAATTTAAAAAATAATAAGAAAGCTGTCACAAATTAAATCAGATAATTATTGGCTGAATTGACTTGTAATTTTTAAACGGCCTGTATGAATAGTATAAACCTCTTTTTTTTTTTTATTGAATATTATAAACCTCTCTCTTTCAGGGCAAGCTTACCATTTCTTATTGGAAAAGGTCTGAATTGAACAATTGTCGCAATAAAATATTTTGTGAACCTGAAGATGAAATTTTATGCTACAGAGATTGCATAATTCATATGAAGCCAGCAGATATGCTTTGAGATTTGTGCATTCATCAGATACTTGCGAACCTGTACAAATGACTGATAATAGAAAATAACGACAAAGAGCTGTTTGATTCAATAATGAAACTCTGAACTTCATTAAGATTATTTCAATGAGAAAAATTACATCAATTCAAATCATTTTTATTTTTAACATAGTGGAAAAAAGTTATTTTAGAATATTTCGAAGAAAAAAATATCAAATTTTTTTAATTTGCAGAAAAATTAATATTATCTATGATATTATAAATTACACTAATCTCAATGTAAATCTAAAAAATTTGATACTTATTCTCATATATTTTATATAAGAGTATCCAACACAATTTTCTTCAAAAAATAGTTTTTAAAAGCAAAAGTTTGAAATGACCATAAAAATACTATCTTGCAAATACATATTATTTCTCTTACCATAAAAATACTCTAAAATTTGTTCCAAACAGATTATTTCAATGAGAAAAATTCCTTAAAAAAAAATTTTACATTGATTTGAAAAGAAAAAAATTAAATTATTTTGATGCAAAGTATATAAATTAAAATATTTTGATGCAAAGTAAAGATTAGTGTTATTTACAATATTCTAAATTACACTAATCTCATCATAAATCTAAAGACTTTAAAGCTCATCATGATGAGAAATTATTCCATGCAGAGTCCGGACGGGAAGTTTTCGTCCGGACTATATGAGTGTATACACTGTGTACAATGAGTATAATTTTTGTACACAACTTGATTCAAATTGTGTATGTTGGGAAATTTCTATAAGTGGGCCCATATTATTATACATATAAATACAGTTTTATACATTAGTTGCTATCGAAAATTAAGCCAATTAAATTCGTGATCTATTTAAATATTAAATAATTATTTGGCTTATGTGGCATCTCAATTAAATTTTGTATGGAATTAATTTGTGTAGAGGCCGGGTATTTATTTTATTTTGATGATGGGCTGAAATAAAAGAAATACACTTAAAGTATAAAAGGTCGTGGTCCCCAGTTTAAGCGGTTAAGTTCTCATTTCTCTCATTTCCCATCTTGAGTGAAAAGAAGGGGTCTCTCGCTCTCTTGGAGAACGCCGCTCTAAACGTGGAAGATCGAAAGACCTTGATTCTGCATTTCAATGGATTCAGGTACGCTTCCGAAAATTCTTCTCGATGATTTGACATGTTGTTTGGAGACGATCGAATTGATTTTTGTGTCTCCTTTAAATCCTGACAAGTGGTATCAGAGCAGGTTGTCATGTTGAATTAACGAGAAATGTTTTTCTATAATCATGTTATTGATTAGTTGAGTTTTTCGGTCACTAGCGATCTTCGTTTGAGAGTTTTCATTTGCAAAGATTCTGATTTCTCAGCATAAATTTATTGCCATAATTTTCAAGGCTATTTTGTTTAAGTTATTCAATAAGTTTTGAGAAATTCAGAAACTTTTATATGAATAACAATTCAGTCGTTTGTTAATTGTTCACTGTTCATTATCAAATTTGTTATTCGTTTTTCTTTGAAGACGATAGATAGAAGATGAACGAACAGTTAAATTTTTTTTTGTTTAATTAGCGGTTATTCTTATTTCTGAAACGGCACAACTATTGGAGATTTTCGGTTATTTGATTGTTTAATCATGACGTTTTGTTAAATTTAAACTGCCGAAAATAACTATGCATAATATGAATTTATGAATTTTATATTCATAAAGCATTTATGTTTTGTGTCAGAATCAATTAAATTGATTTGTCATTTATTTGATAAGAATTTTATGATTATCTTGAAGTTGATGTCTCCATGGTGATTTCTGACATCTACTTTAATAAAGTTAAGTTTTCAAAAACAATTTGTTTATGAAAATTTTTTGAATAGATGCAACTATTGACATTTGTTGACAGTTAATTCAAGTAACCGTTCATTTTTTGACGTTTTTTTTTTTTCTTTATCATTTATTTAATGATAACTTGCTAAGAATAATGATTCATTTATTCAATGTATTTCTCTCATTTGATTTTATTATTCATTAAATTAAATTTAAATCAAATTGAAATAATATGTCACCAAAGTGACCTCTATTAAATCAATTTATTTAATTTAAAATTAATTGAATAATGATATAAAGTTTTTTTTTTCTTAGTCTATGCGAAAAATAATTGGCCCAAAGGAAGATTATTTTTTGGCCGGACTCTAAGGATATAGTTATAAATATGTGATAATTTTAAAGTATTCATGCATATAGTAAGTCGGTCCAAAGAAAGGCTTATTATTGGCAGAATTTATTATCAATATTTATTTACTATAATTTAAGAGTACTATTTACAAATTATAATTTCTGTCCAAAGACTAAATTATGATGTTGTTTTAGGTATCTTATAAAGGGCCCACCATATGCATTACTAAATATGATTTTTTTTTGTTCTTTTTCAGTTAATGTTTCTTCTATATCTGCCAATTTGAATAACATTCCAGTGCTTAATGGCTCTAATTTTAAGAAATGGAAAGAGCACATTACTATAGTTCTTGGGTGTATGGATCTAGACTATGCGATTCGGACTGAACGCCCTCCCGCCCTTACTGCGGAAAGCACTATTGAACAAAGGGCAAATTTTGAAAAGTGGGAGCGTTCAAACCGCATGAGTCTAATGATCATGAAGCACTCAATTCCAGATACCATCAGGGGTGCAATGCCTGAGGAGGAAAATGCTAAGAAATTCCTAAGCCAAATAGCAGACCGTTTCGTAGGCTCTGAAAAGGTCGAAACAAGTACTATTCTTAGTAAACTTGTTTCAATGCGGTATAAAGGCAAAGGGAATATAAGAGAGTACATTATGGAAATGTCTAATCTTGTTACAAGACTAAGAGCATTAAAGTTAGAATTGTCTGATGACATTCTTGTGCATCTAGTCTTAATCTCTCTTCCTGCACAATTCAGTCCTTTTAAGATAAGTTATAATACTCAAAAGGAAAAATGGACTCTTAATGAGCTCATTGCTCAGTGTGTGCAAGAGGAAGAAAGATTGAAACAAGAAAAGATAGAAAGTGCTCACTTAGCTTCTTCCTCTCATAATTTTGCCACCAAAAGGAAAAGGGATTATAAAGTTAAAGGAGCTGCAGATAAAGGGACTTCACAACCTAAAGTGCAACAGAAGCAAGATCAAGTTATTACTTGTTTCTTTTGCAAGAAGACTGGTCATGTGAAGAAGGATTGTCCAAAATATGCTAACTGGCTCGTCAAAAAGGGTAAACTTCTGAATTATGTTTGTTCTGAAGTTAATTTGGCTTTAGTACCAAATCACACTTGGTGGATAGATACAGGTGCAACTACTCACATAAGTGTGACTATGCAGGGTTGTCTAAGGAGCAGAGTGCCAACTGATGCTGAAAGATTCATCTATGTGGGAAATGGCAATAAAGCTCCTGTTAAAGCTGTAGGCTTATATAGATTGTACTTAGAATCTGGTTGTACTTTGGATTTGTGTGAGACTTTTTATGTACCGTCATTTAGACGGAACTTGATTTCTATTTCATGTTTGGACAAATATGGTTACTCTTGTTCATTTGGAAATGAAAAATTTAGTCTCTTTCAGTGTTCTAAAGTTATTGGTACAGGTTCTTTAATTGATAATCTATATAAATTGGATATTTCTGCCTCACAGATAAATGAAACCTTGCATATAAATAATTTTGGTACAAAGAGAAAATTAACTGATGAGAATTCCTTTATGTTATGGCACAAGCGTTTAGGACATATTTCTAAACAAAGAATTGAAAGGCTTGTGTCAGATGGAATTCTTGATTCTCTTAATTATACAGATTTTAAAATTTGTATTGAATGTATTAAGGGAAAACAAACAAATATTAAGAAATTAGGTGCCAAAAGGAATTTAAATGTCTTGGAATTAATACATACTGATATTTGTGGCCCATTCCCTACAGCTTCTTGGAATGGTCATCAGTATTTTATTACTTTCATAGATGATTATTCTCGTTATGGGTACCTATACTTAATACATGAAAAATCAGAATCTCTGGATGTATTTAAGATCTTCAAAGCTGAAGTTGAAAATCAACTTGGTAAGAAGATTAAAGCTGTCAAATCTGACCGTGGTGGTGAATACTATGGTAGATATGATGGATCAGGTGAACAACGTCCAGGCCCTTTTGCGAAATATTTAGCAGAATGTGGCATCGTTCCTCAATACACTATGCCGGGGACTCCAAGTCAAAATGGTGTAGCTGAGAGACGAAACAGAACCTTAAAGGATATGGTTAGAAGTATGATTAGTCATTCTACTTTACCAGAATCACTTTGGGGAGAAGCCTTAAAGACTGCAGTTTATATTCTCAATAGAGTTCCAAGTAAAGCAGTAACTAAAACCCCATACGAGTTGTGGACTAGAAAGAAGCCTAGTATTAGGCATTTTCATGTCTGGGGATGTCCAGCTGAGGCTAGGCCTTATAAGCCTAATGAAAGAAAATTGGACTCAAGAACTGTTAGCTGCTATTTTGTTGGATACTCTGAAAGATCAAGAGGTTTTAAATTTTATGATTCCTCAAGTAAATCATTTTTTGAGACGGGCAATGCTAAATTTATTGAGGATGTTGAATATAGTGGGAGTGATAAAATTAAAGATTTTGATTTTGAGGAGGAATATGTTACTATTCCTATTATTACAATTGGAAATGATCAGGTAACTATGCCTGATAATATTCAAATTGTAAATCCAGATAATCAAAATAATCTTGAATTATCTCCCACTCATATAGAAGGACAACAATCTCAAACTGAAGTACCATTAAGGAGATCCACGAGGGAAAGGAGAACAACAATTTCAGATGATTATATTGTATATCTCCAAGAGCATGAGTTTGATTTGGGGTTGGAAGATGATCCAATCTCATTCAGTCAGGTCAAACAATGTTCTAATTCTCAAAAGTGGATAGAAGCCATGGAAGATGAGATGAAATCTATGAAAGACAATGATGTTTGGGATCTTTCTGAATTGCCTGAAGGAGCAAAACCTATTGATTGTAAATGGATTTTTAAAACCAAAAGGGATGCAAAAGGCAATATTGAAAGATATAAAGCACGTCTAGTTGCTAAAGGTTTCACTCAAAAGGAAGGCATTGATTATAAAGAGACTTTCTCTCCAGTTTCTTCGAAAGACTCTTTTAGAATCATTATGGCACTTGTAGCTCATTATGATTTAGAGCTACACCAGATGGATGTAAAGACTGCATTCCTTAATGGAGACATTGAGGAAACTATATATATGTTGCAACCAGAAAATTTTCAATCTTCTGATTCAAAACATCTGGTTTGCAAATTAAAGAAATCCATCTATGGTTTAAAGCAAGCTTCTCGTCAATGGTATAAGAAGTTTGATCAAGTGATTTCTTCATTTGGTTTTAAGGAGAACACTGTTGATCAATGTATTTATCATAAGGTCAGTGGGAGTAAATTTATTCTACTGGTGTTATATGTCGATGATATTCTGCTAGCAAGCAGTGATATGGGCTTATTGCATGAAACTAAGAGATTTCTTTCAAATAAATTTGAAATGAAAGATCTTGGAAATGCATCTTTTGTATTGGGTATACAAATTTATCGGGATCGCTCCCGTGGTATACTTGGGTTATCACAAACAGCCTATATTGATAAAGTGCTTAGCAGATTTGGCATGAAGGATTGTGCACCAGGAGATACACCCATTGCAAAAGGAGATAAATTTAGTTTGCTTCAATGCCCAAGAAATGAAGTTGAAAAGCAAGAGATGGATAAGATTCCTTATGCATCAGCAGTAGGGAGTCTTATGTATGCTCAAGTTTGTACGCGTCCGGATATTGCGTACATTGTTGGAATGCTTGGTAGATATTTAAGTAACCCAGGAATGGATCATTGGAAAGCAGTGAAACGGGTTATGAGGTATCTTAAAAGGACAAGAGATTTTATGCTCACATATCAGAGATCTGATCATTTAGAGATCGTGGGGTATTCCGACTCTGATTTTGCTGGTTGCCTCGATAGCAGAAGATCTACTTCAGGCTATATTTTCATGTTGGCTGGAGGAGCTATTTCTTGGAAAAGTGTCAAGCAATCACTTATAGCTTCTTCAACAATGGAAGCAGAGTTTATAGCTTGTTATGAGGCTTCAAATCAGGGAATATGGCTGCGAAATTTTATCACAGGGCTACATATTGTTGATGGCATTGAGAGACCATTAAAGATAAATTGTGATAATAAAGCAGCTGAATTATATTCCAAAAACAACAGGAGTTCGTCAAAATCAAAGCATATTGATATAAAATTTCTTGTTGTGAAAGAAAGGGTTCAGAGTTCTCAAATTTGTATTGAACATATTAGTACAAACTTTATGATTGCAGACCCACTTACAAAAGGATTACCACCTAAAGTATTTCATGAGCATGTGGCTCGTATGGGTGTAATCTGTTTTGATATGCTAGCTTAGTGGGAGTTTGTTTGTATTGTTCAATTATTGTGAACTTATTTTCTGATCAGACTAAAGTATTATTTTTTTTGAAAACTCTGAAATACAGTTATTTGATTTCAATTGCAGTTTAGCATAAAGTATGAAATTTTGATTATAACTCTTTTGAGTTATGAAATTGGACCAGTTGAAAAAATTGTCATGATTTGAGATCACATTACATGAAATTTTCATGCTACACATCCATACTTGATCTATGTCGTTAATTATATTAATATAGTGACCATTGATGGATCTTGTTACGAAAAATGTAACAAAGGTCGCTTTGATTCTAAATTGATATGATTGATGGACCAGATTGCCTAGAAATGTTATTTGAGAAAGATAGCAAAATTGAGCTCTTACAGTTATTTCAGAATGTATAATTATATGTATATATATATATGTGGCCCAAGTGGGAGATTGTTGGGAAATTTCTATAAGTGGGCCCATATTATTATACATATAAATACAGTTTTATACATTAGTTGCTATCGAAAATTAAGCCAATTAAATTCGTGATCTATTTAAATATTAAATAATTATTTGGCTTATGTGGCATCTCAATTAAATTTTGTATGGAATTAATTTGTGTAGAGGCCGGGTATTTATTTTATTTTGATGATGGGCTGAAATAAAAGAAATACACTTAAAGTATAAAAGGTCGTGGTCCCCAGTTTAAGCGGTTAAGTTCTCATTTCTCTCATTTCCCATCTTGAGTGAAAAGAAGGGGTCTCTCGCTCTCTTGGAGAACGCCGCTCTAAACGTGGAAGATCGAAAGACCTTGATTCTGCATTTCAATGGATTCAGGTACGCTTCCGAAAATTCTTCTCGATGATTTGACATGTTGTTTGGAGACGATCGAATTGATTTTTGTGTCTCCTTTAAATCCTGACAGTGTATACATTGTTTGTACATAGTGTGCACACTCATTGTCCGGACCGGAACTTCCCATCCGGACTCCGCATGGAATAATTTCTCCAAAATGAGACACTTTATGAATCGATCCCAATATGAAATTTTCCTATCATAACACTAAATATCTTTGATTAACTATATTACATAATTAATATCTCCAAAATTACATCTTACAATATTCTAATGAAAGACTAATTAAATAAGAATTTTATTCGCTTCTTTTGCCAAATTGAGAGAGAAGACGAGCGATCGTTCAAAGAAACCAACTTAAAACTTCAATATCTGTGATTTTTGATCAGATACTTAAAATTGCTACAAATCAAACTCCATAAAAGAAATAGATATATATATTTTTTGTCATTTCCACTGTCTTTAATTTCAACGTGACATTTGCGATGCCCAAAGGCACAAAAACTAATTAGTATTTAATTAAGCCATTATTATTGGCTAGCTTCAGCGACTCTTTCAATCACGTACGTGAAAAAATGCCTAGCTCCAGGTTCCAGGCTCCAGGCTCCAGGCTCTAGGCTCCAGCGATATCAAGTTTGAAAAGGAACGAAATGTAAATAATTTATTCTTTATGTAATAAATAAAGGGAAATTTTTTAGACTCAGTATAATTAAATATTGTATTAAGTATTTATGATCTAAAAATCTTAGACGTCGGATAAATAAAGTAAGATATTCAATTTTTTATTTTTGAACAAATCGTACTGTACGATCTAATTTGTAATGTTTGAAAATTTAAAATCTTATTTAAATTAACCCATGCAATTAGTTAATCAAATCGTGATTTAATTAATGATAGCAAATCATATTGTACGATCTTGATTTTATAATTAAATATTGTATTAAGCATTTACGATCTGAAAACTTTAGCTGCAGATAAATTAAGTAAGATATTAAAATTTTGTTTTTTGAACTAATCATACTTTACGAAAATTTAAAATTTTACTTAAATTAACCCCCATAATTAGTTAATCAAATCATAGTTTAATTAATGATATCATATCGTATTGTATGATCCTGATTGTAATGCACGATTGACAGAGTTAAAATTTAGTCATCCTAAATATCGTACCAAACAAAATCATGATTTTTGAACTAATCGTACTGTACAATATTCATATAGTATTGGACTACCGACTTGAAATCAATTAATTGTATTGTATGATGATAGTAGTACGTGACGATTGACATAGACAATTTGAAATTGTTCCAGGAATCTTCATGTACGAATAGAGAGAAAGCAAACATATCGTCCAAGAAGATCTTATGATCATATTGTACGATATGTTCGAAAAGTTGAACAATTCGTCTGAATAACTGTTTACATTGTCTTGTACAGACCTGGTTTTTTAAATGGTCATACTGTATGAATTCCAATCGTGTTGTACGAACAGCAACAACCAACTTAAATTTTTAGGATTTCTTGAAGTCTAACACTTAAGCAGTGTTTTAGTATCTCTTAAAAAAAGAGGATTGTGTGACTATTGAAGGAACTTTTAGAGAGAAGCTATTGAGATATATCCAGGGTTTGAGAGAAAGGAGAAGGTGAAGTTGAGCGTGAGGGAGAAGTGTGAGGAGATCACACGGTAGGTCCGGACTAGCTACACACGTGTTCCTCCTGTAGCCTTGGTGAGTTCTTTAAGGCTCTCTTTGGAGAGAGTCTTCTAAGTCAAGTCCTCGAAATACTTAGCCTTCTCTATGAGGTAGAAAAATGATTAAAGGTTTTATGCCTCTGAAAGGATTACGGCTCTCTGCCATATCCATGAGGGATAAAAAGTATTCGGGGTTCTCTACCGTCTCAAAGAGGGAGAAAAATGATTCAAGGTCTGTTGCCATCACCGAGGGAGGTGATATAGATTCTGGTACTCCGTCGCACCAAGTTTGGTGAAAGTGAGTCTATAAAGGCTTCTCTTTCTTGTTGACTGAACAACTATAAAATTTCTGGTGTGCTTTTTCATTTTCAACATTTATTTTTCGCACTTAATTTATGTGATAACTGCTTTGTGAAAATAAGAGATTAATATTTTGTTGTGTTAATTAGAATTTCATCATCATTATTGAAATTGTTGTTAAATTGTTAGGTTCCACATCGGCTGAGCGTGTTGCATTTGCCGGTAGGCCGGCCGGCCGGTTCGGCCGTTTTAACACGTTCAGGCCTTGATTTTATGCTCGAACAGTCAAAATCGGACGTTTTTGGGTCCCCATAACCATTTTCTTTGTTCCAGACTTAATTTTGACACTTTTAGAGCTCAACAGAGCTTGTAAGATCAAATTTGAGCAATTAAAAAAAAAATTAGTGCAAATTTTCACCATTCGAGTAATTGGAAAAGTTGTGACAAATATTTTGGAACTTCTGGAGCTTTGACGTCTAAAAATATGGGGCAAATGATATATCATCAAAAATAATCTTGCTTGGACACTAATCTCAAGGAAAAATCAAGTTAGAAACTTCAAAAATTAAATTGGAGACCATCTGAATTGTGATTTCAACAAACTTATAGAGTTATAGTCGAACTAAATGTCTCAGAAATACAAACCCAACGACACCAAATTCAACTCAGTCCGAGCATGAATAGTTAAAATCAAAGACCCGAAATGCATTTGGAAGGTTCAACTATAGTTTGGATTACCAAATGGTTTCCAAATGTGACATGCTTATAATAAAATCGATCGACTCGACAAGGTGAATCCAATGAGCCCAATATCGTCAAATTCTGATATCATTAGGGCATTTAAATGCCCAATAAATGGTCGATGATCAAGGGATTCAAACATCGACCGTTCATTCAAACCGCTTCCAGTTTACCCTTGATCTTCCTTCAATTCACTAGCCATGTTAATCTCAAAAAACTATAAATAGACCTCTCATTTCTCATAGAAATGTACCCAGAAGGGGGAGGAGGAAGAGAACCCAAGCAAGAGGAGAAGGAAGAGTTCTATTGCCATCAGACTCCTTCTCGACAACCTCCCGACCACTAACTTACGCCAGACTTCCGCAAGTTGCGGAACATCAACCCAACGTCAGACTTCCGTTGATTGTCAAATTTATACCTGACACCGGACTTATGTCCTTCGCTGGACTTTCATCGGACTTTTACTTGACGCTAAACTTTTACCTGACGCTGCCCATTGCCGGGCTTCTGTCAATTGTCAGACTTTCATCGGACTTCTACCTAACGCTGAACATCCAGCCATCACCGAACTTCGACCTTTTGCCGGACTCTTGTCAGATTTCTACCTGACGCCAAACTTCTACCCGACGTCGGATTTCTGCCCGTCGTCGGACTTTTATTAGACTTCTACTCAATGTCAAACTTCTGTCCCTCGCTGAACTTCTGCCAATCGCCAGACTTTTGTTGAGCTTATACTCGACAGAGAACTTTCACCTGTTATAAGATTTCTATCCATCGCCAGCTTCTATTTGTCACTAGACTTCCACCAGTTGCCATATTTCTACTCGACACCGAATTCTGCCCCTAGCCGGAATTTCGTCGGACATATACCTGACGCCGAACTTCTGCCTATCGTCGGAAAACTACCCGACGTAGAACTTTCACCCGTCATCGTATTTCTGTTTATCGTCAGACTTCTACCCAGCGTAGGACTCCTAATCAACACCGAATTTCTATCCAGCATCAGACTTTTATCTAACTTATACCCGATGTCAATTTTTTGCTTGTCGATGAACTTTCGTTAAATTTCTACTTGACGACAAACTTCTACATGTCGTCAGACTTCTACCCGATGCCGAACTTCCGTCCGTCATCGAATTTCTACCCAACACCGAACTTCTGCCAGTCAACGGTCCTTTTGACCTCCTTCACCTGACAACAGTCCTTTCGACCTCCGTCACCAACTAACTACAATCCTTCCGACCTCTGTTGCCGATTAACTATGGTCCTTCTGACCTCTGTCGCTAGACAACGGTCCTTCTGACCAAACAAACACATTAATAGTGATTCTTCATGTTTCCACCATGTAACACACTTTGTATGATGTATAACAACAGTCCTTCCGACATCCGTCGCTCGCATACTACAATCATTTCGACCAAACGAACACGTCATGTAAACATGTTTGTGTCTCTTATAAATGCGTGCTAGATCTTCATATGAAGCTAAGATGTTAAAATTTATATATCTACCGATGCGAATATTCCAAGACGCAACAATATTATTATTATTGCTTTAGATCATAATCTTGATAAAGTATTTAACACCTTTTGTATCATCTTTGCTGGCATGTACTTCTTATATATATATATATATTATAATATTTAATTTTATATAAATTTAATTAGTCAAAAGTTTTTATGCCCATTTCAATCATTTTCATTAGCTGTATTTTTGTGTTTTTTTTTTTAATTTGTTTCTTTCATGTTATTCCATTACAGTTTAAGGCCTTCAATATTTAGGGAGGCTTAAGAGAGTTCTCCCAACTGTTATTGAAAACGGTTAGTTTAGGAAATTTATTATATTATTTGAAACGGTTATTTTGTTTATTTAACTATAAATTTAATTTAAAATATATTTTTATATGATATTATTTTATATCAGATAAGTCAACAAATACTTCCATTTTTAGCTGTCGAAGCAGTATAAAATATTTTTCAAAATCACTCTCAAAATTCTTTTCAAGACAAAATTGTTATTTGAGAAAATTTGGAGGGTTGTTTGAGTGATCTTTTAGACCACTCTAATGGTTTTTTGTTATTTTCTTTTGCAATATATTCTTGAGATTAAATTGTTAGATCTTTAGAGAAGTAATGAACAAATTGTAAATATTATTTTTTAAATGAATAAATATAAAGATTAAATATGTTATATATGTTTTAATTCTATTTTTTGAACTTCACATTTTTGTTTATTAAAAAAATAAAATAAAATATCTTATTTTTTCTCCATAACCTTAAATTAATCATATGTATTCAATATTTCATTTCCCAACATGCCCATTTTCATTTCTATATGGCAGGTTTGGACTAAGATTTTCATAATAATGCACGAAGCCATTATAAAATTAATGTTTTAAAATCATCTTAACGTTGAAGTATGATGTTGTCTTAACATTGATGTTCAATGTTATCAATTTTCACACTTACAATCACACCTCGCGCAATGTCAACATCTCATTTTTGTCCAATGTCTTGTTAACATCAACAATTGACGTCGTCTCGACATTAAGTCATCAGGGCCGACATTGTTTCGCCATCGATGTCTGATGCCTATTGCACAACATCAATTCCCAACTCTGAACAACATTATCGTCTTGCCTCTGTATGATTGACATGACATTTATACTCGACTTTCGACATTTTAATATTGATTTTAAAGTAGGGGTGTCAATTTCGGGTCACGGGTCGGGTTCGGGTCGAACCCGGAACTGACTCGGGTTCAAATGGGTCGACCCTAACCAGACATGGGTAGGAAAACGGGTCGGAAATCCGAACCCGACCCGGCGGGTTGCCGGGTTGACCCGACCCGACACGGACCGCTGGTGCGCCCCGACGAGTGGGAGAGCGGGTGCGGGTGCGCGAGGGCTAGCTGGCGCGGTTGTGCCTGGCCGAGCGGGCGCGTGCGTGCGGTCGAGCGTGAGCGAGTGCGACCGCGGTTGCGTGCGCTGGCAAGCGCGCGGGCGGCCTGGGCAGGCGCGCGGGCGGCCTCGTTACGCGCGCGGACGGCGGGTAGCTGGGTGGGCAGCCGGGGCAGGGTCACGGGCAGCAGGGTAGGGTCGCGGGCAGGTCAGTTCAAACGGGTTGGCGGGTAGACCCGGCAACCCGCAGGGTCAACCCGAACCCGCCCCGTTTTTCAAACGTGTCGAATTCATGAACCCGAACCCGAACCCGATTTTCAAACGGGTCGGGTCCAACCCGAAAATTTTGGGTCGGGTTCGGGTCGGATTTTCATGTCGTGTCAAATATTGACACCCCTATTTTTAAGCATATATTTTTATTAAATGATTTATTATTTCTTAATTATCCTTGCTATTCTGATTATTAAATTTAAATACAGTATTTTAAAATCTGATTCCTAAACCAATCGACTCGCTGACTGTTATAGGCTTATAGCTCGTTAGACAAAGAAGGTCCATTTGTGAGGCTCATCGGGTTTGACTACCCACTGACTCGGGTTTTTTTCACGGGCTCGAGGTTCGATCACTCTGACATGGCCGGGACGCGGTGGTATTGGCCGCTGGTCTGGGCGGCGCTTGCCTTCCGGCTCTTCCTTGTCCCCTTTGCGGATAATCTCAACCTCGGATCTCGGCCTGAGGTCGCTACTCCTCTTACCAGCCTCCGCCGCCGTGAGCCAAATCCCCTTTTTCTTAAACCCTATACGATGGTTTGCTGTTAGATCTTGTAGATTAATTGTTTTGTTATGCAGTGGCGGAGGGTTACTGGTTAAAGCAATCGTCCTTATCCCCTTACACAGGTTCGTTTCCTTCTCCTGTTGCCTTGTTTTGTTATTTTGGATATCAAGAGCGTGTTTGAATTCAGCTTCAGTATTTTTTTGATTTCAACTTGCGTTTTCCATTTTGTTTATGATTTGTTTTGGCTGAAAGTTCATTTCTTTTCCGTCGGGAGTGCTGCTAATTCAACGATAATATAGATGACAAAGAAACAGAAGCTTTTGGGTTTTAGGCATGGAAACAATATAGATTGGTAAAAGTTTTTCACTGTACTCCAAATGGCATTTATGTTGAAAATTTCTGTTGCCTCCGAAGTTTGTGGGTTTGTTCGTCAGTTTATACATGTAAGTTAAGTGGACTAGCTAACAAAATTTAAACTGCAAGCTGTGTTAAGCAGTTTAGTTGGTTGAAAAAGTAATTTGATATAAGCTAGTGAGGTTCTTTGGTGTTTAAAAAAAAACTTTGGATTTACTTTTGGCTTAAGTCATATGATAGGGGTGTTGTGAGTTGTAAAATAATAGACAATTTCGGCAGCATTTATCCATAATTGTTGCGTGTTGTCTTGCAGCAAATATAATATGTATGGCATGATCCTAGAAGTTAATTAATGACATACGAGCTATTCATGAAAATCACGATCTTTAAAAATATTATAAAGAGAGGTGATTATTCAACAATAGATGCTTCTAAGATATCAAAATAAGATTAAATATTACGCTGAAAGGATTTATAGTCTTCATTGAACAGCTCTTTTTTCTTCGACTTAATCTTTATATTTATAGCCTTCATCAATGCAACCTTATCTCTATCAATTTTTTTCTCTTAAACGATTACTACATTTTTTTTCTTCTTATGGATCACAAAAATGGCCATGTTCCTTTGGACTTATGTTCATTTGGATCTGATACCAGCAATCTAAATCCAACGGGAGAATTATAAAACTATGATTCAACACATTGTTTGAATGAAATGATTATCTTAATTGGTTAAAATTGTCACGACCCGGCCCGGATGCTCGATTTAACAAGGCGGGAACTAAAAGTTGAACGGTAAAATTCATTAAACATTACACTACTTTCTTATTAGTATTGAAGAGCCACTATAACCCAATTTAAAATTAACTGTTGTCATTTGCACGTCGTCTTTTGTAGACAAACTCTTCTCTTTCTGCCATTTTTAAATCTTTGAAGATTTACTTGAAACATTTAGATTCATGTTTGAGTTTACTAAGTAAACTCAGTGGGTAACTGAAGAAATTAATTTATAAGCATAAAATATAATACATAAAACTTTTGATATATGTTCATTAATTTAACATCGGAGTTATATTTCCTTTCTTATTTCATTTCATTTCATATACATATTATATCGTATTCCTTTCTTTACCTTTTACATACCATAGCATGTTCATTTATAACATTTACTTTAACAATTATTCATTTTTCCTCTTTCATATTGTAAAAGAGCACAGTCTAAATGTACCAAAGGTACAACCATTTCCATTTTCTTTTCCATTTTCATAACCTTTTCCTTATTTTATGTGCACGAGTACGTTGCTTCCCCAGCCAGTACCATACGGGGGTGAACTCCTATAAGTTTTGCATGCGTAACATTTTCCCTTTCCCTTTGATTCATTTATGTTTGTATCATTTCCTTAACATTTATTTATTTGCATTCTTTCATTCATATATACTTTTCTTATTACATGTACGTTTTCTTTCTTTTTCATATCCATACCTGTACAAACATTACTTACTTTGTATAATAATTTTCAAAAATATATAAATCATAAGCTTTAGACAATTATATGCATGCTTCTTTCGAAACGAACTAAAAAAATACAATAAAGAAAATTGTATAATTACCCACTTTATTTTCTCTTCCAAGTCGTCCAGTAATGAGAACTTTTCACAATAACATAATAATTTAATTAGTATTAAATCAAATTGAATGCCTTAACAGTATTTATTTCATTCTATAACATTACCTCACGATAGCTTTATCTTCTAAGAATTATTGTTAAATTGAACTCCTAAAGCTTTCGATTCCTTCCTTCCTAAAATCCCTAAAATCAAACAATGAAAATTTCATGAAAACATGACTTACTAATAAAACTTAATAAAATTTTAATAATAGAAATTTATTCATAATATAAATTTACTTACAATGAGGATTTTCCAAATCCTCCAAAATCCTTCCCCCCCTCCAAAATTCTTTCTCCTTGCCTTCACTCCCCTCTTTTCCTTTAAGAAAAAAAAAATATCGTTTGCTTTAGATGAAATAAAAGAATAAAATTTATACAAAAATTCGGAACAAACCTTCTTCCTTCTTTCTCCTCAGCCGTTTTTATCGTTCTTTGAAATTTCTCCCAAATTAGCACTTCATTTACGATAAGAATGAAAATGAATAGTTATTTCTTATCCTTGAAGACAATCCTTTGCTAAAGTTAGAAAAAGGAAGTCTACCTCGCTCTCCCGCACGAAGCCGCCTGTCCGCCCGTCGCTCTGTTCACGAAACACACAGTACCGACCCCTTTTTGGGGTCGCGGCTATTAATAGAGGGGTGGCCCGACTATTACAAAAATTGATACACATCTTCTTGAAGGGAAGATAAAAATTGGGCCATTTACTTGGCACCAGATCTCAATAAGGCAATCCCATATTCAATACTTAGGGAGAATAGGATTTTATGGAGCATGGATATAGATGTGGGGACTTGAACATGGCACGATATAACACAAACATAGTGATACAACATAATTACAAATGGAAGACATGTCCCACCATGGAAATTATATATTTTATCTCATTATTGTGTGTAGAAGAAGTCCATGAGTGCTGGATTCAATAGTAGGCTAGGGCTTGGGGGATGTTAAAGAGTGTTGGCTAAGCCTAATCCTAGATAAGGCTGAGGCTGCACATAGAAGAAGAGGTGGAGATGGCTTACTAGGCAAGTGGGCATCGATTGCTTCACGATAAGCTTATTGTGAGATGTCTTCAATGCTGAGTTGGAGAAGCGAGAAGATTTCGACGAAGAGGAGATACGATATGTATCAAAGACAACTGGGGCTTCTTATAGGTGTATGAATATTAATTCCTTTGTACGCATAGTAAATTTTTTTAGTTTCACCATTTTACATGTCCACCTCGTGTCCCACCCTTACACCGTTGTGTTCGATGGATATCGGTGTTCAATTCCACACTAAAAAATCTTCAATACAATTTCTGAAGTGTCAGACACACGTTGGGGCTTGTCGGAGGCTCGGAGCTATGTCTAGGTTCGACATTGACATAAAAGGTATTTTGGAAGTGTCCATGCTTCATAAATAGGACATAATGGTGACGTCCTGATTATGGAACTCCATAGTTCCTAAAATAACTGATATCTGCATGTTCATTCAACAAAGGACATATGGGATATGACAAATTAAATGCATTATAAAGTTGTGATTTGGTCGAAATTTATGATATCAAAATCATGATCTCAAGTTCTCAACCAAAAAACAAGAATGATGATTCATCACAAAATGTTCTAATCTTCTATAAGGCCTTTGGCAAGAGATTAGTCATAGTCAATGTATCCAAATGGAATGCAAGAAACATGCAACCCTCCTTAGAAGATTTGTTGAAAAAAATCAAATTTATAATTTCTTTGCTTAATTAAATGTTGAGTTTGATGCCGTAAAGGTACAAAGTTTTGGCAAAGAGGATTTACCTTCCATAAATGTAGGCATTGGTATCATTCAAATGGAAGAAGGGAGAAGGGGAGCAATAATTGCCAATAATCCTATAGGAGGTTTGACCTAACGATGAAAACAATTGACATCGAACACCTCGATTCAAAACTTTTTTTTTTGAGGAGCATAAGCAACCACACTCAATAATTATGATTAATAATGATTTCTTATGGCACACTTATTCCAAGAAGGGTTGACATACAAAAGAAATACATTGGAAGCTTCATGGCAAGCTACTAAGCAAAAGTTATTTTGTCGATAAGCTACAAAAGAATAGAGACATACATATGTATGGAACAATATAACACAAAAGAATCTTCCATTGAGTTCCAAAAAGAAGAAATGAAAAAGTTAAAAAATTTATAGGCGTCACAAAAAAAAGACTCCTATCATAGGTATTTCTTCTCTTATATCCTCAAATATTATCTCCTATTCTCATGCTTTTAAATTCTTAGAGATACCCAATTCTAGATCCTAGATTATTGATTAAGGATCTACATATCATATGATCAACTCTTCACACATTTATTTCTTATACTTGTGCCATCAATAAGAAAATAATCATTACTACTTGATCTTTAACAACCGTTGCTGGCCAATAAGTTATTTTTATAAATAAATTCCTCACACTTTGAAATGTTTTTTTATTACCTCCTATTCTCATGTTTTTAAAGTCTTAGAGATACCCAATTCTAGATCCTAGATTATTGATTTAGGAGCTATGGACCATATGATCAACTCATCACACATTTATTTCTTATACTTGTGCCAACAATAAAAAAATAATCATTACTGATGGATCTTTAACAACCGTTGTTGGCCAAGAAGTTATTTTTATAAATAAATTCCTCACACTTAAAAATATTTTTCAATTACCTAAATCATTCTCTAATTTATTATTTATTCAAAAGTTAGGCTGAAATTCCAAATGCAATGTTATATTTTACCCTTATATTGTGTATTTCAGGAACCATATATAAGGAGGATGATTAAACTTGCTAAAGAAAGAGATAATTTCTACCGCCTCGGGAATCTAATGACCAATGAAGCTCCAAACTACCTGTAATATTTTCTTTTCTTTTTAAAACTTTTAAATCATATGATGAAAGGATATGTCTCCAACACCTACATCTTGATCATTATTCCTTAATTTTTCTCAAAAATATGTTTCATTTATTATTAAAAAAATTATTGATGAAGAATTTCATTATACTACTTATGAGTTAGCAAAACATAAGCATAATAAATTTTCAATTATTAACATAAGAACTGAAAGTCTTTTTTCTCTCATTGATAGTGATATCTGTGGGCCATTCTCTATATTTAACATATATGTGGCTTGATGGTTTGTGTTCTTTATTAATGATTGGACACATTTATCATGTATTTTTCTGCAAAAAGCTGAAAGTGATGTTTACACTTAAATATTCACTTCAAGTATAATTTTCTTCACCTTTTTCAACATGATCGATAACCAATTTGATGTTGAAATTAAAAGAGTAAGATCTGAAATTCCAAATATTTATTTAAATATTCTTTCTCCTCATATCTCAAAGAAAAAAAGAATAATAAATAATCCCTTTCGTGTTTACACTTATCAATAAAATGGGATTGTTGAACAAAAGAACAATCATGTACTTGCTTCCATAAAAGCTTTAGAAGAATGCTCCAAAATACTATTTGGGGAAGCTATCTTAACAACCACTCACATTATAATGGATTTCCCATAAGAATCCTTGGGTTCAAGACTTCTGCTCAAGTTCTAGTCAAATTTTTTCTCCACTTCAACACCTTAAATAATATTATTCTCACGGTACTTGGAAGTGATGTTTTTGTTCATATACAACCTCAAAATAGAAAAAAAAAGACCTAAGAGTAATTATATATATTTTTACTGATGACTTTTCAACTAAAAAAATGGTACAAATGCTACCATCCCCTCACGGAAAGTGTGTCTGCTGATGTTATTTTTAATGTAGATGGTTTATACTTTACTAGTACTTCAGCCAAGAAGAAATATCATTCAAAAATGATTTTTTTTTTCTTTTTGACTGTTCTTACTTGCCTCTCCCGTCAACAAACAACTATACTCTAGAAATAGCCACTTCTATATAGATTATGCTTACACTAGAATAACTTTCTACTCAGCTATTATAAGTTTACTCAAGGTGGAATGTATCTTAATCGATCCAAGTGCAATTAACTTTTGAATCAATCCCTAGTACTGAACTTGTTGATGGAACCATTGAGCCTACAAACAGTGGCACTTCAACTAAACATTTCTTACAAATTACAATTGTTCTTATTGTAAAAAAATCATATTCATTATCATCAATCCTTTCTTATAAGCTTTCATACTTTTTCTCTCTAAAATCATCTTTAAGGCTTTAAAAATGAGAATTGGTATAATACTACTAGAAAGGAAATGGAAGCCCTTGAAAAGAATAAAATATGAGAATTAATGGCACTACCAAAATGAAAGAGACAAGTAGATTGTAGATACGTCTTTATTGTAAAGTACAAATTCAATGGCTCATTAGAAAGGTATAAAGCCAAAGTAGTGCCAGATGATAATCTTGGGATATATAGGATTTATTATCTTAAAACTTTTGCTCCTGTTGTTGAATTGAAAGTTGTTTGAGTTTTTATATCATTAGCAACTAACAAGGATTAAAAAATACAATAATTAGTTGTGAAAAATGCATTCTTATATGGTGATATGGAGGAGGAGATATATGAAGGTCCCATTGGGGTTTGGCTCAAACACATAAAAAAAGGTATTTAAATTAAAAAAATATTAAATGGATTGAAGCAATCTCCAAGGGCATGGTTCACCAAGGTAGCATTCAACATTGGATGCAAATCGAGTCAAGATGACCATGCATTATTTGTGAAACACAATTTTAGGAGAGTTTCCACACTACTAGTTTATGTCGATGATAATATCGTAACATGTGGTGATTTGGAAGGTAAGGAAACCATAAAGATGATTCTGCTCCAAGAATTTGAAGTCAGAATTAGATAAGTTAGAGATTTTCTTGGCATTGATGCTGCGCACTCCTGGCATGTGATATTTTTATCACAATAGAAATACATAATAAACCTATTGAAAGAGACATACAAGTTGGGATGCAATACTGTCGAGAGCCTTATAAAATTTAATCATAAATTTAGAGATGCCTTATAATACATATAGCAATAAAAAAGGTCTCATATCAAAAACTTATGGGATAACTTATCTACTTATTACATATTAAACTTTACCTCGCCTATGCTGTTGGTGTAATAAGCCAAATTTTGTACAATCCTTAAGAATCACATATTTGGATTGTACATAAAATTTTACAATATCTGAATGGAACTATAGTCAAAGGAATTTTTTCCAAAGGGGGGAGGATTTGACACTTGAAGCCTATATAAATGCTGATTATGCAGGATCTATGATTGATAGAAGGTCAACTTCAGGATATCGCACATTCTTTGGAGACAACCTTGTGACTTGGAGAAGCAAAAATAAATGTGTTGCAAGGTCAAACATAGAAGCCAAATTTAGATCTATGGCGTTGGGAACCTTTGAACTGTTATGACTGAAAATCATACTTCAAGATTTGAAGGTTGAATGAAAATATCCTATGAGATTCTATTGTGACAGCAAGCGAACAATTAGTATCATACATAATCCCATATAACATGACAGAACAAAACATTTTGAAGTGGATAGACATAACAAAACATTTGAAGTGGATAGACATTTTATAAAGGAGAACCTAGGTAATGGTTTGATGTATTTTATTTGTCCTTACCAATGTTCTAATGTCATGCAAGCTTGTAATGAAGAATATCCATTCATTCACTTGAGGGGGAGTGAAAAAATCAATCTCTATCAAATTCTCCTCCATTAATTTCGAGTCCATCAAAGTTCCACCAAGCTTAGCAATCCGCCATCGTGCGTATTCACTTCATACCACCTCAATGATCTGTGTGATTATTAGTGCCATTTCATCAAATTGTGGAATGTAGTAGTTATTTCATAATATTTATTCTGCCATCTCATCAATCTGTGGAATGTCGTAGTTTTTTTAATTAATTTTCCTAATTTTATATGCTTATTAGAAGCTTTCTTAGGATTGCATAAACACTATACAAATGTTACAATAAAACACAACCAATTCTATCCAATTGTTGTCGGTGATGAATAATTCAAACTGACAATTACAAAGAAGAAGAAATCCTAGTGGAGAGATCGTTGAGGTGGAGGTCACTCATGAGATTTAGGTAGATGAAGGTGACCGCACCATGACTGTATCAAAGATGAAGAATATGAGTTCAAAGCTATGATCCAAACCCTAGCAATAGATCGCTGTAAGGACAACTCTTAGTATCATCGGCAATGACGACAAATCATATGGGCAAGGAATGAAGACGTCAAAGGGGAGAAAAGGAGATTGCAGAGAGTGGAGAAGATGAGATCGTAATGAAGGAATGCAAAAGGTCATAGGAAGGCTCTCCACATTTAGATTAACTTGGCTTATTCCCTTGGCGGAGAAAAGTCACGTAGCTTAAACGAGCTCAGAAATTTGCTAAAAAATGTGTTTGGGTAGCATTTTGAGCTTAAGCTAACTAAAGCCGGTGAATTAGCTGCTAACAAACGATCTCTGTTAGTTTGCGCAAAGTCTAGGCGACTTCAAACATTAGTAGAGACACATAAGAGTGAATATCCATCAATCATCTGTATCTTCCAGTTGTGGGTTTCTTTAGAAGTTACCAGTTATATATTTCTTGGTCATGAAATTCAGGAAAATGAGTGCAAGAAAAAGTAAGTGAAAGGAAGGTAAACACTAGAAATGCATGCTCTGCTTGGTTTTTCTTGATTCTGAATAAATTTTGGGAGAATCATTTCAGTATAGGCTCTATGAATATATATTTTTAGATGTTTGAGGTAGTCTAAATGAAATTCTGTAAGAAAGGAGATTAGCCGGTGGTATTGATTTCCTTAGTGATGATATGTGGTCACCACTAAGGGAGGGGATGTTGAGTAGTCTGAAAGTTTTATCAATATTCTTTGTTTAAGTATTCCTATCGGTTGTCTGTCGATTTAAATTATACTGTTTGAATGAAACAGGATATTATATTTTAAATTTAATTTATGATTTTTTTCTAAAATCAGCGGAATTTTGTGAACATTTGTGTGGTTTCACGTGCACTTCAAGTGTTTTACTTAACAAAAAATACTGGTCTTTATCAATTTTAGATATCAGTACAAATTAAAACAATGAACCATTAGAAAGTTTTAATATGGTTTATAAAATTCAAATAATGTAAAAGAAAGAGACAAAGAATTTTACAAATTCACAATAAGCACTATGGAATTTATGATGCTTGAACAGAAAAACTGCAAATTTCAGCTAGAAATAATCACCGTTTAAAATTGTGCAATCAGATGCGTGCCTCCAAGTCGAGGCTTGGAGAAAAGGCTTTGAGGAACATGCCTCACATTGAATAATTGAAACGTACATTTCAGTTGAGTGAGGCAGATGAGATTTAAGCCACAATTTGATTTATATTGGTGTTCAACTTTTAAAATTTATAACCCAATATCAGGTAGGAGATGAGAACATAGGATGAAATCACTTGGCCTTGAATTACAAAGGTTTACAATCGAAGTATTGGCTCTTACGTGCTCGTCATTAGGGTTTTTTCATCAAAATTAGAGTACTTATAACCAAGTTTATTCCAAGATAAGAAATCGGTTAACTGCTTCAAGGATGACTCACTGCTTTACATAATGTATACTAAGAGATTAAAAGATAGACATTTGAGCCAGAATGTTTTGGAGAATGATGAAGATCCCTTAGTAATGATGTGTCTTCGAATGATGAATCATTTGCAAAGGATGAAAATGATGCTACATCATCACAATTACAAGAGGAAAATCTCGATGTTGACTTTTTTGATGAAGGAACAAGACCGGCACAATCCGATAAGAAAGGTACAAAACATGTTAATATAAACTTTCATGTAATAGAAATTAGAATCATCATCATCATTATTTTAAATAATATTCTTTTTGGATTATTTATTTTGGAAGATAAAGATGGTTGGGATTGAAGATGATGAGGAATACAGGGAGGATGTTGATATAACTTAGTATGTGGCATGAAAGGAAGAAATTAAATACAATGATGATTCCAATGAATATCTTCTAAGTGATGGGAGTGAGAGAGGCTTTTGAATTCAAATCTTATGATTTTAGTCTTCTTGTTTATATTGAATTGGGAGTGGGAGGTACTTGTTTATTTTAGATTTTTTATTTTTTAACTAATTTATCTTAGACTTAATGCTTTTTATTTAGTACTTATATGATTTTTTATGGTCTTACATTGCTTTTTTGTGATTTTACTTTGATGTTAACATTTTATTTATTATTTTATAGTTGTTTTAATTTAATGATTTCATTTTTAGGCTTATGCCTCAAAAACTCTTTTTAAGGTTTATGTTTGTGCCCCACGAAAAGAAAATGCTTCAATACCCAATTGTATAATTTCAAACTATAAAAGTAAGTGAGATGAATAAACTAAGAAAACATTGCTTCACTCGATTAACAAGGGCTCGGAAGTACGTCACCAGGTTCAGCAAACTTTTGTGTTCTTTAGCCTTTATGCACTTTGTTAGTCCACCAAAAAATGCTCTCTGTAGAATTTAATGCCTTTTTACAATTTTTCCTATAAGAAACCAGATTCATATTATAAATGCAATATTTTCTTTTCAGGATCCATGTACCATGGTTCCCCTTTACTGTTGATCATTCTTGGGCCCTTAACAGTTAAAAGGTAGGAGATTTTGGTTGCAGGCATTTCTTTGGTTTATTGCAACAGTCTTATCTTCACTCATTTATTCTGAACTATAGAAAAAAAAAATCACCATTCTTTTATAAATATGTATATGCCACAGATATATTATCTATCCATAGTGTAACTTAGGTTATTTCATTTTTTATGGATGCAGAATTGAAAGTCAACCGGCTCATTTATACTGCAGGTAATCTGGTATTTGGACATTGTGATTGTTTTCTTGTTTTATATGTTTTCATTCTTCTACCTCTCCTAATATACGCCATAAATGTGAAGCATGGCCTAGGAAGCTACCTGAATATGGGTGTAGCATTTATCTTGTTAAACTGAATTTGACACAAGCAGCAACCTTTAGTACCAATGAATGTTGAAGCCCAAAACGCAATATTCTGTAGTGAGGAATGGATTATTAATGACTTGTTGTGGTTGTTCCTGCCATTAAACTGATGGTCTTATTTTTTAACTCAAAATTATTTTATTAATAAATAATTTGTGTCTTCATCATTTACTCTTTCCAAATACTTAATTTGAGGCATGTTTTTGAAATTGATAAGAAAATTAATGTTAAGCATCCATACATTAAGCTTTCACAGTAAGTAATGATGCGATTATCAAAATCTATAATCATCCAAAATGCAAAATATTTGTGTGAAAATGAACGATTTGATAGTTGAAATTTTAATTTATTCTTCAGTTGTTTTGGTTTATTTATCATTTTGTATTTATTAGTAATTTGGATATCTATGCATAGGATGCTATCCATCATGAAAGGTTTGATTTGTTTCTAAATTCCCTAAAGGAAACTAGAATGGCTCTCTGCTATTGGTGCTGACATCCTTTTTCTATAGCTTCTATTAGTTGGTCCTCAGTTGCAAATTGCAATTCTTTGTGATTGAGATGGTCTCCTTGTAAAACTTTCATTAATGACCTTCTCATGAGATTCTTTGTTCTTGGGGTTCTCTGAATATGTTCTGTGGCTTCTATTCAGCGGCCACCTATTGCAACTTTATATTGTTGTTTTTTGTGGCATTCTTTTCTATTATCTGGCTTTGGCAGCTCCAGCTAAGTCTTCAGTGAATATTTAATTGTCTTTTGTAGCTTTTTTTTGGCTTTCTTTTTCAAACGGTTGATTAAGGAAAATTCCATAATGGGCTTTATGATTTTAAATAGGAGGTTAAGATGCTTACCAAAACAAGATTAGTACTTAAATATATTTTTTAGTTAGATGTGTTATTCCTAATAACAATACATGTGATAGTGCTACAGCTCAACTCATCTAGGCCATCAGCTGATAACAAACAAGATCATCAAAGCCATACATGTGTAAAGGGTAAAACCCATAACGCACACCGTACAAGCTACAACTCTATATATATATACCCTCTGTGTAAAGCACACACTGTTTTTAATACAATGAACACTTTGCTGCTTCCTTGTCTTTTCCCGTTTCTAGAATAGGAAAGCTGCTCAACAAGTTTTACATGGTATCAGAGCTTTGATACCTGGCGGTAGAAGACTATGGAGCAATCCGAAACCTCCCAGGTAGAATCATTCGCTATTCCTCAGATCTCCTCTTCCCTAAAATTCATTATATCCAATATCAAGATCATCGTCCCCACCCTTCTCTCCAACCACACATCCCACTTGGAGATCACAAATCCTAAAACTATTTTTTGCTAATGGATTTGAGGGCTTTCTCTTTGTTACCAACCCCATTCCGCCACCAAAACCCACCGATTCAGAATCTACACTTCGCGAGAACCCAACCTACAAACAATGGCTTCTCATAGACATAAACTTGGTGGCTGCATTATGCTCTACTCTTACAGCGCCGATTCTACCATATATCCATAATCTTTGCACCTGCAACGAGATCTGGACAACCTTGGAAAGCCGGCATATCACGAGTGATACAACTCAAGAATGAGTTGCACAACGTGTCCATGAAAAGCTCAGACATGAGCCAATATCTCACCGAAATTAAGACCCTAGAATGTACAGTCATCCATATCGGTCCAAGAATGAATAGAACAACGGTATAGTTCATTTGATCTGGTCCTCTCCTCTAACACTTCATCAGTGAAATGTCTTAAACATTCCATTATTCTTGTGCTGCCCTCCATGATTAATGTCTTCAAAGGTATTTTTTCTTTTTGATTCATTGCAGAAGAATATAAACTAGAAATTCATAAGGATTGAAAGAGTTGTAAAGTTTATGTGAGTGATCCAATTATTTGACGCAACAGTTTCCAAGAGCCGAACCTATACTAGTGTCGGTAGACATCCATCTTGCGAGACAACTAACTATACACAATTACAACATATCCACCCCTCAGTGCCTTATATGCAACGTAATTCACAAAATGAGCAGTACACAGAGGAAAATTCTCATAGTGTAAGAGATCAAGTTGAAGGGTATGGAACGATGAATAGCGATAGTACTAATTCATCGCATGATGGTAGCCCAAGATTGGACTCCCAGATTCCTATGGAAGAATTTAACAACACGGAATGTAATGGGCAAGGGTTGATTGAAGATCACACAACACAAAATCGTGATGGGTTAGATGGGATGAACATCAATAATGATTTTGTCAAAACTGTTCGGACAAATAAATAGTGGGATGATAATGAAAACTTTGATGCTCCATGCGTAAACATTGTTAGCTCGATTGAAGCTACTACTCCAATAGAGTTATATGAATATCAGATATTTCATACAAAGGGAGACTTGCAAGGCAATAAATGGATGGTCGATACTTCATAATGTTCAATTTATAAATTCAACATCCAACAACAGTCGATTGAGCATCATGTGTGCCCAACATGACAATCCTGATCGTCCCTGCCTTTGGCGCTTACATGCAGCACGAAGTAAAAGACTAGGTGGGTTATGAAAATATCTACATGTGGACCTCCACATACATGCACCCACCCCATTTTGGCTAGTGGACATCACAATTGCACACCAAGTTTATATGCAGACATATCATTCCTATAATTCGACAACAACTAGACATGAAGCCGAATGAGATCATAGTTAGAATGGAGTCAAAGTTTGACATTAAGATTTAATATATGAAGGCCTGGGACGCACGTAGAAAAGCTATTGAAGCCACTTTTGGTAGCTACGAACAATCTTATCATTCTCTTTTTTGTTTTATGGAGGCCTTACGGTTATCCCAACCAGGCACTGTTTACAATATTCACGTAGTAGTTCCCATACGCTTCAAGGGACTTTTCTGGGAATTTGGTCCATCTATTTATGGGTGGTAACACTGCAGGCCAGTGCTTAGCTTGGATGAGACATTCTTGCTTGGGAAATACCAAGGGACTCTCCTTGTTGCTGTAGGAATCGATGGGAATGGCGGACTGTATCCACTAGCATTTGCATTAGTGGAATCAGAGAGCAATGAATCATGATTTTGGTTCCTACAAAACCTACAACAATTAGTACCTACTGTCGCTAATCGGGAGAAGTTATGCATAATTTCTGATAAGCACCCAGGATTTGTATGCGGATGCAGGGAAGTATTTCTCAATGTTGTTTATAGGCACTGCCTTCGTCACCAACGTGAAAATTTTAAAAAGATGGTGCGTCGTTTAATAACTCTGGATAGTGAGGGCGTAAGTAACAAAATATATTTTGCCAGTAATACAGATGATTTTTCATACTTCAATCAATGATGGATGAGATTAAAATGATAAAGCAAGGGGCCTTCAATTGGTTGGTGCAGCGCGATGTCTCTAAATGGTCCCTATTATTTGATGAAGGATGCCGATATGATATAATGACTACAAACGCATCAGAATGTTTTAACGGTGTGGTTAGACGTGCTCATGGACTTTCTATACAAGGGCTAATAATGTTAATTTATTATAACCTCGTGGCGTTAATCCTAAAGAGATCAGCCGAAGCTGGAAAGTGGGTTGAGGAAGCCCAATCAACCTTTGTTCCACGCACGATGATTGTGATACAAAGAGCTGAACGTGATGCTCGTCGGTGTCCCGAACCAATCATGATTAACATAAATGAATTTGAAGCTATTGATACATCTTCTCGAGCTAACAAGGTTGAGATAATAAGTGCAGTCTCCTGTACGTGTACATGTTTGAAACCACAACTGTATCATGTCCCTTACGTTCATGTCATTACAATTGCTGGAGCTAGGCGGTGGGATCATAATGCATTTGTAGCACCAATTTTTAAGATTGACATGTACATCGCTACATACTCCAAATTATTCCATGTCTTTCCCCAAAAGACCTATGACCCACCTTTAACGAAGAATATGGATTAATCCCTTTACTTGCTCCAACTTTTAGGCGTCGTGGTGGTCGACCACGAATGAATAGAGTACCGTAACACGATGGATGAGTCCTCGAGTAGGTCAAACAAAGCTTGTGGATTTTGCAAACAAATTGATCATAATAGGGCAACCTGTTCGCATAATCCTTCATCATCAAGGTAATCTGTGTAGCCTGCACTTATTTGATAAATTATTTTGAATTTAATAAATTTTTAGTTATAATAATATGAATTATAATGATTTCATATTGTGTAGGTATGGCCGATAGATCTAGACGTGCTTGTTCAGACAGTCGCAAACTTCATCATAGTGCTCCAGAAAGCGTTCCAAGGCAGAATAGTATAGCATCACTGAGGGAATCACACAAGGCGCATGATCCAGATCATGTACGTAAAAAAATAATGTCATGATATGTTCATTATTGCATGCATAAACATCATTTCAATTCTTAAAAATTTGATTGTGCAGACATCCCCTTTGTTTGCCGCAACTCATATGCGTATGGCTCGGAAATGGCCAGTTGAATGCCCGCATATAATTTATGTCTTGACAAACCTAGGATTGCAAAATCTCAGACATTTGCAATTCATTAGGTTGGATCAAAACCTAATCACAACACTGGTAGAGATATGGTGTCCATTAACGAACACATTTAATTTTACGATCGGCGAGATGATAATCACATTGCAGGATGCCCAAATTTTGCTGGGGCTTAGAGTTGGACCTGCTGTGGTGGGCCCAAATGTTGTTGGGCAAGGACGCATATGGGCAACATGGCCTATTTGCTGTGACGAGCTACTTGCTACGCATCCTAGCAGGGATACGGTATACCACACTCCACATGATGATGAAGATGTTGCGACCTTCCGGATGGGTTCAGCATAGGTTGAGTCTATGCTACCCCTATGTTGGCTCCGATGGACTTTTTACAGAGTCATACGATGATTTATCCCCAGAGATTTTCCTTCAACATATCCGAGCATACATCCTATTCATAATAGGTTATTTTTTGATACCCGATATATCACGGAATCATGTTTCTCTACAGTGGTTACCTCTACTTGCGGATGTTGACAGCTTTAGCATGATGTCTATGGGCGGTGCGGTTCTTGCACATTTTTATATGGAGCTCTACTATGCGACAGGGCCAACAAGGACATATATTGTTGGATGTGTAACACTCTTGCAAGTTTGATCATGGGAAAGATTCCACATAGGTCGACCAACACTGCGAGTCCCACAGATAGTTGACTTGGCCGGACAACCTTTGGGTTGCAGGTTAGTAAGCTTTAGTCAACATAATTCAAATGTATTTTAAATAATGATGTTTGTATACATTAATAGGTAGATTGAAGAAAGGATACGTGAGCTTCCTTCTGGCAACACAATGACGTATAGAGACGATTTTGATGGACTGCGGATGAGTCAGGTATGATAATATTATGATAATCTAAATAATTTATTATTATTCGTAATTAAATAATATACTCTCTTTTATAATTATCAGGTTACCATGACTCTATATGCACAAGAAGTTTTAGATGCTTTTCTCGTACAGTGTCAGGATGGAAGGGAGATTTGGAGGCACGAGTACCACTAATTAGTTGGAAACGTGCAGAGTGGCACCTCACGGACCGGATTATAAGATAATTTTCAGGCGTGCAAATCACTGATGTTGAACCTATGGATCAATCATTTAGGCGCATTGATGGCTGTGGTAGAGCGGATCATAATTGGACTGTACAATGCCGTGACTATCTCCAGATTTGGGAGGAGAGAAGGGCATACGTGGTACCCATCACGCCACAAGTAGGCACAGGTAATTGGAAACTAGGTGCTTATCTATGTTGGTATAGATCTTGGGCATCCATCTACCTTTTACAACCACAAACTGAGCCTCTGGAGACCTTTTTCCCTAGATCACCTGACGAAAAATTAGTGGTACGCTATCAACTTGTTATGTATACTATATGGACTACTAATTTTTTATAATTTCTATATTTATTAATAAGCACTAATTACTATTTAGGCGGACTGCTACATACGATCTTCTACGATAGTTGGGCCACTTGCCGGGGGAGGAGGACAAAATGCAAGTTCTTTGCAGTTGGCTGTAGATCAAGTTGATGAATTGTCTGCTAGAGTTCAGTAATCAGTTTATATTGACTACACCACTTTTGATACGTCTACAGGGGGAACAACAAAGTAGAGAACGTGCTCGGAGTTCTCACTGGCCTCACCATAGTAGATGATCTATTTTGGATGCTCCATCCCGGTCGATGCGGAGCAGACACCGACATACTGTTGAGATTGATCCGCATCGACATTCCATTCATACACTATCCATCGGTTATAACTTCACGGGAGCAGGTCCTTCAGCCCCACATTGGAGCCCGCACGTTGGACAATCTAGTCAACCAGGACATATATATTACGGCACACAATACGAACAACCTAGCACACACTCATAATTTCCAATGGCCATTCCAGAGTGGATGTCATCAGTAGGATTGCCTTCATCCCCCACGCAATAGGACAATATGTTGATGTTAGTTTATCCAATAAAACAAGGCACACAACATTCACATCAACGTGCCGAAGTTAAGAAGGAGGAGGATGAAGTCTCAGAGGAGTCACAATTGCAAAGGAGAAGACGGAATACACCAATTAGATATACTCTAAGGGGTGGGGCTTTACCATGATGATATGAAGACAATTATGGAATTTAGAGGTAACTCTGCAAGTCGAGAGTTTGGCTGGAAACGTGTACAAGAAAGCTTTACCCATCATAAGCGCCACCTTGTGCCAGTAGATTTCTTAATGGGTCGAATTCTGTAACTTAGTCGTGATAAAGATGGTACAGTTGAACCAGGTATTAGAAGGTCCATGCTGGATATAGATATTATATTTTATACTCTTATTGGAATCCTGAATATGATGAGCACATATTACATTATTATAAAATGCTGTTGCAAAGTTCTAAATATTCTAAAGCCAAGGATTTTCTTAATGGAGAAGATTGATATCAATTACAACAATAACTTCAGTTCCATTTCAAATGTTGTCCTACACAAACACAGCTCCAAACTCATCTAGGATATCTCCTAAACAATATATAACAGTAACTTCAAGAAAGTCTAAAGAATATGTTCAGCTTTACTTATATTATCGTGCTTTCAAAAAAGACTTTATGTTGTAATTTCATTTCTCAATCAATCTCAATTTTAAAATGTACTTCATGTTGTTATGTTCAAGTTTAATATTTATGTTTCTTATATTTTTATATTTAATAATATTTTGAACTTTACAACTCTTTCAATACTTGTGAATTTTTAGTTTATATTATTCTGCGATGAATCAAAAAGAAAAAATACCTTTGAAGACATTAATCATGGAGGGCAGCACAAGAATAATGGAATGTTTAAGACATTCCATTGATGAAGTGTTAGAGGAGAGGACCAGATCAAATGAATTATACCGTTGTTGTATTCATTCTTGGTTCAATATGGATGACTGCATATTATGGGAAAGAAACAATACAGCTATGACGATTCGCTCTTACAGGGATGATAACTGGTTGAACGCTGACGGATGGAAATATGTGCAGGGGAAGTTTACAAAAATGTTTGGACATCTAGCACCGGTGCATATTTTTAAGGAAAGACATACTGAAACAAGAAGGCTTGAAGATGGATCGGTTCAGGTGATTGTGGACAACCCAACAACAGATATAAGACATTGTATTCTCTACCGAATATGGCATCCTGCAGCAGTTAAATTTCTTGCTAATACATATCAGAATTTAATATATTGGCCAGGTAAAAAGAGGAAGGAGTTTCTTGATGTGTCGGATTCGGAGTGCGTTCAATATTGGTTTCAAAAAAAATTCGGTTGTTGCCCAACCCAAACACAACTCCAGGCCCGCATGCGCATAGTTATAAATAAATATTGAAGTAAATACTACGTCAATACAACCGTAATAAAAAAAACTCTATGAATGTAATGTGAATGTCGTTTAAGCTTGTTATGCTTGCACTTATTAATTTTAAGGATATAATGAATTTTTAAAAAAATTATATATTTATAATTTTTTTAATATTAAATTCGTTAATGTCTAACTAATTAATTTAAATTCCTAAGTCAACATCTTAATAATATTTTAAGCATCTTAATTAATGCTCTTTATATATGTTCAATGATTTGTGTAACTCATCAGAATTTAAGTAATAATTAAAATATTTACAATCAAATTATTAAATAAATATTACATTATATGTATATTTTAATGGCCTTTCTATATTTGTTTATTTCAATAAAGTCTAATAAATGAAAAAAATTACAGTTACACTTTCTCACATTAATATATTAAGTTTTACATCGATTTAAATTAGTTTTATTTTTTTTACATTTTCATAAATTTAATTTTTTCAAACATTCATTATTAATCATGAAATAAATTAATTTTTTAAGAAAATTAAATTTTACAAAGTTTACAAATAAATAATATGAAAATCGATCACTTTTTTTTAAATTACTATTGCATATCATAATATTATTTAATTTTAATTCTAAAAAACTCTATCTAGTTTTGCCGCTTTCTAAATTTTTTTTAAAACTCTGCTCGTTCCGATAATTTTCCTTTATTTTTCATATATTTACATTATATATAACTATATAGTTTTACTTAAAACACATATTTTCACTAATTAATTTTTTTAAATTTTTAATGAAATATATAAATTTTTTAAAATTATTTAAAACTATTAACTTTATCATGTATTATATATTTTTTTAATTAAATGAAAATTAATAAAAATAAATTTAAATTATTTTGTCACTATTAACTTAAACTAGAAAAACACCATATTCTCAATTTAAATTATTGACCAATCATTAAAAATACTAAAATATAATTATTTCCCAATCATTAATAATATCAAAAAATCAATTCATAGATAATTATTAACCAATCATACAAGAAATCATTAAATTATCCCCGGATGTGAAGCACCGTTCGAGACCCGTGTGAGACCCTAAAATGCTTTTGCGTATTCTGTAGAATACGCCTGAACGTTAGGCGAATGCACCTGAACGTTCGGCGCATTCTTTGAATGTGCCATTCAAGACCGCGCATTCAATTCATGTGCCAAACACTTTGGCGAATTCGCTCGTTTTTTAATTTTTTCTTTGTCGTGCTGCTTCCGCTAAAATTGGTAACAAAAAGGCTTGTTCTGAAAAATTGGCCTTTTCCAAATCTCCAAAAAATCATTCTTCCTCTTCCAAAATTCTCTCTCCTTGATTTCAATCCCCACTATTTCTTCAAGGAATATCGTTTGCTTTAGATGAAATAAAAAAGGGAATTTATACAAATTTTGGAAAGAAAAATCACACAAACTTCTTCCTTCTTCCTCTTCGGTCGTTCCTCTCGTTCATTGCAAATTCTCCCAAATTAGCACTCCTTGAACTCGCTCTCCCGCACGCAGCCGACCGTCCGCTTCTCTCCTTGTTTCGCGAACAGCAAAGTCGGCCCCTCTGTTGGGGTTATGGTTATTAATAGAAGGCTGGCTGGTTCGTTGAACCGGCCCAGCCTAAACCGGTTATCATAATCTCCCTCCCTTATAAAATTTCGTCTTCGAAATTAAATCAAGTAATAAAATATACCTTAGTTAAATAGATGAGGATATTGACTTCTCATTTTAGCTACCCGCTCCTAGGTGGCATCTCTTTCTGATCTATGTTTCCATAAAATTTTCACAAAAGGTATTGCCTTATGCCTCAATTGCTTTACATCGTCATCCAGTATTCTTTCAGGTTTTTCAACATATCTCAAATCAGGTTGCAAGTCAATGGATTTGGATTGAATTCTCTTAGACTCATCTGATACATACTTTTGAAGCACTGATATATGAAACACATTATGGATTCCTTGCATATCCACTGGCAGATCCAATCTGTAAGCCATATTTTCAATTCTCTCTGTGATTTCAAAAGGACCTATATATCTTGGGCTCAATTTACTCTGATCAATCTGATTTTGTTAGTAGCTTCATCTTCCTGTTCAGTCCCAATCACCTTTCTTTCACCAGTTTCTACCCAACACAAGGGTGTTCTACAATTTCTTCCATAAAGAGCCTCGTAGGGTGTCATTCCAATGCTAGTTTGAAAACTATTGTTGTAAGCAAATTCAATCAACGGTATGTGAGTCTCTCAATTTCCTCCAAAATTTAAAACACATAATCTCAATAAATCCTCCAAAGTTTGAATTGTCCTTTCTGATTGCCCATCTATCTGAGGATGAAATGCTGCACTGAAAGTTAGTCGTGTGCCTATAGCTTCCTGAATTTTCTATCATCAACTATTTAACTAAGGTATGTTTTATTACTTGATTTAATTTCGAGGATGAAATTTTATAAGGGAGATTGTGATAACCAGTTTAAGCTGGGTCGGTTCCGGCCAGCCTTTTATTAATAGCCGCGACCCCAACTGAGGGGCCGACTTTGCTGTTCGCGAAATAGGGAGAGGAGCGGACGGTCAGCTGCGTGCGGGAGAGCGAGGTAAGTTCATTTTTTTTCCAATTTTAACAATCGATCGCGTTAAAGGATGAGAATAATCAACTCCTTTTCATTCCCATAGTTAAAAGAGTGCTAAGTTGGGAGAATTTGCAACGAATGAGATGAACGACCGAAGAGGAAGAAGGAAGAAGTTTGTGGTATTTTTCTTTCCAAATTTTATATAAATTCCCTTCTTTTATTTCATCTAAAGCAAATGATATTCCTTGAAGGAATAGAGAGGATTGAAATCAAGGAGAGAGAATTTTGGAAGAGGAAGAAGGATTTTTGGGAGATTTGGAAAATCCCATTGTAAGTAATTTCTGTCATGAAACTATTCTTAAGTTTATTTGATAAAGCAAGTCCATGAAAATTTTATTGGTTGATGTTAGAGATTTGGATAGAGTTTTGAGGTTGTACCCTATGCCGAAGACTTGAAGGGTTCAAAATGAATAATTATAATTATGAAATTCAAATTTTAGTTTATTCTTTTGCCTTCAAAGTTTTATTTTAAAGACTATCATGTGTGAAATGTTGAAAAATTAAATGCTTAAATTATTGTAAATATTATTACAATAGAAAACGAAAGAATCAAGTAATATAATTGAAATTAAGTATATGAATGAAAAAGAATATATATATATGTATTAAGAAAACATGCAAACAAAGAAAATAACATATGAAAATGAAAAAAAAATGTTCAAGATAAATGGAAAATGAAGGAAAATGATATGTATGAAAATTTCAGGAGTTCACCCCCTTATGGTACTGGTTGGGGACGCCGTACTCGTGCACGTAAAAAGAAAAAGGTATTGGAAATGAAAAAAGAAATAACTGGAAAATGTTGTACCTTTGGGTACTTTAAGACGGTGCTCCTGTACAAATCAAATGAGAAAAGGAAATTTGAATGGAGTGAGCGGTGAAGGTATTTCAGTTGATCAGAATAAAATTCAAGCCATATCAGATTAGCCAAGGCCAACGACAGTTTCAGAGGTGAGGAGTTTTCTAGGACTTGCTGGTTGCTTCAAGAGGTTTGTAGAGGGGTTCTCTCAGATTGCATTGCCGTTGTCCAGATTAACTCAGAAGGCAGTGAAATTTGAATGGAGTGAGCGGTGTGATGAAGCTTTTTAGAAATTAAAGAAATGTTTAATGACTGTCCGATTTTCCAAATTTTCTATGATGCTTCTTTAAGGGGACTTGGATGTGTATTGATGCAGCATGGTAGAGTGGTGACTTATGCTTCAAGGCAACTGAAAATTCATGAAAGGAATTACCCCACTCATGATTTAGAATTGGCAGCTGTGATTTTTGCACTCAAAATATGGAGACATTACCGATATAGGGTCAGATGCGAAGTGTTTACAGATCATAAGAGTCTCAAGTACATTTTCAATAAAAAAAAGCTAAATTTAAGACAGAGAAGATGATTAGAACTCATTAAGGATTATGACTTGGACATACAGTATCATCCTGGAATGACAAATGTGGTTGCAGATGTACTTAGCAGAAAAACTCTTGGAAATGTAAATTGGTTAATCACCCAGCATGAACAGATAATCAAAGATATGGAAAAGTTATAGATTTCAGTGGTCAATCAGAAAGAGACAAAAGATATGATGTTGAATCAGCTGATGATCCAATCTACTTTAAAAGATAGAGTGCTCAGTTCATTGTCTCAAGATGAGAAATTTCAAGACATCATAAAGAAAGTGCAAGCAGGGCAGTTAGAGAACTTTGTTATGGATGGAAAAGGATTATTAAAGTATAAAGGCAGTATCTGTATTTCAAATGTTGGAATCTTAAGAGAAGAGATATTGCAGGAAGCTCACCTCTGAACATATGAAATTCATCTAAGCAGTACAAAGATGTATCAGGAATTGAGAGGGTTATTTTGGTGGCCAGGGCTAAAGAGAAATGTTGCAGAATTTGTAGCAAAATGTATTCTCTGTCAAACGATCAAAGCAGAACATCAAAAGCCAAGTGGTCAACTGTAACCCTTACCTATACCTGAGTGGAAAGGGGAGGATATTGCGATGGATTTTGTGATTGGGTTACCCATGTCAAGGCAGAGTAGAGATGCAATATGGGTTTTTGTTGACAGATTAACCAAGTCAGCTCATTTCTTACCAATCAGGCAGACATATTCGGTGGAGAATCTGGCAAAACTATATGTTGATTAAAGTTTTCTTTGTGATTAGTGGCTCTTCAGTTAATAGACAATTTATGTTGATGAGTTATTATTATATTGATGGAAATGTAATATCGTCCGACTTTTCGTACCCGTCTCGTTAGATCGAGCATCCGGGCCGGGTCGTGACAGGTACCCAATAAATCCACTATGATATGCATATTTCATGCAGTGTGTGTTCCTTTTATCTTTGGAGGTAATTCATTTTGAGTTCAAAGCACGTCCAGTGTGAAAGAGATGATACAACTAGCTAGCACAACTAGAATCTTCTGTTAGAAAGAAGAAAAAAATTGTGTTAAGTTCAATTGTGCCTGATCTTGTCATTCCACTCTCGTATTTGAATAAGCTTTAAGTTGCCCATATTATTAGTGTTGTGGTTGGATTATTACCATGCTGCTCTTCTAAGTACACTCTAATCACACCTCTAACCATAATTTTGGTACTAATATCTTCGTGAAAATTCTAAACATGATCTAATGCTAGTACAACTAAGGTTTTGCATGTTATTGCTTTATCTAACCTAAAAGCCAACTTGAATGTATATATAATATTTCTTAGAAAAACCATATTAATTATAAGAATATTGCGTCATTGGAATGACATGCAAATTGAGAAGTAGATTAATGGTCCATGGAACAGTCTTAATACTAATAATTTTATGAGGAGTCAAATGAGACTAAATTTCAGCTCTCACGCATGTAGCTTTTAAATTCTTAACATTTTACCTTAAAAAATCAATCTACTTCAAATAAGTAGCTGCTACAAAAGACGATGGAAAGTTATCCTTAAGGAGTAAAGCACTATTAAAAGTATGTCATTAAAGGAAAGATATAGCACTCTTAAAACAACCATTGATGAAGGAAAAATAAATCATGCTAGAACAAAATCAACTAGCCTCACAGTCATTAAAATCCATTGTCTAAAACTTGTTGCCATATTTCTTCTGAGACTTAGATGAATTATTTGTTATAAATACTACACTCTTTCACTGATGAAAAGTTGAAGTCCCGCATAAGAGTGAGACCATTTGTGTTGAAACTGATTAAACTATTAAGAGAGCAAAATTTATGACAAAAACAATAACGCTTGATCGTCACGTGCCTCGGGTTTTTGTGATCCCATCAATCAATGTTTCTCCCATCCACCCCACTCAAGCAAAATGCAATATGGGAAAATATTGCTCAGTTCTCGGGAATTAAGTAAAATACAATTGATGATTGTAGAGGGAGGGACAAGAAACCATTAATTGCAGTCAAGACGAAGGTCTCAACCTAATCAAATTAGTTTGTTGGGATTCTCCATCTATCAAGCAATTGCTTAAGTGTTGGATGCCGACTATGAAGTCATCATTGAATTATGTTGTACTCCAATGATCATGCAATCAAAGAACCGAATAAAATTGACAATGCGCGAAAAATTATGAGGAAAAGAAAGAAAGTTATCATAGGGGGGAGAGAGAGGGCGGGAGTCAAAGATTAACATCACATTGTGACCTAGATTTATCAGCGAGCATAATTTTCCTCTAGTGCTAAAAATTAGTAGTGCGCTTGTGAGTTATTAGTAGTATTTATCAAGGCATTAAGTAAATTATTTGTCTTTATTTCTTTTAAAGGTATATGATTTTAAGTTGTTGTACTATTGGTTTAATGTGACTATATTATGAGGATCTAGCCTTTCATTCAACTAAGGAAGAATTCTTGTTCTTGTTTAGGGGTTGTTTGGTTGGTTGAAAAAGGAATGCAGTGTAAAAGGAATGCAGTGTATTTGAAATAATTTGTAGTTGTTTGGATGAATATAAAATAAATGCTGAGAATTATTATTATTATTTTGGCTTGAAGTTAAATAAATGCAGTGTAAAATATGACCAGTGGTTATGGGCTGTAGTGGTGGCGACAATGGCGGCGACAGGCAATGAAGTTCCTGTGTATTTGAAAATTGTTAAAATTTAAGTAATTTCAAATATACAAAAAATAAACTAGTGGGTGAATTTCAAAAACACCAAAATTTTGCATTGCATTTGATTTACTTCAAACCAAATATTAATATTCTCAGAATCCTTGCGTTTGAAATACTTTACACCACTTTTACTTCAAACCAAATAGCCCCTTAAGAACTTCTGATTAGTACACAAAAGAGAACAAAAAGGAGGAAAATGATGGAGGACATGTCTAGGTGTTGCTGGAAAGAATGCTTCATTATATTCTGTCATTGTTCAGTTAAAGGGTTAATGTAAGGTGCAATAACATTATGCTGTAAGGATTATTTGCATCTTATTCTTTCTATCAGAAGTTGCAGCTAACTATCTATGACTTTCTGTTGATTTCCTAGATTTTTCTGAGACGAATGCTTCAATGCATATTGTGAGTGTTTTTTAAGAAAAGCATGATGTAAAAGATTATGCTGAAGCTGATGCGATCTATTCCAAATGGAAATACATTCACACATGAAATATGTTGGCACGGATTTTACTATTCCATCTTGTCTGTTGTTGAAGCTTTTTAATCAATTGATAATCTTTCACATCCTAGCACACAACCTGATATTTGTGATTCTATGGAATAGTACTGGCATGCTTATCCATGCAAAGACAGTTTGATTTTTGTGCTTGTAGATTTCTTTACTGCCATGCTTATTCGTGCAATTGGGGAGAAGCTAATGCTGACAAACTGCAACAACTTGAAGTTGCTAAAACCTTCTAAGCTAGTTGAGAGTTTTGGTAAGTTACATTTTAATTTCAGGCAAGATTGCTGTAATTCTGTTATTTTTTCAACAACTAACTTGGTAAATAAAATTTGGAAATCCTGGACTTTATATGATCATAAGAACTTTAACGCTATTGTGTTTGAATTGGAATACGGCAGTTTGGGTGCATTTTTGAAGCTATAAGTTCCATTTTTTACACAGTGAAGGCCAGTGTTGTTTATTGGAGTAGAACTGCATATTGGATATATGATAATGCAAAAATAACTGCTTTTGAAAACCTAAAAGAAACTTGCTGCCTTAACAATTCTTTTATTGAATACATAATAAAATAATATTTTTTATCCTCTGGAATAAGATAATATTTTTATGTCGTACTCGATCACAAAATATATTAAATCTGTCGAGGATAGCAAAAATTCTACCAATAATAATCTCTTGATTAATGTAATTATGTTTTAGGTTGAAGGGATGCTTTAATTATTTTAGTATGTGTTTAAGCATATATTTGTTTGAGAATATATATCAGTTTTTTATGAAATACTCCTTTTTTATTGTTTAGTTATATATAACTATACTTCCAAGTCATTTTAGATCCTAGGTATGGCCTTTTCATTTTTTTTAATGCTAGTGTATGTTTGGTTGTGAGGAGCTCCCTATTTCCTGAAATGACTTTGGACCAAATGAGATGGGAATCATGATGGACATAGTACTTCTATCCCATTTTTGGCTTAAGTGACTTCCCAAATCGCAGACGTGACTTTGGACCAAATGAGATGGCAGGCATGACAGGCAAAATTCTTAATCTCACTGTTTTTTTGCTGAAGTGATTTCTCGAATTTGCCTGTCAATCAAACACCCAAGTGTCTCACGTCCCCATTTCTCTCTTTAGGGTAATAATATATATATATATATATTCCAGGATCCACCTCATTGAGCATGAATTTAGGCTGAATGAGTGTGTTTGCTTTTTCAAACGCTATCTCCGATCCAGTAAATGGGATTTGCCCTGCTAGATTACTCGTTGTAATATCCATCCATGTTAATCTGCAAAATCCATCAATCATTGGTGTGAATCAAGCAGTAGGATGTAATCAGATGATCAACCAATTTCTTATGATTAGCTACTTATTTTGTCATATCCTTTCAATTTTGAAACTATTTCTTTCAATCAGCTGGGCTTTGGATTTACTTATCTGAACTTGTTGCAACATCTTGTCTTGCAAATGAAAGTGTGTTGATATGCTAAACACTTATAGATGTGGTCCTACAGAAAAATTTATATAATTGAAATTTGCTATTGTCTAGTCTGCTGAGAAATACTAATTTCCAAGAGATGCTTTGGAATATAGTTTTTTATATATATCTTTTGATATCTAAGGCCCGTTTAGTGGTCAAGACTAACTTTTGGACTAACTTTAATTTTATTAACTTCTTGGTTTTAAAACCTGCCAAATCTATTTTCTGATCATGATTATTTATTGTTTTAATTTCAGGAGGTGTAGATGCTGCAGATATTGCATCCCTGATATATTTGTGGAATCCTTTCACAGTAGTGACATGCCTAGGGTCTTGCACGTCACCGATTGATAATTTGATGGTTGTACTGGCCATTTATGGAGCCTGTTCACGTAAGGACTGAAAACTTTGCTATTCACCATAATTTGACTTTTTTGATAGAATTGTTACTAAATTTCTTTACTTCATGCTCGAAATTATTTTAAAAAATATGAAAGATAAACTTTACATGAGTTGCCCTTTCTAATAATATTTTATGTGGCTTTTTACATATCTAATAGATTATGTATATGACCCTATAACTAGCATAGAGAGTTAAATGACATGTTTCTATCTAATGTGTAATTACCTTGCTATCTTCAAGTGTGACATAGCTGTCTTCTTCCATAGCCTCCTTCGCTGAAATATTGGAAACCAGATGATGACTATTTTCCTTTTTATTTTAGGACTTTCATTCCTTTTCGTTTTCATAAATATGTTTTGCTTGTTTTTATTTTCCTTGTATTGTAAATTAGATAGCCATAAATGTTGAACTTTGAGGCCTTTTGGTTAAAATTTTACTTGAGTTGATGTAGTTCTGTTGTAGCATAAGGATGTCAAATTAATAGAAGTTGATAAAGAATGGAAGGCATTAGTGGAGACTCGTTCCTTTTCATTTTCACAAATATGCTGTGCTAGATGGATGGTTTCCTCCACAAATATTGTATGACTAATATATTTTATATTTTCATGCATTCTCTTTTATTTTATGTACTTGTGTTAATGCTTATGTGTGCCAAATGAGAGAATATTTACATATTTTTTTATTATCACATTCACATGTAATTTATTTTTTAATCTCTCATTAGCCCTTATTGACTTTTTGATCAATTTTGGTGGTTACAAGTGGGGATTTGAATTACGTAAGATTGACATCTACCTTTGATTATGGCTTGAATTGATGGAAGATGAGAAGGAAAATCACCACTCATATAATTATGTAATTTTATTAAATATCGACTCTTCGTATAATTTTTTATCTTTTGTTGCTCTTAAAATTATTAATGATTCAAATCCTATAAAAAGTCATGGAATTATTTATTATATTACACTGCATTTGAAATACAATTGAGATTACTGTCTTATGATCTTATCTACCAAACTTAGATTGGTGGCAAGTTTTATTGTCTCTTCTTTTGGTGAGGCTAAGAGAAATATTTATGTAGGGTCTATATGATCTTTATGGTAAAGGCAATAGCTTGATTGGTGTCCCCTTTGGGTGGTAGTCTATGTTGCACCGATATGGATACGGCAACACGGATATGACACGATACCGATACGGGGCACGTCAATTCTTAAAAATATAGGATATGGGTACGACACGGATACAACATTATAATATATAAATCATACATAAAAATTAAGAAAATAATCAAAGTGTAATATTTGAAATGACAAAAAAATTGAAAACAACATCATTTGTAGCATTGTATTTTATAATATCAAAATAAAAGTAAGCATTAAATATTTAAATGTCTAGTACAAGAACAAAAACAAAAACAAAAACATAAATTGTGTAGCACATAAAGTTTCAACTATTCAATAGAAGAAATGATTGTATTAGCTTCTTTGGTGGTTTGTCTTTAAACTTGTATATCATCTTTAATAAATACCATAGCTTCCAATATTTAAATGTTGCAGATATGCCGAGGTCCAAGGGGGTGTCGCCCCATAGCGGGGAACAAATTTTTGTTGTAAGAGTAATTTTAAAGCTTACTCTAGCTTATCGGTGCTGCTTGGTACCATTTTGCACCCCTCGGTACCGAGTGGTACCGAGCATTGATACTGAGCATGGTACCGAGCGTTGCAGAGAAGTACCGACCAGTACCGAATTCCGGTATCGAGCGGTACTGAGTTCCAGTATCGAGCGGTACCGAGCCTACGATGAAGAAAACGAACCTTCAGTACTCTCGTCGCCTTCACTGTTAGTGTCGTCGAGCGCTTCGTCGACGAAGGATGATCCTGCCGGCTTTAATGCTCGCGTTGTCGAGCCTCTTCGTCAATGAAGGATGATCCTGTCCGCTTCTATGCTCGCGTCATCGAGCCGCTCCTTTGACTACAACAAAGAAGAAGAACGCATGTGCGGAAACAAAAAATCTAGCTCGCAGAAATGTTTAAGCCGCATAAATGAATAAGGATATCAAGTGGGTAGCCGAAATGAATAGGGCAAATTGCGGCTCCATTTTTTTTTCCATTTTTTAATAGGACACGCGTATCAGTGGTGTATCCGTATCTGACGCGTGTTCGATACAACATGCCTCGTAAATAGAAGTATCGGTGTGTTGGAAAAACGTCTTGAGAGGGAGATGAACTAAATCAAAGCAATGGTTGAGGACAGCATTTCCTCCATGGAAGAATAATTCTCTGACCTACGTGACACAGTGAAGAAGATGTTGAATCTCCCCAACCAAACGACGGCATTAGAGGAGAGGGACTGAAGAGAAAAATATGAATTCTGAAATTCATAGGGATGAAAATGACTTGGTAATCGTAGAGGGAGAAGGCCCTATTTGGAACCCTTTTAGAGGGAGGAGTGGGGTATGAGCAAATGGAGAGAGGCGTGGACAAGTGGGGTATGAGCAAATGGGTCTTGATTGGGAAAGAAAGGAGGGAGATTATGGTCGGAGAGGTGTTGATTTTGACGGAAGAAGGGGGAATTCGAAGAAGGGTTTGGTTATGAACGTGGAAGGAAAGATCAGAACACTTGGGGCGGACCACCCACTTGGGGAAGGGGAAACTATGGAAGAATTAGGGGAAATGAAGAGGATTCGAAGGTCAAGAAGCTGAAGATGCCCATCTTTGAGAGGGTGTATGCATACAGATGGATTTATAAGGTAGAGAGATTTCACCATCAATGGGTTGACGGAGGATAAATTGATGGCAGCTAGCCTATGTTTGAAAGGGAAGACGTTGGCATATGAGGCGGCCCATACGGAGTTGGAGGGAGTTCAAAGAGTGATTATTGGAACGTTTTCGAACCAGCAGGGGAGGGGATTTCTATGAGTTATTTGCCCTAGTACAAGAAGGCTCGGTGGCAGAATATTGCAAGAGTATTTGAGTACTTGGCGAGTTGATTGGATCTGCTGCCTGAGACCATTCTTGTGGGGAATTTCATGAAGGGGCTCAAATCAGAGATCCGAGCAATAGTTAGAGTTATGTGGCCTTGAGACTTGGGAGAGGCTATGGAGCTACCTCAACTGGTGGAGGATCAGAAGTACTATGAGAGGGGAGCTAGAGGCGATAGTTCAGGTGGTTCATATAGGATAACCACCACTTAGCACCCAAGGGGCCTTCACCGAGAAACCTTCATGAGATCCCGAGGGAGAAGTTTATAGGAGGAAATGGGGGAAATTTTAAAAAGTTGATTGAGAGGGAGGTGCAGGAAAAGACGGCAAAGGGATTATGCTTCTGATGTGATGAGAAGTATACTTTGGGGCACACGTGCAAAGATCAAACTCTTCAGGTTCTCATTGTATGTGATGACGAGGAAGTTGAGGAGGGAGGAGGGAGTGAGACTGGCATAGAGGAGGAGGACAAGCTGCATTTGGACATGGCAGAGGTCTCCTTGAACTAAGTAATAGGATTTACTCCTAGTCATACCATGAAGGTGAAGATGAAATATCAAACCTAGAGGTGGTAGTGTTGATCGACAGTGGGGCTACCCACAATTTCATCTCCTATCAGGTCGTGAACCAATTAGGGGTGACTTTGGTGGATACAGGGAGATATGGATTGATGATGGGCACAAGGAAGTTGGAGACGAGCAAGAGCATCTATAGGAGAGTAGTATTGACCATACAGAGGATTCAGGTGAGGAGATTTTCTCCTATTAGAGTCAGGTAGTACTTATGTCATTCTGGGGATAAAATGACTGTAGATCTTGAGGAATACCAAGGTTAATGTGGGGGGAGTATTGATCATAGAGCTGGTGGTGGAGGGGAGAAGAGTAGTGGTCAAGGGAGATGCAGGGTTATCCAAAGCCATGGTGTCCCTTAAAAACATAATGAGAAGCATATAAGATGTGGGGGGAGGTTTCATGGTGGAGCTACAGAGATTAGAGGTGATCAAATTAGAGGAGAGTGGGGACATTCCTCTTTTAGTACAACCACTAATACAAGAATTCAGTGAGGTCCTTTAGCCACCTCAAAATTTATCATCACCAAGGGAGCAGGAGCATACCATCACCCTGAGGGAGGGGATGTCACCCATCAATGTCAGGCCATACCATTAACCTCAATTTCAGAAGAATGAAAGTGAGAAATTGATCAGAGAAATGCTGGAGACAGGGATTATCAAACCTAATGTGAGCCCTTTTTCTAATCCAGTCTTACTGGTTAAGAGAAAGGATGGGAGTTGGAGGTTCTGCGTTGACCACAGGGCTTTGAATAAAGAAATTGTACCTTACAAATTTCCTATCCCAGTAATAGATGAGCTGAGTTGGGCAGTTATCATCACCAAGATAGATCTGAAATTCCTGTACCACAGATTCACATGAAAAGGGAGGACATGCCGAAGACTGCTTTTAGAACACATGAGGGATATTATGAGTTCTTGGTGTTGCCTTTTGGCCTCACTAATACCTCTGCTACATTCCAGTCCTTAATAAATAGGGTCTTCCGACCCTATCATAGAAGATTTGTGATGATTTTCTTGATGATATCCTAGCGTACAGGAGGTTAAATGTGGAACACTGAGAGCACATGAGGATTGTCCTAGAGGTGTTACAGGAGCAGCAACTGAGGATAAATTTAAAGAAATGTTATTTTGCATAGGCTAGTGTGGAGTACTTGGGACATGTACTATCTTAGGAGGGTGTGGTCGTGAATCAGGCTAAAATTGAGACTGCTAAGATGGCCACTACCAAAGAATCTGAGGGAACTGAGGGAATTTCTTGGGTTAACAGGATACTACAGAAGGTTCATGATTGGGGTATAGCACCGTCTCCTGACCGTTGATAGAACAATTGAAGAAGGATAACTTCTTGTGGGGAAGGAGGCCACCGCAGTTTTTGGGAGGTTGAAGAAGGCCATGATCACCATATCAGTCCTAGCCCCACTAGATTTCAGTCTGATTTTTGTAGTGGAGATGGACGCCTCAAGGTATGGATTGGGATTAGTACTCATGTAGAGCTATCGACCCATTGCTTACTTTATTCCGGTGTTGAGAGCTAGAGCTAGGCTGAAGTCAGCCTATAAGAGGCAGTTGATGACCATTGTGCTAGCTATCCAGAAGTGGCGACCTTACTTGTTGGGTCGATATTTCATTGTCAGGACAGACCAGCGGATCCCAAAGTACTTGTTGGAGCAGAGGATGGTGACAGAGGAGCTTTTGAAGTTTTTGTCAAAGTTATTGGGATATGATTTTAAAATTTAGTATAGGCTCGTGATACAGAACAAGGCGGCAGGTGCCTTGTCAGATGCATGGGGGAGCTCCAAGAGATGGAATTATCGATACCGCTGATGTTGGATTGGGGGGTCATTAAGGAGGAAAGTGTATGGGATGAGGAGCTGGGGAGGATTAGTGCAGATTTATTGAAGGATAGTAATAACCATCCTGTCTATTCTCTAGAAGAGGAGAGGTTGTTGTACTAGGGGAGATTTGTGATGTCTAGAATATCAGTCCATATTCCACACCTACTGTAGGAGTTTCATGGGAGTGCGGTTGGGAGTCACTCGTGGGTGCAGAAGATCTACAGAAGACTGGCAACAGAGTTGTATTGGAAATGGATGCATGAAGATGTGGAGTTTGTAGCCAATTGTGAGGTATGCCAGAGGAATAAGTATATGGCCATGGCTTCGGGGGGATTACTTCAACCCTTGGCTCTACCTAATCGAGCGTGGGAGGAGGTCTCCATAGATTTTATAGATGGGCTACCCCGATTTGAGGGGTTTACAGTGATTCTTTTCGTAGTGGATAGACTAAGCAAGTATGCTCACTTCATCCCCTCTGACATCCCTACATGACAGTAACAGTGGTAGCAATTTTCATCAAAGAGGTGGTCCGACTGCATGGGGAATGAGAGTCTATAGTGTCTGATAGGGACAAGGTGTTCCTCAGCCATTTCTGGAGGGAGTTGTTTAAATTGCAAGGGACAATACTGAAGAGGAGTACAAAGTACCATCCCCAGACAGAGGTGGTCAACAGGAGCCTGGAGACATACCTACGATGTTTTGTGTCAGAGACACCTCAACTTTGGGCCAAGTGGTTAGCATGGGTGGAGTACTGGTACAACACTTTGTATCATTTTACTTTCAAGATGACCTCATTCAAGGTATTGTACGGACAAGACCAATCTCACTTTGTGCATTTTGGGCAGAATAACACTCCAGTTTCTTCAGTAGAAGAATACTTTGAGGAGAGGGACAAGCTGTTGGAAAAACTAAAAAGGCAGCTATTGAGGGCTCGGTAGATTATGAAGAAACGTGTGGATGGGTATAGGAAGGACATCCAGTTTGTAGTTGAGGATTGGATGTTCTTGAAGCTTTGACCTTACTGACAGAGGGCGGTAGATAATAGGAGGAACGAGAAGCTAACTCCGCGATATTTTGGCCCTTATGCGATATCAGAGAAGATTGGAGCAGTAGCTTATCGTTTGATGTTACCCCACGTATATCTGTTGAGAAGAGCTATTGGGGATCATGCAGCTTGTTAAGAGTTGTTGGCCAGGCTAACTGAGGAATTGGAAGTGGTTCTAGAACCACTAGAGCTACATGGGGTATGCCAGGGAGCAGAGACCAAAGAAATGTTGATCAAATGGAGGAACCTCCCTGATTATGATGCTACATGGGAGCCGTATGAGAGAATGAAACATAAATTTTCATCTTTTCAACTAGAGGACAAGGTGATTCTTTGGGAGCGGTGTATTGATATACTTGTCTAGGATGGACCGGTCTAGCCGGCCAAACACTTGGGCCGACCCCTTGTATACACTACGCGTAAGCCTATTGTTTCCGCCCCCTTCCTGTGGGGCCACAACTTAAGTAGAGAGAAAAAAAGAGGGATTAGGTGGGAAAGTTTGAATTAGGAGGGTTGTTTAGTCTTTTTGGGAGTTATTTTGTGTGCTTTATGTAGAAGGATAGCATTAGGGTTAGGGTTATCGGGTATTTTGGAGAATTTATGGTTTCCTTGGTATTCTTGGGCTCTAGCGGCATCTAGAGATTTGGGAGAGATAGATCCTTCTGTCGAATTTAAGATCAATTGTATCTTGCTATTTTCTTTTATGTTCTACTCGATCAAGAGTGTTTTTTCTTGTTTTTCCTCCATTAAATCCTCATAAACTGCTTGGCAAGATTGCTGAAATTCTTATTTCAACAATCGTTTTCAGTTTCTACTACTATTTCCTATCACTATGTAAAGGAGATGAGATTTGTGTTGGAAAAAAGAAGAATAAAGGTGAAAAAAGATAACTTAAAGCTTACTAAAGTCTTAGAGCATTAACCACCAAGCTTCAATAGAGTGTAATGAAATCATCAAGCATTTTCATATAAAATTTGCACTAGTAATAATAATTTTTATTTAATGGGCCAAAAAGTCTGAAGCAAGATATTATTTATAGCCTTTTTAAGCCTATGAAACCTTATAAAGTCTTAGAAATTAATAAAATACTATTGCTTGAATTGATGAATTGTCCTAATATAAAGAGAAACAAATAAAATAAACTAAAAAAAATTAAATCTACAAAAAATATAGAAATTTGAGTTGGCCAAACAAGGCAAGTAGAATGTACTTTGAGATTAAGTAATTTATGAAGTTTTTTCCTTTGAGTGGTATGGTCCACCTACCCATCAAGGGACCTTAAATTATACTTTTTTTAATTATTCTCTCATGATTTTAAAGAGATTATGGGTCGTTCATGAGCTTGCATGGAGAGTTGTGCATTATAAAAAACCTAAATCTTGATGCAGAGCTCTGTTTTGTGACCTTATCCTTAACCTTTATCTCATCCTTTATTAAGGACGTGGTGTTTCTCTAATTACGTTTTAGATAGTGCTCCTATATTTACTAAGTGCTTTTTTTGCATGTTTTATTGATTCCATTGCTTTCATTTGGTAAGGTTGGTGTGCAAATTTTTGCTTCTCTTTCTAATCATTATTGTTAATAGTGCATTAGGCCTTGGCCAAATATTTTTTTCACAAAATTTTCTTCCTTCAACTATGGACAACTTGCCTTAACAGAGGAACTGAGAAAAGACTTACATAGAATGATACAAACTTTCCATCTATTAAAGAAATTTTCTTGCTATTACTGCATCAGCATTACTATCCCCCATCTTAAATTCCATCGCTTTCATTTCAGAATTACAAATTTAGGTTTGATTTTTATCAAATATTTTCCAGAATATTGTAAGTTCAATTTGCTTGTTTATTTTTAAATTTGTTGTGAAAATTGTATCTCTATGTTGGCTAACTCATACTATGCTGGTAAATTGAATGTCAACTAGCATAATTTTAGTATACTTCAGCTTCTCATAACTTATTAAAATGACACTTCAATCTACATTTATCAATCTAGTTAAGATTGATTGTTGATGTTCTATTTCCTTACTACTTGGTCAAGCTTTCTTGATAATATCTTGGAGTTAAGGAATTTAAAAATGGCATAGTAAGATTATTATAATCTTACAAGCCTTTTCTTTTACATGAAGGTTCATTATCTCATTTCTTGTTCTTTATTTACCAAAATGATAATCTTTGGGTAACGGTTCATCCATTTTACCTACTTAGACTTCATTTGTAGCGTGATGCTTATCCCTTGACTTTAAATATTATTCACATCTTAATTTTGATTTTATGGGAAATGCACGATAAATTCCATATTTTACCCATGCATTCTACCTTGTAGAGCAGCTCATCCATTTTTAGCTGAGTAGGAATATCTTTATTTCTTATAACAGCATACTGTTACCAAATGATTATGTAAACATCATTATGGTTTATCCTAGATTTCTACATGATTTTTTTGTAAATCTTCTCGATCTATGAAATGCCTTAACACCTGTCAAACTTTAAGGTCAACCTGACTGAGCTGCTACAAAAATTTGACCTGACCACGTTTTCATGACCTTAATGTTATTGTTACACTAGGCTGTTTATTACGAGTGAGTTTTTTTTTTTTTTTTTTAAATGATCATTTTTATCGTGTTTCAGGAATAGTTCCACTGGCAGCTTTTGGGTGGGTTATGGCAACACACTTCTCCCTATATCCTGGAATACTAGTCATACCGGTATGCCCTTTTGCTGCATAAATCATTACCCTAAGGCATCGTTTGGAACAATTTTTTTGTTGATTTCTAAAATGGCTTTCTAATATAAAAGTTTTTTGAATTAAAAGATTTTGTACTAAAAAGCTGTTTTAAAAAACAATAAAAAAGTTGTCTCAAACGAAGCCTAAAACTTAAGTATTTTAAGGTTCAAATTTCAAATCAATTTTTTTTATGATCTTTCTCTTTGACAACACTTATATTACTTCCCTTTCCGTAATACTTGTGGCCAATTTTCCAGGTACTTCTTCTTTTGGGGTATGGTCCTGATGCTCCTCCTCCGAAGTTATTTCCACAGAAGCATTCTAATGGAGATGGAAGTTTAGTTCATGTTTTTTCCTGGGGACCAATTTTGCAATTTTCACTTTGGGTTGTTATTTGGTCATGTTATGTTTTGCTCTTGAGTAGTATTTCTCTCAAAGGTTTTGATGGTTTATATGATATGCTCAAGAAGTAAGTTATGTCTTCTTTTGTTTCATATTATTCTCTATTGAGGTCACTTAAATTACCAAAAAGCTTTCATGAATGGCTTCTATCTTAAGGAATTTTCTGAATGTTTACATCTTTAAATGTGAACGTCTAGCATGTAAATATGCCAAAATAGTGCCTTCAGGGTTTCATTAGAATCCTTTTTTTTTCTAAATTTTATTTTCTTAAGCATGGATTTTGTAGGACACTTGGTTTTATTCTTACGGTGGAAGATTTATCTCCGAATATTGGTGTTTTGTGGTGAGAATGCAAATGATTCATTTTTTCTATTGTTTTGACTTCAAACTTCTTCATATTTATTTACAACTATGTACATGAATGCAGGTATTTCTTTGCAGAAGTCTTTGAGTTTTTCAGGGGTTTCTTTCTAATAGTTTTCCATGTGAACATATTATTCATGGTTTGCCCGTTGGCAATACGTTTGATGCACCGGCCATGTTTTTTAGCCTTTGTCTATATAACAATCTCAGCGACGCTGAAATCCTATCCATCAGTAAGTCTACTCATGCTTAGGAAGAATAATCAGCCATTAAATTGAATCTTGCTTTTTAGTCATATATCTTCAAGTTTATATTTTTCCTTGTAGTTTTGTTTCTTCTTGTTATCTATTATGTTTTATTAACCTCAAACATTGTGATCTTAATGTGATGGTTTCGACTCACCAAAACAGTCTCTCTGCACAATAGCAATAGACCTTTATTGATGGGAACCTCATGGATTGGATACATCTTTTGAGTGGAGAAGAATATTTTGGTGTGCCTTTTTTATTTTTATATTTATTTATTTTAATATATTTTGGTGTGCCTTTTTCACTAGAGAAGTCCCCTATGTATAGCAGGGAAACGAGTACGATATTCTAGGGTACACTTAATTAACATATGCCACTCACCAAATATAGGTCAATTTTTAAACAAGATGTTTTCTTATTTTAACTTTCACTCAGCCATATGGGTTGGAAAAATGATGTCCAAATGCCTTTGTTAAGATAATAGCCAACTTTTCATCAGTGGCAAGACATGGAGTGAACAACGGTGACCTTCTTTGACTGAATAATATATTTACTAAAGTGGTAATCAACTTTAATGTTTTTAGGTATATCTTCGAAGACTATATTGTATGGGCTCCAAAAGTTAGTGCCCCAACTTTGCTGTTAAGAGAGTTTTGGTGTTCCGGGTTAAATTTTTAGAATGTAGATTATGTTGTATATAAGATACTACTCGTAGCTTTCAGCTTCTTTTTGCAAGAATTTTATGATTTTGTTTTAGGTTTCGTCTATGATGCACCGACACTTCTCCTCAAAGAGGCGTGAAGTGTCTGACACCATATCCGACACGACACACGTCCGACACGTGTCGGACATGCCAAAAACGTGTCCAATTAAAAAAATATTAAATACAAATTGGACACGCGTATCTTAAATATTTTATGAATTTTTTAAAATATAATTTCTTGTATTTGGCAGAATTTAAACTAAATTTCTTATTTTCTATCAACAACACTAAATCAACGTCTGCACTTAATACCCATTCATCGAATATTCTCATTTTCATTTCTCTTTGGCAGTGAAGATATCATCTCCTCTCTCGGTAACTAATAAACGACATCGACGTCTGACTATCGACATCTTAATGTTAATCAGTTTAAGCACAAATTCTAGTTAAATGTTTTATTATTTCTAAATTATTTTTAAAATTATACTTATTTAATTTTTATACACTATTTTTAAAATATAAAATCTATAATACGGTGTCCAACCCGTATTTACATGTCTATATTTTCAATAATTGACGTGTCCAACCCATGCTTATTTTTTTAATGCATTTTGCATGCTTTCTATATATTTGCATAGTGTATTTATATGTTTTTTGATGTTGATGTATGATGTACTTGCACTTTTTTTAGATAACTCGCATAGCATCAACGGACATTTAAGAGTAAGAAGTAAATGAGGGAATAAAGAATCACACTTTTCCAATGACATGTTTTTTTACGACACTTTCCAAATCACATTCATGGCTATATATTAATCTAATCTCATGGTTAGTCTCAAGTTTGGAATTTAGATCCATGATGGCAAGTTCTCTTTGTTAACCCATTAGCACAGAAAAGCCATCGGGAAATGTCACGTACACTTGTGAATCAAGCATGCTTGCTGTACTCAACATATCATATTTGTCTTAGCTTTCTACTTGAGGTTTTGATTTTGGTTACCACTTGAGGTTTTGATTTTGGGGAGAAAAGTCTTATTTATTTTCTCCGTATTCCTTGCCAACAAAATGAATTTCGATAGCTTTTTGTAAAACAAAATAACTCCGAGTAGCATTTGAAATAATTACTTTTTCTTGGCAAGGCCAAGCTTTTTTGAGGGAAATCTCTTTTATTCTCCCAAGGGGAAATCAGGTAGCCATAAATCTTAGATAGATTTAGAATGTTTAGAACATTTTGTAGTTTGATGCATAATATATTCAAACCATCTTTTGCCATACTTAATTTCTGATAAATGAGAGTAGTTCATTGCATCCATTGATTTTGTTATATCTTATAATAGATAACTCGTTTACTATCGTTATCCCTCTATCATATAGTTGAAGTGAAAGGACTGTAGTAAGAGTATGGTTGGCAGTCTGATACCCTTAGTTGGTGGTACAATAGTGGTTGACAACAACGCCAGTCTCATCCTCCATCACAGACAAGTGCATAGGTGCGCACACATTTTATCGGAAATAATTTTAATTATGTTGAAAGTGGTAGTGTGGGTGCTTTTCGCTCTTTATGATTTAGGCTTCGTTTGGACGGTTTTTTTATTACTTTTTAAAACAGAGTTGTAGTACAAATTTTTTAATTTTTTTTACTAAAACTCCGTTTTCAGAAGCAATAAAAAAGCCGTCCCAAACGAAGCCTTAGAGTGGATTGCTTGCTGTGTAAGACCTAGATTTTATTTGGGACAGCTTTTTTGCTGCTTTATAAAACAGAGTTTTAGTTTAAATTTTTTTTTTATAAATCAGTAAGAAAACTGTCCCAAACGAAGCTCTAGTGTGGATGGCCCCCATTGTAAATGGCGGAGGCAGGTGGGGGAATTTTGCAAAATCCTATTTTCTGCGAGAGTTGTGAAAGGTCCTTTTATCTGTTAATATATACCTTGAGAGCGTAAGATTGCTAGCTTTTTTTTTTCATGGCAATATTTTGTTCGATAAAAAAAAAACAAAACCTAGATGAGGTAGTATTGTGTGTTGAGTAGAGAAATTTTGTCAGACGGCTCACAATTTTGTCCATCTCCTGAATTACCATCCTCCTTGAACGTGGTGCAGTGCTGCCCATTCTAATGAAACCTTACTAATATATTTTTGGACGTGAGAATTTATAGGCAATTAGAACTATCTGTACTAGTTAATGATATGTTGTTTTTGCTTTAACCCGCTACTACTTTGGGTATGTGCAACTTTATTTTGCTTGAACTATTCACCTGAATTGAATTAGTAGTATCTTGTAACATCTTAAATAGCCGATGCAAATATTTTTCAAATGAGTTCTTCTTTCCTGGTTACAGTTAAAATATAGACATGCTAGTTATATTGCATTAGGAGCACACTATTTCGGATTAGAAGCCTCTGTAGTATTGTTTGTTGACATCATTTTCTTAATATGTTCACACACCTTTTTTTTTGACCCGATCTATTTCTAAGGTTGGAGATGCAGCTCTATACTTGAGTCTTCTGGGCCTTTTTGCAAATGAGCTAGCAGGTATCATTTGGACTGGCTATTATAAGCTATTCCATTTTCAATGCTTAGTATGTACTCTTTTTTAATATGAAGAGATGATTATTTTTTTAATATGCAGAGATGAAATTTTCTTTCTTCCTGTTTTGTGGTTACATCGGAGTCTCTCTCCTTAGCCCCGTCATGCACAACTTATGGATATGGAGGGTACCCTCTCTCTCTCTCTCTCTCTCTCTCTCTCTCTCTCTCTCTCTCTCTCTCTCTCTCTCTCTCTCTCTCTCTCTCTCTCTTGCATACGCACAGGCTTTCGTTTAGTTATTGGCATGAAACAACTGAGACTAGTATGTGCAAGCTTGCATACATTAGTGGATGCATATAGCGAAAAAATATGAGTTATCTTACATAATGCACTCCAAATCTTAGGATGTAATGCCTTTATGTAATCACTATTTGAAAAAATTATTAGGTGCGGACACCGGACATAAAGATACGTCTGGACATTCACTTAAAATTTGACACGTGGAGTGAACAAGTTGAATTTATTTTTTTACTTTATATATTTAATATGTCCGTGGAATTATAAGCAAAGCGCATTAAAAACGCAACAAAAGAGCAGTCAAAGCGCAACAAAAGAACAGTCAAAATGAAACTAGAGTGCAAGTAAAGCGCACAAAAAAAGTGCAACCGAAGTGCACTCCATGTGTCAATTTTTAAGTGGATGTCCGGACGTATCTCTATGTCCGATCTCCGCACCTAATAATTTTTCCACTATTTGACCTGTTATTGAAGACTAACAAATTGATTGGCAGGGTACTGGTAATGCAAACTTCTACTTCGCTACTGGTCTTGCATATGCCTGCTTGCAGGTACATCACTAGTTGCTTTCCTTGGACAAATCCTAGTTTTGTGCTATTACTCGTTCTAATATGGAATTACTTGTTCGATAAACCAAGAATCCTTAGAAGAGTAGCTTAGAGAGCAAATTCAAATCTGTGTAACTACCATAAAGTTATAAGATATTTTCCCTATATTGCTTATTCTTGCCTTTGTCCTTTACTTGCAGACTGTACTTGTTGTGGAGAGTGTAAGTACAATGCTGAATCACGATAGAAAGCTAAAGAAAGAGCTGAAGAAGACATGAATCCTCTCCCTTGGGCTTGCGGTTCCTCCATATCTCAATAGAAAGCACCCACACTTCACATTTATTTTCTGTTTTAAACTGGAGTAGAATGCGTTTTTAAACCATCAAACATTTTATTGTACGCAGTGTTAAGTGTGGGACTCGAGGATTTCTACCATGGGAGTTTTTGGAAGATTGCTAAAGAACTTCAAAGTTCTGTATTTGCTAACCTTCCAAAAGTTCACTTCAGTCCTTGCAACTTGTAATGGGCGCATTCTTTGAATTTCTTGCTGATAAAGACTAGAGAGGGAATTGAAGAAAAATTTGAATTATGGAGTTCAAAGTTAAGAGCCTAAAGATTTTCATTTGAGTAGATTTAGAACCAAATATGTGTAGTATAATTTTAGTAGTAAACTAGTAATAGATCTAGTGGAGGGGCTTGTGACTTTGGGCTATTAAGATATTTAAAAAAAAAATACACTTTTTAAATTCTTGGGACTATTGTTCAAAGTAATGGTGAAATAGATGAAGATATTATTAGTAGAATTCAAGTTGGATGGTTGAAGTGGGGGAATGCATTTGGCTTATTATGTGATAGAAAAGTATCCCTCAAATTTAAGAGAAAATTCTATTAAATGATGGTGAGACCTGCAATGCTTCATGACATAGAATGTTTGTCATTAAAAAAGAAGCATGAAATTAAATGTTGAAGAGATGAGAATGCTCATATTGATGAATGATTTTACTCTTGGAGACCAAATGTGAAACAAGCATATACTTGGAAAGGTTGGAGTAGCTCTAGTGGTAGATAAAATTAAGGAAAATTGCCTTGAATAGTTTGGCCATATAAAGCATCTCCCTTTTCATGATCGAATTAGAAAATTATGTATTAAATTTGGCCAATATTCAGAAATGTGGAGGTAGATTAGAAAGGCTTTGTTAGAAAGTATTGGAGATGATTTTTTTTTTATTAGATTTAAATGATAGTTTGAATCTTAATATGACACAATGAAGAAAAAAAGATTCATATAGGCTATTTGTTGTAGTTGTTGTAGTTGTTGTGTTGTATCTGATCTTCAAGCATTGAATCTTGGCCATCTAAGTTGGATTGGATGACCAAGATGGATAAATTCCCTCTAACTTGAGTGGATTCAAAATTATTTTTTTTTCTAAGAATTAAATATCTTATCATTCATATAAGTGTTTTCCACTTTAAATTCAATATACTTTCAAATCTATTTTATTGTGATATATTATCTAAAAAAGAAGAATATGATGTATTCAAAGCATGTCAAACACAAAATTTGATATGGAAAATTGGTTTTAAGAAATAAATTTCATCTCATAATTAGTTTTTAAAACCTTTGTTATTATACTTTTATTTAGGTTTGTAAATGAGTTGTTTGGCTTAGAATGTATCAAAAAATTTTATGAGTTCGACTTATTCATTAATTGAGCCAAATAAATGAATTTGCATAAAAGTTATTTATAAATTGTATAAATATATATTACTACATGTCTATATATATATATATATATATATATATATATATATATATATATATATATATATATATATATATATATATATATATATATATATATATATATATCAAATTGAATATTATTAATGATTTTTTTTTAATCTTTAACCTAATTTAATCATAAAAAGATGCACATATTTGATTATAAAATTCTTGAATTCATAAAAATTAAAGCTCTCAACTACTAAAATTAAATTAGATGGTGAATTTTAAATATTTTTAGGGGTTATTTGGTTTGAATTAAAATGGGTATAAATATTCAAAATGCATGAGTTTTAAAAATTTTATGTTTGGTTCGAAAAAATAAAAATGCAGAGTAAAAATCTGAAAATATCTAAAATTCATTCACTCTGTTCAATTTAGATCTATTTGAAAATCATTAGATTGGCAGAAATCCAAATAAATTATATATTGTTTGACATGTAATTTAATCCTAAATAATTGCACATATTTGTATGTATGAGATTTTGAGTTTATGGTCTAGAAAATAAATATAAAAAACTACCCATCACTAAATTGAACTAGATGTAATCCACTGTATAATTAAGTTTGGTCTTTTTTTAATTCATTGTAAATTATATCATTGCTGCTACAGTCATCGCTCACTCTCGATGCACGCAACTTGCATAGATCACTGCCCGCAGCTAGTCGTTGACCACTATTGCCATATGCCACTGTCGCGTAGCTCGCCGCCTGACATTAACTACCATAACCTCTCGCTAGCCATCAGTCATCACCATTGTTAGGTTTGCAGTGCATTCATTTGTGTTTATTTTATACTCATTCAAATAATCTCAAACATTTAAATATACTATATTTTCTTATACAGAATTCTATTTTATTCTATATTTCTTTTAGTCCAACCAAATAACCCCTAAATTAAAATGAGCTTGTTACCATGAGCAAAAATAAATAAATTTTTACGCAGCCCAAACTCTTATGTTCAAAGGCTCGATCACTCGTAGCTCATCCAACTACTATTGTCTACTAAACTCTCATAAAGCTTACCATTTTAAAGCAATAAGAATCATAGCTTTGCTTGCGCTTCAGACGCTCACTCTCATTTTTATTCCTCACAATGTTACTTAAATTCAAAACCTCTGATTCCTTTCCTCCTCCTCCCGCCTCCCCCTTCTCCTCTCCAAAACACTCCTCTTTAACCCCTCCTCTTCACCTACATTCGCCATTCCCCAAATCACCATGCACCGCCCGAGCCCCCCATCCGATTCCGACCAACATGCCGACCGCCGCCGGCCGCCCACTCCACCGCCCAGCCGTCCCGACCAAGCCCAAACTTCGAAACCCCTCGCTACGCACCACGATCTAATCAACAACTACCCTTCCCACCGCCCACGCCTAAAGCCTCCGCCTTTAAAGCGCACGAGTCCCCTTGCTTGGTTCGCCGCCATCTGCTGCGCCTTCCTCTGGACCATCATCATCCTCGGCGGCCTCGCCGTCCTCATCATCTACCTTCTATTCCGCCCGCGCAATCCCCATCTCGACATCCCACAAGCCACTCTCAATGCCGCCTACCTCGACATCGACATCGACAGTAATACCACCCTCCTCAACGCCGACCTCACCCTCCTCGCCAATTTCTCAAATCCGAACCATAAAGTTGATGTCGTCTTCACTCTGCTTGACCTGGACCTCTACTTTGGGGCCACGCTTGTGGCCGCCGCGGCGCTGAATCCGTTTGCCGAGCGGAGGGGGGAGTCGGCTTTGAGGAGCGTGCATATGGTGGCGAGTCAGGTGGCGTTGCCGGAAAAGGAGGCGGAGGAGTGGAGGAGGCAGGAAGAGGAAGGGGCTGCGGGGAGTGGGGGAGGGAATGGGTTGATGATGGAGGTGCGTGGGACGATGAGGACGAGATCGGAGTTGGGTGGTTTGCTCAGATTTAGTTATTGGTTGCATTGTCGGTGTGGGATTGTGATGGGCGCGCCGCCCGGCGGGGCTTTGAAAAACGTTAGCTGTAGAACGAAGCGGTAGTCTTACTCTTACATGTTTTTTTTATTGATTTTATTAATTTAAGTGGTGTTTGACGCAGAAATTTGTGTGACAAAATGGGCACATTATTACGTCCAGTATCCGGATTCGTCTGGACATCAATCCAGATGCGCCATGGTGATGTGGCGCGTCTGGATTGGGTGTCCGGACGTCCGGTGACCGGATGTAATAATTCGACGACAAAATGGATGAATTTGGTTGGCTAAGACTTCGTTTGGTCAGCTCCTTGCTAATTTTTTGAAGTAAATTTTTAATATAAAATTTTTTTATTAATAAATTTTTATATTAAAAATTATTTTAAAATAATAAGAAAGTGTCACAAACGAGGGAAATTATTATGTGCAATCACCGGACCATCCAAACGTGAATCCTGATGTGCCACGTCATTCGATACATATCACTACACAACAAAAAAATTATTTGGCCCGTCCTGAGTTGCTTTCGAATAGCGTCTGGTAACATCACAGAATAATTTCTGCACAAACGAACCCTTAGACTTCAATTAGGGCAGTTTTCTTACTGCATCATATAGTAATTTTTTATTATAATTTTTTTAAAATCAGCAAAAGAATATTAGTGAAAAGCTATAAATTTTTTTATTAAAAAATAGTAAAAAAAGTTGTCTCAAATTAAATTTAGAAATTAATTTGCTTTATCTCTCCATCTCTACTAAAAATTGGATTGTAAAAATTCTCATGAAGCATCATTTTTTATGTGTAGTATGAATTTGAAAGCATTCAATAGAAGATAACTCGGCCCTTAATAACTAATGTAAAAAAATTTGTTAGATGGGCCATCTTGTCACAAAGATTTGATGACTCCAAAGACCCATGAATGTGAGCATTATAAGGGCCTAAACTAGTTGAATTGGGTTGGTTGAGGTTGGACCCTCTTCTGTCTTCTCCTTTAAATGTGAAAGATGTGTGACCAGTTGGTTTGAGAGGTCAACCTTTGTCAATGAACCACATGTTGATAACTTTTGATTGTTACATACTCTTTATTTGCAAGGTTTTGAAGAAATTATAAGAGCAATCCTCAATTATAATCTTAGGCTTTGTTTGGAATGACTTTCTTACTGTTTTTTAAGTAAATTTTTAGTAAAAAAATTTTAATTTTTGTACTAAAAATTTGATTTAAGAAGTAATAAGAAAGTTATCCCAAATGAAATTTTAATTTATGCAATTTGTGTTATAGCACTCATCCATAAGGCGTAAGATGCACACTACAATTAATTTTGTACAACTGCCCTCACTGATAAGATTTGCATTGCAACATGCTGAAAAATTATTATTTACGGATCCAAACGATGTTTGAAGACCAACCAAAACGCGCCACATCATTTTTTTTTTGGCTATGTAATGGTGCTAGTTACTGTTGTGTACCAGGTGATGTGACACGCTTTGATTAATCTCAGAACCGTCCAGTGTCCACACGGAATAATTTCTTCTTTGTAACAATCTTAAGTCACAACAAGACGTATATTGTAATGAAACCTTCATTAGGGCATTTCCAACATAAAATCTCATTTTTCACTCAAAAATGCTGTGAAACTAAAAAATGTCGTGATTCATCTTCAATCAAACTCCATTTTTGTCCCGTAACGATCGTTCTCTTCTTTCGCACGTTTCTTCAGCAAGTTCGGTAGAGACCAAAAAATGGCGCAGATGAACAGTACATATTGGTGTCGCACTTTTCATCCGCAATGAAATGGCGTAAGAATTGCCGCTCGGTTGGAACGACAGAAGAACGACAAACAATTATTTGCCGTTCAATTGGAGATGCTCTTAAAACCCTACACCATAGCAGTACATAAGCCAAATTTCTCCTCATAAGACTTGCATTACAATAACCTTCAGGTGTCACACATTCTTGTCCTCCATTAATAGCTAATCGATGGATATTATATTGACACATTCTGTGATCATATACGGGTATTATATCATTAACACTTTCTAAAATAACGGAAGCTGTTCAACTCATTAGGCTCCTTTTTTTTTATAATTTTCATATAAAAATTTATCTATTTTCTCTACTATATTGCTTTCTATTAAATAATAATTATATAAAGAATATCTCGTCCACTGTCTTGTTGATATTTTCTTATCAAAATTTATGTAACAAAAAAACTCTCTATAAGATATTATGATTTATTTTCAACTGGAAGAAGATAAATAATTTATAAAAGTTTTCTATTAAGATTATGATTCATAAATATGGCTTTCTTATTTATTTTTTTTTTAATTGTGATAATGAGTTTTTATTATTAATAAAAAAAATCATGTAAAATAATGGAAAATAAGAAATTTCATAAAAAAAATTATAAAAAAGTTGTTATAGATTTCCTGTCCTCGAAAGAATCAGGGCATGAAAAATGAAAAATGAAAAATGGCGCCGACCCACACAATGATACAACCCATATGTGTGATTGGACCTTCCGAACTAATCGGATGTGTTTGTAGTTATGAATTTCCCTTTGTGGCATTTCCTCAAACGCGTTATGCGCCTCGTCACCAAGTCCCGACCCACCTACAGCAGTGCCGAAAGAGAGATTGGCTGTTAGAACCATGTCGGAACTCTCTATCAGTATGCTTGGCATGGACGGGACGAACTAGGAAACGACGCGGTGAATAAGTGAGAACTTCTTCTGGCGTTTGGTGTCAGATTTGATGGCAAGTTATTGGAAAGCTGGAGGGCTTTTTGAACCTGGTAAAGATTCTATTCGGTGAAATCAATTTCGCAAAGGCCTCCCTGGCTTGAAGCCGTTTTGCGAGGAATACTCTTTGATCAATGTGACCGCCTTGGATGCAAAACTCGACTTCTCATCCCTTTAGCTGTAAGAAGTTTGGGGAGGCATTCAGCCCCACAGTTTGAATTTTGAAAGATGGTTGCTTTGCGAGCTGATAAATGATCAAATCATTAGTTTGGGCAGCCTCTTACATGGAGTGCAATTTTTTGAAGGAGATCTTCCCACTGGCTTTGAACGGCTGGATTTGCCCTATGCGGTTTATTAGAACAAACAAGCAAGTCTACTGTGTAGCTGCTTGTATTGCCGTGTACAGGTGTTGGCTTTGCATTGGTTACCGTTACATTAGTCTGTACTCAGTTCTATAAATACAATAGCTTGTACTCTGTTTAGGATATGATAGTAATAATATTCTTCAAGCTCGGTTCTTCTTCCCTGTCAAGATCTATCTTCTTGTCTGCATCTTGTTTCTCTTTTCTACATGGTATCAGAGCAAGAGGCATATTTTGACGATGGCGAGAAAACTCAAAAACTTGTTTATGACATTTTGAGGCATTACAGAATGTGCAATTCAAACATGATTTGTTTATTGAGAGGTGCGGATTACAATTATCATGTCTCGGCATGTGACTTTTAATGAAAATGTGTTTCCTTTTTCTAAGCTTTCCAACAATTCTTCTTCTATTTCTGATAACCAGTGCCCTCTTTTGCTCATTCCTACATCCCTCAGCTCTCTCGGTAATACCTCTTCTCACATCAACTCCATCAACCGGAAATCTGGCAATCAGCTCTCTGTCCCATCTCATACTCAGGCTATTTCGACTACTACTAACCCAACTAATTCCATCGCTCCTCAGCCCGCAAATTCTGCTCATATACCCACGCATCATATGGTCACTCGGAGCAGAACTGGCTCTATCAAGCAAACTCAGCGGCTGAATCTCATTCACGCCCAAACCGATAATACTCCGCCTCCGGACCCATCGTCATATACTGAAGCTGTCAAGAAACCTGAATGGCGTCAAGCAATGGCATGTGAATTTCTTGCCTTGCAAAAGCAAGGGACATGGACTTTGGTTCAACCACCGACCAACGCCTCCATTCTAGGATCCAAATGGACGTACCGGACCAAGTTTCATACCGATGGATCAGTTGCGAAATACAAGGCGAGACTGGTTGCTCAAGGAAATACTCAAGAATTCGGTATAGACTACACCGAAACATTCTGTCCGGTAGCAAAACTTCCAACCATTCGAATACTCTTAGCGGTCGCCCTCTACCACGAATGGCCTGTACAACAATTGGATGTAGCAAATGCTTTCTTACACGGATCTCTGACCGAAACAGTTTATATGTCACAACCAAAAGGTTTTGAAGACAATCTTCATCCGGATCATGTCTGTCGTCTGCATAAGGCTATATACGGCTTGAAGCAAGCTCCAAGACTGTGGTACAACACGTTTACTTCATTTCTTGCATCACTTGGCTTTTCGCACAGCAAGGCAGACCCTTCTCTCATGATATATCGGCAAGAACAGATTCAAATCTTCTTGCTAGTATATGTCGACGACATTCTAATTACCGGAAATAATCAGGAATGCATCAGCTCAATTCTCACCAAATTAAGCAAAGAATTTTCCATGAAGCACCTTGGACAAGCCACGGAATTTCTGGGAATAAAAATTCAAAAACTCAGTACCTCTTACTTCTTATCTCAATCTAAATATGCTTTATCTATACTTACTTTGGCTGATTTATCCAGGTGTAATCCCCTTGCTAATCCAACGTGTACAAAGCCTCCAGCACAATTCAATGCCGAACCATTCCTTGCAGATCCGGCTTTGTATCGAAGAATAACGGGTTCTCTTCAATATCTCACGCTTACGAGACCGGATATAGCCTTCAGCGTCAACATGCTATCTCAACATATGCACGATCCAAAGCCGTTTCATATTTACATGCTCAAAAGACTTCTTAGATACATCAAAGGTACGTTAGAGTTTTGGGTTACCTATCACTAAAACTAACTTGCTTTTGAAATCATTTTCAGATGCGGATTGGGCCGGCGATCCAATCACAAGAAGATCCACGTCTGGTTACTGTTCTTTTTTGGGTGAGACTCTCATATCATGGACAGTTAAAAAGCAACGCACTGTGTCCCGCTCTTCCACAGAATCAGAGTATCGTGCATTAGCAGCCTTGACAGTGGACATCATCTGGCTCAGAAAGCTACTTACAGAGTTCGGCATCAAGCAAGACTATGCGACGGATCTCTACTGTGACAACATGTCCGCAATAGCGCTTGCCAACAATCCCATTTTTCACTCCCGCACAAAGCACATCGAGATAGATCAAAAGTTTATAAGAGATCAAATCCAGCAGAATAACATCCGGCTACACCCGATCAGCACTCTCGATCAAATAGCAGACATATTTACCAAATCCTTGTCAACACCTCAGTTTCATCAACTCAGACTCAAATTGACGGTCTGCCAAGACCCATCAATTTGCCCGGGCGTATTAGAACAAACAAGCAAGTCTACTGTGTAGCTGCTTGTATTGCCGTGTACAGGTGTTGGCTTTGCATTGGTTACCGTTACATTAGTCTGTACTCAGTTCTATAAATACAATAGCTTGTACTCTGTTTAGGATATGATAGTAATAATATTCTTCAAGCTCGGTTCTTCTTCCCTGTCAAGATCTATCTTCTTGTCTGCATCTTGTTTCTCTTTTCTACATGGTATCAGGAAAGGATTCACGATCCTGAATCATGACTTCTTCTTCCTCCCAAACGGCAGATTCTGCCACAAACCAGCTCTCTGACGACACCCAAATTTCTGCTACTCTGAAATTCGTCGTCTCCAACGTTCGCAACTTTGTCACCACCCCGCTTCAAGCAGACAACTACGCGGTTGATCACAAGCAGACAACTGGCTTTGAACGGCTGGATTTGCCCTATGCGGTTGATCACAAGTGAGTATGGCATATGCAAGACAAAGGTATTAGCACATCAGAATTAACACTGTAATTACTAACGTCCTATAGTTAACTGACACGTGGGATAAGGCTTGTCTATATATACTGTAACCTGTAATGACAAAACGATATACTTCTACTTTCTCTTTATCTCTGTCTTCTTGAATAGAGATCTCCCTCTTCGTTTTATCTTGTTCTTCATGGTATCAGCGACCGGGTAACACCTCAGCATTCTGTTCATGGCAACATCTGCAGAGACATCCTCTGCGGTCACCGGAAGTGGCGCTGCGTCTACCGAAATCTCTCCGATCTACCCATCACTTAAATTCGTTGTTTCGAATCTCAAAACCTTGGTACCACATCAACTGACATCGGAAACATATCCGATTTGGAGAACTCAGATTCTCAAAGTCTTCAAAGCCAGCCAATGGGTTTGCAAAGTTTCTTGATCCTCCGTCTGATCAAACAGAATCGCAAAATCATCAAGAATAGGACGCCGACGAGCTAAACAGCTGGATCATCACCGACCAGAATCTCGCGGCAGCTCTCTGTTCAACCATTGCTGCTCCGGTTTTACCTTATGTTATGCATCTTGATACCTCGCACGAAATCTGGCACGCGCTGCAAACAAGATTTCAATCTTCGTGCCGATCGAAGGTAATCCAACTCAAGAATGAACTACATAACATTTCCATGAAAAATCTTTCGATGCAGAACTACCTATCCGAAATCAAGAAACTGGTAGACAATATTGCTTCGGCGGGAGTTACCATCGATACAGAGGACATTATACTATACATCCTCAACGGTCTCTCACCGGCATACCAATCATTCAAAACAACAATTCGAACAATGCAATCCAGCATGACTCTCGAAACTCTCTATGCTCTATTGATCAGTGAAGAAATTCACATTCAGGCAGATCTAAATCGTCTTGCTATCAACATGGATACCCAAACAGCGCTATACACAAACAGGGGCCGTAGTAACCGTGGCCCCGGTCGTGGTAAAAACACCCAGTCATCAACTGGAACAACCAAGAACACCGCAAGATCGTCCCTTCAATGTCAGATATGTACCAAACGAGGGCATACAGCGGACATTTGTTGGCACCGTCATAACGCAAACTACATAACGCCAAAATCTTCATTGGAGAATCCAAATGCTATGCTAGCAACAGCCGACAACTCGTCTACTGACTGGTATTTGGATTCAGGCGCATCTACACATATGACAAACCGATTTGAGAATCTTGATCAAGCAACGACGTACAATGGCTCCGATCACGTAATTGTGGGGGACGGCCGAACAATACCAATAGCTCATTCGGGGTCTGGTATTCTTCCCACCCCCGACCGTAAGTTATTTCTAACTAATCTACTTCACACTCCTGAAATCTCTCATAATCTGATTTCCATTTCTAATTTAGTTACTACGAATCAAATTTCTATAACGTTTTCTCCTAACGGCTATGTGTTTAAGGATTTACAGTCACACAAAATCATTCTTCAAGGACCATGTAAGAATGGCTTGTACCCGCTCACGGTCAAGACTGATCCAGCACAATACAATGCTATGACGGCTACTCAACGCGAGCGAATCAACTGGCATCAACGATTAGGCCATCCTCATCATCGGATCATCCAAACCATTGCATCTACTTATCCTCTACTTCACATACCGAAATTCTCTAATTCTTGTGTTCATTGTAATGTCTGTAAGAGTCATAAGCTTCCTTTCGAAAAGTCTATGCATCGAACAACAAAACCATTAGATCTCATTCATTTGGATGTGTGGGGACCCTCTCCGGTCTCCTCACACAATAATTTTCGCTATTACTTGCTTTGTGTGGATGATTTTTCAAGATTTAGTTGGTTATTTCCTTTAGTACATAAATCTGATGCTACTAGAACTTTTATTGATTTTATTACATTTATAGAACGACAGATGGATCGGAAAATAAAAGCTCTTCGAACAGATGGAGGCGGTGAATTCATTAATCACATGTTTAGAACATTTCTGCAATCCAAGGGCATACTACATCAAACCTCTTGTCCATACACACCGGAACAAAACGGTGTAGCAGAACGCAAACATCGGCACATTGTGGAAACAGCAAGAACACTTCTCCAGACGGCATCTTTACCTCTGGAATTCTGGCCAGACGCAACAACCACCGCAGTCTACCTCATTAATCGTCTTCCTACACCTAATACGAATAACCTTGCTCCTCTAAAAATTATGTTTAATATTAATCCGGAATACTCTCATTTCAGGACGTTCGGGTGCGAATGCTTTCCTCTGCTGCCCTCGCACTCAAGAAACAAACTTCAGCCGAAGTCAGCATCCTGTATCTTTATCGGCTATGCACAAAACCAAAAAGGATATAAATGCTTTCACAAAGATACAAATCGGATTATTGTATCTCGTAATGTTCAGTTTATCGAGAATTCTTTTCCATTTGCGCAAACTAATATTTCACCTATATGCTCTGATCAGGTAGTACCACCATCTATACTTATACCAACATCGACTGTACAACAACAATTAGCCTCTCGTCCCAGTATTACCCAACCACCGTTAAATCCTGCACCCGTTACTAATTCTCGGTCACACTCTACTAACAATAACATTCCTCAACATAATTCACCTACTGAGAGCATATCTCAGCCTCCAGCTCCACAAAAGCGACATCCTATGATCACGCGGCATCAAACTGGCTCACTCAAACCGATATCCAGACTCAATCTTCTGCACTTAACCGCTGCATCCGAAGACAGTACAGATCCAACAATCTTTGCAGAGGCAAACAAACACCTTGAGTGGCGAACAGCCATGGCAGATGAATTTTTAGCTTTACAAAAACAGGGCACTTGGGAACTAGTTCCACAGCCGGAAAAAGCTTCTGTTTTGGGTTGTAAATGGACGTTCCGAAAGAAATACAATTGACGGCTCCATCGCTAGATTTAAAGCACGTTTGGTAGCTCAAGGAAACAAACAAGAGGTAGGCCTGGACTATGACGAAACTTTCAGTCCGGTGGCCAAGCTTCCCACGATTCGCATCATGTTTGCGGTTGCTCTTCATTACGGGTGGCAGGTACAACAACTTGACGTCGCCAATGCATTTCTTCATGGCACGCTCAAGGAAACGGTTTATATGAGGCAGCCTACTGGATTCGAAGATTCAACGCACCCAACTCACATCTGCCGGCTTCGCAAAGCCATTTACGGGCTTAAGCAAGCACCCAAGCAATGGTATACAACGTTTACAGATCATCTCCTACGTCTTGGATTTCAACACAGTAAAGCCGATCCATCCCTTCTCACGTTCACTCAGAACAGCACTCGCATATTTTTACTCGTCTACGTCGACGACATTTTAATAACTGGCTCAAGTGAACAAACCATCTCAGATCTCATCGCCAAACTTAACGATCAGTTTCATATGAAAAATCTGGGACAGGCAAAACATTTTCTAGGGATCTCTATCTTCACTGAACCAGCTAAGTATTTCTTATCCCAGACTTCATATGCTCACTCTATTCTTACTCAAGTTAATCTCATCTCATGCAATCCTCTGGCTAATCCGTCGTGTACTAAATTACAAACGCAACCGTTACAGGATCAGGAAGTTACGGATCCAAGCACCTATCAACGAATTACAGGGGCTCTACAATACCTCACGATCACGCGTCCAGATATCGCCTATGCAGTCAACATTCTATCACAGAATATGCACAATCCGGGCACTCAACACTCTTATCTTCTCAAAAGACTTCTCCGGTATATACAGGGAACAATCACGTTTGGTCTACTGATCATAAAATCTACTCTGCATCTACGATCCTTCTCCGATGCCGACTGGGCTGGAGATCCGCTGACTCGCAAGTCCACATCCGGTTACTGTACATTCCTAGGAGCAAATTTGGTATCCTGGACGGTGAAGAAGCAGAAGACCGTCTCACGCTCCTTGACGGAGTCGGAATACCGAGCATTGGTTGCCGCTACTGCAGATATTCTATGGTTACAGCGACTCATTTCGGACTTTGGCATATCTCTGTCTGAACCAACTCAACTATTCTGTGATAATACTTCGGCTATTGCCCTTGCTCACAACCCGGTGTTTCACGCTCGAACGAAACACATTGAAATCGACCACAGATTTATTCGAGACAATATTCAGAATAATAACATACACCTACAACCAATAAGTACAATCAATCAGCTTGCCGATATACTCACCAAACCGCTGTCGACGGCTCGGTTCAAAATGTTACGAGACAAACTAACGATCACACCGGGATCATAAGTTTGTGGGGGGCTATTAGCACATCAGTATTAACACTGTAATTACTAACGTCCTATAGTTAACGGACACGTGGGATAAGGCTTGTCTATATATACTGTAACCTGTAATGACAAAACGATATACTTCTACTTTCTCTTTATCTCTGTCTTCTTGAATAGAGATCTCCCTCTTCGTTTTATCTTGTTCTTCAAAAGGTACTGAACTTGCTCTCTAAAAGGTTTATCATAGCATCGGACATGACATGTTTATTTGCCAGTGTTAATTCTGAAGCGTTTAATCTTATAAAAACAAACAACTCTTCAGATTTTTTTTTTTTTTTCTTTGGGATATTATCTAAGTGGGTTGAGAGGCTTTAATTGAATCTCTTTCTTTACTGCATTTGGTAGAGCCGATATCATCTCTGAATTCTTCTTTTACCTCATTTGATGTCTTTTACCTCATTTGATATCATTATTTTTTGTGGATAATATCTAACAGGAGATTTATTTGCATTTTTTTAAAGGAACATTTCTTGTTGTTTTTATTGCGTTCTTTTTCACAGTTAGAATTCCTCATGAGTTAGAATTACACAATCACCTCAGCATTTATTTTCCTTAGCTATAAAAAAAGTGTTTTTCATAATCTTTAGAAGATGAAAATCAGAGAAGTAAATATTTTCGATGACTCATTGTAATTATATAGAACATATCAAATTTCATTTGTAATTTGGTCTGTCAAATAATGAATACATGGATCTCTGAGAATAAAGTTCATACTTATGGATTGTATCAGGGTTCATGTGGCTCTATGTTAACAAGGCACCCTAAGGTCTATTCTAACAATACTTCATCGACTATATGTTAAGCTTAGTTTGTTTCAATTAATACTTTCGCTCATAGTTCTGTATTGACTTGCCCATGCTTCCTGTTATTGTTTACTGAACCACCACTGCAACTTGAGCTATCATCATTGCGTAGGCAGTCTGCCGCTGGCCTTACAAATCCATAATCAAACCCCATTGCGCAGTTGCAATAGGTCTCTGCAGTTCCGTTTTCTCTCTCTAGGTTTATGTTGTTCAAAACTATGTTGCTGCATGGCACTGTGTCACTGCATGCAAATTTCATGGCTTTAGAAGTTCTTGAAGTCCCACTAATGTTTCTATACATTACTTGGCTTATCTTTACTGCTTCTGTCTGCATGAATGAGAATAATATTTCAATAAACTATGGTGAGATCCAGAGAATAATATTTAGCATTTTATTAGTATTTGAACCTTAGATATCCTTATATCCAGAAATCATATTATAAAATATGATCATTTTATTTCCTGCATGAAAAAAAGAAAATTTTACTTTTAACGATTTTGATTATATTGCAAGTATTTTCTACTCCATATTGATTTCTGATGGAATCAAAACATTTTGCCTCATAACAGCCAAAAAAAGCCAAAAGCAAAATGCAACAGATATAGCCATTTGTTAGTTCTTGATCTCATTGTTCCAAATCACTTTCCCTTTCAATGGTCTTTGAATGCATACATATATTGGTCGTAGGAATCCATTTACCTTGTTCTTGCAAGCTTTTGTTGAGTCACAATAAAACTGATCAATGATGATTGGGTTTTCAACATCATCCATCTTAACATTTTCGAATCGAACAGATCTAACATAACCTGATCCCCCCTGTTCAGGCAAACAGGCAATCAATAAACATGCATGAGCTGTTAATTCAAAAGAACATGTCAAATGTATGGTAAACTGATGCTTACAATCTCATCCAAAATACATTGCATAATTATAGAATGCTTACTTGCCAGGTTTTGATTCTTAGACCATTTGTAGTTCCTGTGAGTGTTGCTGTGTCTAGGACAATGCCCGTAACTATGCCGACAGAATTATCCTTCCCAAGGCTTCCTATGCTAAAATCAATATTTAAATGAACACATCATACCAATATTGGTAAAATTATATTATGAAATATCTCTTATATATGGTTGAACGGGAACAAGTTTTAAATCGTAATGCATTGGAAGACCTTTGGTCTTCAGTTGCGCTGATGAGAACTTCGACTTTAGAGCATCTCCAACCGAAAATCCCATTTTTCACTCCAAAATGCAGTGAAACTAAAAAATGTCGTGATTCATCTCCAATCGAACTTCATTTTGCGAGATTCTGCGAAGGTAACCGTCTTTCTCCTCTTTGGCGCGTTTATTCGACAAATCCAATTGAGACAGAAAAATCGCGTTGGTGAATAGTGCAACGTCAATATTGACGTCGCACTGTTCACCCGCAAGCAAATAGCGGAAGATTTGATGTTCCACTGGAGCGACCGAACGTCGCCATATGCATGTTTAGCGTTCGGTTGAAGATGCTCTTAACATTCCCTTTCCTGCTGATCATCACTCTATCCCTCCCCAGCCATCACTACCTCATGCCCACCTATCCCCCCAAAACCATCAACCAATCTAGATTGTGCTAGTGTTTTGTGTGGGTGTAGTTAATGTACCTTATTCCATGTCCTGGTCCACAATCAATATTCTTCATCTTTATGTTTGAGCTGGCATTCACGATCGAAATGCAATCATCTCCTGGTAATGAGAAAAAGATATTATCTTTTATGCTAGTTAAATATCCTGTAATGGTGTGAACAATTTTCACTTCTAATTAAACTTGTGATAGTAAAGAAAATAGCATTGCAACATCTGTGTTACTATTTTTTGTGATTGTCTGGAGATGGAAGAAGTGTTATTGCATGCAATAAATCCATTTTTTGTGCACCTGTTCCAATGCGGCAATTCTGAATGGATATATCGGTGGACTCACTGATGTGTATGCCATCTGTGTTGGGGCTATCTGGTGGAGAATCAACTCGGACACCAGAAATCCGTATAGCTACAGATCTAGAAATGGTGAAATGCATCTGTTGTGCACTCTGTATGGTAAGGCCCTTCACCCTTACCTTTGAGCTTGAGTCGATGGTCATTGCCTGCAAGCAAAGTTAGTAAGATATATTGGGATAACATCTAAAACCTCCTTTCCATAATGAGCACCTATTGTTAGTGGGAGGGTCATGAATTAAGTGAAATCGTAAGGACAGTTCTGTCTTCCTGGGTCAACTGAACAAAATGATGATTTTGTCCATGAAAACTTTCCGGTAATGAATCTGGAAAACTTCATTGCTTAAATGAGGGAGTAAATTGAGTAAAGGCATGGAATGCTAATGGAAATGCTTAGGTCAAATAAAGGAAGTGAATTTTTTTTATTGAATGGCCATGGAAGCTTCCCTGTGGTGAGAAAGCTTTTGGAAATTCATCTGAAAAATGATAATTTTCTTGTTAGGTAAGAGGAATTCAGATCGAGTGAAACCAAAAAGGCCAACCAAGATGCATATTCCAAATGAAGGATTTGCCAAATATTCAATAAATCATCTATGGTTTCTCGGGTTTTCTCCACTTCTGTGACATGGTTGGAATCACCACAGGTTAGGTACTTCAAGTTATTGTTACTGGTCATCTTCTGAAAGATATAAATTGAGCCGAGGTGAGCATGATTTAGCCGACTAAGGCCTTCTCCAGTCGAACGTCAAATATGTGTATGGCGTAGTTCAGTCGCTCCAGTCGAACGCTAAAATTTTTGCTATTTGCTTGCGGGTGAACAGTGCAATGCCATCTATGTTTTTTTTTAAAATATAAATATATGATTAAAAATATATAAAATAAAGTATGGGAAATAATATACGAGGAATATTCTTTTTTTGGTGTTAGAAAATGGAGTTTAATTGGAGACTAGTTTATGCATTTTGATGTATTACTGTATTTTGGAGTGAAAATTGAGTTTTTCAGTTGGAGATGCCCTAAATGATATTGCTGTGGTTGGCCTTGTACTACTTTTGAGATAGCAGTTTTAGCAATTATTTCTTCTATCGATACTCTGCTGATGAATATTTTAAGTTTACTTTTGCCAGGATTTTTCTTATTTTGAAGAAACAGTTTTTTTTTTAATATAAATGGGGCTTCTTTTTTGTTACATGATTTGATGATCTTGTGTGCAGGTGTCTACAGTTGTCTGGAGTTGGGAGATGCTATACCGTTGGTGCTCCTCTGCATGGCTGTCAATGACGTAAACAAACAAAAGAAACAAGAAAAAGAAAAAAGAAAAAAAGTGTTAATGATCTGGTCATCAATATAATCTAATCGTTGAGAACTGGGCTATCAAAATTAAAAATAATTACATTTGTCTTGTTGATTTTGCAAGAGGAAGCCCACCATTTACTGCCGGATCCGTCGATGACCCCTCCACCCTGGATCCTGGCCCCCTCCAGGTTTGAGAAAACTATCCAAAGCCTTGGATTTTTAGGATCCCAGTTTATGGGCTCTTCCGGGGCTACAATTGTTCCAGCTATCTGAACCATTACAAAGATCATATACTAAAGTTTACAGTCGCTTGTATAAAAGATGTTTTCATTCATTTGTAGTAGCTATGAGAGCCATCTTAATGGGCCAACTACTTTGAACTATGTGCTGCTATTTACTGACAATTTTAATGATCTTGTGTTGAAGAAATCAGGTTTGCTGGAAAATGGTATCTTTACAGCAAGAAGGGATAGTTATCACTCAAAAATCAATGGAGACAATATCTCTAAGCCTGCTGATGCTATATACAAAGGCGGATCCCGTCTTAATTTTCAGCAAGGCAAACTTATAAGTAAAAGTGTAGAGTTTTTTTTTTCATAAATATCCTTACAACCTAAATTTGTTCCGAGGGCACTGCCTCTCGACCCCTATTTGTTCATTGTTGTATGCTTTGAAGATTTGTCGAGGGTCCAAGGGGGCAGCGCCCTCTGGCGGGGGTTTCAATTTTGATTGTAAGGATATTTTTGGATTCTCTTTACTATTTTTCTTTGTATTTGGTTCATCGTTCCCTAACAATAACATCTCTACACAATGTGTTTAATTATGTTGGGGCAATTGCCTAAAGATCATAGTATTTTAAAACTTTTAGTGGTGTGAGGGGGGGGGGGGGGGGGGGGGGGGGGGGCGGGGAATTCCCCCCCAGCCTTAAGGCGGGTCCGCACAGGCGCACATGGCTATATATGGGCAATAATTTTATTCCTTGGGCCAATTTCAAATTATAATTTTGAGTTTACATCCTTGTAAATAGCTGCCTCTTTAGCCCCTTAGATGACCATCAAGATTCCTCCATCTTCGCAGGAATACTGATATAAGGTGTTCCTCTTGTTCTCCAAAGAACTTTGAATCCTTTCAAACAATCAGAACGATTCTCAGAGTGAATATACTGGCTAGCTACTTTCTATGGTGTTTCATCATGGAACTCGATAGTTTGAATAATCCGATTTAGCTAAATATTTTCCATGATGATTGATCAAGCACCTTAAGACTACTTGGAACCACTTCTCAATTTAGTGAGGTAAGGATATGTAGAATAAGGAAGATGTGTATGCCATTAGGAAATTTCGTATAAATAATGTGAAGATATTTTTCTTTGTAAAAAACAAGTATATGCAGACCTGGATGATTAGTTTGCCTTGGCATGGCCCCCTGAATTTGGTGGCATTAACCTTATAAATGCGCTGTTCTGGGATCAAGAATACTGCGTTATTCAAAGAACATGCTTTCTCCCATGCACTTACAAAGGCCTGGATGAAGAATTCAAATATGAAGGAAAAAGAATGCATAATTGTATTTAAATTTGGAAAAACTTTCTTTTGCACGAGAGATTATTCTGTGCGGACACCGGATGGGAAGAACCGTCCAATTTTGCTTCTGTGAACAGTAAAAACGCAGTCAAAGTACAGTGTTGTTCATCAATGCACTTTTTCTGTTCACAGAGATAAAACCGGAGGGTTTTTCCGGTCCGGTGCCCGCACAAAATAAAAAAATCCTTTTGCACAGCCATTAAATGATTATTCTAGTCTTGGGTGGATTTGACTGAATTTTGAAACAGGCCAGCTGATTTATCTAAGAATATATTATGCTGCAATAGAGAAATGTTTACCTGAGTATCATCTGCAATGCCATCTCCTACCGCTCCAAAGCTGTCGACATTCACTGGCATCTTTCCTGCTCCACTACTTTTCCATAACGGGAATTCTGATGCTGAAAGTGGTTCAAATTCTTCATCTTCTTCCGTTCCCCAGGGCTGGATGCCATTGCTAAAGCTCAGGTCAGCGTCAAAATCTATACCATGACCTCTCACATAAGCAAGCATGGCGATGAGCACAAACAGCAAAGTGATCAGCGGTGAATCTACTCCCATCTTTCAGAATGTTTTATGTCCTTAATAAGCAAGATTGTTGCGATAAAACATTTGAACATCGGAGGTATATCTATTTAAAGATAAGCTTGGAATTGTTAGCAAGGGAGGATCTTGTTTGTAAGCCAGCCACCATCTACAGTACTTAGTAAGTTGTATGGAAGCAGTAATGGCTTGGCTTGAAAGGTGGATTATGGAGGTGGAGGTTGTGATGGTGGCCATTGCCTATTTTAGTTCCTTGCTGCGACAATTTATCCCAAGTAAACTTGAAGTCCAAGGTACTGAATGATGCGCTTAGCCTTAGCTTTGCTTGCTTGTTTGCTTGCCTGCGTTCTTTGCTTATTTTGAAATGTAAAGATCAACATCATTCTGCCACCATCTGGTTTTTGCTTTACTTCTCCCCAATACTGTAGTTACAGAATCTGAGTATGTCGACTCCATTAATGGCGGAAGAATAGGAATACCGATCAATGTTGTTTTGGATTCATAGCTACCTGGCATAGCTACTGCTACTCTTGGTTCCATGCGAAGGTCTGCACCGATGATATCATGGATTCATGGGTGTTAAAAGTACCGAAGGGTCGAGCTAGCAAAATTTTTGTAGCTCAACCCATCCGATGATAGAGTTGACCTATTTTTGCAATTTAATATATACACTATAAGATCGAGTTGATTCTTGATTTGTTGAAGTACACAATCGAGTTAATTAAATATTTAGATTTCGTTTTGGGATAATTTTTTACAATTTTTTAATAGTATAAAATTTTCTTTAAAACAAGGAAAAATAGTAGGCGAAAGTTATCCCAAATAAAATTTTAGTCTCAACACCGAAGTAGGGATGTCAGTATTTGACATGGGACGAAAACCTGATTCAAATCTGACCCGAAAATTTCGGGTTTGATCTGACCTGATTTCAAAACGGGTCGGTTCGGGTTCCATGATTCGACCCGTTTAAAAAATGGGTCGGGTTTGTGTTGACCTGATGGGTTGTCGAGTCAACCCTCAAACTCGTTTAAAATGAGCTGGCCACAAACTTGCCCCGGTTGCCCGTAAATTTGCCCTGACTGCCCGCGCACCGCTGCCCTCGTGATCGTGCCTGCTAGCCCTCAGCTCGCACGCCCAACGAGGCTGCCCGCGCACACACGCGCTCGCTCACCTGCCCGCGGCGCGCCCGCGCGCGCTCGCGCTCACCCGCACGCGCCCGCGCACACCAGCTCACCCCCGCGCACCTGTCATCCGCGCGTTTTGCAGTCATGTGTCGGGTCGGGTCAACCCGGCAACCTGACGAGTTGGGTTAGTGTCCGCATTTCCGACCTGTTTACATACCCGGGTCAGTTTAGGGTTGACCCGTTTAAACCCGAAGTTAGCTCTGGGTTCGACTCGAAACCCAATTTTGACACCTCTACACCAAAGGTGGTGGAGCAAAGGAGTTCGGAGTAGTGTGTTTTGTAAACAAGAATGAATTGTTGCCAAATTAAAACCATTTAGGGTCATTAATCAACTAAATGGATGATCACCCACTCGAATAAAATTAATATTTCAGTTCAATAAGATTCAAATTTGGCTGATATGATTCTTTTTGTTCAACACAAACGAGGTAAGGTGTGAACACTCATTCCTTGAAAGAGATGAGCAAATGGTCGAGCTAAATTGATTTTAGAGTAACTCGTTTTGATTAATTAAAAAATCGAGTTACTACTATGTGAGAAAGGGATTCCTAGGGAATGAACTCATTCGACTAATATTCTTTTTAAAAAAAGTTTTTTTAATCACATTGAGGATTTCTAATATGCAAACTCACGAAAGAAGTCAGATCATATAATATTGTCTCTTTAAGAGATTATTATCAAATCTGATATTCGTATGATACGAACCTACTAGAGAAGTTCAATCATCTAATGCTCTCAAAAAAAAAAAAAAAAAAAAAAAGGGTTGTTCCAAGGTAAGAACTCACAAGAGAAATCTAATCATCTAATACTCTTTGGAAAAAGAAATTCAAATGAGTGGTTCCCAAGATACAAACTTATCAAAGAAGTCATAATAATCTTCCTAAAAAGATCTTGAAAAGGGGAGTTCTCATGATAAAACAAATGAACTCATTCAAAGAGTCCAATCATATAAATTCTCAACTAAGAGGTTCCCTTAGCATGAATCTACTAGAGAAAGTCCAATTATCTAAGACTCTTTTAAAATAAAACAAACCAACTTGCTTAATTTAAACCAACACATGTGACTTATTTTGTTAATACGCTCCACTTATGGGTGGTTCATTATTTGTCATCATTTTCGATCCAACTAGTCCTACCCATCTTTTAAGATGTTCATCAAAGCATAGAATACATCTAGCTAGCCTTGACATTGCCTTAGGTCACACTAAGTAGGTACCAAATAAGAAGCATCCAAATCAAAACTAAATGTAGTTGCTTTATCAACCTGATGTAAAATATATCATTATGGTTTGATTAGATCAGCATTATTTATATATGATTCAATCAATAATAAATACACAAATTATTAGAATCTAGTTTATCTTAAGCTAAGTCTAAATGACTTAGCCATTAACTAGTGCATAGTATAATTAAATCAAATATGAAAGACTTCCTAATAACCCAATGGATTGATGATGCTCAACCTAAGCTATCTAGAGACTTTTGAAGTCATTGTGTCTCATTAACTTACAAATAAACCTATTAGGTTAACCCTAAGGAAAGAGTAACATACTCAATCAATCATCAATGTTAGGGTAATTCGAGACTAATTTAAACTATCCCAATGATTATAGACCCTTGAATGTGTTTTGATTAAGCATAATATGCCCAATTGAGCTTGATAGACCCATTTTTAGCAAAAACTAAACAACGTTCTTATGTTTGACCTAAATTTAACCTAAGTCATTTAAACTAGGTTATGTTAATTTAGGCCAAACTAATCAAATATGGCAATTGAAAATCCTTCAAACAAGTTTACTAAAGCTAACTAAACCTAATTAACATGGTGGATTTGGCCTAAACTAAACTAGATATGTAGGCTTAATCTAGAGTCAACGTAGGTGCAATGAATTGATTTCAATTGCATTTGGTCAAGTTAATTATTCCTTAAGCCTAATATTTTATGACCAAAGACCTAAATTTGACCTAATTAACTAATGAAATCCTTAGTTCAATTTGAGTCAACCTAGTTAAGCCCATGTGTACCAATTTGAATCAAAATCAAATGAATTCCTTCAATCCAATTAGATTTAATGCAATCAAAGTGATCTATTATGTTCCATGGATTGAGACTAGCCTTATTCCATGAATCCAAAATAAAACCAAGAAAAAGATGAATCTTATTTCTAAAAAATTAAAATAAGGATTTAAAATTAAGTCATACATCTAAGTTGCATGATAGCTTATTAAATTGCCTTCCTACTTGGTAAACATGTTCCTTTTATCCCTTTCATTTTATAATAACAGGAGGGCGTGTGTATAGCTATTTTCCATGCAAAATAACATGCCAAAATGAGGAATAATCACTTCAGTAGAAAGCAAAACATTTAATTCAAACATCTAATGTCACAGAGGAGTCAATTTGGATTTTAAGTGAATCAAATTCATTTGAAATGCTAATTCATACTATAGCCACAACATTATAAATCAAACATTCCAAATCTACTATGGTGACTTTATCTTATTGTCACGACCCGGCCCGGTTTAGCTCGCACGTGCGAGGCGGGAACAGAGATCGGACATAAGGAAGATAAAAGAAACTTTACAAAACAATTAATATAACTCCAAAATGAAGCATCAACATAAAGAAAGAGCCACTACAATTTCCAAACATTAACTTTTTCTTTTCTTTCATTCATAAATCATCAAGTTTACAAAATTACAAAATGGGAATCCAAAATTCCATTTTTCTCTTACTCAACATTTCTAACCTTTCTATACAAAATATCAAAATACAAAAGAACCTGTCGCCCGTCGTCTCCCTACGACGGTAAGTGTGCGGTGGTTGGTCGGCCATTTACCCCTTCCTAGATCCTTCTGAAAAGTAATCCCACAACGAGGGTGAGTCTTATACTCAATAGGTGAGAATAAAAATTCAAATAAACTTAGAATAAAGAGAGAAAACTATAACATGCTTTGAGTATTTTAGCAAAAGAATCATCGATCATAAAACAAGTTGTGCTCAAAGAAAAGCATACATTTACCTCAAATTTCAATTGCATAAACCTTCCATAACCTTTCCTTTCTTTCCTTTTTAAAACATCATGCCTCAAGTGATAACTTCAAATGCATAAAACATGTGTATGAAATATTCATAACAGTTTAATATATACATAACTATAACACCCGTCTCAGAAGTATCACTTGTACTGATCAGGTACATATAAATTGGTCATTTCCTTTTCCATTGGTTCATAGGAACCATCCTTTTCCATGGCTCATAAGAGCCTCCTTTTCCATGGCTCATAAGAGCCTCCTTTTCCATGTGATACTCCCGCGTCAACATGCACATACATTTAGTATTTATATAACCATAGGAAATGCTTTAAATAAACCATTTATGAATTAAACAAGTGTATGTTTCCATATGAATGTGTATGTTTGCTATGCTCATGTCATTTGTATGTAAATGAAAAACATGTGTAGTACAAGTAAAGAAAAGAATATGGGGATCATTCATGAGTTGTCCATTTGCATAAAGTGAAAATCTTTGCCTTTGCTTTGGGTATCCATGAACATTTACAAAGAAGAGCAAGAGTCATAAAAAAGATATCATAATAAGCATGAAGGAATTTACCATTTTCATATAAATACAATGAAAGAAAGATTAGCTATTATTCATAAAAACTTCCATTCCACCTACCTCAATCCGTGTAATCCTTTCCTTTGACCAATCAATTCTTTCCCTCCACACAATTTATATCTAAAAGAAACATACAAGAAAAGCATAAGTAACTAGTTCCTCTTACAATTTCCTAAATTCTTAATCGAAAGTAAGGTGGAGTTAAATCTAATGTATTGTATAAGTTTTAATTCAAACCCCTCCATACTAAAACATGATATCTCTCACTACCCTTCACTCTCAATTAGGGTTTAGTTAACAAAAACAAGGATCCTATATAACCAAACATTCATCCTACTACCGAACATTAAAACATCATTGACTTTCTTGGATTAAAGTAATCTACAATAATGAAAACTTGCATTTCAAGTAAAAGCCATAAATCAATGTCAAAAATCTTTCTAAAAGTCATTTTAGAACTATAGGAATCAAAATTTCTTCATTAGGGAGAAACCCTAAATCCCTAAACTCAACATTTAGCTTAAACCTTACAATGTCTTTACACAAAAGCTTTCTCAAGTCATTAGAAACAACGTTTGTGAAGACATTTACAAAGAAGATTAATTTTTAAGTAAACCCTAATTTCAAAATTTGCATTATTTACAAAAGCACTACACATTAAGGTTTAGAAACTTCCCCTAACCCTTCCCTAATCTTTTCTCAAAGAAAATCCAAGTTTTTTCAAAACCCTAGAAATCTTCTCTTCCAAAAATCTTGAGAATGAGAGGAGAGAAATTGATTTTAATGCATACCTTTAACTTCCTTTAAGCTCCTCTATGATTTTCCCCAAGTTTGGCTGCCGGAAATCGCCGCCGGTGCCGCCCGATTCCTCTCCCGTCGCCTCCACCCGTGCGCTCCCCTCTCTCTTTCTCCGCTCGGTTTGGGCAAAAAGACCGAATGGGGGGAGAATAGAAGGGTTTCAGTTTTTGTATAGATGGATAATGGGTTTTTCCAAAAGACTTAATTGCCCCCACTTAAGTAATTTCGGCCTTCATAAAACATAGGGGTAACATTGGCATTTCTAACCTTCCAAAATTTATAATTCTTAAAATACTCATAATTAAATATAGGTTCTATATATGAAAACGATCAGAATTTTGTGCTTTATTTTCTAAAATTATTTCCGTCGAAATCTGACAACCTCAAAATTTTCACTTAAAACTCGTCGTGGCGCTTTGAAAAGCGTGCGAAGTCTTAGACGGCATTTTCGGGTTTTACAATTCTCCCTCCCTTATAAAAATTTCGTCCTCGAAATTTAAGATAAGCTTAAGAAACCATACCTTAGTCAAATAGGTGAGGATAGCTCTCCCTCATCTCTGATTCCTTCTCCCATGTAGCATCTTTCTCCGTTCCATGCTTCCACATAACCTTGACATAAGGAATCTCTCTACTACGAAGCTTCTTAACATCATAATCTATGATCTTCTCAGGTTCTTCTACAAATGTCAGATCTGGTTGGATGTCTATTATTTCAGTACTGATCTTCTGAGCTTCATCAGCAATGTATTTCCTCAAGGAAGAGATGTGGAATACATTATGTACTCCACTCATGTGAGATGGTTGTGGGTCTCCGAAAGGATTCCGCTCGTGTGGTTCGAATGCAAAGAGTACGATCACACTATCCCGAAGGACAAAATGGTCGTAGACCTTTACAATCGACACAAGCAGGCCGATGGAAGAGCAGATGGAGTTATAGATACGATTAGCCATGGAGGATAGCGGCTTTCACCTACTAACATCGATGGATAATAATATCTATAACCCAAAAGTTCACGAGATTTCCCCCATTCGACGCATCAGCTCGAATAGGGTTTATTTGATTGTGGGGATCGATTTCCTACGGGCGCAAGCCCCCGTAGTTAATTACATCTTAGACCTTGATCTAAGAAAACTCTCGATTAAGGATGTTGTATTATTCACTTCTTAATTTGGTGCACAGAAAGAGTTCCTAAGTTCTATTCCAGAGAGTCTCTTCTATTTATCTTTAATGATGATTAGACCTTTTTGAATGGATAAAGATGTAATTAAAATTTTGAGTTTAGAAGATCAAAGACCAGATTACTATCCTAGGAGAAAAGACAGACTCCAAATACAGATGAAAGGAGACACACTGAGGGGTGTACAACCTGGACTTACGCTTGCCTGGAGTGGGCTGCCAGCTAACATCCTAAACACAATCAATCGCCCTATATGTACGCAAGATAGGAAAGCTCTATCCTAGGAAATCAAGGATTTATAGTTTAAAAGGTTTCAATCAGGGACTCTACAATATGCAAAAGAATGTACCTAGCGCCATGTATGATGCATGAAATAGATACGAAATATTCCTAGATCTATTGATGTGATGCATGTATGTAAGTGAAGCATAATGTGAGGTAAGGTGTGTAAAAACAAATGCATGCATGACATTCAGAGTACAAAAAAAAATAAATAAACACACCCTAAGGGTACCCTCCAGGCAAGGTACCCGCACAGAAAATCATCATAGTCATGCCCACTTCGTGTGGGAAAACAGCGATGCCCAATGGCATAAATAGGTGGCCTACTCTACAGGCCTAAATGACCCTAATGGTCTCTAAGGCTCACAGAAAAAAAAAGAAAAAAAAAAGGGGAGGGTATCGTACCCAAAACCAGAAGGCCAAAAACCTAGCGATGCCCACTTCGTGTGGGAAAACAACGATGCCCAATGGCACAAGTAGGTGGCCTACTCTACAGGCCTAAATGACCCTAATGGTCTCTAGGGCTCACAGAAGGGGGTCAAGCTTTGACCTATAGGGCCAAAGCTTCGTCAGTGCACTAACCTAAGGCTGTCTATCTAAACATGCTAGAATACCTATCAACAAGTTGTGTGTGTGGTGTAGCAGTTCCGATATGTAATTAAAAGAATTTGCATTACAAGTTGCAGAAGTTATACCTGAGTGTGGCGCTGCCACTTAGCAGCTCTAAGCAAGCAAATGATCTCTGATTGTGGCGCTGCCACTTAAAAGCTTATAAGCAGATGGTCTCGTTCAGTTCCCGATCATTAAGCTCCAATGTACCTCGCAAGAAAAGATAACAGAAAAACATATATATGAGCGTAGATGTCATTCAGAAAAGAAGTGCAGGTAACTAACAAAAATATAACTAATAGGAAATTAAATACAGCTAACAGGAAATTTAATAATTGCATTTATAGAACATGTATATGTAACAAGCATTGAATAACAAGAGAAAATATAAGCCTGACCTAGAACTAAAAGTCATGTTCTAATCAAACAAGTCTAGTTGTGTGTAACAAATTGTGTGGTTTTGGATAAATCCTATGTAGGGTAATTTAGTTCAAGTTGCTTGTATTTTGATTTGTTAGAGGACAAAAGGAAGATTTTAATTGAACTTTAAATATTAGTATTTTTAGGATTAATTTTAGAGATTGTAGTTTAGGATTTGATTGATTATTTTATTGATTGTAAATTAAAAGAAAAGGTAAATTGGGTAATTTATTATCAATTAAGGTTTGACTTAAACCAATTAAGAAATTAATTTTAAATTTTAACACCCCATTGGATCCATTCGTGGCGTTGTGCCACCAGGCTCGAGGAACCAGGCCTCCTTAGGACACTTAGCCCCGCAGCCCGGAGTAGTCCATCCAATAAACTTCACTTCTGGAGTGGTTGTTATGTATTAAGGGTTTGTTGATTGATTTTAAAAGATTAATCTAATGTTTGATCTTTAGAAGTCTTTTATCCTAAGAAATTTAGTTTCATATTTAATCTCCTAATTTTTGTCTACAGCTTTTAAACTTTAGATTGGTTAGGGGTTTATTATTAGATTAGTTAGATTTGATTTAGATGTATGTTTTAGATTTAGAATTCAACAATTATAAATGTTAATTATAAGTTGATTAAGGATTAAGTATTTTTAATAAATTTTAAGAATTAGATTAAGATTGGTTGGTTGATTATTAGTGGATTAAGAAAACTAGAACCTAGGAAGACGTGTCACTAAGTTTTTGTTTTAATGTCTCTATCCTATAAGGAGCATGCATCCTAAGTCTATATTTTCTAAGACCAGATCCTTAATTTTTATCCTTAGATGTCACTAAAATTGTAGGATTAAAAGAGGTTTTGTTTTCTATCCCTTAGGACTTTCGTACATGTATCACTAAACCTAGAGATGTATGCATGAAAATACAATAGTAAGTAACAAAGCAGTAGGAAGGCAAAAACTAAAGAGAAAGATCGACTAAACACGATAGAAAGAAAAGAATAAAAAAAAATCAGAAAGAAAAGAAATATAGGCATCATTGTTTTAGACACACTTCTTTGAAGCCAAGTGTGTCTTTAAAATAGCCTCCTCCCCGATTCGATATAATACGAATGGGAAGGAAGGCATTTACAATGCCCTTTACTGTTCCCACAATCCAAACTCAGCACTTGATATGGACCCGACTCGACAACTAAACTTACCCCCCTAAACAAAGCTCCAAACGACAAAGAGAAACAAACCCCCAAAATAAACCTCTCACTCAAAACCCAAGACAACATACTCCTACTACCCACTAATCTAAAACCATCTAGAAAATAAGTGCAAGCAAGAAGAAAAGCAACTGCCCACATAAACAAGATCATTTACTTCAAACAAACAAAGACACAACAGAATCTTTCAACCCAAAGCCAATCGCAAGACCATGGATCCCCAAAAGACTTATAAAACTTTTCCAATGAGACTACACATAAAGCCCTATATGAACGACCTACTAAAACCTTCCCAACATAAAATAAAACAATTCAAGTGTTTTTCTCTTTTATTTGGAGTGGGATAAAACTAAAAAAAAGAAATTCTCAAACAAGAAAAAAAAACTTCGCAGAAGATTTTCGTTATAAAACATTCAAAAACATATCGTAAGATTTTTGTTGCACAAAAACAGTTTGTAAAACTTTTCTACTAAATATACCATTATGAAATTCTCTAGTCACAAAACAAATCGTAAAGCCTTCCAACGAGAAGAAATGCAATACGGACGATTTTCCAATCATAAGACAAATCATAACATTTTCAAACATAAGACACATCAAATTTTTTTTTTTTTTTTTTAACACAAACAAATCATATTCCTTTCAAATATAAAGCAAAGCCATTCATCTTTCAAATATAAGGTAATTCGCAAAATTTTCTAACATAAAGTGGACCATAAGATTTTCGCATAGAGCAAAGCATGAATTTTTTTATCTCAAAATATAAGTAATAAAATAAGTAACAGAGAAAGAGAGGCTAATAGAAAGAGAAGAGATAAGGTTAGAGAGGACGAGATACTTAGTGTATATTTGCCAAAATTCCGTCTTTTATATAAATTCAACGAATAGAGAAGGAAAGAGTTTCAGGAAGACATGGAAGTATTTCATCATCTATCAACTTTTGATAACTAAGCACATCTCCCAACCATGCAAAATCGCTACGAGTTCATGAAAAACATAGTCATTTTAGCTGAACTTCCATTTCCGTAAGGAGAAATACAACATCATTTCCTACAAATTTTATTGCAAAAAGGCTACAGGTGTATGTGATGGAATTCTACAAAGAGACCCCAAATGAAATTAAGAGAAGAAAAGTAATCTCATTCTTTCCAAATTCGGGAAAAACATCCCAGTACGAATGCCAACAATATTTTCATATAAAACTCGAGTAAGCAGAAAGAAAGCATCCCAAATTCATGAAGGCACAAAAACACCTTGAAAGTTTTCCAACACAAAACGCCTTCCTATGACTCTTCAAGCTTGCCAAGAAAGCTCCCCTCTTTCATAATTTATGCCAACAACAATTTCAAGAGAAATCTTTAGCCTAACCCTGCCAATTTGCTTCCAAACAAAAATACTCAAAATTCTTTCTCATATGCAAGATACATAACGGATCAGAATCCCATAGTAAGTGAAACTTCACCAAGACTTGTGAGAGAACAACAACAAAGGCTTCTTTGAAACCAACAGAAATCCATAGATAAGTGATGATCCAGCAAAATTTTAAAGAAAACAAGCCTACCATCAAATGATTCTCTTTAACCAAACATCCTTCCAACTAATTATGAAAGTATACCGATATTTTACTAAATGTCATTTATAAGTCATACTAGCACTTCTCCATGATGAACAATAAACACAACATAAACCTTTTCAATATGAATCAAACCACCACAAGAAAGACGAAGTAAGTATTATTTAAAGCCAACGTCAATGCTCACCTTTCTTTCCATGTTTCTAAGGAGATGCATGTCTCCTTAGTTTCCTACTACAATTGCTTTCTCGAATTCATCTCAATCAAGATAACCTCAATCACTCAAACTTCCTCCAAACAAAACTTTAACACAATAAAGGTCTCTTTGAGGCATTTTATCAAGTGGTCCACATACACTACTCAAGTAAAAAGATAAATGTTTTATGTTAAAGAAACTAAAGATACCATTCACGGGCAAGTAAGAAAGAAGAAGATCATAAGCTACCATTTGGTCACAAGTGAACACGATTTGTCATGATGTCTCATGGCTTCCATAAATTTTGAATAAAACTAGGTACATGAAAGAGTTCTCAGATTTTTGCTAACAAAACTCCACACATTGTATTTAGGCAATCTCTAGGTATACTAGCTTATCATGTAAAAAACTCCAATGCAAGCAAAAAGGACTAAGTTCACTTTTGTAGCATTTCACCAAATACTTAATGTGCATGATTTTATGTAAGAACAACATGATCTCTTACGATTTGCTGCCATTCACTCCTAAAAACTTCTAAGCCACGTGACATAAAGCAAACGTAGTCTCACATGCTAATTACCCATGATTTATACAATAGCTATCTCAACCATGACATCTTATTGAACCTACAAGCAATGGATGGAAGAAGAAGGAAAAGCAACATATGAAGAAGTCATCATATTCAGATGTATATATGTAAACAAAAAGAAAGGTGCAGGCTTAGTTCATGTTCCCTTAAATACTATTTTATTGCAGTAAACATCAACCAATGATATACTCATTCATTAAGAATCATTCCAGAATATTTTTAGATCACCTTTCAAACAATAAGCCTATTCCATAGACGATCCATTTCAAGGCAAAATAATGCCAACTCAAGCTCTAATTTCAGACTATTTCAAATAAATGAATAAGGGACAAAATCGTCATAGGAAACCCAGCACAAATCTAAGAGATAAATTAGCAATTTATCCATTCACCTCTCTGAGCAAGTTCAAGTAGAACACCAACCTGAACTATTCCATCAATCATAAATGGAGAAATAGAGGTATCCATGGTAAGAGAAGAAAGCTTTTGAAAGAAAGAAGAAGAAGCAAGAAATCTAGAAGAAGAAGAAGAAGAAGAAGAAGAAAGGGACAAAAGTTACCTGCTCGCGTCAAGAACAAAGCCAACGGTCAAGGCAGGAGCTCGGGTCGGCGTCGGCTAGGGCAGGGAAGGTGTCAGGTCCAGCTTAGTCCGAACGGAAGCGAGCATTGAGCTTCGGGTGGAGGGCGTCGGGGGCTCGTCGGGTCCGGTCTTGGACCGTGCGAAACTGGGAGAGGGAGAGGGAGACGAAGAGAATCAGGGAGTTCCACCTGGGCGTCGAGAGAGAGAGGAGCTCGGGAGGAAGCCTTTCGGCCTAGCTTCGTGCAAACAAAGAAGAGAGGCCGTCGGGAAGGAGTTCCGCCTCCTTGCTTCTGACAACCGAGAGCGAGTGAGATGGAGGCCTCGGCCTCAATTAGGGCACCAAGGAAGAAAGGGTCGCTCGGAGCCATCCGATCAAGTTCCTTGATCCAACGGTGGGATCAAATTCGTTTGGAAAGTCAATCAAATTCTGATTAAGACCTAACTAGACCCAAGGGACTGAAATCAGGCTCAAAATTGAGTCAGGTTTGGTTCACTCCGGGTCAACTCGAGCTTGCCTCGACTCGACCAAAACTAATTTAATAAAATAAGATAAAATAAATCGAACTCAAATTAATGTTAATTCGAATCGAATCGGACTCGACGAGGCTCGGTCAACACAATCAAATATGATCGAGGGAAAAGTTAAGCTAAAAACGAGGTCAACAATGGTAAAGTCAATCTGTAAGCCACACTGCCAACTCTCTCTGAAATCTCAAAAGGGCCAACATACCTTGGACTCAGTTTTTCAATCTTGCCAAATCTCTTCACACCTTTCATGGGACTCACTTTGAGAAATACAAACTCTCCAACCTCAAATTCAACAAATCTATGTTTGGCATCATAGTACTTCTTCTGTCTATCTTGAACAACCTTCAGTCTATCACGAATCAGTCTTATGTTTTCAGTAGCATCATCTACTAAATCAGCTCCAATGATCTTTCTTTCTCCTGCCTCAGCCCAACATAAAGGAGTTCGACACCTCCTTCCATACAAAGCTTCATAGGGTGTCATACCTATACTTGCTTGGAAGCTATTGTTATAGGCAAATTCAATCAATGGAATGTGTGTCTCCCATTTGCCACCAAAGTCTAGTACACATAATCTGAGTAAATCCTCCAATGTCTGAATAGTCCTCTCTGATTGACCATCTGTTTGAGGGTGAAATGTTGTACTGAAAGTGAGTCTAGTGCCCATTGCCTCTTGAACCTTCCTCCACAATCTAGAGGTAAATCTCCCATCTCTATCTGATACTATCGATCTTGGTACACCATGAAGCCTAACAATCTCATTAACATAAACACTTGCCAACTTCTCAACACCATCAGATTGTTTGATAGGTAAAAAGTGCGCTGACTTGGTCAACCTATCAATGATCACCCATAAAGCATCATGATCAGTTCTAGATCTAGGCAATCCAACCATAAAATCCATGGCTATGTCTTCCCACTTCCATTCTGGTATAGGTAAAGGCTGTAATAAACCTCCTAACTTTTGATGTTCTACCTTAACCATCTGGCAAACTGTACACTTAGCCACAAATTTTGCTACACTTCTTTTCATCCCTGGCCACCAAAAATATTCCTTCAAATCTTGGTATATCTTGTTACTACCTGGGTGAATGGTATAACTTGAATAGTGAGCTTCTTGAAGAATGTCCTTCCTCAAATCTCCAACATCTGAGATGTAAATTCTGCCTCTATACCGAAGTAACTCATCCTCATCAAGCTCAAACTCTTCCACGTGACCAACCTTCACCAAATTTAGGACTTTCTCAAATTCTGCATCTTGTGGCAAAGCTTCCCTTATCCTATCCTTTAATATTGACTGAATGATCATCTGATTCAAAGCCACAAACTCTGCATCATTGGGCTGAACTATAGAAATCTCTAGCTTCTCTAAATCTCTGATCAACTCATGTTGTTGTGTAATCATCCAACTGGCACTACTAGAAGTCTTCCTGCTTAAGGCATCTGCTACCACATTTGCCTTGCCTGGATGATATTGGATATCCAAATTGTAGTCCTTGATAAGCTCCAACCATCTCCTCTGCCTCAAATTCAACTCTTTCTGTGTGAAGATGTATTTTAAACTTTGATGATCCGTAAATACTTCACACTTCACTCCATACAAGTAATGTCTCCATATCTTTAAAGCAAAAACCACTGCAGCTAACTCCAGATCATGGGTTGGATAGTTTCTTTCATGGTTATTTAGTTGCCTTGAAGCATAAGCAACAACCCTTCCATTCTGCATCAATACATAACCCAACCCTTTGTGAGAAGCATCACTATAAAGCTGAAATCCATCTGTCCTTGAAGGAATGGTAAGCACTAGAGCAGTCATCAAACACTGTTTCAATCTTTGAAAAGCCTCTTCACATTGATCTGTCCATACAAATTTCACTGCCTTTTGGGTCAATCTAGATAATGGCATAGCTATTCGAGAAAACCCCTCAACAAATCTTCTATAGTAACCAGCTAAACCCAAAAAGCTCCTGATCTTCGTCACAGTAGTGGGTCGTGGCCAATCTGCTATAGCTTGTACCTTGTGCTGATCCACAGAGATCTCTCCATTGCTAATCACATGACCCAAAAAGTTCACACTTTTCAACCAAAACTCACATTTAGAGAACTTAGCATACAAATCATTATCCTTTAAAGTATACAATACTGACCTTAAATGATTTGCATGCATCATTTCATCTGGGGAGTAAACAAGTATGTCATCTATGAATACAATCACGAATAGATCTAAAGAATCCTTAAAGATTCTATTCATGAGATCCATAAACACTGCAGGGGCATTTGTTAAGCCAAAAGGCATCACTGTAAACTCAAAATGCCCGTATCTAGTGTTGAATGTTGTCTTTGCTATGTCCTCTTTTCTGACCTTGAGCTGATAGTATCCTGATCTCAAGTCTATCTTGGAAAACACAGAGGCACCCTCCAATTGATCAAACAAGTCATCAATTCTCGGAAGAGGGTATTTATTCTTTATAGTCAACTTGTTCAATTCTCTGTAGTCTATGCAAAGCCTTAAACTTCCTTCCTTCTTCTTCACAAAGAGCACAGGAGCACCCTAAGGAGAAGTGCTTGGCTTAATGAATCCTTTATTAAGCAACTCTTCCAATTGTTCTTTCAGTTCCTTCAGCTCTTTTATGGCCATCCTATAAGGGGCTTTAGCAACAGGATTTGCTCCACTAACCAGTTCAATGGTAAAATCAATCTCCCTGCTTGGAGGCATTCCAGGTAACTCATCTGCGAACACTTCTGGATCCTCTTGCACAACATGTATCTCTTCTAATCTCCTCTCTTCTTTCTTCTCATCCTTAACATAAGCTAGAAAACCTTCATTACCCTTCATCAACAATTTGTATGCCACCAAAGAAGAGATTATCATAGAAGTTATGTCTCTCTTCCCTATGAATTTAAATTCTTTCTCCCTGGGCATATAAAATTTAAGTTCCTTCTTACTACAGTCTATGGTCACAAAGTGACTAGACAACCAATCCATACCTAGAATCACATCAAATTCCGTTAAAAGCAATACCATAAGATCTGCTCCCAAATTTCTATCACCAATAACCAATTCCACATGACACCTCTTGTTGGTTTCTAACTGATTCCCATTGGGCATCAAAACTGTTAAGGGTTTGAGCATACATGAGGAAGACAAACCAACAAACTCAACAAACTCCTCTGAAATGAAAGAATGCGATGCTCCCGTATCAAACAACACCTTAACAGGCTTGTTACATACAAAGATTGTTCCTAAATATCATGCATGTAACATAACATAAAGCTCATCTTACTCATAAATCATAAAGGAATATTTGACATTAAATAAAGTTTATACCTGTGATAACATCAGGAGAGTCTTTTGCTTCTTGTTGTGATATCCCATAAACTCTCGGCTGAGCAGGTTGTCGAGCTTGGCCTTGACTTGGAGTTGATGCAGTAGACTCCACCATCCTAGGCCTTCCAACTATCCTCTGAGGTGCACTACCTGTTCTGGCCTCTGCAGTAGACTTTTGTCCCAAGGTGGGGCAAGACTTTGCCATGTGCCCTGGTTGATGGCACCAAAAACAGGTATTGGTGCTAGAAAGACACTCTCCCCTATGAGCCCTTCCACACTTATTACACAAAGTAGATGGAGTGCTACTCTCTGAAGTGTTGGGCTTGGGCTTTTTCCAATTAGGCCTTCCAGAATGGAATGATTAGGCAGGCCTTGATCTATCTTCATTCTTCCTCTTCTGGAAGTCTCTCCTCCTCTGAGTACTCTGATAATCCAGCTCAATCTTCCGTGCTCTATCAACTAATATAGGGTAATCTTCAATACCCAAAGAAACCAATGGCTGTCTTATGCTATCCCTCAAGCCACTAAGGAAGTTGTGGCAATTCTCTTCTGCATTAGGGATCAGATGGGAGGCATACCTAGAAAGCATCGTGAATTCAGCCTCATACTCTATAATAGTCTTATCTCCCTGCACCAGTCTATTGAATTTGTCTTGCATTGATCTTCTGACAGTCATTGGTACATACCAATCTCTAAATACTTTGACACTCCTCCCATGTTATCTGGTTGCTAGGTCTCCCACCAAAAGTTCCTTCCAACTGACTTTTCCACCATCTTTCTGCTTCCCCATTAAAAGCATATGCAGCTAGGGCAACCCTTCTATCCTGAGGGCATAATATTCCCTCCAAAATCTTCTCAACTTTCATTAATCAATCCTCTGCTTCTATAGCTCCACCTCCCACAAATGATGGTGGCTTCATATCTTGGAATAATTTTAAGTTCTTATCCATAACAGTGTGTCCACTACCTCCATCTTGAGTTTGAGTATTCCTTATCATTTGTGTCATAGCCGCCATCATTTGGGTAAAAGAATCCAAAGTAGTATTAATGCTACTACCTTGAGGCTCTACTATAGTTGGCAATACCCTCCTGACCTCTCCAGTGTTGTCATTAGTGGCATCAGGTTCAGGTTCCTCAGCTCTGAAACATAAGTTAACAAAACAATCTAAGCATTAAATAACACAAGCACCTTATATCTACCCTAACCTATAAGATCATCCTATTGGCTCTTTCATGAAAATCAATATCCTCAAATCCTTTGCTCTGATACCACTCTTGTCACGACTCGGCCCGATTAGCTCGCACGTGCGAGGCGGGAACAGAGATCGAACATAAGGAAGATAAAAGAAACTTTACAAAATAATTAATATAACTCTAAAATGAAGCATCAGCATAAAGAAAGAGCCACTACAATTTCCAAACATGAACTTTTTCTTTTCTTTCATTCATAAATCATCAAGTTTACAAAATTATAAAATGGGAATCTAAAAGCCATTTTTCATTTACTCAACATTTCTAACCTTTCTATACAAAACATCAAAATGCAAAAGAACCTGCCGCCCGTCGTCTCCCTATGACGGTAAGTGTGCGGTGGTTGGTCGGCCATTTACCCCTTTCCAGATCCTCCTGAAAAGTAATCCCACAACGAGGGTGAGTCTTATACTCAATAGGTGAGAATGAAAATTCAAATAAACTTAGAAAAAAGAGAGAAAACTATAACATGCTTTGAGTATTTTAGCAAAAGAATCATCGATCATAAAACAAGTTGTGCTCAAAGAAAAGCATACATTTACCTCAACTTTCAATTGCATAAATCTTCCATAACCTTTCCTTTCTTTCCTTTTTAAAACATCATGCCTCAAGTGATAACCTCAAATGCATAAAACATGTGTATGAAATATTCATAACAGTTTAATATATACATAACTATAACACCCATCTCAGGAGTATCACTTGTACTGATCAGGTACATATAAATTGGCTATTTCCTTTTCCATTGGTTCATAGGAACCATCCTTTTCCATGGCTCATAAGAGCCTCCTTTTCCATGGCTCATAAGAGCCTCCTTTTCCATGTGATACTCCCGCGTCAACATGCACATACATTTAGTATTTATATAACCATAGGAAATGCTTTAAATAAACCATTTATGAATTAAACAAGTGTATGTTTCCATATGAATGTGTATGCTTGCTATGCTCATGTCATTTGCATGTAAATGAAAAACATGTGTAGTACAAGTAAAGAAAAGAATATGGGGATCATTCATGAGTTGTCCATTTGCATAAAGTGAAAATCTTTGCCTTTGCTTTGGGTATCCATTAACATTTACAAAGAAGAGCAAGAGTCATAAAAAAAGATATCATAATAAGCATGAAGGAATTTACCATTTCCATATAAATGCAACGAAAGAAAGATTAGCTATTATTCATAAAAACTTCCATTTCACCTACCTCAATCCGTGTAATCCTTTCCTTTGACCAATCAATTCTTTCCCTCCACACGATTTATATCTAAAAGAAACATACAAGAAAAGCATAAGTAACTAGTTCCTCTTACAATTTCCTAAATTCTTAATCGAAAGTAAGGTGGAGTTAAATCTAATGTATTGTATAAGTTTTAATTCAAACCCCTCCATACTAAAACATGATATCTCTCACTACCCTTCACTCTCAATTAGGGTTTAGTTAACAAAAACTAGGATCCTATATAAGCAAACATTCATCCTACTACCGAACATTAAAACATCATTGACTTTCTTGGATTAAAGTAATCTACAATATTGAAAACTTGCATTTCAAGTAAAAGCCATAAATCAATGTCAAAAATCTTTCTAAAAGTCTTTTTAGAACTATATGAATCAGAATTTCTTCATTAGGGAGAAACCCTAAATCCCTAAACTCAACATTTAGCTTAAACCTTATAATGTCTTTACACAAAAGCTTTCTCAAGTCATTAGAAACAACGTTTGTGAACATATTTACAAAGAAGATCAATTTTTAAGTAAACCCTAATTCCAAAATTTGCATTATTTACAAAAGCACTACACATTAAGGTTTAGAAACTTCCCCTAACCCTTCCCTAATCTTTTCTCAAAGAAAATCCAAGTTTTCTCAAAACCCTAGAAATCTTCTCTTCCAAAAATCTTGAGAATGAGAGGAGAGAAATTGATTTTAATGCATACCTTTAACTTCCTTTAAGCTCCTCTACGATTTTCCCCAAGTTTGGCCGCCGGAAACCGCCGCCGGAGCCGCCCGATTCCTCTCCCGTCGCCTCCACCCGTGCGCTCCCCTCTCTCTTTCTCCGCTCGGTTTGGGCAAAAAGACCGAATGGGGGGAGAATAGAAGGGTTTCGGTTTTTGTATAGAGGGATAATGGGTTTTGCCAAAAGACTTAATTGCCCACACTTAAGTAATTTCGGCCTTCATAAAACATAGGGGTAACATTGGCATTTCTAACCTTCCAAAATTTATAATTCTTAAAATACTGATAATTAAATATAGGTTCTATATATGAAAACGATCAGAATTTTGTGCTTTATTTTCTAAAATTATTTCCGTCGAAATCTGACAACCTCAAAATTTTCACTTAAAACTCGTCGTGGCGCTTTGAAAAGCGTGCGAAGTCTTAGACGGCATTTTCGGGTTTTATACTTATGCTTTTCGATCAAACAAATTGTTCTAGAACCTATCCAAATTTAAGAGAGCTTAACTCACTTACCCATATTATATTATTTTTCAAGAAAGCCAAATTTATTGAAATAACATTTTAAAATTTTAGACAATCTTAATTTTCTAGGTTTTATATCTTATCTAAGTGAGTTAATGATCATTTATGCCAGCATATTATATCCATTTTATCTAAGTTATGCATAGACATTTATATCAATTGGTATTTAAGCATATCATGCTTGCTCAAGTATCTCATTCATATGATGAACATATAGTCTTAGGCTAGGTTTGTTAGCATATATGTAACCCTGGTTCGCCTTAATCTATGAAAATTTCTTTATACTAAGTGACATAAAAGGATTGACCGGAGATCAAAGTTGCTTATCTGAATAGGGATCAACGAGAGAAGAGAAAATGGCTCCTGAGGGCTTCCCGGGTTTACTAGAAATTGACTCGCCAGGGCCCCTCATCTGAACTTTTTGGTACTTTTTCATGGAGATCCATGCCTTTAGGAATATCTGGTACTTTCAACTTCATGATTGTATTCCAGGCAGAGCACAACATTCTTATGCATCCATTTCACATGTTAGGCGTAGCTGGTGTATTCAGCGGCTCTCTATTCAGTGCTATGCATGGTTCTTTGGTAACTTCTAGTTTCATCAGGGAAATCACTTAAAACGAGTATGCTAAATGTTGGGATCATTAGACTTAGGATTGACTCGTAATTATGATGTATTGTATATCCTTATTAATGATTATTTATTTTATAATGGCAATTAATTTATCATACTTATATCTCATGCTATTATTTTAAATATTTAAATATTCTACATAAATTATCCTTAAGCATTTGAATCATATGTAAGGTCATATTCTTTCAAAATAGTTCTTTTAAATAGATATATGTATGTATGTATATATGTATCTTCAAAATCTTAAAATTCATACTTTCAAAATTACAAAATTATTTTCAATACTTATAAATTAGGATGAAAAATGTAACTTTAATTAGACCTTTAAAATAAAACCAGTCAACGTGGTGTTATCAAATGAGATGACCTTGGTTTATAGAAACATATGCATAGACTAAGCATTATGCTAAGCACATTTACATATGTTGTTAGTGTAGGATATGGTGAAATTGGAATACAATGAGTACGTTTATAGTGGCAAGTCTATCTATAATGATCCAAATAGAATCCGGAAAAAATTTTCATGCTCAATAAATACATGTGAAGTTTTTACGAAAGTTGAGTTATTTCTATCTAAATTGGTCATAAGAGAGCTGTGGTTTGAATTGGGGAAAAGAAAAATAATAAGTAGAAAGTCCTCCTTTTAAGAGTTGCATTGCTATAATGGTGGCGCTGCCCTCTTTGTAAGTTTGTAAGTGCGTGGGAGCCTTGCAGCCCTTAAAGAATGGCATTGCGATGGTGAGGTCTGTTTGGTGGGGAATTTTATTGGGGCTAATGCGGTGCTAGGTAAGTAGCATTTCAACATTAGGTTCCCTATTTTCATATATGAAATCACCCCTTAGGAGTGCCGGGGCACAGAGTAGTGCGATGTTATGGTGTTAGGTCAAAATTTTGTAAAAATATCTAAATCTATTAAAAAAGCAAATTAAAAAAATTTAAATCACCTAATTTGCCTCATTTGTTTGGGAGAAGGAAAAATAAGGATTGGAATAGGAGAAGGGAAGGAAGAAGAGAAGATAAGCGGTTTTGGGGTTTTTAGGTTGATTTCATCTGCCATGTTAGTTTAAATAATTGTTTATCTTAAGATAGGCTATCGTTACCCTACCTCTATTTTCAATGACTTTGATTTGTGTTGGACTTTTAAAGTTTACTTTGGTCTAAATTTGCAAAAGATATGATATCTTGATTTCTAGAAAATGATATTAATGTAAGTCAAGTCAAGATAAATATATTTTAAACACATACTATACATTAGTACAAGGTTCCATCCTCTAGTTCAACACCAAAGCTACTAGACAAACATTTGATTCAAAGCTAATATTCAAACCCATTGTTCGAAACTGAAATTTGAACTTACAATATAAGGTTAAAACAAACTTTGGACTCAGTATTGAGTCTCTATGTTTGAAGATAATTGTTTATTTGAATTAGGTTTTAAAAAAATAGTCTAGATTTGAACCCCATATTATGGATTTAGACTTGGCCTAAACCTAATTTGAACCTTAAAATAATGGGTTGAAGTCTTTTTGAACTACTTTGAATTTCTATTTCAAACATGAGATTTTAACCTATTGTTCGATCTCTTGTTTGAACCTAGAATTTGAACCCATCTTTCCTTCCCGTTGCGGATAAGGGATAACAACCTGATAAAGTCGGCATTGGAATTGTTGTTAAATGCAATGTAATCTAAATCTAATAATATTTAAACTCACTTTACCTGTCTACATTGGAAGGGACAACATCAGAGTGACTAGAGGGTTATTGAATGCATTGAGCTAAAATGTGTTTAAATGAGAGGCACAATTGTCGTATCTAATGACAACTATCATGATTTTCTCTGACATCTAAGATTTCATAAATTTTGTTAAAGATATTGTTTCATATAAATTATAATTTTAAATGTTAAATATATAAATTATCTATATGATGAGATCTATCGTGAGTTGCTATGTCATCTAAGGTTTCATAAATTTTATTAATGATATACTGCTTTATATAAAATATAACTTTAAATGTTAAATATATAAATTTTATAATTTTAAATGTCTTATTTATTAATATTTTTATTCAATATATTTATTTTTTAATATTTAAATTAATTAAAATAAATTCATATATGTTGCGTGCTAGAATATACGTGGCGGTAGAGTTTGTAAATTCGCGTCCGAGTGTTGTACGAGTATTCAGCACACAAACAGAAAAGAGAATACGAACACCAGAATTTTTATGTGGAAAACCCAAAAAAGGAAAAAACCATGGGGCCTCGCCCAGTTGAAAAATTCCACTATTGTTTTGCAAATTACAAATGACTGATTCGTCCCAAAAGTCGGGGTAATCAGATTACAATTTGTTTCTTCAAACAAGTTTACAAAGTTCTGCGAATTCCCGGCGTTTCCCGAAAATCCGGCAGAGTTTCGGCGTCTTCAGGCGGCGGGAAGAGCTCTGGCGGTGGTCGAGGAGGAGCTTCTTTCTTCTCCTCCTTCTCTTCTTCTTCTCTCTCTTCACTTGAGTCCCCTTTGTGAAGAATGAGTGCTCTATTTATAGTTTTTCTGAAGTGGCATGGCCTGTAAATAGGTGTGAGATCATGGGCGAATAGGGAGTGGTTTGAATGGACGACCAATATTGAACCCTTCGATAGTGCACTGTTAGTTGGACATTTGGAGGCCTTAATGATGTCGGAATTTGGCGATCTTGAGCTCGTTGGATTTGTCTCGTTGAGCCGCTCGATTCGAGTATAAGCTCGTTAAAATCGGAGACCGTTTGGTAACTCAAATTGCAGTTTGAACCTTCCAACAGCGCTTCGGGTCCTTGATTCAGACTCATTTGGGCTCGGATTGGGTTGAACTTGGTGTCGTTGGGTTCGTATTTCCAAGACGCTCAGTTTGACTATAAGCTCGCTGAAATCGGAGTTCGGGTGCTCCCGGAATTAATTTTTGAAATTTCCAGCTGACTTTTGCCTCGAGATTCGTGTCCGGTCAAACTAATTTTATGATGCCGTATCAATATACATAAATTTCAAATTTAAAAATATCTTAACTGATAATCAAAACTATCGAACAAGACACCACGAGTGCGGCTTCAGTATACATGTAAATATGTAAGCGTGTGTAGTCTTTGGGTCTCAATGAGGTGGCGGACAGTCTCGGTTCTTGCGAACTAGTCGTCGCTGTTCGCGTACTTTTAACCTTTCCTATCTCGCTCTAAACTGCAGCAACAAATTTTCTCCTCGCTCTCACTCCCAGACTCTGCTCATTTCCCCCTTCTCTACCACGTAGCCATCTTACACTTCGTCCTCTCTCGTAGTCGATGCCGTGCTAGGGTTTTATCTGCTTTTCTGCGGCATTTTATCGTTCTCAACTTCACCGTTCTCCGCCGGCCGGCGAACCATGTCGGCATCTTCGACGGCGGATTCTTCCTCATCGTCAACAAAAGGCCGTATCCGCTACGCGCCGGCGGATCCCACGCTCCCGAAACCTTGGCGAGGCCTCGTCGATTCCATCAGTGGTTACCTTTACTTTTGGAACCCGGAAACTAATGTGACGCAATACGAGAAACCGCTTCCCTCTTCTCCTCCTCCTCCTATGCCGCAGCGTCAGGATTCTCCTTCTCCTGCCACCAAGGACTCTGAAATCTACGATGGTGATCAGCTCCAGGAGGTATTTTTTTGCGCTTTTTTTTGTTGTTTCCAAATATCAAGATATGTTATAATGCCCATTGGCTGTGTTATAGAGCAATGCAGCGAGCCTGGAATGCTACCAGAATCAAGAGCCCGGGCCAGAAAAAGTTGATGATGAGCCACCGTACATGCAGATCTCACAAGCTAACCAAGATGCGGGAGTTGGTTTATCTGCGGAGGCCTATCGACGACGTCATGAAATTACTGTCATTGTATGCCAAAGTGAAATGCACCCCTTCTCTTTTATTCCGCGATTATTTGTTTGTTTTTGTGTCGTTTATGATGCATCTTAGAATTTTTTGCCCGCATGGTAAGCTTGTTGCATGTTTGGAAATTACTTCGTGTGCTTTTGATAGCTTGTGCTTTATTCTTATGTTTGGTTGTATGTGTTCTGATTCACTTGCTTGGTCATGTAGTTAATAGTTGTTGAGTACTTTCCAATCATTTTTGTATGGCTTAAACCTTAATAGATTTCGTAGATGTTTCCTTTTGTTGTTAGCATTGGGTTGATAATCTACAAAATTTTGTTCAGCGACTTCTTTGAGAATTTTTACATGAAAGAAAGAAATTACTGAAAAAAAGTTTCCCAAGATACACGGAATTTTAGAGGATGGTTACAAAACGGTGACACTTGTGACACACTAAGACTTCGTTTGAGAAGGCTTTTTACTACTTTTTAAAGAAGTTTTCCAGTACAAAAACTTAAATTTTTGTACTAAAAAGTTGTTTTAAGAAGCATTAAGAAAGCCATCCCAAACGAAGTCTAATTATTCTGTTTATAAATCGGCGACCTTTAGCATGTGAAAATGGAGCAAGCTCAGTAGTGGATGACTTATGTGAGTTGGTCATGAATTTTCCACTCTATCATTGCACCATTTTCATTTTGTTATATTTAGGGATTGAGCAACTTATTTAGTCTTGTACCCAAAACATCGTCATCATTAGCCTGATCTTAGTTATTTTTGGTCACTTTCATGAACCCTCTATTCATTTGTCTTAACTCTATTTTGTACTAGTCTTATCAATGTATTTTGTATTTAACAACTTGACACATGTTATTTTTGTCATGATTCAAATTCTATCTAAAACTTAGTTGTAAAAGGGCATAATTCAGTTTGGCATAATGGCATGTCCATGTTTTCAATTAGCAAGAGCTAATAAATGACATTGAAACTGCATGGCATGGACATTTCGTGTCCTTATTGTAAACCTTGGCCATTAAAGGGAAAGATGGTATTCTTCATGTTTCAGAGGACCTTTCTGAAATAAAAAATGTTTCTATGAGAGGATTTTGTAGAAATTATTATTATTTTACTATTTGCACTATTTTTACCAACAAGATCCCGCATCGCGACCGCTCTGCATGAGCTCACGCCTCGAGTTTTACAATGGCTGCCACACCCTTCTACTCATTTCCTTGATGGCCAAGTGCTAGTTGCGTGCTTAAGCGCCATTCATTTTCGGGGCTAGTTGATTTAGACATAATGGAAAAAAATGATTCATGTAGCCGATCCCATGTAGTGGGATAAATGCTTGATCTTGTTGTTATTGTTATATTTTTTGTATTGTTTTTGACCTATAAATGTGATTAACATATATATTCTTTCTTAACTGTAGCTTTAGTAGGATGAGAACTTGTTAATTTATTACCCTAAAATGAATCTTTTGTTACTTCTTATAATGCCATGACTTTGCTTTCTCTCATAGGTTGATATTATAATTTTCTTATATTATTTCACAATGCATAATGTGAACTATGTTGGGAGCTACGGTGATTCATTACTAATTTACTATAATAATCACTGGTGCAATTTTTTTCTTCTTGAGATGCATTAAAATATAATCTTACATTTCTAGTGCTCTAGCTGATTTACCATAGAAATTGAATAATATAAATGACACATGTCACGACCCGGCTCAGAGGCTCAAATTAACGAGCTGAGGACAGAAGGTCAGTTGGTTACATTTTAGTATACTAATTAACTATTTCTAATACACTGAAAGAGTCATTAAAACCTCAAAAAATTTGATGTAAAATTTTATAATAATCATTTTTCTTGGAGCATCGTGCCTAAGATGTATGTTCTCTTATCTGCTACTCATTTAAATTATTAGATAATACCTATGAATGTTTTGCAAACACAAAGTGAGTCACAACTTAGTGAGTATATCATGTTTCTAATTTTCAGTTACAAAGCATTGAGAATAATATACATGTTCATTTCAAAACATAAATTAATAAAATTCATTTTGAATAACCATCAATGTTATGCATATTTGTACGTATCACATATGTCATATCTTTATCATTTCTATAAATAATATAAGCATCACAAGAGATATCGTCTAAAATAGTTCTAATGAAGATACTCTCTTTTTCATGACCTTTTTCATAACCTTTTATATTTACGCATGCGGGTATATTGCGTTTTCAACTAGTATCATAAGGTGGTGTGCTACATCAATCAAATACACATGCAATCATATATATCTACCTTTTCATTCATATGACATTGAATAACTTTTTATAATAATGTGAAATATAATATGCTAGGTATCATCTAACCCAAAATGACCAGCCAGTGGATGTGAGAATGATAAATTATGATCTAACTTGCAATATAGACTAAATAAGCATGTGTCATTATCCTTTGATGTATTTAATTTTAAAAGAAAAAAAAATAATTACCTCGTAATTGGATGCCTTGGCAATCCACTTTAATTACCACTTCGTCGTTGCCCGCTTAACACCTATATGATTATCTTATCGTTAAAATTTAGATGATAAATCGCTCTTTAACTCGATACCTATATTTTTTTAGAATATGTTTATTAATAAAATTTCTAATTAAAATTTCATATATTATTGAATAAATTAAGCTCTCTCTCTCTCTCTCTCTCTCTCTCTCTCTCTCTCTCTCTCTCTCTCTCTCTCTATATATATATATATATATATATATATATATATTCCATTAATCATTTTACTTAAAATTTAATTAATTAATTATTATTTTCTAAAGAAATTTCTTTATCAAGATATTTTAAATTTAATATTAAAAAAATATAAATTTTCAACCTTCACATTTAACACAATAATTATTTAATTAAAATATTAAATCTATTCTCTTTTCTAAATACATTCATATATATTAACACTCATCATTTTAACAAAAAAAAAAAAAAACACTCATCATTTTAATCAATTTCTAAATTTATCTTCTCTTTTAGGCAATTTAAGCTATATTTTATAATCTAAATTATTTAGACATTTTTAATAAATAGAAAAACTTACCATTGACTCAATCGTCTGGAATGTATAAGCTCACCTTCGATCTTACGAGACCCGTTAGTCTCTCCTCTTTTGCTCTCGCTTGGTCTTTTTGTCTCTCCCGCTATCTCTTTCTCTCTGTTTCTCCCGGTCTCACCCCATCTCCCTCTCTTCTCTAATTTATAAAGGAATGAAGGAAAACAACACAATCCATTCGCCGACTCCAAGCGACAATTTTGATTCGATTGCAACTCTTCGTTTCATCTCCTTCACGATTCTAGGGAATGAAACCGATGGTCACACCCAAATGGCAGAGCGAGCTCCCTTGTCTTCCTCGACAAAATCTGAATGGATGGAAACGACTCCTCCTTCGACTCCAATTGATAAAGCCGATCGCGACCGAAAGACCGAATGACATCGGTGCTCCTTTGTCTTCATCAAATTGATCGACACTTCGTCTCCTTCATTATTTGACATTTGAGTCGACGAATTCCTCTTTCGCTCCGTCTTCCTGTGCTAGAATGAAACCCAAGCGACAAACCATCCTCTTCGTCCTCACGTGATGGGACCCCGGTTTGGGATATTATAGCACATGCCACCATATGCAGAAGAATTTTTTTGTAAAATTGACTATCTTTTACTCCAGCATTTTTAGTTAAGATTTCTGGTTCATTATATTTTATGTGAATGCATCATATTGAGTTTTATTAATTTTCAAGGTGCCAGTTGATGGTTTCAGTCATGTGTATTGTATGCTCTTTTTTCATGATGTTTACCTCCATAGTTTAGTGTTCTCTTGTTCACTTCTATCAAACGGTTTTTTATGTCTTTTCCTCACTTTGTTTATTTATTGGTCAGAAAGTACTTTAATGTTTATATTTCCTTAAGTGTTAGTAATGCTATCCTCCTCTCCAAACATTTTTCAGGGAGCAAATGTTCCAATTCCATACATCACATTTGAGTCCACAGGTTTTCCATCAGAGATTCTAAGAGAGGTATTTCTAGATATATATGAATTTTCATTCCTTAAATTTTTTTATGTATTTTAATAGTTATGATGAACCTACATAAAAATGGGGGCACAAATAGGAGGCAAAATGCATATGGGATGTGTCAGTTCTTGAAAAATATTGAACATGGACACGTGTTGGCTATGAAGCATGGTTACACACACGAGACACAAATATGGAACAATTACAGGGGCATAACATGGCTAGAAAATATCACACGCAATATGCTCGGGACATGATTTTTTTATAAGTTATTAATATAAATAGTGTTTTCAAATCACCTTAGTCAATATTTCTATCAGAAGACATCACATAATGAAGTATAATTTTTGTTCCAAAAAAGCATAAGATTTGAAAAAAATAAAACTAATATTGATTTAATTATACTTGCATCTCAATATATCATTAGGTTGGCTTAATTTTCAACTAGTATCTACATTAGCATTAATTGTTAGGCATGATTTTTTCAATATCAATATTATACTTTCTACACAATATGCAAAAATGCTAAAATGAATTTATAATCTTCAAAATAACTATATAAGATATGAACACATTGATGCATGATTGATCGGACCCAACACACTCAGCATTGAGATACCCATCAACCGTCTAACCCAAGTTGAACATTTATTTAACTAAAAGTAGCTTGCTTTTATCTCATTCATTGTGACATGATTTTAATTTTGGAAAAAAAAAACATATAAGATAGGATTTTCAATGCATCGGGGCATGTGGTGGTGTGCTCATGTCCCACTAAAGACCATGCTTACATGGGATGCTTTTGAGTTGCTCTTGTTTCTTGTGTCATAAAACATAATAAATGAGAACTAGCCTTTAGATGCTACGTGAGCAAGGGTTTTGGCCAACCTGGATTGTGAAACATTTCTCATTATAGATATGTATCATCAAAATTAACAGTTTAAATAATAATTGCAATAGAATTCTACATATGAAAAATAGCAGCAAAGTCTGGGTTCATATAAAGTATCATAACCAATCCTCTTGTTATAAAATTTTTAAAAATTAAGCATCTAGATACCTGGATAACACACCAGAAAATTAATAAAAAAAAGGGTGCTAAATAGTAAACTTGGTTACATTGACCTTGTCTTTCCTAATAGAAGGAAAATATCCAAATTCATTATTAAAGAAGTACAAAAAATTCTAAAATGGCTACTATGTCTGCATGTTGTTATATTCGTTTTTAATCATGACACATTTTGACTATTTATGGCATGGTTAATGGTATGCCAGACAAGATGTCCTTGTCCGACTTATGTTAGAGACTACATGCCTTTTATTTTTGAGGTTTATGTACATCCTTGTTTGAAAGCTCTCTGCCTTACAAACTTACTGGTGTTATAATTCTCACATCAACAGAATTCTCAAATTTTAAATTCTGTTACATTTTCATTTATTTATGAATATATTATTTAGTTCATGTTACTGTTGTGATGATTGCACAAATGGGTTAACATTTCATGCCACCTTGTATATGTGTTATGTTTTTGACCGCTGCACCTTCAGTAAAATGCTTTATATGTTTGACCAATTAGCTCCTTTGTACATAAATGTATTGGTTGCTTTCTTTAATGAAAATTGATGATTCAGTCTTGTGCATTTCGTATTTGACTTCTTTGTGATGATGCTTTCATTGCTAAGGGCTCTTGGATATTGTTTTAACTGTGCATTGTAGATAGTCTGACCAAAAAGGGAGCCCCTTCAACCTGATTATGTATCTTTAAACAAAAATATTCAAGCGGGGATACTTTCTCTAGCTGAGTCAATTGATGTGCATACTAGCATAAATGGGTGAAATCAATGTTTAAAATTGCGTATTCGGGTATTGAGGCGTTTTTCATTCGTGAGGCAAGGCGTAAGCCTCAAGGCGTTTTGAGGCGTAAGCCTCAAAATCAAAAGATTCCGTAAACATAAAATGATAAATTTGTTATATACTAATGAGTGAATAAAATAAAACATAAAAAAGCATAAGATATGAAGTGAAATCAAAATATCTCAATAATAAGACAACATGAAATATAGTTCAACTCAAAATTCTATCTTTCCAAAATCCCAATATTCTTTTCATTAACATATAATTCCGATTTCCAAAAAATAAATAGCAATGATATATCATATAAGAACTCATAAGTTATCAGCACTGTCATCACTAAGGGGTTCTTCATTTGAATCATCATTATGGTGAACTGCTCTCTCACATTCCTCCTCTCCTATAGAGTCCAATGTCGGGCATTTACTTCAAGATTTATGTAAGTTTTAATATATATAGCGTGAGGCGTAAGCCTTATGCCTGTGAGGCGAGGCGGGCCTTAAGCCGGGCCTCAACCAAGTTGAGGCGTGAGCCTCATAAAAAAAACTCGAGGCGTTTTTTTACTGGAATTGCGCAAAGGCGGGCCTCAAGGCGAGCCTCATATTGTGCAATTTTAAACCATGGGTGAAATTCATTGTGGTCTTTATTTTTTCAAGAAGTTGTCATTTTCTATTTAGGTATGGTCTCCCCTTTAATGGGGGAAATACATTTTCGCCTTATTTTTATATTCTGCTTTTCTAAAACTAGATGAGGCACGAGCTTTATTTGTACTATAAACATGAGATGTAAAGCATAGTATTGCACTCGTAAATCTTCCAAACACTTATAAAGCCTGTTCATCTCTGTGAGAGTTGTATTGAGTTTATTTCTTATCAAGCAGCATAACAAAACATGACATTACAAAGTGAAGCCCGAGCCAGTATGCATGCATAAGGCTAAAATTGTGTGACTAGATCGTTATTTTGTAAAAAAAAAACTGTCATTTGCCATTGCCTTATTTATTTTCTGTAACATGTAAAATTTATTACCTATTACTAGATCATTAGCAAACTGATGTAAATCAAACTGCAAAGCTTCAATTAGATTCTTTCATTTTTGATATTTGTTCATTGAAACTTGTAGCGTTCCGCTGTCCCCACCCTCTTCCTTACAATGGGGCAAGCTATTGCATGAGCATATTAGGACCCGTAGGATATTTGATTGGTTTTGGATCATGAGATATATTATATAACAAATGTTGTAGGTTTTGAACTAAATCTTTTTTTTTATTTTGTGTTGTAAACCTTCATTTGAGACCATCTTTTTATATTAGTGTTATTATTTTCCTTATTTCCCCTGGCTTCTCCTCTTGCATATCCATAACCTCTCTCCTAAATTTGGAATGACCACTTGTGATTTCTTACCAAAGAGTCTGCCTAGCAAGCTTATCCTTGCATAATTAGCTCTACATTCAGGGAGCTATGGTGCAAATTTTCAGTTACTCAATTGTGAGATGTAATGTCATGAATCACCAAAACCATCTCTCAGGCATGTAGGTGTGAGGTTGTATGATGAGGACATCAGTCAGAGATTTCGACATGTGTATCGTCGACGTAGTCATGGATCGACGGTTATGATGCAGAGTCTATATTTTTTATGTATTTTCTGTTTTATGTTGCATTTGAGTTTTCCCATTTTACCTTTATGGGGAGTTGAATCTATGTTGTAACCTGAGGGCACTTTAGTTTTTCTGTTTCTTTCATTTGGGCCTATTTATATGAGGCCTCTTGCATTGTAATGGATGATGATTATTGAGTAAAATTTCAGCTTTTTCTTTGTCTCAAGTTGTGAGCTCTTGAGTGGAGAGAACCCTAGAAGAGGGGATATGCAATACCCGACAGCCGCCGGTGGATTTCGAGTTCTCGGTTAGTCTTTTGATTTATCTACTTTCTACTCCTCTTTCTCCTCCCTACCTCAAATCTTCTCCTTAGTTTTCCCATACCCGAACCCCTCCCAAAGCCCATCCCGTCGGCCTCCAATAGCTCCCCTAGTAGGGGTGTCAATTTCGGGTCACGGGTAGACCCTAACCAGACCCGGATAGGTAAATGGGTCGGAAATGCCAACCCGGACCCGACCCGGCGGGTTGCCGGGTTGACCCGACCCGATCCGACCCGGGAAGGCTGGCTGGCAGCCTGGCGCGCAGGCTACCAGGCTCGGACTCAAGCGGCGCGACAATGGGCGTGATCGCGCGGTGTGTGTGCGCGGGCAGGGTTCGCGGGGTGGGCGAGGTCGCGGGCAGCCGCACGGGCAGGCAGGCAGCCGCGCGGGCGCTCAGGCATGCGGGCAGGGAGTTGGCTGGTCCGCGGGCAGCGGGCAGGGGTGGGCAGGTCCGCGGGCAGGGGTTCAAACAGGTTTCCGGGTTGACCCGGCAACCCGTCCAGTCAACCCGAACCAGACCCGTTTTTCAAACTGGTCGAATCCTGGAACCCGAACCTGACCCGTTTTGGAAACAGGTCGGGTCTAACACGAAAATTTCAGGTCGGGTTCGGGTCGGGTTTTCGTGTCGTGTCAAATATTAACACCCATATCTCCTAGCCGCTGACCTCCTTTAAAAATCGGCGGCCACCCACCATCTCGCCGCCCCCTTTCCCCCAAGCCCAAACCCGTCGGCTCCCCATTGGCCATCCACCTTTAATGATGGTTAATGTCATCATTACCATCTACCAAAATAGCCCCCATTGATTTAGGAAGATAACTCCTCAATTTGAATTTCAAATTTTGAATTTCAAAATCTTTCCTAATTTGACAAAGCCATATTTGGAAAGTTTTAAACCTTATTCAATTTATTTTGAAAATTGGATTTGATTTAAGCTTCCTATTCCTTATTGAGAAAACTCAATTTGGAAGCTCTTAAATCCCTCCACAAAATCCTCCCCCCTCTCTTAATGCTGCCGGCCCCTTGATTGGGCTCCACCTTGGATTTCCCTCTTAAGCCCCAGCCCAATTTGAATTTGAAATCAAATTCAAATTCTTTACCTCTAATTTCACTTTATCTGAAATTAATTTTAGATTTTTAATAATTCTTCCTAATCCTAACCTAGATCTAGCCGCCCCCTCTCTCCACCTCCTCCTACCCGAGACCCCACCTGCCTCTCTCCTCTTCCTCTTGGTCACCCCTCCCAAGTGGCGGCTCCCCCACTACAATGGCACTACGACATACCAAGCCCTTCCATGATCATGTTTGGCCGATCCGGAAGTTGATCACGGGCTTATTCTCAATTTTTAAGGGGGGATCAACGTCATCCAATCACCATTCGTTGACCCTGGATTTGGATCTGAAAGCATCGTCAAGGAATACGTTGATCGTATCCTCCCCCATTTAGCGGACGTCATCGACGAACAAAGACCTATTGGAGAGTGGAAGATCACCGGACGGCCACCTGTTCCTCCAACTCCGACTCCTTCCCCGGCGACTAGCACCCTCAGCATCGCATGCCTTCTAGTGGCGTCTCTAAGTTTGCTTGCAACCTTCCTCCGCTAAAAGAACTCCAATTATGAGTGTGAGTGAGGGATTCCCCAAGGTGAATGTTCTACTTATTAAACTGTGGATTCATGTTAACTTTGCCATTAGCTTATTCATTTATGATGTTGTTGTTTTGCAAGTATCTTGTTAATCTCCAGTGTAATTGATGACTATTACTTAATTCTTTCACAGAGTTTTCTAAATCTAACTTGAAGAATCGTTATCTTATAATTGGCAAAGTGAAGTTTATACGTTTAATTAAATTCCTTAACGCAATTCTTGTTTGCCACTTTGTTTCACATCATTGTATGCATTAACTTCCACCTTGTAGTGTTGTATCCCTCTATTTTAACATGTTTTTTTTTTCTTCTTCTTTCTGTACAATATGTATTCATCATCATTATTTATCTTAACCTAACTTTTGGAATTACTTCATGAATCACCATTCTCCATTCAACCCTATCGAGTTTTGCATGGGAGCATCTCTGTTTGTGTAAATCTTTTGAGCAACTACCATTCAAGTTACATTTTGATACTCTTTTTTTTTTCTAAATATTTGAACATTAATTTTATCTACCATTTTTTTGCTTGATATTTCCATATTGTTATACACGCTAAATCTCATAAATCTATTTTCTACTAACTTATATTTAATAGATTATACCTCTAGGATTACTCTAATGTAATAATTTGTTGATTTATTCTTCCTTACTCATTTTTTCCGCTCTCAAATTGTCTAATAATAATTTATTTATTACCAAATACATGTATTCATACAAAATATATGTTTAATTGTAATTTTATGAAGTTTACCTATAATTCTATATGATATTCTTTTATTGCATAGTATTCCTAATTTATTTCTATGTTATGTTAAGAATGTTGTAAAAGATGTGCTTGGAGTATCAAAGGAAAAAAAACGCTTAATAGTAAAAATAGTTCATGGCGGAATCAAAATGTCCGTGAAAAGATAAAAAAATAGAAAGATTTGTTATAAAAATTAGTTTAGATGTAAAGATTCTGGTAATTAGGAAAGATATAAAGAGGCTTGTAAGGAGTCTAAGAAAGTAACATGTTATGCAAATGTTTTAGCTTTTAATGATTTATATAATAGATACTAAGGAGGACAAAAGATATATATATATAAGTTAACCAAACAAAGAGATTAGAGTAGTAAGGATTTAGTTCAAGTGAAGTGTATTAAGGATGAAGATAAAAAAATGCTTTTATTAGAAGAGGATATTCAACAAAGGTGGATGAGATATTTTTATAAACTCTTCAATGAAGATTATGAGAATGCGATGAACTTTAGTTGCCTTAGCACTCTAAATGAAAAGAAAGTTTTTTTGTTTTTATTGGCATATTAGTAAAACTGAAGTTAGAGATGCTTTAAAGAAAATGAAGTGTGGAAAAGCTGTTGGACCTGATGCTATTTCAATAGAGGTGCAGAAATGCTTAGGAGATGAAGAAATTTATTGGCTTATTAAACTTTTTAATATTATTTTGAAGACTAAAAAGATGTCAGATGAGTGGAGAATGAGTGTGTTTATTCCTATTTTTAAGAATGCAGATGATGCACAAGATTGTGCTAATTATAGAGGAATTAAGTTAGTGTGTCGTACTTTAAAACTATGGAAGAGAGTTTTGAAGCATAGGTTGCGTGTGATACTAATATTTCTCAAAATCAATTTGTATTCATGCCAGGTAGGTTTACTATGGAAGATATACATTTATTGAGAGGTTTAATGGAGAAGTATAGAGAGAATAAAGAGGATCTACATATGATATTTATTGATTTAGAGAAAGCATTTGATAAAGTTCCAAGAGAAGTGCTTTAGAGAGTTATAGAAAAGCAAGGGGTTAATAATACTTATATTCAAGTCATTAAGGATATGTATGCAGGAGCTGTTACTTGTGTTCATACACAAGATGGTTTGACTAATTATTTTCCTATTTCAGGTAGATTACATCAAGGATTAGCCTTAAGCACATATCTTTTTGCTTTAGTCATGGATGTTCTCACTAGACATTTGCAAGAGGTTGTATCCTGATTTATGCTTTTTGTTGATGATATTCTTCTTGTTGATAAGACTTGAGAGGGAGTTGAAGTTAAACTTAAATTATGGAGGGCAACCTTATAGTTTAAAGGCTTTTGTTTGAGCATATCTAAAATTGAATATATGGAGTGTAATTTTAATAATAATAGTTCTTCTGGGGGGATTATGATTTTAGGTGATCAAATCATTAATAAAAGTATATGTTTTGGATATCTTGGGTCTATTGTTCAAAGTGATGGTGGAATAAATGAGGATATTATTAGTAGAATTCAGAATGGATGGTTGAAGTGGAGGAATGCATCGGGCTTGTTGTGTGATAGAAAAGTCACCCTCAAACTTAAGGGAAAATTCTATAAGATGGTGGTTAGACCTGCAATGCTTTTTGGTAATGTTGGCAATTTAAAGAGAAGCATAATATTAAATTAAGTGTTGCAGAGATGAGGATGCTTTGGTGGATGAGTGGCTTTATTCTTAGAGACATGATACAAAATTAGCATATATGTGAAAAGTTTGAAGTAGCTCCAATAGAAGATAAGATTAGAGAAATACTCATTCAGATGGTTTGGTCACATAAAATGGTGGCCTTCCGATGACTCGATTAGGAAAGTAGATGTATTAGATTTGACTTATGTTAAGAAAGGTAGAGGGAGACCTAAAAAGGCTTTAATAGAAAATATTAGAAATGACCTTTCTTTAGTAAATATAAATGAGAATTTAACTTTTAACAGGGCACAATAAGGATTCGTGTGATCGACCCCACATAGTGCGACAAAGGCTTGATGTTGTTGTTGTTGTATTCCTGAGTTATTTCTCCATTTTAATCACCTCGTCTCAACTGTAAAAGTTATATACTCATTTATATTATTATTATTCTTTATAATCAGGATATTTAAATCTATTACACTTGTGTTACTTATAATATTGACTAATACTTAATAATGTCACACTCGCTAAAATTATATATCTTAATTCTAGTGTTTGATTTAGTAATTTTAGGATATTTATCTTCAAACTAGTTTATCCATTGTTTTGATTTCACACTTTTTCCATAAAGATCTCACTCATTTGAATTGTCTTCTACCGAAGGCATATAATAAGGCATCTTATTTTGGATATCCTTTGCAACCATCTCAATTACCAACGTAACAAGTAACGACTTGATGTTGATCTTTGATATAAACCAATCATGATTGAGAGCTTTTTAGTCACTCCATAGCTATTTCTAAAATTAGGTAATGCTTCATCATATACTCATCTCTAAATATACCTTTGACACAAACTTCATAACATTAACTATATCACTGATCATATTGACCTTAATAACTTTATCTTTTAGCACTTTCTTGGCTACTATCATCACCTCTTATTATTGTTAACACTTTCAATATGTAATGGCTTATACCTTTCTCAATATTCTTAGATTTGTCCTCGTTTTGATTTTTTTTTTTCCTGATTATCATATCCACTAATTCTCTTGTACTCCCACTCATGTTCTAAAATTTCTTGTAGAAAATCTAGTCTTAATTTTAAACCTAGTCAAACATTACTTACTTTTCTTTATCATTGGGCTAAGTTTGGTGTCATATGGTTTTTCCAGCTCTTGCCTACTTTCACCAAAATGGGCTTAAGTTATGACACAACACTTAAGGGTGACATCAAACCTTTATCTTCTTTTATCTTCTTCACCATAATCGGGTTAAGTTGTGATGCTCCACTTATGTGGAACACCATAACATTAGCAAAATTTATATTTTAATTTGTTTTAAGAATTTTTAAGTTAAAAACAATTGGCTTAACAAAATATCAAACATCATCCTTTCCCACTCATACATGGAATAGGCAATAGTGGTTTGTGTTTGATATCTATCAAATTCAGAAAAAGTCCAAATTAGTTTCTCATCTTTTTGTATTTAGCTATTTTAGTCCCGGGGTCTCATATTTATCTAATTTAGTTCCTCCCAAATGGCTCCTTATATATAAATTGAAGGAAATTAAGATACAAAAATTGATCACAATTTAATTTTTGAGGGACTATTTGGGATTAGTTTTGTATAGTGGAGGGGCTTCATTGACCATGTACAAATAGTTGAAGAGCTATTTTGGGCTTTTTCTATATCAAATTTAAATAGTGAGATATTTTAAGGGATTTTGTATTGAATGCATTATTTATCATACATATTCAAAAACTTTGAAATGAGTAAGTGGGTATTACGTGGGATAACTTAAAATTTTCTAACTGATGCATGTATTTTAGACTCATATGAGTGTTGTAAATTATAATAGATTTGTGCCATTATAGAAAGCATGCCATTTAATATTCTATATGTTTTCGTAATATATATATATATATATATATATATATATATATAACATCATCATTTTCCTTATTCTAATTGTTTGTGATTTGCTTTATGAATCTTCATTTTCCATGCATTCCTATTTAGTCCTACGTGAGGTTATCTATCTGTGGAAATCTTTGTGCACACATTCTATTCATGTTGTCTTTCGTCTATATCTATTCACACACACACACATCAGATTGACTTTTCATCCTCCTAGGATGAGAATGAATATTCTCCCTCAAATTTTATTTTTGCATCTACCAACTTACATATACTTTAAACATAAGATCACAAGTTTGGTTGTAGTCTATAATATGAATGCTACTTTTGTATCAAGTATTCAACTATTTTCTTATAAATTTGACTCTAGCTCAAGCATGTGAGTAAGAATGGTTGGATGAGATATAGAAACCATCTAGGAAACCTAGTTTAACCCATGTGGTTCACCAATCAAAATCGTAAAATACTTTTTAAATATCATCAACAACCCATGCATTTAGTTCAAACCTTTTTAAAATTCTTTTTATGTTTTGAGATCACAATCATTTTTCTCATGCAATTAATGCCATCTCTTGTGAAATTTTGATGTATCCTTTGATGATCAAATAATTTTACGATGTCCTGAAATCATGGATGCCATTAGTCTTAATGATGCTTAAGAGAATGGATGGTTTTTATCTTGCATTTGTAGGTCATAATGTAAAAGTCTAGTTGGGTGGAGATTGTGATTCCCGACCCTTGGCTTGGTGTACATATGCTTGGTTCTTGTCTTAGAGGTTGTGGAACTGATCTCTACTTATGTTGGTATTTTGATGGAATTATTTTCCACCCTTTGGGGTGGGTAGGGGGGCTTGACTTCTTCCCCTTGGCTCAATTTGCATTCTCCGCATGCTCAGATCATTGTCGCCCACCTTGCTCCCCCTCAATACACACAAGCTAATGTGTGTTAAAAAAATTCTTTTTTTATTGTATTTATGAATGTATAACATACATATGTATGTAAATATCAATGAATTTACTTTAACATGTAATCTTTATATTCAAATATGTATTTATTTCTGTATATGATAAGTTTATGGGTTTATACCATGGTATGTATCCTTTTTTTATAATACTTAATCCGTCTTATGTTCTTTTTCTTTCATTGTTTCATAGACAATGACTAGTTATGGTTTACAATGTTTTACTGACACATTTTTGCATGGGCATTGTTTGGAAGGATCAAACAGCGCTACAGATGAAACAGACCTACTTAATTTACAAAATTGTGCTATCAAAGAACATATTTCAGTGATTAAGATTGTTCTTTTATATTTCTTTTTAGGCAAGGTTTATTTCAGTTTGCTTCATCCTGACAGAAGTATTTTTTCCGGCTTTAACCAGTCTTGTCGGAATGTTTTACTTTTTTATAACTTTTATTGTGTTTTTCTGCTCTTATGAAGAAAACATAGCCTTATGTTGATTTGCTTTCTTATGACATCTGGGATACTTTTTTGCTTTTGCAGATCAATCAAGCAGGTTTTTCTGCACCTACTCCAATCCAAGCACAATCGTGGCCGGTTGCTTTGCAGAATCGCGATATTGTTGCCGTTGCTAAAACAGGTTCAGGCAAAACATTGGGGTATCTCATTCCGGGTTTCATTCATCTCAAGCGCCTCAGCAAAGATGCTAGAATGGGCCCGACCGTTTTGGTTTTGTCACCAACAAGAGAGTTAGCTACACAAATACATGAAGAAGCTACTAAGTTTGGAAAGTCATCACGAATTTTAAGTGCTGTAAGTTTCTGAATAGTGGCAACAGAGAATACCACTGTCTGTATATCAAATTTCTTCTGTCTGCTTCATAGTGAATATATACTGCATTTATTCAACAGAAGTAATAGTTTCTTTCCATTTATTTTATGCAGGCTTGATATATAATTAAGAGCATATGACCGACTTTGCATTTAAGTTGAGATGTATATTATTTTTAGAATCATTGATCTTTTGAGCGCAATGTTTCCTGTGAGCATTTGCTTTACTGCTTATTATAAAACAAGGAAACAATATTTTACTATGTAACCGGGTCTGTAATCCATCCGTAAACAATGAAATTTTAGCATGCATCTAGAAATTTTGGAGGTTTCATATACTTTACCTGCTGATAAACAGACTAACTGTCATTTTGAGTGGTCAATGTTTGGTCATGCTAACTGTCTGATAGGAAACACTTGGATTTCCAAGTGTTTCTCACCAAAACCAAGTAGATCCAATGTAAAACTGCTGTCCACAGCAGAAATCAGCCAAGAAACAGGGAAAAAACAGGAAGAATCGCTAGAAATCTGAGAAGAAATCACACAAATCTATTGTATTCCAATAGTAGAAACAAGACAATAAGAAAGATACAATTTTCCTTCAATTCGAGAGGAAGGAAGACTCTCCACAATCTCCGGCAATGCCAAGAGCCCAAGAACCAAAACCTAGATCTCCAAATAATATTCAAATTCAAGATAACCCTAATTCCCCCCTCATCTCCCTAATTAAACATGAAAGGAGTATTACAAAAGACCTAAATACCCCTTTTAATTCAAAATTTCTCTCCCACAATTTGAAATTGACTCCAAGTGGGCCCCCTCAGCTTTTCCGCCCCCCTCCCTGTTCGCCTGGCTTCTGCCGGGTGTAGACCAGGACCGGTCCAGCCGGCTCAGGTGCCGGCCTAACATTACCCCCCTCCACAAGTACCATCTTGTCCTCAAGGTGGAAAGCAGGAAACTGCTCTGCAATCCCCTCCTGTGGCTCCCAAGTGGCCTCATAGTCTGGGAGGCCGCTCCACCTAATCTTCACCTCCTTTTCCCCCTTCTCGTTGATGCGCACTCCTTCTACCGCTAGAGGCTCCAATGTCACTTCCATGTCCTCCCTCAATGTGCTGGGCAGCTCTAGGCTCACTGCATGCTCCCCCACCACTCTCCTCAACTGTGAGACATGAAAAACGGGGTGTATTCTGGCTGTTGGAGGAAGCCTCAATCTATAGGCCACCTCTCCAATTCTCTCCTCCACTTCAAAAGGGCCAAAATACCTTGCTGCAAGCTTCTCATTTCTCCTTTGGGACACAGTCCTCTGCCGGTATGGTCGGAGCTTCAAGTAGACCTTGTCCCCAACTGCAAACTATATATCTCTCCTTTTGCCGTCCGCCTGCTTCTTCATAAGTTGCTGGGCTCTAAGTAAATGCCTCTTGAGCTCTTCCAACACCTGATCTCTTTCCTTCAAATGTTGATCCACTGCAGATACTGGAGTACTACTATGGCTGTAGTGTACCAAATGTGGGGGGTCCCTCCCATATAACACCTTAAACGGTGTCATCTTGGTAGCCGAGTGAAAGGAGGTATTGTACCAGTATTCTGCCCAAGCTAGCCATTTGGCCCACTGCTTTGGTGTTTCAGACACAAAACACCTCAAGTATGTCTCCAAGCTCCTATTCACCACCTCCGTCTACCCGTCAGTCTATAGATGGTAGGCTGTGCTCCTCTTCAATACTGTTCCCTGCATCCTAAATAGCTCCCTCCAGAAATGGCTCAGGAACACCTTGTCCCTATCAGAAACAATGGACTCTGGTACCCCATGCAGGCGGACTATCTCCCTCACAAATGCTGCTGCTACAGACACCGCTGTGTACGGGTGTCTCAAGGGAATGAAATGAGCATATTTGCTCAGCCAGTCGACCACTACAAGTATAACTGTGTAGCCTTCTGATTTTGGGAGCCCATTAATGAAATCCATAGTAATCTCCTCCCAAACCTTCTCTGGTAGGGCCAGAGGCTATAGTAATCCCCCTGGTGCCATCGTCAGGTACTTGCTTCGCTGGCAGATATCACACTTCGCCACCATCTCCTCTACATCTTTCCTCATCCCCTTCCAGTACAATTCAGCAGCTAACCGGCTATAAGTTTTTTGCACTCCTGAATGCCCTCCTATGGCACTCTCATGAAACTCCTGTAGCAGCTGGGGAATGTGGATGGAAGACCTTGGAATCACACTCCTTCCCTGATAGTACAGTCTTTCTCCCACAACTGAGTAGCCTGGGTGGCTTTTCTCATCTGATAACACATCTTCTTTGATTTTCCTTAGCTCCTCATTCTGAATGCTCTCCTCTTTGATGGCTCCCCAATCTATCAGTACTGGTACTGATGCAGCAATCCCCTGGAGCTCCCCCATACAGCGTGATAAGACATCCGCTGCCTTATTCTCTAGTCCCGGCCAATAGTGGATCTCAAAATCATATCCCAGCAGCTTGGACAACCACCTCTGATGCTCCTCTGTGACCATCCTCTGCTCTAACAAGTACTTCAGGCTCCTCTGATCAGTCCTGACAATAAAGTGTCTGTCCAATAAGTAAGGTCTCCACTTCTGGATGGCCAGTACAATAGCCATTAGCTCTCTCTCGTAGACAGACTTCAGCCTAGCCCGGGACGACAGTACCTGACTGAAGTAAGCTATGGGCCTGTGGTTCTGCATCAACACTGCTCCCAATCCATAGCCTAAAGCATCTGTCTCCACCACAAACACCTGATTGAAGTCTGGCAGAGCCAGTATTGGCACCGTCGTCATGGCCTTCTTCAGCTTCTCAAAAGCCTATGAAGCTGCTTCCCCCCATAAGAAGTTGTCCTTCTTCAACTGCTCTGTCACTGGCCATGCTATGGTGCTGTATCCCCTCACGAACCTCCTGTTGTAGCCTGTCAGTCCCAAGAATCCTCTGAGCCCCTTCAAGGTCTTGGGTTGAGGCCATGCTAGCATTGCCTCAATCTTGGACTGATCTGCAGCAACTCCCTCCTGGGATATCACGTGACCTAGGTACTCAACTCGTGCCTGAGCGAAGTCACACTTCTTGAAGTTGGCTTTCAGCTGATGCTTCCTCAGCACACCCAACACCACTCTCAGGTGCTCTAGGTGTTCCTCCTCAGTCCTGCTATAGATTAGAATGTCATCAAAAAATACCAACACAAACCTGTGGAGATGTGGCTTGAAGATCCGGTTCATCAAGGCCTGGAATATGGCAGGTGCGTTGGTGAGGCCAAAAGGCATCACCAGAAACTCGTAGTGGCCCTCATGAGTCCTGAAGGCCGTCTTCTGCACATCTTCCTTCCTCATCCTGATCTGGTGGTAGTCTGACTTCAGATCGACCTTGGTGAACAAGGCTGCTCCATGTAGCTCATCCATCAACTCGTCAATCACAGGATAAGAAACTTATCTGGCACAATCTCCTTGTTGAGAGCTCTATAATCAACACAGAACCTCCAACTCTCATCCTTCTTCTTCACAAGTAGAACTGGACTAGAGAAGGGACTCACACTGGGCTGAATGATCTCTCCTTCTAGCATTTCTCCCACCAACTTCTCAATCTCATCTTTCTGCACCTGAGGGTATCTGTAAGGCCTCACACTGATAGGGGATACTCCCTCTTTCAGGATAATCTGGTGCTCCTGCTCTCTGTCAGGTGGTAGTCCCATCGGAGGTTGGAACACATCCTCAAATTCCTGCAGAAGAGGCTGAACCAACGCGGGAATGGGCTTTTCCTCCCCCTCCTCCTGCTCCTCCAGGCTCTGCAACTCCACAAGGAATCCTCCTTCCTTCTGGATGATTCTCACCATTGATCGGAGTGACACTCCAGTTCTGGACAATCCTGGTTCCCCTTTCAGCTTCACCCTCTTCCCCTCTACAATCAGCTCCATCACCATGGTTCCCCAGTTCACCTTGGTTTCACCCAAGGTCTGTAGCCATCTCATGCCCAAAATGACATATGTGCTACCCAACTTCAGGGGTAGGAAGTCCTCTACCACCCTGATCTCCTGTAGCCTCATCTCCACCCCTTTGCAGATCCCGGTGCTGGACTCAATCTTCCCTGTCCCCATCATCACCCCATAACTGCCTGTCTCAGTAGGCTCCATCCCTAGCTCCTCCGCCACCTGGGTGGATATGAAATTGTGGGTTGCCCCACTGTCAATCAGAACCACTACCTCCCTCCCAAGGATCTTCCCCTTCACCTTCATCGTATGGCTAGGAGTAAATCCCATCACAGAATTGAGGGAGACCTCGGCTACCTCCAACTGGGGATCAATCTGCTCCTCATCAGAATCATCACCCTCTTCAGGCGCCTCGTCTATATAGATGGTGAGAGCCCGAAGGGCGCGATCCTTGCACCTGTGCCCTGGAACAAACTTCTCCTCACATCTGAAACAAAGGCCCTTGGCCCTCTTCTCCTGCATCTCCTCCTCAGTCAATTTCTTGAAGCTTCCAGCAGATCTGGTCACCCCGCTCTTCTCCTTTCCACTCTCTCTAGGGAAACTAGGGCTTGGCCCTTTTGGAGCCAAGTAAGTGGTAGTTGTCCTGGTGGGACCTCCTGAGTGGTTGTTCCTCCAACTTCGAGCGTTGGTCTTCTAGTTCTCCACCAACTGAGCCAACTCCATCGCCTCCCTCAGGTCTCTTGGTCTCATGACCTTCACAGCATCTCTAATTTCCGGCTTGAGGCCCTTCATAAAGTTTCCCCCCAAAGTACTGTTTGATAAGCCCTCCATGTCTCCCACCAAACTCTCGAATTTCTTCCTGTATTCCTCCACTGTTCCCTCTTGAGTGAGGGCATAGAACTGTTCTGATATCTCCCATGGGCTGCCCCCCCTGAATCTCTCCCTGATAGCCTCCTTGAATTCCCTCCAGGTCCTCACCGGTTCCCATTTATCCATGTACTTGAACCAGGCAAACGCCGCCCCTTCCAAGCACATACTAGCAGCCATCAATCTCTCCTCCTCCATCAGGCCATTCACTGCAAAATATCTCTCTACCTTGTGGATCCACTCATCTACATTTCCCTCCTCGAATACTGGCATTTTCAGCTTCCTGGCCCTCGTGTCCACCCCGTATGCCCTATTCCCCCCATGGCCTCCTCTGTCCCAAGCTATGGGGTCTTCCCAAGTTCCTCTCTCTCCATATCAGGGCTCATCCTCCCTCCTTGGCCGCCGGTAGCCATCGTCCCCTCGTGCCCCGCCATGGTGGTTATAGATCCCCCATGGCCGGTCCAATGGGTCGGGCCTCCGACGTCGCCAATCATATTCTCTTTCTTCCCTGAAGTCTCTCCTTCTGTCATGTTCATCCCGCTTGATGGACTCCCGAGGTGGCATCCTTCCATTGCTGTCAAGCAGTTCCACCTCCTCTTCCTCTTCCTCTTCTGGATTCGCCTTCTCCTTACCCTTGCTCCCACTACCTTCTCCTCTTTCCTCCGCTGGCACAGCCCTTGCTTGCCCTTCCAACAACTTTTTCATCATCTCCTTCAAGGCCATGAATTTCCCTTCCACATTCTCGCTCAATGTCGCCATCTTCTCCTCCAGATCCGTTTTAAATTGACCCATCTCGGTCTCCAAGACTTCTACCCGCTTAGATGCCATGGGAACCAAAGAGATGCCTCCGGAACGCAAGGAAACTCTTCCGGACAGCAAGAATCTCCCTCCAAACAGTCAAAACCTGCTGTTTTACTCAACTGCTGCTCTCAAAAACCCTAAAAACTGCTGTTTTCAGGGGAAAACAGCCTCCGACAACCCAAAATCTGCGAAAATCTGCAGCGAAACAGTGGAAAAAACAGCCCTCCACCGCCCGGATCTCGCTCTGATACTAATTTGATAGGAAACACTTGGATTTCCAAGTGTTTCTCACCAAAACCAAGTAGATCCAATGTAAAACTGCTGTCCACAGCAGAAATCAGCCAAGAAACAGGGAAAAAACAGGATGAATCGCTAGAAATCTGAGAAGAAATCACACAAATCTATTGTATTCCAATAGTAGAAACAAGACAATAAGAAAGATACAATTTTCCTTCAATTCGAGAGGAAGGAAGACTCTCCACAATCTCCGGCAACGCCAAGAGCCCAAGAACTAAAACCTAGATCTCCAAATAAGATTCAAATTCAAGATAACCCTAATTCCCCCCTCATCTCCCTAATTAAATATGAAAGGAGTATTACAAAAGACCTAAATACCCCTTTTAATTCAAAATTTCCCTCCCACAATTTGAAATTGACTCCAAGTGGGCCTCTCAGCTTTTCCGCCCCCCTCCTTGTTCGCCTGGCTTCCGCCGGGTGCAGACCAGGACCGGTCCAGCCGGCTCAGGTGCCGGCCTAACACTGTCATTTTGTATCTCTTTCTTTCTCTTTCTCACATTCTCTCTCTCTCTCTCTCTCTTTCTCTCTCTTGCTATGTGTTTGTTGTATTTATGTTCATTTGTATATACAAACAATAAATTTTCACACCTGCTTGCATGCTTATGCATTCATCCACACAGGCTTGTATGTGCATGTTTGTATTTCAAGATGTATGGTTCGCTCTCACCACCTCTGATCTCCAGTTGTGTGGAATTTCTTAATATGTCTGTTAAGGATGGCAGTTCTATTTCTGTTACTTTTGATTGTTGTGCTATTGATATGATCAAGGTGGCTTCTTTCTTTGATGATCACCCTATTATCATCTTCTTAGGGTAAAACTAATTGATATCTTCAACTCAACTCTGACCCAGTCAATCAAAAAAGTTATCAACTTCCCCTGACAATAGATGTTTATGCTGTGCCATACTATATGCATGTGCAGATGATTATTGTGCCCTTATATCCTAATGGATGTTATATGCTACCATTCCTAATTATCGTGGAGTTATTGGCTCTATATCGCAATTAACCAAGTTTTTGTTGTTCTGTCTAAGTGTTTGTATGGCGGAGCTCCTAAAGGTCCTCAGTTGAGAGATATAGACCGAGGAGTCCATGTTGTGGTTGCAACTCCAGGAAGGTTGAATGACATATTAGAGATGAAAAGATTGAACCTTGATCAAGTCTCATACCTAGTTCTTGATGAGGCTGACCGGATGCTGGACATGGGTTTTGAACCACAGATACGGAAAATTGTGAAAGAAATACCACCCACGCGCCAGACTCTTATGTACACTGCCACGTGGCCAAAGGAAGTCCGAAAAATTGCATCAGATTTACTTGTTAAACCTGTTCAGGTTAATATCGGCAGCATTGATGAACTTGTTGCTAATAAAGCTATTACTCAGGTATGCACAGAGACTCTGGAAGTTCTACTAATTTGCTCGTTTTTGCATTCAGATAGAAATCTCTGTTTATGTGGTCTAATGGCCTCTGAAGCTAAATAGTTGTATCATTTATTGCATCAGCTGATTTTTTTTTTCTTTTCACTTAATGTCTTTTTCATTTTGATCAATTACAGCATGTAGAAGTTATTTCAAACATGCAGAAGAGACGTCGACTGGAACAGATTTTGCTTTCTAATGGGCCATCAAAATACATAGTATTCTGTTCTACGAAGAGAATGTGTGATCAGCTAGCTGGGTATCTTGATGGTCCATTTGGTGCTTCTGCAATTCATGGCGACAAGTCTCAGATAGAGCGTGATAGGGTACTCAGCGAGTTTCGAAGTGGGAAGTCACCCATTCTTGTGGCAACTGATGTTGCAGCACGTGGATTGGATATTAAGGATATCAGGTTGATGCAAATTTGTTTTCTTAGAACTTCTTAATCTTGGTTGCCAATGCGTTAACTTTTCAAGTTATAATGTATTAGATTGGCCTATGTTAAGAAAGGTAGAGGTAGACATAAAAAGATTTAGTTAGAAAATATTAGAAATGACATTTCTTTATTAGATTTAAATGAGAATTTAACTCTTAACAAAACATAATGAAGAAAAAGGATTCATGTAGCCGACCCCACGTTGTGGGATAAAAGCTTGATGTTGCGGTTGTTGTTGTTAATAGTCATTGCATGTTGACAGCTTGGGAAGGTGGCCAGTTTGTGTGGTTACTGTTTTATTATCTATTTCATAATTAACTTTTGTTGGTATTGAGATGAAGGTGATGTGATATAGCATTTTGTTTTTACAGGTTTGTGATCAACTATGATTTCCCCACAGGTGTTGAAGACTATGTACACAGAATAGGAAGAACTGGTAGAGCAGGTGCGACTGGAGTAGCTTACACATTCTTTTGTGACCAGGATTCCAAGCATGCCTCAGATCTTGTTAAAGTGTTGGAAGGGGCCGATCAACAAGTTCCTTCAGAGCTACGAGACATGGCATCCCGTGGTGGTTATGGTACAAAATTCCGGCGGTGGGCATCGGACTCCAGCTATGGCCATAGTGATCATGGCTCCTCTCAGTACAGGTTTCTAAAAGAATCTCTACTTAAACAACTAAAAATTTTCTTCACTGTTTCTACATTGTGGATCAAATTGACTTTGATAACAATATTTGTATGACGTCAAAATATGGTCCATCTCTTGCATCATTCTATGCTTGTCAATATTCAAAAGCTTTTGTAGTTTTGAGGTTCTAGTTTCTAGTTCTTATCATTTGTTATATTAGCTTACGTAGTCAGCAGTAAGCCTTCTGAACTACATTGTTGCTTCGCGTGCAAAGTAGTTTTCCAGCCCCTTAGCTGAAAGTAGTGCTGATATCTGTATAAATATTTGATGGCATTTACAGATATTGTCAAGAACGTCAAGATCAGGACAGTAAACCTCAGTATAAAAACGACGATCATAGCAACTACGGGGGAAATGGAGGCGACAGCAGTGGCTGCAACCTTAGTTTCAGTCCAGGCCCCGCTGGCGATGATGATGGATTAGGCAATGGCAGTCGTAGTCGAAGCCGAAGCCCTAATCACAACAGTTGTAAGGTTGCACCAGGCCCCGATGATGCCTGGACTAATGCTGCTAATTCATCATGGTAGCCCTCGAAGCCATATCACAACAGAGATTGATCAGGCTGGAGCATTTTGATCGACATGGATGGACACTGCTGCCTTGCTTCTTTTGATAGGTTAGTCTCTCTAACGTGTATTATCTTAGAACTTTTTTTTTTACCTTGTATAGTTCTTCTCCACATCATATTACTCTGATCAGTAACCCCACTCTTTTGGATCAACTTTGTAAGCATAATGTGTCTCACTAACACAACGGGCTCTCATAGGATGAAGTACTGAAAAGTTGATCATGTTGTTATGGCCCAATGGTCCTTAGCAAACTTTTTATTGTCTGACTATGATATAGGGGTATACTTTTAGTTTTAAGAGTTAATGGTCTTTTTGGTATTTAAGAGATTGAAAATTTTAACGGTCTGAGCTAATTTTTATTCAACTTTACGTGTGGAATCACTTTTGAAGGGCCATTTGTTATTGCTTGAATGTGTAAATGCGCTTAATTAGGCTTGTGTTAATGGTGTTGTAATTACCAACACATGATAATTAGAATGAGAAGCTTAGTTTTTGCCAAGGAAATCCGTTGAAACGAAACAATTTATGTTAATTGAAAGTCATGTAGGGGCTTTGTTCCTTGTTATTCGGCCGTGGACAATTATATTTTTTATAATAAGTTTTGGTTTGGGTGCTAGGCAAGAACGGGTATATTAAATGAATAAAATGCTGATCGTTTATCAAGCAAACACCCAAAATGTCAGATTAGCACTACATAGCTCAGATGAACCCATCCTTGAGCCGACCATGTGGAAGGAGGGGAAGGGAGGAGATGGCTGTGAAGAAAATTAACTTATGTATGTAGTTCAAGGCATTTGGGAAAGAGGATGCAATTATAATCTAGTGGGGTTCGGTTTTAACATTTTTAATCAATATTTGAAAGCTTTTGTAAGCAATAAATTATTATTTTGTGCGGAGTCCTAATGAAAAAAATCGTCCGAATTATGAGTGTAAGTATTGTATATAAATAGTGTGTACAGTGATTTAATATATATTATGTACAAATGTATAGTCAGTGTGTGCATTCACATGTACGGACAATTTTTTCTCATCCGGAGTCCGCACAGAATAATTTATCATTATAAGGAGAAAATTATCTCAAACGAAGCCTTAGTTAAAATTTTAAATATAAAATTTTATTTGGGGTAGCTTTTTTATTGCTTTGCTTTTTAAAATGTTGTCACAATTTTATTTAGTTATAATTTTCTTGTTGATTTTTAAAAAAAATTATAATAAGAAACATTTTTTAAAAATTAGATTTGATATTAGTGTGGTAGCCATAAGTTAGATGTTATTTAACCTTTTAAAAGAAAAAGGTTTTTGATATTCATACTATTTTTAAAAAAAATGCTTTCATAATAAAAGCTCTACAATTATTTTTAGGGATATCTGCAGTCATCTCAAATGAAATCTTAGACTTAGCTCTTAAGATTTTATCACTTTAGTCAACTAGTTAGTTAAGTTCATATCTTAATTAATTGAATATACATCTAAAATTTTATTTCCTCTAATTTTCATCCGAGTTACTAACATATCGAACATTTTTTCTTAAAATTTGGTTGACTAAGCACAAGGTTAAAACTTGGACTTAATGATCAAACCTAGGGGTGTCAATTTTTGACACGACCCGAACCAACCCGGAAAAATCTGGGTTAGGGTCAACTTGGATGCGAAACGGGTCGGGTTCGGGTTCAACAAATCAATCCGTTTTAAAAATCGGGTCGGGTTCGGGTTGACCCAACAACCCGAAATTGACTAGAAATTGATACGAAAACTCCTATTTGACCCGGAAACCCGAGATTAACCCGATTTTGACCCGAAAATCGAAGATTGACCCGTTTTTTGACCCGAAAACTAGTAATTTTAGGTCAACTTCGGATCATTCATGTCGGGTAGGGTTGACCCGGACCCGAATCGGGTCGGGTTCGGGTCCGGAAACTTGACACTTTTTTAAGAACGGGTTGGGTTCGGGTTGACCCGAATAGTGCCGGGTTAGTTCCTAATTTGACTCAAATCCGACCCGTTGACTCGAATTGATACCCCTAATCAAACCTATAGATAGTTCATTGAGTGTTTTCAGTTGAAAAGTAAATATTCATTTTGGACCAAGTTTTGGAGATTAGTGGTCTTTGATGTCTTATGCTTACATATAGCTTTGGATGATTTTGTCAGTTGATCATCTTGTAAATACATATTTATTTTCTTACCGAAAATAAATAATAACCATAACTGTCGATGCCATTAAGAAAAAAAGAAATTTTGTTTCTCGTCATGCTGAAATATTAGTGCTGATTAATTAGATCTTGGCATGATCGAATTCTCTCGAGCTGACTGTAATGTAATTAGCATGTGCCTGTTGAAGAACAACTAAGTTTTATCTGTTTAAGATCTCTGTCTGTAGGCTTTATTACTTGTTAAAGTGTATTAATGAACTGATTTTTGCATAAAAGCTTAGCATTTGTGGAGATTAAAAGCCTCCATTAAGACAATTAATTAGCAGAATTAAGCCTAATTGATGTTGTGAATTAATTTTTAAGTTGAAAGTGGGCATTCATTTCTGTAGAGGTTTTTGATGTTGAATGATGGCATTCATTTAAGAGATTGAATGACATTCTTACTACCAAATTTCAGGGAAGGAGCCATGTCCACTCTCTTTTTAACTCTGTAATTTTTTTCTCCTTTTTTTTTTAAGATCGCTTTGTGCCGTGATTTAAGAGGTTTAGTCACGCCGTCAAATGTCTTTTCGGGGTGACACCAGATGGATACCCCGTTCAAAAAAAAAAAAAATTACTTTACTAATAATATAAAAAAGGGCATGTGATTTTTAGTTAAATAAAATCTTCTCTCAAAAAAAAAAAAAAAAAATCTATGAAAGTCCCACCACTATTTTATTAAAAATGTCTCCATGTCACTAAGCCTATTGTATAATCCTTAATTAAGCTTAATTAATCTTTAAAGATTATAAACTAGTTAAGGTAGAGTAATTAGAGAGCTTAACAATGAAAGGTAAGTGGACACCTATATTCATCTAGGTCAAGTCAATCTCATCTCATGTGAGTCTAAAACGGGTTCAATAAATTATGGATTGTGAATTAACTTAAATTCTTTATAACTCTGATCTAATTCACAAAGCTTGAAATAGGGTTCATGTATTGGTTTGGGATGTTTGGCAGAGCCCTGCATTGGGTACACATACTCACACCCACCCACGTATCCACCCATACCCAATCGGCATGGGTGGGTATGGGTACGCCCATGGCCTTGTGAGTGGGTATGGGCAGGTAATCAACATTAGAGTTCAAACTAATTTACATTACTAATCACCATATGCATGCAATATATTACAGTAATCCTTATAACGCAATGCACAACACTGAACAACGTCGCGACCACGGTAGATTTTTATGTGGCTTGAAAGTTTGCAGTCAGAGAAAACGACAAAAAACCTCAAGGCCATTAATTCGTGGCAGATTGTATTCAAAAAGCGTGGAAAGTGAATGGGTGTGGGTGGGTATGACATTCCGTAAGTCACCATAGGTGGGCGTGGGTGGAAAAAACCTGCCAGAGCAAAGTGTGGGTACCCAATGGGTACCCAACCAGGACCCCATGTAGGGCTCTGATGTTTGGGCCAAATTAGCTTATAGTGAACTGTGCGACTCCATTTAACTTATAACACATTGGTAGGTCAAAGTTTTAACCCTAAGGCGTCATTTAGGCCAGCTTTTAACTATTTGGTAAAACTGTTGTAGAGAAAATAATTTTTTAAAACTATTGTAGAAAATAATTTTTTAGTGCATTTTTTTTTTAAATAGTGAAAAATTTGTTGACAAATAGAAATTATAATTACAGTCTAAAAAATAAAGGATTGAAAAAGTTATCACATATGAAGCCTAAATTGTTTAACGATGGATGAATTAACACGCACCATCCCATATCCAAATTTTGCATTATTGAATAGTCGCAACCCAAACAGTTCCTCTCCAATGACATGAGAGATTTCAGAAAGCCATTAATAAGCTTACAATCATCATCACTGCATGGACCTTGGAGCAACCAAGCCTCGCTCATCCTCTTCAACAATCATTAGCCAGCATTGCTTTGAGTGTTGCATCCTGGAATATTTGTGGCGGCAGAGAGATGTATGGTTTAGCATCTTAGTTTTGTACGAAGATCTAACACACAAACAGATAAAAAAGATGGTATAACATTCATAAGAGACTCCAAAATTTTTATGTGAAGAATCCTGAAAAGAGGAAAAATCATGAGGCTTAGCCTACTTTGTGAATCTACTAGTATTTGTGGTTGGTTACAAATAATACCCTTCTTTGAGGGAAGGCATTGGCTCAATGTAAAATATATGCATCATATTGCTTGGTTTGGGATGGAAGAATCCGATGATATGAGAGTTATTCTTAAGTGAGTGTTGGCATGTTCATTTGGCTGGTAGGATCGTAGTCGGGCGACGGAGGTCAGAGGGACTGTAGTCGATAGGTGATGGTGGTCGGAGAGGCTGTAGTCAGTGGGCGACGGTGGTTGGAAGGACAATAGTTGGGCGATGGTGGTCGGAAAGACCGCAGTGAGCAGTTGACGGTGGTCGGAAGGAACGTAGTTAGCGGACGACAATGGTTGGAAGGATCGTAGTTGAGCGACGGTGGTTGGAGAGACCTTAGTTAACAAGTGATGGTGATCGGAATGACCGTAGTCGACAGACAACGATGATCGTAGGAGTTATGATGTCGATAACATTAGGGAAGAGTTCTGACAATTGTCGGAGAACATGCGGAAGTTCAGCCGCGATTGGTGATCAGAAAGAACTCCAACGGTGACAGTGTTGGATGGATATTGAAAGAGAGCTCTTAAGCTCTCTCCTCTTCTTCTCACCCATTATGTGAAGAAAGGGAAAAATTATTATGTTCAGACAGAGTACCAAGTGTACCGAGCGGTACCGACAGCAGTACCGAGCACGATACCGAACGCCTAGTGATATGGCACATGTTTATTGGTTTTGTACACGTTCGCTGTCCGGACACAATAATCTCTCGAAGAAAGGAGGGCTATTTTTTTTTTTTTTTTTGTGACATGGCTAGTAATTATGGAGAAAATTAAAGACATGTTGGGAGTGTTTCATCGGACAACTGATATTAGTTCTCTTTCACTTAGCCTCATGACATGTAGAGTTTTAAATGAGTCGCTAAATAATTTCTTCACCTCCTTCAGCCCTTCCATGATGTTCCTTCCTGTCAGGTCCGAAGTCACTCCCCCTCGCACTTCGTCTGATCGACCAAAAGTAACGACGACGACGGAAGCTTGTTCATTGCGAAGGTAGCCATCTTTCTTTCATTCATGCGCTTCTTCAGCCAAATCCTGTATCCAAACAGCCCAAAAATAGAAATTGTATATATATATATATATATATATATATATATATATATATATATATATATATATATTTTTTTTTTTTTTTTTTTTTTTTTTTTTTTTTTTTTTTTTTTGTCTGCGTGTTGGGGGGGGGGGGGGGGGGGGACTAAAAAAATAGATGTGGGTTTAACCATTGTGATAAGAAGTGATTAAATTACTACAATTTGTAATGATTTACAAATTAAAATCATTGCGCTCTACTACTAAAACCACAAGACTTTGTTCAATGAGACAACCATTTTAGGAATATTTATGATGAAAACTATAATAGTAAATCTACCGAAGTTTGTTCTTTTCTTATATTTATGAGGTAATTCTCTGCTCTAGTCCTGGTAGTCAATACTGACTCCTTCACCATTGATTTGTCATTATCAACCCCTTTTATTCTCATTGCGATTGCCAGCCTCCTATAAAAACTTCATTCGATACAATAAACTCTTAATCTTTATCATAAGAAGGGAAAAAAATACAATTTGAATCTTTTAAGAATTTAATCAAATTTTATCAAATAGACTATATTAATATATCATTCTCAATATAATCAAAACCATAAGGACCAAACTCAACCTCCCATTAGGGGTATCAATTCGGGTCGACGGTTCGGATTTGAATCGAACCCGAGTTGACCCGGATCTAAACAGGTCAACCCGAACCCGACCTGTGTTTGCAAACGGGTCGGGTATTTCAACCCTGACCCAACCCGACCAGGTTGCCGGGTTGACCCGACCCGACCCGACCCGCGCGACAGAGAACGGAGCTCGCGACAGTGCGAGTGCGGACGGAGTCCGTTGGACTGCGTTTGGCGTGCCGCGTGCGGAAGGAGTCCGCTGGACCAAGTGACCGCGCGAGTTCGGACTTCGGACGGAGTCCGAGTCTTGCAGTCCGCGGGAGCGCACCACACGTCCGGAACGGAGTCCGATCAACCGACCGAGCGACGCACCGCGAGCGTGTGGATGGAGTCCGCGGGAATGCGCAGCAGAGAGCGACGGAGCGAGCGAGGGACCACGCAAGCGCTGCAACGGTGACGTCGCGAGTGCGGGTTGATCTCGGGTCAGTATCGGGTTGATTTCGGGTTTTCGGGCCAACCTAAACCCGACCCGTTTTTTAAACGGGTCAAAAATCTGAACCCGAACCCGACCCGTTTGCTAAACGGGTCAACCCGAACCCGGATTTTTCCGGGTCGAGTCCGGGTCATGTTTCGGGTCGGGTCAAAAATTGACACTCCTACCTCCCATGAAATATTCTTACATGGACTGATCATATTTTTATAAAAATTTCCTTAAAATTGATGTGTTATAATTGTTTGATTCAAATTCATCCATATCGATACTTGAATCCTATTTGTAAGTCTTTTTATGTGTGGAATTTTATTGTGTTGATCAATTGGATTGTTTTGTCGCCTCTGACCTCAAATTTCTCTTGCTCACTAAGGTGTGCGAGGGGTTTACCCCCTGCTTGGTTTGGATGCTTTGGGTGAAAAAAAAATTTCCGCACAACGCTCCATCGCTATGTACCCAAGCAATCAAGTGCTATATGTACGAACGCCCCAGCGTTGTGTTCCCGAGTTCTCAAAGCTGAACAACAGAGAGCATAGTGCCACAACAACATAAATACGACACTGTAGCAGATCAAGACATAGGTTCAAGCACCGCGGCGCTTCAAATTTGCATCGCAACACTGCAAGACGGACTAAGCGGTTTTCTTTCTCATTTTTTCTGAAGGGATGTATGCCTTGGGGTTATTTACTTGGTTTTCTCTTGCATTTTGAGCGTGAGATATTGGAGAACGGTGCATCAAAGAAGATAAACAAGGAGAGAGTGATAGAGAAGAGAGATTTGTACTTATTTGTCCCAATTTTCATAGTGAATTTTTTGGTGTTGTGTGGCTCCATATTTTTTTTCCCTAATTTAGATTTTTCCACGTTAAATTCTGGTGTCATTTACTTTCCGCTGCTTTTATTTCTTACTTTTTTCATCATAGTGGTGTTTACTTATCATCATCTCCAAGAAGACTTCCAAGATTCCCGCAGAATATAAAAAAGAGTGAGAAAGAGTTCTAGTGAGAGAAACTCTGAGAATTTGATTGCTAGCACAATATTGCTAGCACAAAATGCCCAAGATGATCATACACATTCGACCCTAGTTGTAGAGCATTTTTGGTGCTACAAGAGAAGCTACACCTTAATTTTGTAAAATAAATAAATAAAAAATAGATGATAAGGTAGTTGTAGACATTTGAACATTCTAATTAGGACTCTAAGAAGGACTCATGGAAATAATGTCTATAGCACTAAAAAGTACACCCAAACAACTCTATGTGCAAGTGATAGGGAGTAATTGCTAACAAGACAAGTGAGGTTCTATGCCTTCAGAATGGATAGACAATTTGCTAATGAATTCATTGGCTCAAGGTACGTGTAGGTGAGCCACTCTTATTGATTTGGCAAGGAACCTCTCAGGTTGGGCGACTTATTACGTCCGGTCACCCAACCCAAATGCGTCAAATCACTCGAATACATTGGGTCCCGGTGTATTTTGGTGACGTGGGGCGTTTGGATTGGTGTCCGGACGAATCCGAACACCAGAGGTAATAATTTGCCCTCAGGTTGAGACAATTAATTCCTTAAGATGTGGCGAGTGACCCCTCAAGCTGGCATGAGTGTCTCTCAAGCTTAGTTGAGTGAACCTGGTGAATCTTTCGTAGGACTCGTTTGTGACGGCTTTCTTACTTCATCTTAAAGCAACTTTCTAGTATAAAAATTAAATAGCTTTCTAATATAAAAAATTAATTTTTATACAAGAAAGCTGCTTTAATTTACAATAAAAGAGCTGTCTTAAACGAAACCTTAGTGCAATTAATTCGAGGACTCTACTAGTTTTACATGGCAAAGTTCCTCCTCATTGTCTTTAGGGATGCTAATGATAAAAAAAAAAAAGTTGACACTAATCACAGCTTCAATCCTAGCTATATCAAGTTACAAATAATTCTCTAGTTATTTACATTTAATTAATATAAACATAAATTTTTAAATTTTATATAATAATAAATTAAAATAATTATTTACAAAAAAAATTCAATTTTGACATTATATTAACTATATAAAATTAATATTCTAAATAATTACAGAATTAAAAAGATAAAATTTTTTTTCAAATTCAATATAATATTTATTTGTTTCTTACATTATTAAATTTTTTTAAGTAAAAAAAAAAAAAACATAAATCGCCCACATAGACAACGACTTATCCACATGCATGCATGCCGATTTATTTCACATGGCATTTAAAATTCACCACATGGCTCGCGACTTGGGTTTTGTTTGGGATATCTTTCATATTATTTTCTAAAACAACTTTTTAGTATAAATATTTCTAATTCAAGAAATTCTTGAATTAGAAATATTTATACTAAAAAGTTGTTTTAGAAAGCAACAAAAAAGCTGTCCCAAATGAGGCGAATTATTACGTCCAGTCACCGGACGTTCGGACATCCAATCCAGACGCGCCACGTCACCCAATTACACTGGGACCCGGTGTATTTTGATGACGTGACGCGTCTGAATTGGCGTCCGGATTCGTTCGGACACCGGATGTAATAATTTGCCCCCAAATGAAGCCTTTGTCCTTTTTCTAAATATATATTTTCCTCCCTCTTTTTTTCCCTAATTAATTTTTTATATAATCAGTTTTTAAATTTTTTTCTTAATGAGGATTATGGATCTGTAGCTAAAGGCCTTCTTGTTAAGGTTTCAATGAAAATCCAAGACCAATTCTCTGTACTCTTCCTCCTTCGTTCTCTTCTCTGCTTCTTTGCTGAAGTTTTCTTCTAACCTTCTAATCTGCACTTCATTTATACATTCCTTCCATCTATAGCTGCCAGCAGGCTATGTAATCGCTGATTATCATCATTAAAATTTCCTATGATTGCATCTCTTATTTGAATTTTTTTTGTTCTTTTTGAATGGTGAGCTATCAATCGCGTAGCATTTGGCTTGAAATCGGAACTCCGAAGAATAAGCCTTTCTCCTCTAATCAATCCTTTAATTCGGCATCAAGAATTACTTTTTTTTTATTTAATGAAACCAATAAATTATTCTTAAGCTCTAAAACTATTTCCAAAAAAAGTTTAATTTCAGCCAAAATTATCTTCAACCAACTAAATAATCTGACCCTTTTATGATTTCTCTCGTTTAACCTAGGTTTCATTTGGGACGGTTTTTTTACTGCTTCTTGAAGTAGCTTTTTAGTACAAAAATTAAATAAATTTTTTTGCTAAAAATCTGCTTAAAGAAGCAGTAAAAAAATCGTTCCAAACGAATTCTTAACCGTCGCTTAGCAAATTTAAGCAAGAGAAAAGCTTGGATGGAATTAAGGGTGGAAATGAGTCGAGTCGAATTCGAGTCACTTCTAATAGGCTTGAGTTGTATTTTGAGCCGGCTAGTTTTTTTTTTTTTTGGGCGGGGGGCAGACGAAGGTGAGTTACGTATAATTTTACACTTAAAATAATGAATACTGATATATTTTAAACGAGCTGTTTGCAAAGCTAATGAGTTATGTGAGGGCTGACTCAAATTTAGCTTGTTATCTCATAGAGTACAACTCACGAGCCATTTATCGAGTTAAGCCCGAAGCCCGAGCTAGTTCATGAGTTGGGTTGGTTCTCTTGCACCTCAAAATGCAGCAAGTGGGAAAAGGAAAAAAATAATAATAATCATACTCATCCTTAAATTTAACAGAACCAATAGTATCCAACCACGTGCGAACGAGCCGCACGGTGGTGCTTTTCACAAGACCCTTCCAAATGGGTAAACGGTTGACCATGCAATCCAGTCAATTGTTATCCATCCCTTGACCCGGGTAAGTGGGACCCACCCTTCTACTTCACATAATCTTCCCCGCGCGCCCTGCCCTGTGTTGTAAAGACAAAGAAGAAGCTTAACCGTTACAATTACTATACCAATTAAATCTCGGATTAAAGCTCAACATCAACGGCTACCATTCCTCAAGTCTTCAATGCATGAAATTCTTTGCTCATAAAAAAACACAACACCCCCACCATCAGCTCCCCACATCCCAACCTCCCTCCTCCCTTTCTTCTTCTTCCCCTTGCTCCCCAGCTGCTCAGCCATGGACTTCGATTCCTTCAAGCTTCCAATATCAAGTACTGTTCTAATGGCTTCACACACATCTTACAATATCCATCATCTTGACAATCCGTTCGATGTCAATAGCTTTGGCTGTTATAATATCGATAATAATCCTTTCATCGATGATGATTTATCCAACAACAATCTCTTCACTTCCTATGCAAACAGTTTCTCATCGACGTCGAATCGGATTAAGAGCAGCATGGATCAGATGCCTCTGTGTGTGCCGTCCATCCAATCTTCAAATGATCCTCCTGCTTCTCTTCCTCTTGATCAGTTCTTTCTTAACCAGGCTTCCATGGTTCTTGGCGCCGAATCCTTCATGACCTTCAGGACCCAAGGAAACAGCCATGATCATCAGCTCTCCTATGGCTCCAGTGATAAGAGTGTTGGAAGGCCATACAACCCAGCTGGATCAAGTGTTATGAGTAATAAGTTTATGCCGAACAAGAGAAGATATACTAATGGCATAATTCACAAGAAAGTCAATTTGATCAAAGGTCAATGGAGCCTTGAAGAAGACAAGTATGTTTGAATCTGGGTCTTGATCTATTTAATTTCGTATATCTGGCTTCTACTTTTTTTGTATTGTTTATATGATTTGATAGCCCCACCATAATTTTTACTGTTTGTAGATTATTAGTGAAGCTGGTGGAGAAATTTGGATTGAGGAAATGGTCTCACATTGCTCAAATGCTCAATGGAAGGATTGGAAAACAGTGCAGAGAGAGATGGCACAATCACCTCAGACCAAATATCAAGGTCAATTTCAGTCATTATCTTCTCATACATCTTTCCTTTTTTTTTAGAGAGAGAGAGAGAGAGAGAGAGAGAGAGAGAGAGAGAGGAATCAAATTTCAATTTCCTTCATTAACAAATAAATGATTAATAGAAATTCCACAAAATAATTTTTATAAGGAATTTATTATGTGAATTGTAAACAAATCTTTTGTTTATATCGATTACAGATCTTGAATTTTCTTGCATATATATCTATGGATATTATTTTATTTATTACATGCAATCACTAAAAGTTTATATAAAAAAGATTTAAAAAAAATAAATAATCGTTGCAATTAACTATGCAAATTGTGAGTTTTCGTGCAAGAAATGACAGATGTAATAAAAGGGTGACTTTTGAAAGAATTTAACACTAAGAATTTAAGGGTAATAATGTGTTTAGCATTTCTTTTAGGAGATTTCTCAACCTAATAGGAAAAGATATATTTGTTGGTTTTTAGCCATTGAAAAGATTTAGTAATTTTCTGAAGGAAAGTTTTCATGTGAGAATATTTTCGTATAATTTATTTGAAATTAGTTAATTATATAATATATATATATATATATATAAGAATTTTAAAATAAATTTGATAATATTCAACCTCATGATATTCTAATATAATTGTTTTCCTTTATTTTAAGAATCTATTTCATTTGATATACTGATAAAATTTTAATATTTAATAAAATAAATAGTCATATTTTATATGAAAAAAATATATAAATTGTTTCATAGATTAGTTCATATATTCTTTAAATATTACAAATTTAAATATAAAATGATGATTAAGGATCTATTTAGAATGACTTCAGTATTTTATAAAGCTAATTGTAAAATTGCTATGGAGAAAAAAAAGCAGCGAGAAAATAGCACGGAAACTATAGCCAAATAAAATTATGGTTGATGTCTGAAAAATGAGACAACGAAAAAGATGTTCCAAACAAACCCTAAGTTAGAATAAGTAAACTTTATAAATTTAGAGTAAAAAAAAAGACTCCTCTATAGGTAGTTCAATGCAGAGATTGATCATCATGTATACATTTGACATTTTCTAGTAAAGTTTTTTGGTTTTCCCCTACCTTCACATACTGAAAAACTGAATAACAGAAGTAAATAGAAAGGCACATTTATAAAAGGGAAGTTATGATAATGATAATTATAGTAAATAATTGCTTGTATTAACAAAAGCATCTCTCTTAATTTTCAACTTATTACATTTTTAACTCCTATAATTCCTTATTCCTCAACTTAATTCAGTTACATTTTCTTAAGAAACTTTATTTCAGCCAAAAAAATTCATGAAATTCAACCATTATACGTTTCATTCCATATATGCACATATTAATGGAGAGGCAGATGCTTGCAGAAGGACACATGGAGCGAGGAGGAAGACAAGATACTGATACAGGCTCACTCAGAGATAGGCAACAAATGGGCAGAGATTGCAAAGAGGCTGCCAGGAAGGACGGAGAACTCCATTAAAAACCATTGGAACGCCACCAAGAGAAGGCAGTTCGCTCGCAGGTAGCTAGCTCTACTGTGTACAAAAATCCCATTTTTATTTTGATTGAAATTTTCTTCTCATTTACACTCTTACTCTCAGGCGCTGCCGGAGCTCCAAGCATCCCAAGTCTGGCGCCGGCTCGCTCCTGCAAGAGTACATCAAGAACATCTCCCTCCTGAATCCGTCGCTGGCTCCGGCAGTTACTAACACTAATGAGAGTGCTGCTTCTACTGCAGAAGCTGCTCCTCCAATGCCGATGCAGATGCCATTGATGTCAGTATCTGCATGGGATGACGATTTTAGCGATATGGCTGAGGAGCTCATGATGCTTGATACGAAGAAGATGGAGTTGATGACTGATATGTGTGATGTTAGTTACCTGCTCGACCATTTGGGGTGTGGAGGAGAAAGCAGTAGAAGCAGTAGCAATGCGAGAGATCAGATGGAGGAATGCTTTTCGATGAGTAGTGAGGAGAAGGTGAAGAAGGAGATGGATTTGGTGGAGATGATTTGTGACCATCATAATAACAAGAGTAGTTACAGCAGTGCTTGCGATGGCTTGCTGGCCGCTTAGTTACTGAGAATGATCTCACTCAACATGCAAATAAAGAAGAGAATGTTCTGACGGTAGATTGAATGAGTAGTAGAGGATGTATTTGAAAATAAATTTTTTTTTGTTGCTTAGTTCACGGTTTTTTTTTTTAATTGTAACAGCTGGCTTTGGAAGTTGCGGCCGGTTGGTGCATTTCTTTTAGTGATCTTACATTGTATGGCTGCTTCTGATAAAAATAAAAATAAAAAGAAGGTCAATTATGATAATTTGAATTCATGGTGATTTAGATTAATATTTTTACAATCTGAAAGACAAAACTTACAGTGAAGGACTAAAATTGTTGATCCATGGTGATTAAACTAAAAATTTGATCGATCATGAGTGCATTATGGTTAACAAATTATATATTTTTAATTCAATATTGATCAAATAGAGTGGATTTGTAAGATTTGTACCTCAAAAGCTTACTCACTACCAAAAAGTTAATGTTTTCACAGCAGTTTATAGTAGCGGTTTTAAAACCATTGCTGCAAATAGATATAGACAGCGGTTTTAACCGCTGTTAAATTCACCGGTTAAAAGTTGAAGTTTCCACAATATTTTGTTGTGGCGGTTTGCAAACTACCGACTAAGGTACAACCGCTCATAAATATGTCATATTATCTATCTCTTCCTTTTGTACCCTAGCCGACTCATTCTCCTTCTTAATTGACCGTAACTTCGTCTTTGTAGATCTCCATTCAAAGATCATCTACGTCAAATCAGCCAGCCCTAATGCAGTAGCCACCCATCTGGACGCCGAATCCTACCTCCTGAGGCTGAATCCACCCATCCTGATGCCAAATCTTAACATTCTGATGCCTAATCCACCCCTTTGATGCTGAATCCACCCATTCTCCTTCTTGAAATGGCCATGATGATGGGTTGTTTTTTTATTTTGAGGAGGAGAAAGAGGCGAATTAAGGGGGAGGAAAGAGAGATGGAGAGGCTGATGCCACCGTTGGAGGTGGTTCCGATTTCTGGTAAGTTTGGTTCCAATTTTTCATAAGTTTGATCCCGATGCCGAATTCTATCTTTTAAATGTTTATGTGCGTATGGATTAAAAAACATGGAATTGCCTTTGCATAAATGGGCATTGGCTTGCACTTTCAATTCATCGTTATTGAAATAACAAATCTCTCATATTCTCTTTACTAACTTATTGATTATGGAGAATCTTCATGCCACTGAAATATAATCTCATAAAGACTAGATTTAATCATCTACATGTTTTCTTTTTATTTTATGGCATTGATACTAGGGGTATCAATTTCGGGTCACGGGTCGGGGTTGATCGGGTCGAACTCGAAACTGACCCGATACTATTCGGGTCAACTCAAATCTTACTTGTTTTTAGCAAACAGGTTGGTTTTTCAGACCCGAACCCGACCCGCTTCAAGTTTGGGTCAACCCGACATGACCCGAATGACCCATGACGGACAAAAAATTGTGGGTAAAAAAAAGGGTCAATCTCGGGTTTCCGGGTCAAAAATGGATTTTCATGTCAAAAATTGGCAAAAAATGGGTCAATCTCTGATTAATTGTGGGTAAAAAATGGGTCAATCTCGGGTTTCCTGATCAAAAATGGATTTTCATGTCAAAAATTGGCAAAAAATGGGTTCAATTTCTGCTGGTTAGTGGGGTAAACCCGAATCTGACCCAATTTTTGAAGCAGGTTGATTTCTGAAACCGACCCATTTTGGGTATGGGTTGACCCTAACACAGAATTTTTTGGTCGGGTTCGAATCAGATTTTCGAGTCATGTCAAATATTGACACCCCTAATTGATACAACTAGTGACTTCATCCCTATAAAACAACTACGAGAGAAATTCAATAGGCCTCACTATGAAGTTCCCATGGATATACAAGATGGAAATGAAGATGAGAATATATAGGTATTCCTCCCATTCATCCTGCTACTCTAAGCTCTCTCTATGTTGTGCTACAAGAAATGTAAATTTTAGTTGCAGAAGAGCAAGTACTAAAGTACTTGTAGATTTATATGTTGTTAGCATCCACTCAATTTATATTTGTATAGTATTTTATTGATATTTATAATTTGATCGCAAAATTTAATTTTTTTAATCAATTCTACAATTTAGCAGTAGTTTTAACACATGTTAAAAGCGTTGCTAAAACCTTCCTATAACAACACTCATAAAACTATTGCTAAAGCCTTTCTAGTGAATGCAAATACAATGGTTGTATTTGCAGCGGTTCACAAACCGCTGTAAATAAATTAGTAAGTATTTAAATCGCTATAGTAGGTCCTAAAAAGTGTTGTGGAAGCCTGATTTATTAAGTGTCAATATTTTACACCGTAATTATATTTCTAATTAACCTCATATGTCTCAAATTTTGTTTGGATGGGATTTTTTTCCTTTTAGAAAGGGAATAATACGATGTAAAAGTTGTCAATGTATATTACTTCTGGTCATATCTATATAAACCATTGCCAAAATGTAATATTTAAACCTCAAGAAACCTTGTGTGATGCTCAAATTAATTGCATGGGATGAAAGGATTTGATGTAACTAGCCAGCAGCCGGATGAAATCTGAATGAAAAACTTAACATCTTTGGGTTTTATAACCCTGACAAAGGATATTTTAGAAATTTTTAAAAAATTTATTTTTTATTTTGACTCAAGCATTTTAAGATGATTGTTGAACTAACCTAACTATTTTACTAAGCCAAATTAGTTGGTACAACATAGGCCAATCTTGGTTGGCTAAGTCTGGGTAGGAGGGGGAGAAGTGTTCGTACTTAAGTTAACAATTTACTAGATATAATCTTAACCTTATTAAACTATATACTATCTTATGGTTATCATGATTTTGAAGTGATCATCAATAAAGAAATATCAATGTCAATATATTTGCATAAAAATGATAGATATAAGCCATATAATAAATTGAAGTTAAACTTTGATATGAAAAATGTAGGATATGTGCTAATGAATTATCAGTAAACATATCATATATTTTGTGTGTATAAAAGTCGTGACAATTAGTCATAATTGATGATCATGTTCATTTATTAAATGAATCTACTATTGAAGTTTGATTGCCAAACACTTTCTACATTGACGTTCAACTCCTTATTTAGCTGAGTTTTAGATAGTTGATGTTCTTAGGATTCTTCCACATTCTCAACATTTGATTAAAAAAATCTATAGGTTAAAGGATCGAGTTGAATTTTGTTAACATCAACCTAATCTCATTGATCATATTAGGACATGGAGCTATGAAAATGAAGTTTAATATATCATTTGTAAGGAGATATTCCACTTGTGTAAACACAATTATTCCCTTGATCTCTAAGTCCTTGGTCATATAGTATCTTGAGATCATAATATATTCTCATTATAATTCATCCAATTTAGTATGTATATTTGTAATCTTCATAAAATCATTCAAATTGGGTTCATAGGTCAAAAGTTCAACCATTGTAACTTTAATCCTAAACTATTGAAGTTGCTTAAAGATGTCTTATCTTTTTATTTGTTTTGGCAATCTTGTTAATTAGTTAATTAATCTTTATTGTTGCATCCTATTCACGGTGATAGAGAAATATAAAATTTCACGTTTTAGCTTTGTACGAAGATCCAGCAAACAATCAGATAAAAGAAAGGGTGTAGCGTTCATAGAGACACCATAGTTTTATACATGAAAACTCTTAAAAAGGGAGAAAAACCATAGGGCTTAGCCCAATTTGAATGAATTCATTAGTATTTGCAATTGATTACAAAATAAGGCCCTTCCTTGTGGGGAAGGCCTTGGTTTGATGTAGCAAATATACATTATATAGACTGCATTACATGGTGGGAATTAGAAGAATAAGTATTGACATGTTTGTTTGGTTGGCAAGACCATACTTGGTGGGCAACGAAGGTTAGAAAGACCGTAGTTGGATGAAGGTGGTATAAAGGACCCTAGTCAGCTAGTGATGGAGGTCAGAAAGACCATTATCTGATGACAAAGGTTAGAAGGACAATAATCTGGTGACGGAGGTTAGAAGGACCATAGTTGGCGGGTAACAGTGATAAGAAAGACCGTTATATGGTAATGGAGGTTGAAAGGACCATACCGTAATCTAGTGATGAAGGTTAGAATAATTATTGTCGACAGACGATAGTGGTCAGAAAGACCATTGTTTATTGACAGAGGTCAAAAGAACCATAGTCTTGTGAGGGAGGTCAGAAGGATCGTAAACGGTGGGTGACGGAGGTCGGAAAGACCTTTGTCTGGCTACGAAGTTCAAAAGGACCATAGTCGGGCGGACGACATTGGTCAAAAAGATCGTTATTGGGCGATGAAGGTCGGAAGGACCGTAGTCTGGCATCGGAGGTCGAAAGGATCGTAGTCGGATGCTAAGTGGAAGTCCGACATCAATCGGTGGATGGAAAGAAGTCCAATGTCAGTTGGCGGTCGGTTGTAAGTCCCATGTTAGTCAGTAGTCAGGCAGAAGTCTGACATTAGTTGGCAGCTAGATGTAATTCCAATAATAATTAGAAGTCGGGTGGAAGTCCAACATCAATTGGTGCCCGAAAAGAAGTCTGGCGTCAGTCGGTGACCCGTTCGACAATAGACCGATGATAGTCGGTGGTTCAACGGTGGTCGAGGAAGAGACTGATGTATTAATATGTCTAATTTCTCTCTCTTCATTCTCTTCCTTTTCTTCCTTGCTTCTCTCCCCCTAATTCCTCCCCTTCAGTGAAGAATGAAGAGTCTATTTATAGTTTTTTGATAGAGGCATGACCAATAATTAGAAGAGAGATCAATGATAAGTTGGGAGTGGTTTTAATGGATGAACGATGTTGACCCCCTTGATTGTAGACCATTTATTGGATATTTGAATGCTTTATTGATGTCAAAATTTGACAATCATGGGCTTGTTGGATTTTTCTCGTCGAGCCGCTCGATTCGACTATAAGCATGTCACGTTTGAAAACTGTTTGGTAATCCAAATTATAGTTTGAACCTTCCAAATATGCTTTGAGTCTTCGATTTAGACCCATTTGGGCTCGGATTGAGTCGAATTTTGTGTCGTTTTGTTCTTTTTGAGACATTCAGTTCGGCTATAAATTTTGCTGAAATTGGAGTTCATATGATCCCGAATTTAATTTCAGAAGTTTTCAACTCAATTTTGCCTCGATATTCGTCCCCGATCAAGATAATTTTTTTGATGATATATCATTTATAATTCTATAGAGGCCCATTTTCCCAAATTCCTACTGCATGCTCAATAGATTTGTCCAAATTTGAGACCTTCTAGTTCTAACCTATGCTAGCCCCAAACTCTAATAATATTGGATAACCAAGCCCAACCATCCCCTAACTTGATACTTGACCTCCTTCACCTTATGTTATATTCAAGATGTTCAACTAGTTGTCTGAGTGTTTCCCTTAGTCAAACAATAAATATAAATATTACTTTCTAATATCTTCTTGATCATTTTATCTTCTTTTCAATCTTCCATTGTTCTATTGATATCATATTTATCAATTATTATTTGAGAAGATATAATTATAAAAAAATTTGCTAGTGAAAAGTTTTAGAGGAATTTATTTTTATTATTATTATTATTTACTTTAATTTTTTGTCATTAAATAGCACAACATCTTGATGTTGAAAAAATGATATATATATATAAAAGATAATAAAATATAACTCAAATTTTAATAATAAAATAATTATTTAAAATAACATCATGTCAAATAATTAATGTAATTATATTTCTTTGGTTGATTCCTTATGATCATTGGGAGAAGGTCTTTCAATCTTTACTTTGAATGCTAAATGAAATGCCACTGAATTTGATGGGTGAGAGTGAGACAAAAAAAAAATCTCTTTATTTTTTGTTTTTTATCCTATTTGCACAGCTGTTGATATTTATATATTAATTAATTAATTAATTTTTTTTCATCCTAAATAGTGGTGAGAATTGCCTTGGGGAAATCAGGTCGTGACTCAAATTGATTCGGGCTTCGTTTGAGATGATTTTCTTGCTATTTTTTAAAGTAAATTTCTAATAGAAAACTTTTAATTTTTATATAAAAAAATTATTTTAAAAAGCAACAAGAAAATCATCCCAAACAAATTCTCAATTTTGAGTTAACTCAGTATAAATTCGAGCCCATTGAAAATTTGAATTAAGTCGTCCTAGAATCATCAATTTTTTAAAATAAATATAATTTATTCATATTTTGAGTTGATTTAGGGTTCAGGCTCAAAATATTAAAAAAATCATTTAACTCGATTAAGGAAAAAAAAAAAAATCTTGAGCCATCTTCCGGCCAAAATCCCAGCTTTATACTTGAGCAGCTCACAAATAGCCAAATCCAAAGAATTGTAATTAACAAGGTTATCCAGGTCCTATCCCTTTGGCTTTGATCTCCTCTACTGTGAGCAGTAGAAACGTACGGGAGAGGAAAGATGCATTCTTTGGGGCTTAAGCTAGTGTCTTTGAAGCCGGCAACGTTCTCCAAAGCGTGGCCAAACCATAGTGAAAGGACGAGACGTTGTCGTGTGATCCTGTCTGCCTCCAATTCTTCTTCGTCGTCGTCCTCTTCTTTTTCGTCTTCGTCTTCCTCATCTTCTTCATCCGATAAAGGTAGTACGGAGAACGAGAAGATCCTTTCTTCTACGACCACATCTTTCCTTTCGAAGAGTCAGAATTATGCCCTTCTTAAGAAGCAGATGGCCGTGGCGGTCAATTCCGAGGTAGATCTTCTCGTTACACCTTTTACTGATGTCAAATTAGTTTGGGAGTTCTTCTGCCCTCATTGACAGAAAGCCTTTTTTCTTAGCTTTTCAGCCTATATGCTCTGATTTCTGTTCTTTTCTGTATCATTTAATTCACTCTGTAGCTCTTATTCGTGATAACTATCTCTACCATGGATTTTGTTGATGTGCGTCAAAACATACTTTTGAGGTGAAACAAATCTGTCATAAGTCATTCTTTTGAAGGTGAGTGAACCTTTCTTTATAGTAAATCTAACAGAACTGATATTTTAGTTATGGTGTAAACCATACTTCCGGTATCTACAAATTGGTCAAATAGATATATTGCCAACAGTGAGAGTATATTTGCTCAATTTTTATACTGGATGTGGACATGCAGTGCATAATTAGAAAAAATAGTTTTCTTGCTCTCAATGTATCAGTTTTACTGGAATGTTTGATACTTGGAGTTATAAGTGGTTTCTACTCTGCCAATATGTTTGTTTCTCATTTATGCCTTAGAGAAATTATTCTGTGCGGACGCCCAACCCCGTCCGAAGACCAACCAGAATGTGCCAAGTCATCCCCTGCTCGTTACCCGACTCGATACTGCTCGGTGTCACTGACGTGGCACATTCTTGTTGGTCTCCGGACGTTGAACTGCATTCGGTGTCTACACAAAATAATCTATCTATGTGTTAAGGTTCCATCTCAAGCTTAAATGACGACAATGATTACTTAAATCTATTGTTTTTATGCTGTCTTGAGTTAGTCTTACTTAGCTATAGGGCAGTTTGATCTGATGTTTATTTGGGGTAGTTTTGGCTTGTTAAATTGAATTCCAGCTAAAAAACTTACTTTAAATTGAACCCATGGCTAAACCATCCCACACAACAGCCAAGTTAAAGAATAAAAAAATTTAGAGAATACATCTTGCTCTCATAGGGATCATCATAGACATGTTTTGACAAATTTAAAACACAAACTACTAAATAGAGAGTTGCAAGATAAAATAATTAAAATGAAAAAAAAAATCATTTAGTTTTGTAATTTGCTTGTTATAGCGCACAAGAATTGTGCTTTCGGTGAACATAAACCATCAGATTTCCATTGAGCAGGCTATTTTTCAATTTTATATGAATGATATGCTGGATATGCATTTTAAATTGCTGCTATCTTTTTGACATCATAACTTTGCAAAAGAGGGAATTAGTTTACATCTATCAACTTCATCTATGGTGAACCACACTTGCAGGTGTAAGCCTATACCTGTATATAATCTAACTTAATAGCGGCTTTGTCTACTCCTAGGCCAAGAACCATGTGATTGCTTATCAGATGGTTCTTAGCATCTGAGCTTTAGCTTTAAGATTACTATTTAACCTCGTTATGTATTTTTCCATTTTCTTTACATATGTGTTGTTTTCGATTTATTCTTATATTTTGGCCAGTCTTCTATTATTCTCATCGAAAGAATGGATGGTGACTTGGTGAGCATGCATGACCATTTTTCATTTTGCTGCAAGTAATGTAGGATGCATAAGTAGTTTATTGTAAGTCCTGGATTGATAGTTATAGCATTTTTTATCTCATATATTCCCATATATATGGAAATCATTGTATTAAACATGGTTAAGAAGCATCTTAGGAAAAATATTTCTTATCTTGCTGACCTGTTTTCATTTTGAGTTAGGATTACATAAAAATGTGTGTCCTTCTCTGATTTGGTTCCAGTTTGTTGATTAAAATTATGTTTTGAAGTTTTTGTTATAGCTGTATTGTTGATGAGTTTGCTTTTATTTTCTGGAAATTTAACCATTTATTTGTTCTTAGGTCTAAAAAACAATTTATCAACTAATAATACCTTCTCTATCTTTTTTTTGGATATAGTCTTGGCTAATCTTATTGGACCCTGTTGTTAGAAAGGAATATTTTAAACTAATTGGCATCTTTCTCGCATTATAATCTTATTTCAATGATTTGTTTTTGTTAGAATTATAAAGAGGCTGCAAGAATAAGGGATTCCTTAAAATCTTTTGAGGAGGAAGAACCAGTATTGCGCCTTCAAGGATTGTTAAAGAAGGCTATTCTAGAAGAACGGTTTGAGGTACTTAATTTTTTTGTACCTAGTTCTCTTATTTCTATTGTCAATACTGAATTATGAAGCTATGATGATCCAGTTGAGAACGTTTTAGCACCCCATAATTAAAATGCATATGATTTGAATATTTCAACTTCTACTATATTTTTATATTGAAAGTGCAATAAGCAACACCTAAAATAAATGTTGTTAAACTCAAAGAGCACTTGCATTACAAACTCTTCTAGAAGCTTGAGCAAATTGTAAATATACAAGTCCCTTAGAAAAAAGCATGAAGCACCGTGCCCATGCATGTTGTAAAGAGGCATCAGGCGCTTATGTGTCCATACACATCAGTGGGTAGGGGCAATCAAGCATGTAAAGTCATGCTCATACATGGCATTTGTGACAAGGGAGATGTTGGTTCAGTGTGCACCACAATGTATTACTAAGCACCTCTTAAATTCATCTCTACTAAAAGCTCAAGATGATGTGAAATGTGTAGCCAATGCTTTATAGGTTGCGCATAGAGACACAATCAAGACATTAGAATTTAATTAGGACATCCCCATTCTCTGCCATGGTAGATGTGTTAAGGATACTTATGTAACAACCCAAAGTCCCAAACTCTTAACTATCGAGATATTGTTGCTTTGACCTAAGAGCCTTATGATTTTGTCCTGTTGGTGAAACTTCCCAGGAGATCACTCATCCTAGGATTTCTTCGGGATGAGCATGCTTAATGGAGTTTCTTAAATGAAATTTTAACCATTACACCAAAGGCGCTTCAATGTTTAAGAGTTTAGTTTCTTTTACTTAGGGGGTTTCACAATCTCCCCCACTTAAGTAACTGACGTTCTTGTCAATATCCTTATCCCAGAATCATCCACCAGACATATAGGATTCTAGAGGTGGCCCCTACAAGTTCAAGTGTTGACTCCTATCACGTAGCACTTTGTCTCATATAGGGTTTAAGAGGAGACTCCCACGACGTAGTATTTTGTCTTGTATGACACTTAGTTACCATCTTCTGGCTGGTGTATTGCTCTGATACGAATTGTAACAACTCAAACTCTTAGCTATCTTGATATTATCCGCTTTGGCCTAAAAGTCTCACGATTTTGTCCTGTTTGTGTAACTTCTCAGGAGGTTACCTATTTCAGGATTTCTCCGGGATGAGCACGCTTAACTGCGGAGTTTCGTAAATGAAATTCTAATTATTACACCAAAAGGCGACTCAATGTTTAAGAGTTTAGCCTTTTTTACTTAAGGGGTTTCACAACTTAAGACATATGTCCAATAAATCTACCTCCCTATAATTACAATGGAGATTTGAACTTGTGACCTGCTTTGATATCATTTGTTTCCATGAGAGCACACGTAATGGGAGGAGAGTGTGAATTGGATGGTAACATTTTCAATTAAATTTGTATAAACTAGAGTGAAAAATAAAGTTAATTTATATTTGAGAGTTGTGTGGAGTAAATAGAAAAAACCTAAGTTTAAGAGAGTTAAAACTTAACATAATAAATTCAAATTACAAAGAAAGCAAGGATTTATAGTGATTTAATTTCTCGTTTAAGTCTTTGTCCACTCCCTATGACCCCGCCTTGGGAATTTCACTAACCACATTCACAAATCATTAAGTTAAAAGCTACTACAATCTTCAACCTCTCTTTCAAGCTTAGGAAACTGTAGCCTGCTCTTAATGTCAACCCACACCTAACCTTTTTCCAGGCTCAAGTACTACCCTAAATCACGTTTTTATTGGCTTAAGGACAACCCGCATAAGAACATATGCAACAAGAAGGAGCTAGAACTCTTGAAAAAGACATAAAGATGAAAAAGGGCTTACAATGCGGAGCACTAATACATAACAAAATTTTCAAGTCTATCTTGTAAGATATCTGTGAATGTGCACTGTAAATCTTCAATATCTAATCATGCAACTAGAAATTAAGATGATAAATTCAAAGAGAAACCATGCTTCAAAGATCAAAGACAACTTTCACAATGCTCCACAAGGAGGCTTTATGAGAGAAAGCTTGGAGTCTATCATTTGGCAAGGTTTTCTTAGGCTCCTTCAGTAAATAGATGAATTTATTGACTTAACGCACCTCATATCAAATTCTGAGCGGAGGAGTGGTTGAGATGACTTTGAGTTTAATATTTTTTTATAATATAATAAGCTTTTGCACTCCAATCTATCAAAACATTTAGTAACTAAGACAAAATTTTCTTTTGGAAGGTTCTAAGCCATTAAGACAGAAAAGTATGTGATATTTTGTTTAAAATATGGCTAAGTGATTAGATGGTCAACCATCCTAAAGAGAAATTTTTAGCTGCCAATCAATTTCAGGCCAATTTGAGTAGGCAAATAGGTTGGGTTGATTGATTTGGTGCTAATTTGCAAGACAAAATCATCTGATATACTTGACCCGAGTGAATTGACTAATTTCAGCCCAAATTTGTCAGTTTAGTGTGGCTGACATCCCTAAACGAAGGTTGGTCGATGACCTGTCATGTTGGTTTGGACTAAAAAGTGTTTTTCTTGTACCAAATGCGGTCCAAACTCCAAACCAATTTCTAAACATTTTTAAGGGATACAAAATAATTTTATGCATACCTATAACCTATATGAAATGGCCTAAGCTTGGCAAATTAGTTGTGCTCATCTTTTAGCCTACAGAAGGAATATAAACAATTGAGATGCACTTTAAGCATCAATCTTGAACTTTATCATCATTTTTCTTGTTTTGAATATCATAATCATTTGGGCATCTCTTCAAGTGAATCTAGCTAATAAACTTGACTACAAATGGTTAGTCCACCTACATAAGAATTATTTCTCATGATCAAAATTAATATTGGGTAAGCATAAGGTTAGCAAATTTTGTCATGTGAAGTACAAAAAAGATGGCTACAATTTGGTATTTATCTTTTCTAACAATTGATCATATTTACACCTGGAAATGTTGGTGGCCTCCAACAACTAGTGCTACATGGAAAAGTTAAGTTTCATGGAACTTGTAATTAACACTTTTATACTTTAAGGAATATCTGAACATTTCTGCGTTTTGTTATTACAATTTCCTTTTTAAGCTATTGTCTTTCCTTTTCCTGAAGTAGAAGCTTGTAATGTTTACTTGTATAAACTTTTGTTCATCTTGGCCGGTAAAATTTTCAGGATGCTGCCAGATATCGAAATGAATTGAACATTTTGGCCCCACATGCCTTGTTGAAATGTTCAAGTGATGCTACTACGGTGGTATGTACTTTTTTATTTACATACATTACTTGGATAAATACGATGTGCACAGTAATGAATAGAAAAAAAATATATCAATTGGTTGAGAAGTCCTCTGGTCGTGCTTTCAGACTTATTCTGGCATGAGATGACTGATCATGAAAGTCCCATTGATGCAAGGTGCAAATGTTATAGTAGATTGCTGGGCTACGAACTGTCTTTATAACTACTGCATAAAATATTTGTCTGCTACACTTGAATGGCTTGATTCCTATTTCATGTTTTCTAATAGTTGTATTGCATATTACTGTGTAGGTAAGAACTTTTTAAAAATAATTTCTTTATTTCATGAAATGAAAAAAATGCGAGTAGGAAGCTCTTAACTTATCTGATAGAAAGAATGTCACTTGTTTGTATGTTAATGGATTAATTAAATTTTAATTTTCAAGCTATACTGTATAGAAAGAAATGCATGTTGTATTGAATTATTCTAGATCGTATTACACAGGACCACCTATCACAACTAATAATTTTAAAAAATTGAACTAATATGGAATGCAAAACAAAGGTTTTATTGTAAAATATTGATTGCCCTTGTACTAATGGGGCATGTTGAATCCAAATTGTCTGTGACTCAATTATCAACTATGTCAAATATAGATTGAAGACTAGGTCATCTAATGTGGATTGTTGGAGACCCGACAATTGTTATTCTGTTCTCTTGACAGTCTATCAGTACACTATTCTTTAGCAAGAAATTGTTCTTACGTGGACTCATACTTATGTCCCGCTTGGATGGAATTTGATGTAGGGCTACATGTGGCATACAACCATTCTGGAAGCCTGAATTGATGGTGTGTATGCAAAGCAAGGCTTTATAATTAAAGTTTGAATGTCCCTAGACTCACGAGTATGATAAATCAACATTACCATGATTCAATCGTTTCATTGTTGAATGTGGTTCTATGACTCAATTGTCCACTTCAAACTATGAAAAACATGATAGTTGCTATCCTGTTTTCTTGATAGTTGCTATAGTATAACATCTCATAACATAGTATGCAATGCTTTAGATATCATTCATCTTTATTGAAGAAGGAATAAACTTGATATATAAACAATCACTTAGTGTTATTGTGTAAGCTCACAGTGAGATGCCCATCCGCCTGTTTCTTCATAATCTGTTGAGCACTCTTCAGATGCCTCTTTAATTCTTCCAACACCCTTTCCTTCTCCTCCAAGTACTCTTCCACTAAAGAAACTGGGGTGCTAATATGCCCAAAATGTACCAGGTTTGGTGGATCACTTCTGTACAACACTTTGAATGGGGTCATATGATAAGCAAAATGGTAAGTGTTTTACCAGTATTCTGCCCATGCCAACCACTTGGCCCACAACTTGGGTGTCTCTGACACAAAGCATCGTAGTTCGGTTTTCAAACTCCTATTGACCATCTGTCTGTGGGTGGTAGGCGATGCTTCTCTTCAATGCTGCCCCCTGTAATCTGAACAACTCACTCCAGAAATGGCTGAGGAACACCTTATCCCTATCAGATACTATCGACTCCGTTATTCTCTGCAATCTGACCACCTCCCTGATGAAAGCTGATGCCATTGTTACTGCTGTGTATGGATGTCATCGGGGAATGAAATTGGCATGCTTGTTCAATCGGTCTACTATCACCAGAATCACTGTGAACTCTTCTGATCGAGATAATCCATCTATAAAATCTATGGAAACCTCCTCCCACACCCAACCTGGTAGAGCTAAAAGTTGTAGCAATCCTCCTGGATACATGGCCATATACTTGTTCCTCTGATAGATCTCACATCTGGCTACCATCTCCTCCACATCCTTATGCACCCCCTTACAATACAGCTCTATTGCAAGCCTCATGTACGCCTTTTGTACCCCTGAATGACCCCCCACAACTCTTCCATGGAATTCCTTGCAACAGACATGGGATATGTATTGATGTTATAAGCATTACAAACCTGTCCTGATAAAGAAGCCTCTCTCCCTCCAACGAATACCCTGGGTGGCTACTCTCTTCCTTCAACAAATCAGCCCGAATCTTTCCCAAATCCTCATCCCGTGCACTCTCTGCCTCAATGACTTCCCAATCCAACATCAATGGTATCTATACTACCACTCCCCCATACATCTGGATAAGGCATCTGCCGTCTTATTTTTTACTCCTGGCTTGTACTAGATCTCAAAATCATACCCCAGGAACTTGGACAACCATCTCTGGTGCTCCTCAGTCACCATCATCTATTCCAACAAGTACTTCAGGCTCCTCTGGTATGTCCTGACGATGAAATGCCGATCCAACAAGTAGGACCGTCACTTTTGGATGTCTATCATAATCGCCATCAACTCCTCATAAACTGCAGCCTGGCCCTGGCCGTCAAAACCTGGCTGAAGTAGGCGATGGGTCGATGGTTCTACATGACTACTGCTCCCAAACCATATCCTGAGGCATCTGTCTGTACTATGAAGATCTGAGTAAAGTCTGGTAGGGCCAAGACCGGTATAGTAGTCATGGCCTTCTTCAGGCTCTTAAAAGCTGTTGTGGCCACTTCCCCTCATAAAAAACCATCCTTCTTCAGTTGCTCTGTTAGTGGCCATGCGATGGTGCTGTACCCTCTCATGAACCTCTTATAGCATCCTGTCAGTTCTAGTAATCCCCTCAACTCCTTGAGATTATTTGGTATTGGCCACCTCAACATGCTTCAATCTTGGCATGATCTGTTGCCACCCCCTCCTTAGAGATGATATGCCCTAAATACTTCACACTAGCTTGGACAAACTAACATTTCTTCAGATTGGCCTTCAATTAGTGCTCATGTACCACTTATAGAACCCTCCTTAAGTGCTCCTCTTATGACTTGCTATAAACCAGGATATCATCAAAAAATATTCTGAGATGAGATCTGAAGACCTTGTTCATGAGGGACTGGAGGTGGCTAGGGCGTTAGTGATACCTTTTTTAGAAATTCATAATGCCTCTCATGAGTTCTGAAATCTGTTTTGGGCACATCTTCCTTCTTTATCCTGATCTGATGGTATGCGGACTTCAAATCTATCTTGGTGAAGATAACTGCTCCACTCAACTCATCCAACATCTCATGGATCAATGGGATGGAAAACTTGTCTGCACAATGTTGACCTTGATTTTGTCAAACCCATGGGCATGGTGGACTGAGTTGACCAAGTCAACCTTTGACTTGGTCAACCCAAGTCTTAATGGGTCAAAATTGATCCATTAGGCCCATTAAGAGCCCAAATTGATTTAAATCCAATTAAAACTACTTCATGGCTCAATCCTCATGCCTTTTTGACCTAATTAACTGATTTGACTAAGTCAAATGTTGACTTAGTCAAATTCGGCCATTAATAGGTCATAATCATATATTTTCATGGAATTAATAGCCCATTAATTGCAATAAAGCCCCCATGAACGTTTTAAAATTCAAACCCCAGCTTAATTTATTTAATTTCCCTCCCAATTAGTGGTGGATGAGATCTAGACCGTTCATGATAGGTTTGGAAGCTTTAAATACCTAAAATTTGGTCCAATTTAGGATCTTTTTCATCTTGCTCCCTCTCCAAGCCCCCAAACCCTCTAATATTTCGTGTGAGCACTCTTGGAGAGTTTTCCCATCTTCCCCAACCAAGATCCGACGAGCTCGAGTCGCCGGCGGCGAGAACTCCGGCGAAACCAAGCCCCACGTCCCTTCCGGGCTGATTTCCGCTCGATCCGAGGAGAACTAGGGTTTGACGTCAACTGGAGAAATATTGCTGCAGTTTCAACGAATCCAACGAGCCCAAGAACGCGAAAATCGGACAGTTAGATCTCTCAAAATCCCTTAGAATAGGTCACAATGCTTAGGGTTAAATAGCTTTTTGAAAAGCACTTTATAAGTTGATCCAAACATCCCCCATGATTTCTGTACATGCCTAGATCATATGTTTAAAATTTTGTAGGAATCCATCGAGTATTTTGAGAGAACGAGGCGTTTTTCTATTCTAGGGTTTCGGTTCGTTCTTTGAACTGCATGAAATCGCAGCCGTTGATCTAAAGATCAACGGCTGTAATTTCGCCGTTCTGTGTTTGGGCCGAACAGCGGATCCCAATCCTTGCCTACGTGGATAAGTGGCAATGATTGCGGGACCAATCCAGTTCCACCACTTGTCGCGCCAAGGAATTTCTGGGATTATTTATTTGATTTAATCAATTTTAAGCTATTTTAACTTCAAAAATTTATAAAAAATTCATTTTTGATCCGTTTTTCTCGTATAATACCTCGAATCGATCGTATTTTCGTCCCCGTTATTTTAAAATATTTTCAATTAAAAAGATTTTGTATTTATTTAATTATTTTTAAAACAGTGAAAATACCTATTTTTACTATTATTTAAATCATTATTTTGATATACTTATCATTATATTATTATTTAATTATAATTACTTATCATAATCACTGTCATTTTTTTTAAAACTATTAACTTACTTTTTTTTATTATTATTTTTGTATTATCAATTTGTTATTATTTTTAATTAGCTTTATTATCAATATCATTATTATTTTAAACTAGTTTATTGCTATTACTATTATTATTATTATTATTATTATTATTATTATTATAATGAATTGTGTTAAATTTCAAAGGTGTTGTGATTTTAAATTAATTTTATTCTATAATTATTTTTAAACATTATTATTTCAAAACTATTTTTAAAATTAGCTTTTTATTGCTTTTAAACTTCCGAAATCCATAACTTTTTCGTTTTCGATCCGTTTTTAACGCACAGCACCTTGATTTGAACGTATTTGCATTCTGCACATTCTGGAACCAGTTTTACTTAAAATTTTTGGATCTGTATGCAGTTATTTTTTAAAACAGCAAATAACACTATTTTAAAACTATTTAATTATTGTCTTTAAACTTTGAAATCGCGTAACTTCCTCGTTTTAAGTCGGATTTTGATGCACAGCACCTTGTTTTGGGTGTATTTTGAATTCTGCACAGTTTAAGACTATTTTTAGATAAAAATCATGTCTGTATTTTCTGTTATTCCAAAAACAGTAAAACAGCACTATTTTAAAATATTCTTTTATTATGTTTAAACTTCGGAAAATCATATTTTCGTCGTTTTAAATCGGATTTTTGCGTATAACCCCTCGTTCTTTTCAGAAAAATGTGAATTTTATTTTGACCATAGTTTCAGTGGCTGGTTTTGGCTTTTCTAACATATTTCTGCTTTGATTGGATTATTTGGGTATTTTGATTTTTTTTATAATTAATATAATATTTATTTTCAAGATACAAACTATTTTCAAATCGTGTTGAAGTCTCGATTGGGTGGTCAGTGGGTCTCCCATATACCTATTTACTATAATTGGACTTATTTTTAATTATCTTAATTTCCAAAATTTATATATATGTATTTAAGTACTTTAAAACTATTTTGAAACTATTTATATATTAAACCTCTTAATTCCGGGAGATCCGCTATTGCATGAAATTTTAGACACGGGTTCTAGATTGAAGAGCAATCATGGGAGAGAGGATTAGTGGGTGATTGAGTTCCAATCATTCACTAATACCTTCATTAGGTATCTTTCCTTTTATTTTTCGTAGATTGCATGTGTAGGTCGCACCACGAGCACTTAGTTTAGGTTCTCCTAGATCTAAGGACATGGTGTGTTTATTTTATTTTTGTACTCCCATGCATTTATTACCTTGAGGGTTAGACAAAACATTACTTTAAACCCATTTAACGTAGTGACACCTTAAGGACAAAAATTAAGGACCCGTCTAGCAAACTTAGAAGTTTTCTAGGAGCTAGGATAGATCTCTGATTGACATGAAAACTTCAACCCTTAAACTTAGTGACATCATAAACATCCCAGAATTTTTTAGGAATTTTTAGGAGTTTTTAGACCCCTTAATTAACCAACCCTAATTAACCCGCTAAATAAGGCCCCAGACCTTCCGAAAATTACAATAAATACATATTAGGTCAAAAAATTACCCATAATACCTCAAACTGACCAGAATCTGATCCTTGACTTTAGATAAATAGGGCTCCCTAGTTTGACTTTAGGTTGACCCCTAATTTGACCATAGGTGGAAATTGCCTTTTTGCCCCTAATAATTCATTAAAAATTATTAAAAATCAAAAATCTTCTCCAAACACTTGGGAACACTTTATCTGGTCATTCCTGACCTTTGGGGGTGATTCCAATCAGTTTGGAGCTGGTTTGGATCAAAACCATAAAAACAGCCATTTATCAGGAAATTTAGAAAATTCCCTTAAATACCCTGGACTTAAAAAACTCATAACTAATTGTAGAAAATTCCAAATTAGACAAACTCACTTGCATTAGACTCCAATTAGGGCCTAGTATTTATTAAAAATTTTAGGTTTCCAGAAAATGGCTTAGATTAGAAAGTCAACTTTTTGGTCAACCGTAGTTCATTTAGGGCCCGAAACTTAGAAAATTCATAACTTTGGATAGGAAACTCTGATTTCAGCCTACTATCTGTCTAACTACTCGTGTTAAGGTCTAGTATTTTTCTAAGGTGATAGGAGACCCAGACTTAGCCTTTTTCCCATAGTGACTTTTTGGACCCTTAGCTTAGTTTCTAGGGGACCCGGAACTTTCCAAAATTGACTAATATAACTTTAACTTCAAATATCATTATCCTAAGTTCTTAAAACTGATCAACAAACTGAAATAATTAAAATGTACCATAGTTAACTAATATTTGAATTTCAACTAAAATATCCTTTTCGGACCCCAAACAGACCTGAACTTTAGACAATTTTAACTAATTACCCCACTTAGGATCTATCTAAACTACACTAGCCTTACACACATATAGAATTTTTTGCTAGGGCATCACTTCTAGACCTAGGTTAGGCCGCTGGGTTTTACTTTTCTGCTGTGTGCCGGAGCTTTCATGGATTTCATTGCATGCTGTTTGAAAAATGATTGGTGTGTGTGCTTACTTTTTCTGCACTCTAGATGTAAGCGCTAGATTTACCCCTAGGTTAGGAGCGCTATATATATATATATATATATATATATATATATATATATATATATATATATATATATATATATATATATATATATATATATATATATATATATATATATATATATACTGTTCTTCCGTGCAGGTGGCCATGCTCAAGCTGATAAAAGGGGGGGGGCACTGTCATGATTTCTAACAATGTTTTATGCAGGTGCTTGCTCAGCTCCCCCTAAATAAAATGAGGGCTAAATTAATTATAACTGTACAGGTGGAGCGCTTAGCCCTCAAAATTAAGAGCATGACTTGGCACAGGGTCAATAGTGTTAGCACTTTCATTTTCATATAAACTGTTTGGGATGATTTTTATTAGGATAACCTTGCAGGGATTCTTAGATTTACTGCTTTCAATTAATGTAATTTGTTTGTAATAAATTGTTAAGAGTTGTGAAAACAACCTTGAGTTGGGATATTCTTATCCAACTCGGATTCCAAAAGAAGAAGGCATCCCTAAAGGGGAGAGTCTTCTTCCATTTGGGAGATCGAGTTGGATGGCTTTAGGTATCCAAAGAGAAAAGGCAATACCCCCCTGCTGGGGGAGAATTGTCTCTTCGTTTGGATATTCAAGCCACGACGGATCCAAGGAGTCCAAGGAGGAGAGTTCCAAGGAGTCCAAGGAGGAGATCCAAGGAATCCAAGGAGGAAAGTTCCAAGGAGTCCAAGGAGGAGTTATCCAAAGAAGACTGAAGACTTGAAGACCCAATATCCCACTCAAAGTTGTTGGCGTCTGTCATAGGCTTAGAAATCCGGGCTGTTAGCAGTGGTGCCCGGCAACTTTATTTTCTACATATCTGGGTTGTAATAAGGGCAATTTGCATATGGCCATTTAGTTGATTAATTTTGGATTTATATTGATGTGCTTACCTGATTGCGCAGTAGAAATTGCCTGTTTTTCTTAGGTTTCTTTCTTGCATGCCGCTTTTGTTTTCGCCTGGATTTCCTTTAGGCTCTCTAAGGATTACAAAATTTTTTTACTCATAACTAACTCCTAAAATTTTAAGTTCTAAATAACATAAAAACTTAACGAACCTAGGGAATTGCCGGAATCGTCCGGGGTCGCATGCATATTATTGCATTTCTTCTTCTCCTTGTTATAAGACATCTCCCTGCCTGCGGGTAGAGTCCGGATAATCTGGCCTATGAGGATGAAGTGCCGGACCTAGGGAGACCCAGTCTTTTCAAAAAATTATTTTTTATAAGCCTTTTTTTTAAAATTCTATAGCATTCATGAGCTGACAATTCAACTAGCATGCATTGCATTAGTAACCAACTAAATAAGATTTAATTGCATTAGCTAGGAGCATCTGACCCACATAAGTCCAAGACCACTTAGGAAACTCCCTAGATGTCGGTTCTATTTCCAATGACTGTACCACCTACCAATCTTTCATAATTGACTGGATATCATGGTTTTAAAGCGATTAGGTGGTTAGCTGGCTCCCCAATCCAGGCCGGGATAAGTCCAGGTTCTGCACTGCATTAGCTAGGACACGGGTCTTAGTGTTTCGTAGAGCACTAAACCCAACTTAGATTTAGGATTCGAGGCTACTACATTCGGTCTCGTAGTATGCCTTAAATAGTAGGTAGGTCCCTTCTCTTCAGGGACTATAAATCCTACTTATCCGCGTCACAGGATGATGCCACCTCCATCTCTTCTCTCACGCATGTGATCGAGTGTTTGATTTCTTTTCTCCAGCTTCCCTTTAGTACCTTAGAGCCTCCGAATGCTGGTTTGAGCCACGCATGTTTGATTCAGCCCTTCGGACCTTTCTTCCTTTTGGATAGGATTTCCTAGTCTATACCCATGTGCCAATCCCACTTTAGGAGAGGATAATGTATGATCCTTAATCGAGAGTTTTCTCAGGCTCCGGCCTGGGATGTAATTAACCACGTGGGCTTGCGCCCGTGGGAAACTCGGTCCCACATCTACTAAACCCCATTCGAGCTCTTGCATTGGGTGGGGGAAACCCGTGATTTGGTCATGTATATTACTACCCATCGAGGTGTGTTGGCGATAGCCTCTATCCTCAATGGTTAGTCGTATGCACGATCCAATCTGTTCCTTCCAATTGACCAGTTCGCGCGGTGTTCTTTCGGAGGTCCACACACAATTTTCTTATTTACTACCCTGTACTCCACACGAAACCTATAACTCCAATTTTTCTTTTTAACCATCAATATTGGGCTAGAAAAGGAGCTAATAATGGGTCTGATAATCCCTGCTTCTAGCATCTATCTAATTAGCTTCTCAATCTTATCTTTCTAAAATTGTGGATAGTGGTAGGGCCTGACAATAATGGTGATACACCTTCCTTCAAAGTGATAGCATCCTCCTGTTCTCTTGGTGGTGGCAATCCCTGAGGTGATTGAAAAACCTTACTGAATTGCTAGATCAATGGTCGTATTTAAAGAGGAACTTCTCGTCTTTCCTCTAATATGATCCCCTCTTGCCTATGCAGTTCCACCAAGTACCCTTCCCCCACTTCTTGGATACTCCTCACCGTAGTTTTAAGTGAAATCATGAATTTTGAGAGCCCCCCATCTCCCCTTATCACTACTCTTCTCCCTTCTACCATCAGCTCCATCGTGAATGCCTTTCAATTGACCTTGGTGTCTCCGAAGGTCTGCTATCACTTCATCCCCAAGATGACATCGGTGCTCCCTAACTCTAATGGGAGAAAATCCTCCCTCACATGTATCCCCTGTATAGTTAATGCCACTCCCCTACATATTCCCAGGCCCATCTCCATCTTTACCATGCCCATCATCTCTCCTTAACACCCTGTATCCACCAATTTCATCCACAATTGGTTCACAACCTAGTTGGAAATGAAATTGTGGGTTGCCCCACTATCAATAAAGACCACCACCTCCCTATATGCTATTTCCTCTTTTACTTTCATGGTAGGGTGAATCCTAGCATTGAGTTCAGGGATACCTCCACCACATCTAGATATAACTTGTCCTCCATCTCTCCCTCTACCTCCCTCTCACCTCCTCATTTTTCTCGTCATCACTGACGGTGAAAACCTAAAAAGTTCGGTCTCTACACCTATGCCCTGGAGTGTACTTCTCATCACACCTGAAACAGAGTCCCTTTGTCATCTTCTTCTGCATCTCCCTCTCCGTCAGTCTTTTGAAGTTTCCCCAACTTCCACCTCCTAATGACTTCTCCCTAGGAGTCTCACGAAGACTACCTGTGACTACCTGTTACCGTTCCCTTGGGTACTAGAAGAGTGGTAGTCATCCTATAAGAGCCACCTGAACTGCTGCCCCTGGCTCCCCTCTATTGGTACTTCTGAACTTCTACTAGCTGCACCAGTTCCATTGCCTCTCCCAAGTCATGAGGCCTCATGACCCTCACCGCAGCTCTGATCTCATATTTGAGTCCCTTCATGAAGTTACCCTCTAACATAGTCTCTGATAGTCGCTCCATCCAATTGGCCAAATGCTCAAATCTCTCGTCGTAGTCTACCACTAATCCATCATGTACCAGGGCAAATAACTGCTCATAGAAGTCCCCTTTCCTGTCGGTTTGAAAATGTTCCAATAAACTTTTTTTGAATTCACTCCAACTCCGCATGGGTCTCCTTTGATCCCTCCACTGATACCAAGATAATGCATTCCCCTCCAAACATGACTCTGTAGTTGTCAACTTTTCCTCCTCCATCATCACATTGACGGTGAAATGCCTCTTCATCTTGTAGAACCACCCGAGTGCATTCTCCCCTTCAAAGATTGACATCTTCAGCTTCCTCACCTTCAGATCTCCCCTGTGTCCCTGTATTCCTCCATAATTTCCCCTTGCCCCAATGCTTTGCTCTTCCCAAGTTTCTCGATCTTCCCTTACACGCTCATCTTCAAACTTCACCTTCTCCCCTCCTTTCTTCAAAATCAGCACCCCTCCTACCATAAGTTCCCTCTTTTCTCTCCCAACCAGCACCGCTTGGCTCATGCCCCCCATATCCATGCCTCTCTCCATACCTTTCCCATTTCTCCTCTGTGATCTCCACATTGTTTTCCCTCCTATGAAATTCAAAATTCGTGGTTCTTCCCAACGCTCCCTTTGTCTCCGATGTCGGCGTTTGAATTTGATTTTTCAATAGCTTCTTCACCATCGCATGAAGATCGAAAACTTTGTCGTCCACGGATGAAACCTTGTCTTCTACGGATGAAATCCGATGATCTTCCACCGTTGTTTTTATTTGGTTCATCTCCGCTTCAAGGCATTCCTCCAACACATCTACTTTCTTGGCCTCCATAAATACCCGGATTTTTGTAAGTTCAAAAAATCGGGATATTGATCCAAAAAACAGCAAGAAACCCTTCCTCCGGCCAAAAAACAGCTGCTGAAATTTCAGAAAACAGCCCATAAACGGTCCCAAAATCTATTATGATACCAATTTGATATGAAATACTTGAATATTTCAAGTAAACCCTAACAAGATTGACAAAAATAGTGGGAAAACTCCACATATCTAATGGATAATAATAATAATAAAAAGTAGTTTTTATTGTAGAAATCAAACTAATGGAAGAAATAAAGCAAGATATAATTGATCCTCAATTCAAGAGGAGGATCGTTCTCTCCCAATCCCTAGATGAATGTAGGGCCCAATACACCAAGAACAAGAACTCCGAAATCAGCCACAATACAAAACATAACCCTAACCATAATCCCTCTCACTATTCAAAGCATGCAATCACCTCCTTAGGTCTAATCCCCTCTCCCTATTTTTGGAGATTGTTAATGCATGTGAGACTATTGGTTTTATATCTAGAATGGTTGAAAAAATATGTTGATATTGAAATACCCGGTTGTTAGTTCTCACCCACTGGCTTTAGCTTTTGTGTTGAAAATGAGTTTGACCACTTGTGTATTCAATCTAACTTGCCCCCGCGTTGATTTCACGCTCTAAAAATATATGTTGCTTAACCCAACTTTTGGGCATCGACTTAAGTAGAGGAATTCAGGAGGAAATCACAATTCCTTATAATAAGTGCTAATCATTTTGATGATGATGGTTTGAATACCATTATGATGTTCCATGTTAATACGGCTGCTACTTGAATAGAATTTTTCGGATTTTCCACTGTAGAGATTTTGGTGAGAATAGCTTCGATAAGAAGTGAGATGGAGCACAATATTTGAAAATATAAACATTTATTTATATGCAGTTACAAGCACAAAAAATAACTTAATGGTTATTTGACTTGTGAATCAAATATGACTAAGAGGACTAAAATCATAGTCCCATTTTGACATAACTAAAAAAAATTAGAAAAGAAACTCTATTATTACAGATGTATTTCAACATAAAGGTCTCATAAGCTTCCTAGAAAGTTGAGAGAAAAAAAAGCCAGTGACTTGTAGCATATAGGACATTATTCTTGTAGCATATAGGACATTGTTCTTGTCTTCCATAGGCAGTTTTACCCTTGTAAATATCTTTGGAAGCAAGGGGCCGTTTAACAGAGAAGGCTAGGGCTCAAATCTACCTAAAAATCTCGAACTTGCAGTCGTTTACCTGCCATATCTCACACTAGTTTTATTGAAAGACTTTTTTTTTTAAATGTTGAGCATATTTTTTTCCTATATTCGGCATGTGTTTATATTTTACCATATGACTCATGTCTAACACATGTTAAACACTTTATATTCTTGTGTTATGGTGGGTTCATGGATAACCTAGCTCTCTAACAAACAAATCCTAAATGAAGCAGCTTATTATGAATGGCACATTAGTGATTCTTTTTAAGTATTAAGGTTTTGTTTGGGACAACTTTTTTATTGCTTTTTAAAGTTGCTTTCTAGTATAAAAATTAAATTTTTTGTACTAAAAAGCTACTTTAAGAAGTAGTAAAAAAGCCGTCTCAAACGAAACCTAAGTCTCCGTTCTCAATTTTTTAAATATGAGAAAACTGCCTGTTAGTAGTTTATCTTTTGCACTCAAACTTTTTTTAATTGTTTGATTTGAATTATCCTTATTTTCTCGTTATGGTGGGAGGTTTATGAATTGGCTGTATCTCTTGCATCAATGAGCTTACTTGGAGGCATTTATTTGGTCAATTAACTATAACAATAACAACATCAAGTCTTTATCCCCCTATATGGGATCGGCTACATGAATATTTTTTCTCCATTGTCATGTTAGGAGTCAAATTTTTATTTAAATCTAATAAAAAATATCATTTCTTATATTTTCTAACCAAGTCTTTTTAAGTCTACCTCTACCTTTATTAACATAAGCCAAATCCAATACATCTACTTTATTTAGTCAATTAATTAAGGCATATGATTTTTCCATGATTCTAAAAAACAGCTATGAATGGTTGCCAATAGTTTAAAAAAAACAATAATATATTGCAGTTAAGCATGCTTAAACTTTTCTTATGGTAAAAACAGGGTATACGGGTGCAAGTCAGGAGTGTGTATATTGAAAGCAGGAGCCAGCCATCAAAAGGGCAGTACTTTTTTGCTTATCGAATCCGAATCACTAATAATTCAGAGCGTCCTGTACAGATCCTTAGACGGCATTGGATCATAACAGATGGCAACGAGAAAACTGAGAACATCTGGTCTGTGTTCTATTTTCACTTGTGCTTCATAGCTTGCATTTCAGATTTTTTTTAATCGTAATTTGCCTAAAGCCTTTTCTCCTCTCTTCTGCACATGGCTTGTGTTACAATCAATTGAACTGGAGCTCCCTATTCTTTGGCAGGGGAGTTGGTGTGATAGGAGAACAACCTGTAATACTTCCAAATACTGGATTTGAGTATTCTTCTGCATGTCCACTGAGTACTCCTAATGGAAGAATGGTGAGCTCCCTCTTTTTGAGTATTGGGGTGTTTGTTATCTAGTAAATAAAAGGTTATTAAGAGCATTAAGTATTCATTGTAGATATTCCAAAAACTGAACACTATATTTTCCTTATTTCCCTTTAGGCATCATTTTTTAGGGGTGTCAATTCGGGCCAACAGGTAAGGTTAGGGTTGAACCCGACTTGACCCGGCTATAAATGAGTTGACCCTAACACGACCCGGTTTTGCAAATGGGTCAGGTTTGTCAACCCGGACCAGACCTGTGCAGGTTATCGGGTTGACATGACCCGACCCGCGAACATCTGCTGAGCCGAGCGAATCGGAGGGCCAAAGGCTGTGCGCTTGCGCCTGCGGAGCGGAGCGAGTCCGCGGAGTCGTCTTCTGCTGAGTGACCGAGGCCGATCATCCGAGGCTGCGGAGGCGGAGCGGAGCGGAGCGGGTTCGCCGAGTGCGGAGCAGCGAGTGCGACAGCGGCAGCTGAAGCGCGGCTATGCGGGCTGGACGCGGGATGCTTGGACCGACAGGTGACGGCGGCCTATGACGGGGACGGAGGACTCCACCTCATGTGGACGCGATGTCGCGACCTAACCGGCACTCGGGCAGTGCGGAAGCAACCTGACGCGCGGGATGATGAAACGGGTCAATTCGGGTTGACCTGCGGGTTGTCGGGTCAACTTGAACCCGACCCACTTTTCAAACGGGTCAAAAATCTGAACCCGGACCCGACCTGTTTCACAAACAGGCTGACCCAAACCCGGATTTTTGCAGGTCGGGTTTCGGGTCGTGTCAAAAGTTGACACCCCTAATTTGGTTGCTTTTAAAGCTAAAAATCCTTCTATAAAATCTAAGGATTTTATTTTCTATGCACAAATATATCAACTAGGAAATTGCATTTAAGTAATAACCCTTAAACCCTACTCCTTATCTATTCCTTCGCTTGTATCTGTCACGACCCGACCTGGCTAGCCCGAGTTAACGGGACGGGAGCAAAAGGTCGTACAGAAAAACATAAATAAACATAAACCATTTATATTAATGCTTTAAACATCATCCAAATATTAATTGAAAGAGCCACTAAAAATACACCCAAACTGAAATAAAAGTCCCAAACCATTAACTGTCTCACATAACTACTAAACTTTAAACATTCATTACATAAACTCCAAACTTTAAACTCTCAAACTGCATGAAAAATAAACTCAGACTCAAACTAAAAACATAATAAGGAACCTTCCATCCTGAGGTCCCCTACGACGATACATGTAAGGTCGTCGTGCAGCCATCACTTTTCTCCTGAAAAATATTTCCAAAAATAGGAATGAGCCAACGCTCAGCAGGTGAAAAACATTTATTTCAAATTTATAAAATATTTTCTTTTATCTTTCTTAAACATGTCATTAAGCATGAAATAGTAACAGAACAGTATAAACATTAATGCTTGAATGTATAAAACAGTTTCAATAGTCATTCTTTAGACCTTTTTCTTTATTTCATATCATTCTTTACTTTCTCTTTTGTTTTTCATAAAATTTCATATTTCCTCAAATACATAACTTTCATAGTCATAAAATATAAATCACCCTCGGAAGTGCCTGATTTTGTACTGATCAGGTACACAGTCAATTGTTTGGCCATTTCCTTTACTATAGGCTCTACGAGCCACCTTTACCATTGGCTCTACGAGCCATCTTTACCATTTTTGACACTTTCGGATCAACATGCACATGCACTTTAATATAATACTTTCATAAAAAGGGGGTTTGAAAATTTATCAATGTCTCATATGATTTTCTCTAAGTTATCAGTTAAAAGAAAAATTTGCATCTCTTATCCTTTACTTAAATTAAACAGTTTAAAATAGCGTAACATGAATTAAACAAAGATTGAAGAACTATCAGTCATAATAAAGAAGATCAGGAATATATATTTGCAACAATTTTAAAAATGCAGAATTATTTAAATAACATTTCATAAATTCAATTTAAATGCAAATCACCTACATCAAATCAAATACGACACGTCGCTTCGACACAAGTCTTCCACTCCACCCTTAATGATCACAACCTAGGAATAAAAATAAACATGTCACATAATTCCTAATTTCATTAAGGTTAGTTCTAAGTCTAAAGTTAAACCCGTTTAATTCCATTTAACTATTCCTTAAAATGCTTAATGGATTTTTAATTAAAATAACATAAAATTTCGAATTTAATTAATTACTAAATTTTTAGAAAGTCATAAGTCACAATTTTATCAATGTCATGTTCTAAAAATATTCCTAAACATATAATTAATATTAATTATATGTTAAATTTTCGGATTAAATAAATTATGGAAATTACAAAACTGAAATTTTTCCTTAAAAATCAAATTTCATGCTTTAAAACATTCCTAACATCTTTAAGAATAATTTTTGTAAAGGAGATTTCTCATAATTCAAAAATTAAGAAAAACCCTAAATTTTAAATCTCCAAAATTCCCTTATATCTCTTCGTTTTCATTATTAAAATAATCCTTTAAAGGTTTCTAAAAGAGGTTTTGGGATAAAAATAATTTTTAGGAAAAATCCTAGAATTTCGATCTCAAATAACTTTTGATTTACGAAGTTTCGTTCTAAAATAATCATACCTGAGTGTTCCTCTCGTCGCCCTCTTCGATTTAACCTAAAACTTTCACCGGAAGATAGTCGCCGGAGCCACCCTCGCGGAACTCGCGCCGTCCGTCCCGTCCGCCTCTCCCGTTCGGTCCGCTCGTTTGCGTGAAAATGAGAAGGGGGAGGGGTTCGGTTTTGCTAATAAGATGAATTGGGGTTTGCTAATTACTCATATACCCTCACTTAAGTAAATTTGTCATATAAAACGGTTAGGGGTAAAATCGTCATTTTGAAACTTCGATTAATTTTAACTCCTAAAATAGGCTAAATTAGGTAAGGGTTATTTATATCGAAATGATCAGAATTTCGCGTAGGATTTTCTAAAATTATTTTCGTTGAATTCCGTTAACCTTGAAAATTTCACTTAAATCTCGTCGCGGTGCTTTGAAAAGCGTGCGACGCCCTAAAATAGTATTCTGCGGGTTTTACAGTATCGATCAAGGATTGTGAAGTCGAGAAAATGGAGTGACCAAAATGAGTGGGATATTGAGGTTTCTAAGGTCTCGACCGAGGTGATGACTTATGCAAGCAACAAAATTGAGGAGAGAAATAGAAGTCTATGGTTCCTTGTTGATGATTCACTTTTCATTTTCTTTTCAACGTTTTCTTTTGCTTGGATATTGAAAAGAAAATGGGGAAAATCCATTGCTTTCGTGTTTTTGGAGATTTGGTTGCATGAATTCTTTTTTTTTTTTCTTTTTGGCTTTCTAATGAGAAAGATTGCTTCAAGACTTTGGCGAAATCTGCTCTGCCTCGTTATTTATCGTGTGATAAGAAGATTTGATCTTTTTTGTCACTCTAATCAATTTGTACTCCATATTTTTTATAATGGGTTTATTTATACCTTCTTACCCAATGGATGTGAGTCATTTTTTATCAGATCCTATAAATCTTAATGTTCTTGTTTCTACAACAACAAGAACAAATCAAGCCTTTATTCCACTACGTGGGATCAACTACATGAATCATTTTTCTTCATTGTGTCCTTTTAAGAGTCGAATTCTCATTTAAATCTAATAAAAAAACCATCTCTAATACTTTCTAACTGAGTGTTTTTAGGTCTACCACTACATTTCTTAATATAAATAAGATCTAATACATCTACTCTATTAACTGGGTCATCAGAAGGCTTTTGTTTTATGTGGCCAAACCATATAAGACAACTCTCTCTAATTTATCTGATAATGGTGCTACTCCAACCTTTTCACGTACATACTTTTTTTACATTCTATCTCTAAGAGTAAAGCCACTCATATACCTCTTGAGCATCCTCTTCTCTGAACTTAGTTTTATGCTTCTCTTTTAATGGTCAACATCATAAATTTTTGCAAGTCTCATCACCATCTTAAAGAATTTTCCCTCAAGGGTGAGGGGTGCTTTTCTTTTACAAAAAAAAAAAAAAAAAAAAACCCGACACATTCATCAACTTCAACCATCTAACTTGAATTCTTCTACTAATAATATCTCCATCTATTTCACCATCACTTTGAACAATAGGCCTGAGACATCTAAAATGTGTACTCTTTTTAATGACTTAATCGCCCAAAGTCACAATCCCCCTACTAGATCTATTACTATTAAAATTACACTCCATGTATTCAGTTTTAGATTGTTGAACAAAAAATAAATTAATAAAATAAAATAAAATATAGAAAATGCAAAATGAAGCAACACACCTTTCGACGATCCAACCCCACCTCAAGCGATGCATGCGGAGTGAGGCAATTTTTCACTTCAATAACTATGGTTCAGTGATTCAATCAATAAAAGAGCAGAAATCGGAAAAGAAAAAAAAACACTTAACACTCTCTGTTCTCTCTCAATCTTTGTTCAAAAATCTCTCCAAAAAAAACACTTAACACTCTATGTTCTCTCTCAAATCCTGTTCAACAACCGTGATTTCGCCTCCTTTCGCTCGCGTGGGTGTCCCAATTCTTCCACACCCCACAGACAATTGGTCCGATCTAATTTTCGGAGCCCAGAGCTACTATTTTATCAAAGAGAATATTGTAAATGGTGAGGTTTTAGTTCAAAAGATTTTCTAAGGTTATCCCTATTTTTATGTCCAAGCAACGCCTACACTTGGTTTGTGTAATTGTTGATGCCCTTCAAGGCATAGGTGAGAGGAGGTTTTGGTTATGTGAACTGTTTTAATCATCTTCTTTGTTCTTTGATGATATAAAGGATTTGATATAGGGAGAGGAATTTGTTAGTAATTATATCAAATAAGAGAAAGTGAATGCAAGTAAACAGCCTTGAAACTCTACCACGCTATTTCTTCGTCCGAATCGTCAAGAATTGTGTAATTAAGCGATAGACTGTAAATAAAGAAAATGATCAAGAGAGAAGCGACGACTTAAGCAACAACATAGACGAAAATAATCGAGCTCGAAAATTCTCTATGGTTGGCTCTTCATTCTTCTTATTTGCTTGGATGTTATCATATTGATCGAAAGAATGAGAAAGATTCATTGCTTTTATTATTTTGAAGATTTAGGCTTCGTTTGGGGTGGCTTTCTTACTGCTTCTGAAAGCAGTTAGTATAAAAATGTTACAAACTAAAAATTTTTGTATTAGAAAGCTGCTTTAAAAAGCAGTAAAAGAGTTTTATAAAAATATTTTATTATTTTTATATCATTTCAATGTGAATGGTGCTACTTTTGTCTCATCACTTGTGTTTTTCCCATAAAATAAATACAGGAAGGTGATTTTGAGATGAAGCATATTGATATGGTTGGATCATCAACTTTCAATGTGGCAATTGCTCCTTTCTCTCTATCCATCATGGGAGATGAAGTTGGTGGCCCCCTTTAGGTATTTTGTATACAATCTTTTCATAATATTTTTATATGGCTTAATTGTATATTTATAAGATCAGTCTGAGTTTGATCAGAAAAAAAAAAAAAAAAATTCTCATATTTATTTGTCAGCTTGTTAATATGTATGATGTTATTAATATATGGAATTTTTATATTTTTTGGGGTGTAAAATGATGTTTAGATGCAAATGAGGATGTGACTTATTAGGCATTATATCACTCATGTTAATGTGGAAGGATTGGTTGATGCTTTGTATGCAAAAAGAAGGCATTTGTATAAGAACACTATGGTCTCTCTAAATAAGAAAAAAAAAAATTTTCGGTAGTAATAATTTAAGTGTTTTAATAAAAAAATATTTTAAATTCACTGAATGGTTCATTTTTTATGTATTCAATATTTGTATTTTTTTACTCAAATTTTAACTGTCAATGTTGTTACTTACTTTTATTGCGAACCTCCATTATCTATTTATCACCATTGGTGCCCTTCCTTCTGTTGTTGTTGAGGCCTGTAGCTGTCGCATTTGCCTGCCGTCAACCCCTATTATTTATTGGTCATTGCTATTATTGGGCTTTATACATATTTTATTTCAAACTAAACAAAAAAATAATAACAATAAAAATTGCTCAGCCCACCTTGTAACACGACAATGTCAAGTTTGGAGCATCGTAGCACTTCACTCTCAATTTGTCTCGTAGGACAATGTTTTAATTAAAAAAGTTTCTTCCTGCTTTAAATTAAAAAAGACTAAGGGTTCAATTGGAACATTTTTCTTTATACTTTCTAAAACAGAGTTTTAGTTAAAAAAAATTTTTGAATTATAATTTTTTGTACTAAAAAATTGTTTTAGAAAGCAATAAAAAAGTTATCCCTAAGACTTCATTTGTTACAGCTTTCTTAATATTTTATGAAGCAATTTTTTAGTACACAATTCTTTAATAAAAAAAATTGTACTTAAAATTTTTTAGAAAATAGTGAGAAAGGCATTCCAAATGAATGCTAAGAAATTTTTTTTTGTTTTTGCAGCAATAATAAAGTGTTCAAATAAAAAATAATAAAAAAAGTTATTCCAAAAAAATTTATAGGCTTTTGAGAGATATAATTAATGAGGCCCTCCGAGAAAATGATGAGAATAATATCATGAGAAAGATTTTGATAATCAAAACTGGCACAGTAAATCGTCATGAGATCCATAATCTAAAAATACTCAACAGTAAAGATATTGACGTCTTGATGCAATTCAGAGCAGGTAGTATTTAATACCGCAAAATAATTATAAGAGCTATGATGCAAATATTATAACTTGAGATATCAAACTGGACAGTGAGCAGTTCACATAGAAAACTAGAGAAGACAAAAGAAAAATAAGCCTATCATCGTAAAAAAGTAGAGAACATATTCATTCTATTAAAAAAGTATAACTTAAAAAATGAAATTATTTTTTTTGAAAAAAAAAATTATCATAATAAAACTAAAAAATTAAGTGAAAATAGAAAAAATAAAGATTTAATCAAGTTTCTTAATGAGTTTTATATCTGAGTTTGTTCACGAACTTAAATTGGTATTGTTTATGAATATAAAAAAAGTCGAATTCATAGCTATTCAAGTTTGTTTATTTAATAGTCAAGTATTTAAAGAAGTGTTCAAACTTATTTGATTACTTAAACAATTATGAACAAGCTGCAATCGAGCTAAATATAATAACTTGTTGCTTACTCAGTTCATTTGTAGCCCTAACTATAATCCCACATCCACAAAATACATAGCTAATTATATTTAGCTCTTAATTCTCAACCTAATTCCATGCTAGTAATTAAAGCATAGTTAATAACAAAACCATTAAACACAAGATAATTGTCTTCCAATGAACAAGGGTGAGGTGGGAGTGCAATTAAAGATGTATAATCTTGATGTAGAAGAAGGTTTTACCCATCCAAGAGCAGGTAAGGAAGGAGGGTTGATAAGTGGAGATTCTGAGAATTAGGGCAAGCTCAAAGGGTGGTCATCACCAGCAGGAAGAGAGCAATTGGCATTGTCAATGAAGACACCCACTTTAGCATAAAAAAAATAGTCAAACGAACAGGTCAAAAAAACTCAAAACCCACCACATTGGTAAGTTTCAAATTCAAAATCTTTTGGATGATAGTCAAAGCTCTCAATCAACAGATCAAAATGAGCTGCAGATTTTTTACGCCCTCACAATGCAAGAAGTTATTGGTCATGTTCGCCATAGTTGCTCTCATATCAAGATAGCACGCCTAAAGCACGATGAAGAAGAACAATATTTTCTGTTATGGTGAAATAAGTCCTTTGATCTCAAAAGCTTAATCCACATCACAGATCTTCCCTTTTCACCTTCAACAAAGTCATATAATTTTCCCCAAAAAAACGAAGTCACACAATAATTAAGAAACTTGATAGCTAGAAACATAAATGATAACACGAAAATATAAATACATCAAAATAAAAACAGAATTAGCATATCCCCTTCACATAATATAAATAAATATAAATATATATTCACTCATTTATTTTATTTCTATTTTATTTTTTATTTCCATCCAAGACGTTGTGTCATGCTAGAAACAAATGTCACGAGATTCTCACGCCAATCTTCATGCGTTAATTCATGCATTCTATATTTGCATGCTTTTCTGTGTTCTGTTGTAAGTTTTAGGCTTCATTTGGGAGCGCTTTTTTATTATAGTTTTATGATGTAATAATTTATTTTTTGTAGTAAAAAGTTGTTTTAAGATACAATTCTTACTGTTTCGTAAAGTAAATTTTAGTACAAAAATTTTATGTTTAGTACTAAAAGGTTGCTTTAAGAAATAGTAAGAAAGCCATTTCAAACGAAGTCTTATGCTTCATTTGAGATGGCCTTATTACTACTTCTTAAAGTATTTTTTTAATACAAAAATTTTAAATTTTGTACTAAATAACTGCTTTAAGAAGCACTATGATTGCCGTCTCTAGTGAAGCCTTAATCTTATTATTTAAAAGTTAAGAGTCTGCTTTCTCTTATTTTCACTGGCTTTTCTGCCTTCTGATCTGCTGCAAGCTTTCCCTTCGGGTTCATATTCTTCTTCGTTATTTCAGCTCTTTGCTTCATGATAGGTATGAAGACATATCACTCTTTTATGAAAAATGTTATCTATGCTACCCAACTTATTGATTCTTGTTCTTAAATTTATAATTTTTTATAATTATATTTCATGATTTAAATAAGTAAATTTGTTTTTTTTTTCAAAATTTTAATGCCAAATTATGAAAAAAATTAAATCAATTTTTAGAGCTTCAAAGTCAGTAGAATTTTTTTTTTGAGAAGATTGTATTATAAACTTTAATTAATTATTTATATATATTATATTCATCTTATAATAAATTTAATAATCTTAAGATATCACCTGATAAATCCTAAAATCAAATATATATAACCTGATTTTGTATGAAGAAATATTTTTTTATAGCTGTTAATAATTTATAAAAATTATTTTTCTTTTAACAAACTTTACAATCAAATATATAAAAATTTAAAATGGTCCCAAAAGATTCTTAAAACAACAATAAAACTATTTTGCAGAAACGTAAGATAGAAAGCAAATATATTAAAATAAACTATATTTTAAATTATCAAATTCGGATAAAGAAATAGGTAGAAATAAAATAAAGACAAATCGAAGCACAGCCATGTCAGAATTATTGTTTTTGTTTGTTTGAAGGACAAGTAACACATGCAGATAATGTACTCTGTGTTCATAGAAAAAATAATTAAATAAAACCTGCTTTGCTGTATTAACTAATCAATAGATTTATTAAAAAACTAATTAATAAAAATAAGTATTTTTATTTCATTAACCTTTTTCACTGAATGAAACATCTCCTAAATCTATAAAAGTGGAGATAAGTCCACATTGAATAAGGTTTCACTTTCTAATTGGGATAAAGTTATTATAGAAAAAATAATTTAGTTTTTAATTTATTCTTTATTTGAGACAACTTTTTTTATTATTGTCTACACTAATTTTTTAGTACAAAATTTTTTGAACGCAATAAAAAAGTACTAGTCAACAATTGTTAGTTTCTTTTGGGACAGTTTTAGAAGATATTATTATGTGCATGCGGATACTGGACGGGAAAAACAACCAGTTTTATCTCCTCGAATAGTAAAAGCCTAGTTTATTGTTCATAGAGACAAATCGAATGATTCTCCCTGTTCGGTGTCCGCACAGAATAATTCAACCAGTTTTTGACCTCTCTTTTTTTCCTACTTTTACGAGATTTTGTGCTAAAAAGTAGCTTTGTAAAACAATAAGAATATTGTCCCAAATAAAACCATAGTTACTTTAGTTGCAAAAAGTAAATTTTTCATCACAAAAAATTTTGAATAAATAATTACAAACTCAAGTTGAATTTAAATCCATCATTTAATTTATTTTTATTTAAGAATATATATATATATATATATATATACATGTATTTTTTAATTGCTGTAGTTTTTTATAAATGTGATTGTGAAAAAATTAGCATTTTTGAAAGTCATTATAACAAACGACTTCCGAATATAAAAATGATTGAAAACAGTGAAAATATAATAACTAAATAAAATTATAATTAAAGTATAAAAAAATAAATTAATAAAAAGTTACGTCAAATAAAATCTTAATCTATTAGCTGAGAGCTTATAATGCCAAATAAAATATTTTATGTTTAAATTTTGTGTATATATAATGTGCATGAATTTATCATTAAAATTAATTTTATCGATCAAAATCGTATTATTTAATCGATATAATTAAAATATTATAAAATTATATCAATTTATGCTAAAAAAATTATTTCTGATAAAAAAAATCAAATAAAAAATGAAAGGGACATCGTACCGACCGACAATGTCCGAGCGTCGTTCCCGAAAGCTCTCAGCTGGCTGGATGTACTAAAAGCGAATCTTAAACTCTCTCTCCTTCTTATCTTTCACTAAACTAATCGACTAATACATAATTAATTAATTTAAATCCCTCCAAATCTATTTGTGTTTAGGTCCTCTCATCCCTTATCCACCGCTAATCCCTTTACGGCCTTTTGTCGATGTTGGGTTAATTAAGCGCCCAGCGGTGATTAATGATTAATTAATTACTTATGTAGCCATTGGGCCCCACTGGTTTATTTTGGGCTTTATAATTAATGGGCTTCTTTCACTCATAGGCACGCAACCTTTTGCTTGCGGGGTGGAATTTGGTGCCCATTAATTTCCGGTCAAAGATTGTGTTTGTAACTTTTGATGGAAGAAATTTAAGAGAAATGAAATGAAAATTAAAAAAAAAGAAAATTTAAATTTTTCTTTAATAAAAATATAGATAAAATTGAATTAAAATGAATAGTTGGGTTTCATTTCCAATTTAAAATAAAAATATTTATGGAAATTATTGATAAAAAGTTAGAATTGGAATATTCATATTAATAAGTATTATATTCATATAAAAGCGTTTATATATAGAAAGTAAAATAAAAAATAATAAAAATATAATAGTGAGGATTTATTATAATAATAATGACTATATATTTCTACTATAAATATAGAATGAATGCTTTAATATTTGCATGATATTGAATAATTCTAATAGTTTCTTACAAAATATTTATGCTATTAGAAGAAGCATCGACAGTTTGTCAATCAATAAGAAAAAAGAGAAAGCGAATGTGAAATCATAAACATGTTCAAGCCATAAAGAAGAAGAAATAAATTGCAAGAACAAAGTGGCATGCAGAAGATGATGATGAGTAAGATGATTTTCAATCTCGAAATGTTTAGTTATCTCTTAAAAAGTTGAGTCAGTGAATAATATGAATAACACTTCTATTGACGGAAAACGTACGAACGAGATGAGAAAAACAACAAATTTATCGAAATGTAATCATGACAATCAAATTATATTAGTGGTGGATATTTTAAGTTTTGTAGAAAACTGAGAAACAACACTTAATTTTTCACTCTCCCGAGAAATAGGAGTCACAACAAAATACACAGAAATCAGTGATAGATTTGAAGTCAATTGAATCGCAACTCCAAATACTGTCATAATGTTTTGGAAAAACAACAAACATGTTGTCATTCAAATGTAATTTTTTTTTTTTACTATTTTTCATATCCTAAAAATATTCAAAAAATTATCCCAAAGGGAATCTTTGATAAAATTTTCATGCTATTTTTTAAAATTTTTAATGATAAAAAAAACATTACAATCAATTTCTAACTATTTTAAATAGTAACCGTGAATATAGAAGTCATGAATATTAATCAAAAGTTGAAAAACTCACGGGGGTGCGGCAAGTCCCAACAGCATTCAATCAGGTTCTTTTAAACAAAGTTTCAAAGTACAAATTTAATACAGAAGAAAGTCAATAAAATCTCAATAAATTTTTTAATTTTTTTTTCCAACTAAATTACTTAAACTTCCACTCCTGCATCCTTCCTTCGCCTCCACTTTCCTTCCCTCAAAAGCCAAATAGAAGGAATCGAGCGGCGGACAATGGCAAACTGAGGAGAGACAAAGTGCCGATAAATTAAAGCAGGAAGCTGAGGGAGAGAAAGCAAAGCAAGGCATCACTTTTCATTCTCAATTCCTCTCTCTCTTTCTCTCTCTGCCATGCCAAGAGCCTGCACTGCTTTTCTTGCGTGTAAGAATCCCATGCCAATGTCCTTTTCTTCTCTTTACATTTCTTTTTGTATAAGGTAATAATCTAATATCTTAATGATGGTGTATGCTTTACTTCAATCTACATATTTGCATGAATTTTGATTGCGACAGATTCTTCTTCTGAAAACCTTCGCAAGTCAAGCATCTTCTTTCACTCAACCGCTTAATTCCTTCCACTAAGCAACGGGTAAGGAGGTAAAGGACGCTCCTTGCATTTGTCTTATTGGTTCTGAGTATTGATTGGACTGTTTGAGTTTCCATTCTACCTTTCATTTTGTTCTTTCTTTTAATTTTTATTTCGTTTTAGCGAAGCTATCATTCACTTCGTTTCTTTTTCTATCATCCAATGCCGTCATCTCCTCGCCATCATGTTCAAAATCGCGTTTTTTATTGCTTTCACCGCGATTTTTCATTGAGTTCATGAGGTCCCCTTCATTTCATTGTTGTAATATTTATTCCAGTTTTTTTCTTCGTGTTTTTCATCTTTCAAATTCCTTCATTTACTTCGGATTAGGATTTAAGTGTCTGGAAAAAAATTTTCCCTTGCTCTTTGGGCTGGGAGTAGTGATGAGAGACTGATAGGAAATCGCTGATTAAAAAAAAAACCAAATTTAAGGAAGCTGCAGTGGAGTTAGATACTAGAGAAATAACTTTCTATGCATTTTTCAACAGGAAAATCGATAAATTCTTGGCATCCTACCATGGTTTCCAATACCATGGACCGTTCCTACTGGATCAACTGGAGATTCCTGTTGTGTGCAATATGGGTGCTTTCCTCTATGGCGGGGGCTTCTATTTTGGTATGGAAATATGAAGGTTCTAAACCTGATGGGACAGTGGAAGGAGAGGTTCAACATAGAAATATGGGGGCTTTATACGAGGATGAGGCTTGGAGGCCCTGTCTTAGTACAATTCACCCTGTTTGGCTTCTGCTTTTTCGGGTTATTGCATTTTTGGTATTTGTGGCGCTGCTTGTTGTTAACGTTATTGTGGATGGAGCTTCCATATTGTTCTACTATACTCAGTGAGACTCCTTTCCTGCAATTTTGGTTTCGTATTAGTAAATTGATTGACTGAAAAGAATGCCGCATTTGTAGTTTTGCAATTCATCATCATCATTATTACTCTTATCTCAACAATTTGTAGTTTTGCAATTCAGTTCATGCTGTTCTCTTTGTTTTTGTTGTTGTGTGGATGCTTTTCTTGTTCTTTCCCACAAAATCAATCGTTAACTGTGTGTATGCATGCATAATGTAATTGTTCATTGTTTTTTTTTTCTTGTTCATAATATTTACCTTTGATGCCTGAATAAAACTTCTGCTGCTGCTACTTACATTATTATATTATATATTATAATTGATGCTCTCAGAATTCATCATAGTTAGCAGTGTTAGTTATGTTTTGTTTAATTGCTTTTCTGTATTTTATAGTCCCATTTTGATAGTAATAGAACTTTGTAAAAACTAAATGAAGATAAAAGAAAAAATGAAAGACATCATAGAAACTCAAGGCTTTCTCTTCATAAAAAATTAAAAATAATGATAAAAATATCAATATGGCTATGTTAATGACAAAGAGAGAATGCAATCACTTCCTATAAATTAAGACGAGGTTTTCAAGTTGAGAAGAAAATATTATTGATGGTGTTATGAATCTCTATCTTTCTCTGCTGCTAGAGCTTTTGCCTACTATAATCGAAAACTTCGCCTATTAATGGAACTAAAACTATGAGTACCTTAAGAACTCATCATTCTCTCTTGGTTGGCGAAAATTTTTGGTGCTCACAGATGCCAAATCATTAGTACTAAAACTCAATTTATAATGGTAATAAGAAATGATTTGGAGATGTAAAATTTATTATAAGATCTTGTAAGATATTACAAGATCTTTTAAAGTCAATAAATATCATACAAATTTGTTAATAGTGGTTGAGTAATAAACTACTCCATATGTTAGATTTAAGTTTTTCTGCAAGTTATATCTGATTTTACTAATAAGCAAGCTCTAAAGTGGTATATCTCGAGAACTTGTGTGAGAATGAAAAAAGAAGGGGAAAACTCTGTGGAAAAATAGTTTGCTGCATCAAAAGATCTCAAATGTTCTTCTGCACTTTTTATTATAGGGATATGAGTGCACCAATTAATGACCCCATGTGTCAATACTCTTTTTTTTACTCCTTTGTCTCGGGGTGAGTTCCCATGTGTAGAGTATGTATAGACGAGTAGGAGTAGGCGAGTCTGCTGAGGGAATATCTGAGAGGATTGTAGTTTGTGAACACTTCAAAGTCATTGGAAACCTTTATATGAAGCCCAAAATTGTGAGGCGAGTATGTCCAAATGGAGGGGTAATAGGCTCCAAGACTAGATGACCATGGAGGGATGAGCTGGAATCCTCTTGAGAAGACCTTTTCTTGTAGCTTGGATGATGAGTATGACTGATGATGGGTGTTTGTCGACGAGTGGAGAATTCCCTTTGGCTTTCTCGCCAACTTATGGACTGATAACTCTTGAGCGAGCTCACACTACTGAGGTATACGAGGTATGAATTTACTTTCCATGACCCCTCGGCTACATGTTAAATACCTAAAAGCCATATATGATCGTACACCATAAAATTTGAGAAGCTATAAATTCTCCCTAGAAGAAGTTGTGAGAGCCACCCAAGTGGCACCTCATTAAAGCTTGTAAAGAGAATATTGCACTTCATTTCATCGCTAACTCTGAGAAGGGAGATTGTGGACTCAAAGCAGGTTAGGTGGTTGGTCGGATCTATCTTGCCCATGTAAAATTCAATAACGGGCATTTTTAGTCTTGTAGGAGGCTAAGCCTTTGTGATCTTGTATAAGAAGGCATTTGTAAGTTGAGCCTTGTGCTTTTTTTATTAGCAGGAAAGAGATGTCTCTAAAATACTCTCCTTAGGAAAAGATGACTCTTCGCTAGAATAAGCAAAACTAAAACGATGATGATGATAAATAGCTGTGTTGCAGACGAGTTTGTATGCCATTTTATATGTTGTGACCTTCATGTGATGTCAGATTAATTCTCATTAGCTATTTTTTGTTCTACATTTTCATTTTTTAAATTCTACCATCACAATCTTTTTAAGGGATAATTGGCACAAATGATGAACTTCACTGTTTTTTGTAGACGATTTTGTTGCTGACAAATTTAGTCTTGGACCCCATTTTTTCTGAAATTTTAAAAATTATCATTCTACATCTTATGTGTTATGATGTGATTTTCTGTGTCACAGGTGGACTTTCATGCTGGTTACAATTTATTTTGGGGTATGTAGAGTTTAATTTGCTTTTTCACTTGTTCGGTTTCATTTATGGCCACTAGAATTTTCTTTCCAAAAGCTCATTCTAACATGTGCATGGTTCTCACTTTGGGCATCTTCTTCTAGCTTGGCTTGTTGCTGTCTGCTTATGGGTGCTATCAATACATAAATAAAGTTTCTGGTGATAGCATTGACCGTATGAGGTTGGATTCTGATCATAGCTCATACATTTCTTCTGTTAATGGTGAAGCTTCAAATGGCCCTCATACAATGAAGAATCCTTTATCTCAAGATCACCAGAACAATCGAAAACCCGCAGGTTTAGGTGGATATCTCTTCCAAATTATCTATCAGGTACTTCTAAGAGAATCCCATTCTTTAAGAATTTCTAAGAAACTTTTATTAGTTCTTGTTTGGAGTTTTACAGCAGACGTCTTCATTATTGAGTGCCTTGATAAAGGGACAAATGGCTTTGATGGGTAAATATCAATAGAAGTTGAGACTTGAGACTAGCTTTTTAAGTTCATATGGAAGATGATAGTTGTAGAAAAATAAGTGAAATCTTATTCAAACGCAGATAGCAAAACAGAAAAAAAAAAGAAGATCAACGCGCAAAAACATTCAACCACATTCATTAAATTGATGGCTAATATTAATTGCACTAACTGTAAATTTCACTATAGTTTAATTGCCGAGAATTACAATTTTAATTCTTCTTTATAAAGAAAAAATATAGGGGCAGCCAGAAATATAGTAAAACCTCCATACCCTACTAAAAAACTATATGATGGATAGATCTATAAGAGGTTTCAATTTTTGTCAAAAAAGGAGAAAAAAAACCTAAAATAGCCTATCTAATATTCATATGTGGCCAATTTAATTTCTCAAACTAAAACTAATTCTCATGTGTTTTTGGGGATTTTATTCGTTTAACTTACTACCTTAGTGTTACTTTCATAATCATTGCATTGGAAAAGCAAATGGAAAAAGTTTTCTTAGGATGGGACTAGAATTATTAGAAGATAATACCTGCAGGAAACTGGAAATGCATCTCCACTCTGTGGGATAATATTTCTTGGGCTTGTTCTTGATGCGCACATTGATTCATATCAGATACATATTGAATACCAACTCATGTGCTTCTTGTAACTTTGAACAGACAAATGCAGGTGCTGTCATGCTTACGGATTTTGTCTTTTGGCTTATCATATTTCCGTTTCTAGCGATTAAAGATTATGACCTCAATTTTGTAAGTATCCGTATCCTGTAGATCAAAAAAATTTTATTACTGCATTCATTGTTCTATTCTGCTGGTCCAATAACAAGTCACACGTCTCCTGTGAACAAGAAAAACAAGCATCTTAACATCTTATCATTATTTAGAATATGCAACTTTGAAGCCAGTATATAACATTCTGCTTCATTTTCTCTTGGCACTTTTAGAAATCAAATTCTTTAGGCAGTTTTAGCTGTTTAATGTTCTATGTTTTTGTCAATATCAACATAATATGTTCGTTAGATTTAACTTTTTTTGAATTTATTGTGGAATTTAAATGCAAGAAATTATTTGTGGAATAATTATTTTTTGCAGTCTTAAATTTTTTAAGGCAGTGGCTTAGAACCTGACTATGGGTTGCATTCTGAACATGAGCTTTTAAACTATCCAATGCAAAAACTAGATTTCAAATAAGTTTTATACTAAGGTTGCAAAGGTGACGAATTAAATAACATATGAGTGAAAAAATAATAATAAAGGCATATGCAGAATTATCATAACTAGCTTTATCTCAGCTTACTGAAACATGCATAATATTTTTAAATCTTAGGGAAGAAAATTGTTGTCACCTTTCTCTTGAAACAACACAAGGATCTGTCCATGCTTCAAGTTGTTTGTTTTGATGTCTTCTAATGCTATTGTTTGTTCAGTTTTGTTACTGATATTTCATGGCATCTTTACTTGTAATGCACTGCATGTATTTGTGGGCTTCGAAAATTCGGCCCTGGCCTCCCCGCCGCGCTGTTCTTTTTTATTCGGCGAGGGGAGTTTTAATGGAATAAGTTTCGGGGTAAATTTTGGAAGGCAGATGGGTTTGTAGATAAGACACTACCCAGAGATTTCGCCCTCATTTTGTGAGGACTTTTATGATCTGAGTTCTGGTTTCCTATAGGCGCAAGCCCCTATAGTTAATTACCCCTCCCGATCACGAGAGAGAACTTTCGATTAAGGCTAGTCGTCGATCAGATACGTAGAGATATGCGTTATCTGGCATATAGTAGCAGCAATAGATTTGGATTTGAAAATTGTGTTTGAATTTGGGTATTTGGAAGGGTTTCGAAAATTTGGAGGTTAGAAAATTTGATATTTAAAATAGAAACTTCACCATCTTGCACTTAAAGCGGATGGTGGGGGAATGGATGATAGACCCGATCAAGATCCCATGGTTCCGTCGTCCCGGGCCTCCGGTTGAGATCTTCATTCAACACGGCCATCATTGGGGTGTTCGGAGTCAACCCCTCCGGTTGAGAATTATCATAACTAGCTTTATCTCAGCTTACAGAAACATGCATAATATTTTTAAATTTTAGGGAAGAAAATTGTTGTCACCTTTCTCTTGAAACAGTATAAGGATCCGCCCATGCCTCAAGTTGTTTGTTTTGATGTCTTCTAATGTTGTTGTTTGTTCAGTTTTGTTGGTGATATTTCATGGCATCTTTACTTGTAATGCACTGCATGTATTACCCTCCTGAAAGGTTTTTTAAAAACAAAACTTTTATATTACATTGCAATTGTATTGCCATCTTAAAAAAAAAAGGTTAATTGTTAATCGTTATTGCAGCTACAAATAGGAATGCACTCAATAAATGCTGTCTTCCTCATTGGTGACACTGCCCTGAACTGTTTGGTAAACATCTCTTTTCGTTTGCCTAATGGACATCATGTTATTTTCAATGAATGCTACTGATTTTGCAGATTCTATCCTTTTCATGATTTTGTCAGCAATTCCCTTGGTTCCGAATTGCATATTTCCTGTTATGGACATCAATTTACGTGATTTTTCAATGGGTATACCATATTTGCAAATCAATCTGGTAATTTTCACTATTACTCTGATTTTGAAACTTTTGTAATGAATAGCTTCTTGTGTAAGTTTTGTTTGTTTGATCTCTTGTCATACAGGTGGCCCTATCCATTCCTTGACTTGTCATCAGCTCATGCCCCTATCTGGTATGATCTTTTTGCTAAAAAAAAAAAAGCTCTGAAGTTACTATCTTTTCCATTATCTTTTAATCAAATTCCTTGAAAGATAATTTAAAATGTAAAAAAAAAAAAAGGTCCAAGATGTTGGGTCTAAATTTTTTCGTGGATGGCACCCGACCTTATTAACATACAAACTCTTAAAGAAGTGGCCTGAAATCTGTGTAAGAATGGAGAGAAAAGAAAATGCTAGGTAAAAGCTAGAGAAAAGTGCTCAAAAGCTTAGTATAAAAGATCAGCAAAAAAAAGATCTCCAAATATTAAAGAGTTAAAAGATATAAGTTGTTCATCATCACTCTTTATTTATAGGATTTTCATAGCTACAAGAAAGGTACATCCCAAGAAAGTAAAAAAGTAAAATGCTATACAGACTATCCTTGACTTACGTCAGCTCAATAATGTGAGTGTGTACGGACGAGTTTATTAGCGTCGAGTGTGTGCTGATTGAGTGTGTTAGTGAGTAATTGAGCAAGGGGTGTCCGGTTGAAGGATGATGTCTGGGAGCCGCTAATGATCTATGTTGAGCCTCAGATCGCCTGGAGGTGGAGACAAGTGAACTGACGATGTGGAGAAGATAAACTTAGCTGTTTTTTAGTCATGGTAGAGCGAGATGAGGACTCTCTTGGTAGACGCTTTTCTGTAGTTGGACTTAGATGTGTGATGTATGAAGGCAATCACCCTGAGTGGGGGCGAGTCACTTTGGTGTTTTCCTCCATTCCATAGGGCAAGCGACAAGTTACTTGGTTGACGAGATCCTTCATTGCCCCCAAGAGGGGCAACCTTTCTTCGTAGGCCAGACAAGTGGGGTCTAATGTTCCTTGGGTGAGTTAGTTTATGGAGTCCACTCGATACGAGTCTCTTCTCGTAACTCTTGGACTACATGTTAAATATCTGTGAAGGCATATGTAAGTATACTCCAAATATTCTAACAAATTGTTTTATGAGTATGGGTCTCGGAGCTGTTGGATTTGATTTGTGATAAGTGCTATACAAATTTTGATTGAGGTCCCATTAATTACTCTTATTTTAAAGCAAATTCAACCGCTATTACGCTCATCATGATGAAAATTTGATCAGGATATCTTGACCTAAATTTTTTCTACTTAAAATATTGATGAAAAGCATGATACATATATGCAGGCAAACTCCATCTATCCACTTCACCACACTCGAAACAGCCCTCCTCTCCTTGATAGATTTTTTAGGATGATTTAATTTTCGCTTCGTTTTTCAAACTTATTTGAACTTCATAAAATGGAACGTAAGGGTAGATAAGAAACTTGACTACTATCGGAAACCGACTAATAAGAAACTATTATGCTATTGTTGCCACTTCTGCACACGGGCTGATGATACCTCTCCTGCCTCTCTAGGTACTTCGCCGTGGCAGTTCTTCATGTACCTTGTTATGCTCTCTTCTCTTTGATAATGAAGCTGAAGCACTGCTTGTTTATGAGATGGTTTCCTCAGTCATATTATCTGGCAAGTTAGAGAACTAATGCAACTATTACAGTGTCTCATGGCAATGAGAGGGTCTCCTACCAGTTTTCTCAGATTATTCCAAAGATTCAAAACTCTCTCTCTCTCTCTCTTCTGATGACAGATCCAAGGAGGAATCTGGTTGAGAAGAATGGACCATTAGCTCGACCCTACAGCTACATCTATACTCGATTTTTTAGTGTAAAAATTTGAGTTTTTTGAGGTGTTTATATAGTTACTGAATACATAGTCTACTTCCAGCAACACCAACTGTGCCTGGGAGATAAATAGTTAATTGTGCATTAGATGCTTAGAGGAGCAGGAAAGAGGTTTTTTTCAAGGTGTTCATGCAGCTCAGCTGGTAAGCTGAACAAAAACTATTGATGTGAAAGCGTTGAAGTGGACATCTAAAGCTCTAAAGGATCTGATTGAAATTAGCATCTTTAAATTTCAAGTATATTTTCTTCATTGATAATCTTCATGAAGGATTTGTTAGCCTAAGCCTTTCTCTTCTGAACATTATAGTTGTTGGAGTTGCCATTCTTTCTGTTGGACTGTTGAATTTGGACTGAATATTTATTATCTTTTAAATTAGAAGAAAATTTTGAAGTTTCCTGCTTGTTAGTTCATTGGGGACTCTCCGGATCAAGTTCATAATGGTCGGATACACAAGTTTTGATGAATTGCAGTAATGATTCAATAAGTGTAGACATTTCGGCTTTATTTGAGATGGATTTTTTACTGTTTCTTAAAGCAGTTTTTTAGTAAAGAAATTTTAATTTTTTATTAAAAAGTTGTTTCAAGAAGCAAAAGAAAACTATTCCAAACGAAAACTTTCATATTAAAAGAAAAAAAGTTGAGTAAAGATAAACTGATGAGTTTTACATCAAGATGGGCTTTAAAACTTCTAAAATTATATCGAGATTAGTGCAATTATTGAATATTATATATATAGCATTAATTTATATGTCAATTTAAAGGCCTTGAATTTCATTGTGATGCAGAATACATTAAGATATCATTACATATAATTTTTTCTTTAATATATTGTAAGATTAAGAGGATCTTATCCGATAAAAGTTTTATTCTAATCTATTCAAATATATGAGGCTGAGAGTTGAATTTAAAATATGATAAATTAAATATTAATTTATCAATTTTAAAAAAAAATGCTCCAACAATTGCACATAAAATATTTGATGTAACATCTATTCATATATGAATTTACTTTGGGATTATCATTTTAAATTAAACTTATATTGTTATACATTCTTGAGAGAAAGAAGCCCCTTGAGCTTCTTGGAAGAGAGTGGGAGAGAGAGGGAAGAGAGGGAGAGAGCTTGCATAGGAAATTTTATTCCTCTTATTATTGTGTCCGATCACCTGACGTCTAGACAACCAATTCAGATGCGCTACATCACCCAATACAACGGGGCCCGGTGTATTTTGCTGACGGGCGCGCCTGGATTGGTGTCCGGACGAATCCAGACACCGTACGCAATAATTTGCCCTTCTAATGGGCTTTACAAAAGGACTCTAATTACAACAACCTATACACCTATATATAGCAATAGACCCAGGCAAACAAAACTTAAATTTGGACCAATATCTAACATATATAAATTTGAATGGCAATGAGTATGTATATTTTATAATATAAAATTTAATATTTTTTAAAAGTATATTTCAATTATTATTTCATCTAAAACAACTCATTGTTTATAAATTTTAACGCAAAATATTGATAAAATGTATTTACCATATAGTTTTACAAAACTAATTTCTAAAGAAAAATAAAATTGAAATTCTACCTGTTGAGTTATAGCTAAAGGATTATCACATTAGCATTACATTTTGAGAAAAAATAGTTCAAGATATTCATAGTTAAATAAAAATCAAGATACAACACTTAATCTTGAATTTAAGACATTAGTTTTTATTTTTTAATTAAAAAGCTATTTATTCTATTTTAATTATTCATTCTCTTGGAAGAAAATGAGTCAATCTTGAAGGAGGAAAGGTTATGCTTATATATATAATTTTGATTTTAACTTATATACTCTATTTTTCTCAAATTCTCACCCAAATTCTTTAATCTATATGTTTTTATATGTCAAAAGATTAAATATTATACAAATAATTATAAAAATTTAAATGTTTGATACTGAAAAAATTAAGAGAAATGTATGCGAGTGCCTCTAAAATCAACAAATACTTATAAAATAAATAAATAAATAAAGCAATAAGAGAAATAAGTAAATAAATAAAAAAAAAACTAAACAAAAGCGCGCACCTTTATGAAAGAAAAACCAAAGCAAGCAAGGAATCTGTTCTGTTCCCTCTGCACCATCTCTCATCATAATCCCCGCACCTTATGAAATCTCTACTGTAATTAATCAACTTAACCTAATTCTCCACCACTCCATCCATCAATACTTACAAATTAATCTTAATGGCTCCACCTTCACCACCAACAACTCTGCTCCTCCTCCTCCTCCTCCTCCTCCCACCCCTGCTCTTCTCTTTCCCTCTAATCCCATCATCGCCCACCTGCAGATCATACTGTGGAAACATAACCATCGACTACCCCTTCAGCCTCCAGAGCGGCTGCGGCCATCCAGCTTTCCGCCAACTCCTCTTCTGCATCAACACCCTTCTCCTCCTCCACATCCCCTCCGGCTCCTACCGCGTCCTCTCCATCGACTACGCCTTCCACCGCCTAACCCTAAACGACCCCACCATGTCCGACTGCTATTCCCTCGCCCCTAATACCTCCCCTGCCCATGGCTTCATAACCAACCCCTCGCTCTCCAAATTCCTCCAACCCGCACCCGACAACGTATTCTTCCTACTCCGCTGCCGCCGCGACTCCCCTCTCTTCCAACTCGGCTTCCCCGACACGCGAGTTTGCGGAAATGTGTCTGGAATGGGGTGCGAAGACTACTACCGTTGTCCGGCGTGGGAAGCGGGGTGGAGATCGCCGGCGTATGGGACGTCCAATCCGCCGGAGTGTTGTTCGGTGGCGGCGGGGATTGTGAGGGAGGTGAATTTGACGCGGTTAAGGTGCGCTGCTTATAGTAGCGCGTACAGCATTGCGCCGGTGAGGGCGAGGGGGCCCGGGGAGTGGGATTATGGCATTCGTGTTGCTTATTCGGTGCCGGGTGACGATGAGACGGGTTGTCGTGCTTGTCGGGTTTCGGGTGGGTCGTGTGGGTACGATGACACGAAGGTAAGGGGGGAGGAGGATGTCGATTACGGTGTGGTGATCCAACGGCTATGTATTTGCGGTGGTGGGATGGACGCTTGGAATTCTACTACTACTTGCGAGTCTACTGGTATGAATGGAAATACAATACAATTAATGTTAAAAAATAATAAGTAGTAGTTTTTTGTTTATTTTAAGAATTTATTTATATACATGTCATTATATATCTAATATTTATATTTTTATATATATTTTTATATTATTTTTATATTTAAATTATATTAAAAAAACATATAGATAAAATATATATATTGAATTTTTTAGTCAATTAAGTCAAACTCACACACATCACATATATAAACTTCGAAACCAATACTTCTTGATTGATAGTCAAAGCTCCCAACTATAAGACCCAATTGAGATGCATATTTTTTATAAATTAAATATGAAATATGCATAATATAGTATCAAAATTGGACGATAAGCTATCATAAAAACAACCACTTGATAGTGATTTAGGATCTATTTGGGGAGAAATTATTCTGTGCGGAGACTGGATGCAGAACGTCGTCCGGAGACCAATCAGAATGTGCCATGCCAACAGTACCGAGATACGTTACTAAGCGGTACCGAGTGCAGGGTGACTTGGCACATTCTAGTTGATCTCATTACCGCATTCAACATCCGTGCATAATAATTGATGCTATTTGGGACAGCTTTCTAATTATTATTTTTTTTCAAATTGTAACCATAATTTTGTTCATTTATCATTTTTTGCTACTTTTCCACTATTTTTCAAAAGCTTCTGTGATGAAAAGCTATTTTATGCAATTATAATAATGAAGTTATTTTCTATAAAATAATTTGACAATTAAATTTATAAAACACTGTAGCCAACCCACAAACCCTTAACCACTTACATATGCATTTAAAAGTCTTTTATATTGCCTGCTTCAAATATTCATCATTAGCTGTGATAATGGATTTTGTATCATGATTTGTATAGAGATCTCTGAAGGCTTCGTCGTCAAGCAGGCTTCAATGCTGAATGCTGTCCTTGGAGGTATGCCACTTTTACGCCTTAAATTAGTACAGGTTTTGGTCATTTGACAATGGTGTTTGTTAGCAAAAATAATGAAAAACTACTTACAAATGCACTCTGTAGCATATAAATTATGCCCGAGATTAGTTATTATTAGGTTTCGTTTGGGACAGTTTTTTAACAGCTTTTAAAGTAACTTTTTAGTACAAAAATTTTGAATTAAAAAATTTTTATACTGAAAAATTATTTTAAAAAATAGTAGAAAAGCCGTGCCAAACAAGAGAAATTATCCTGTGCGGATACCGGACAGTCTGGGGATCAACCAGAACGCGCCACGTCACCCGGTACATAGCAGTATTACCGAACAAAAAAGTGGCGTGACATGTTCTGGTTGGTCTCTAGATGCCGTCCGGGTCCGCACAAAATAATTTTTTGCCAAACGAAGTCTTAATCTGAGATTATGTTGCATGTTCGTGCAGGTTGGTTAGTGTGTGCAACTGGCCTACTTGCAATCTAGTTAATTTCCAGTTATTAATGGAAATGAGCTTTCAAGCTTTCTCGGCCATGATTTGGATTTTTCAGTGCTATTTTTGTGGCGTCAGACAAGCAAGCAAGTTAGCAACTGAGAAACATTACTTCTCCTTGTTATTTTTTTTGGGAAAAAAGTTACATGGCGATTGGATTTATATTCGTTAGATTTGTGTTGAGATTTGTGCATTTTTTATGATATTATATGTAGCATTAATCTAAATGCAAATTTGATGGATATGAATATACTAGTATAATTTGCCTCAAGATATGGTGACACAATTTTTTCCTTGGTTGGTTCTACCAATGTGAAATTTGACATGTATTTCTCTTATTTATCATTTGGCTCATTTCATGCTGAAATGTTCAATGAAGAAAAAACAGTGAGGATTTTATCTTATAGATTTGTGGCTTTGATTCCTTATCTTTGCTGCCAATATGCACTGCATACATTTTATACGCGAAAAAAAGAAGGGAAATTTTAAGAGAGGGTTTGAGAGCCAGAGCGGAACCAGCCTCTATTTTGAGGGTGGGCAACAAAAGAATTGTGAAATACATATTTTAAAAATCTGACCGGACCGGCCGGTCCAACCAGTTCAACTGTGAACCAATCTTAAGGTCGGTCCAGTTCATCCTAAAAATTATTTTCACATCGAATCAGCTTGAACCGTTGGTTCAACCGACAAACCGCTGTATCAGTCACGGTTCTCTTGAACGGCTGGTTCAATTTTTGAATAATTAAATAAATTATTTTAAAATATTAAGTAACATTTGCAATTTAATTTTAAATTTAAAAAATCCAACTAAGCAATACACAAAATTTCATCACTTTGTGTGAGATATTACTCCATAACTCAAAAGACAATATAAAATAAAATCAGTACCAAGATAAAGTTTTCCAATTAATGTGGGGACTAAAAAAAATTTAAATGCTTATTTCTTAAGTTTACAATGTACATTATATATTTTAAAATAATTTTTTAAAATAAAATTTTTATGATGTAGATAATAATTATTTTTAATTAATAATAATAAACCAATTATATTCTTCATTTATTATTTTATATACTATAAAATTTAATTAATTATAATAAATGATCTAATCTAACTTCAATAATTTATTAATGCAAAATTATAATATGAATTTAATATAAAATTTATAAGTATAAATTATAGTTAAATATATAATATAAAATAATAATAATTTATAATAAACTTTTAAATTTATATGTAAGTTAAATTTTTGTTAAATTTAAATTAAATTTAAAAATTGAATTTGTTTAAATTTAAATTACATAAGATATTTATTAATAATTGAATTCAAATTATTTTAATAAAAAAATTAAATTATTATATCATCTAAAGTTTATTTAATACATCATCTGGTTTTATGTATGAAATAAAAAAGGAATTTTCTTTCTTAAAATTGGACAACTATATTTATTGAAAGTGCAACTAAAATGCATCTAAAGAGCACACAAAAATGCAACAAAAGCGTACTTCATGTGTCACATTTTAAATGGATGTCCGGACATATCTCTACGTCAAAACTCCGCACCTAATAATTTCTCTTGATTAAGAGGGTTATTAACTCATTCAAAAATTTCTTAGGATTATTTATTTTGGCAGTATAACAAAATGAATTCTAAACTTTTTCAATGCTGTTCAAGGGTTAGTATAATAAGATAGACTGATGCGATAAATGTAGCTAAATCAACTCATCCATAAAATATCAAAATCATATAATAATATTTATTTAAAACATCTAACACCATGTTGAGTTTGATCAAGCACCAAAAGATCACATATGATCAAACACCACACAAAAATGTTAAAAATAAACAGAGATTTCATTTGAGATAATTTTTTTGCTGCTTTTTAAAACAACTTTCTAGTACAAAAATTTTTAATTAAAAAAATTGTTGTACTAAAAAACTGCTTTAGAAAGCAGCAAAAAAAACAGTTACAAATGAAATCCAACTCTAATGTGGCTTCGACCAAATTTCAAGATTCAATATTCACAATACAATCATCTCTCTCAATCCACAATAATCAAGCGATGTAGGACAAAAACTCACTGGCTCTCTTGTTTTGAATGCTATTAATGCAAAAGAGTACCAAAGTTTTTGACAAATTACTATTTATACACAATAAAGAAAAAAACTAAATTGGTAATAACGGCAACAACAATCCATAGCCAACTAAGAAACTATCAAACACTTTCTTGATTCTGTATTAATTGGTTTAGAATTAGGGGTGTCAATATTTGACACGACCCGAAAACCCGTCCCAGACCCGACCCGGAAAATCCGGGTTGGACCTGACCCGTTTGATAAACGAGTCGCGTTCGAGTTCTCAAATTCGACCCGTTTATCAAACGGGCCGGGTTCGGGTTAACCCGGCAGGTTGTCGGGTCAACCCGCAAACCCGTTTATTTTAAAAAAAATTGAATTTTTCATTGCCCAGCCGCTGCCCGCCTGCCCTGCCCCCAGCCCGCGCTGCCCTGCCCCCTGCACGCGTGCCGCTGCCGCCCGCGTGCCACATGCCACTGCCGCCCGCGCTGCCCTGCCGCGTGCCGCTGCCAGCCCGCGCTGCCGAACCCGCGTGACACCCGCGCCGTCGCCGTCGCCGCTGCCGCGCTGCAGCCTGCCGCGCCCGCGCCAGCGCGCCATCACAGCTGCCGATTCCGAAATCCGAAGCCGCGCGCGTCGCCCACTGCCGGGTCGCGGGTCGAGTCGGGTCAACCAGGCAACCCGGCCTGGTCGGGTCCGGGTTGAAATGCCCGACCCATTTTTGCAAAACGGGTCGAGTTCGGGTTGATCCGTTTAGATTCGTGTCGGGTCGGGTTCGACCCGAACCCGACGAATTGACCCGAATTGACACCCCTATTTAGAATCACAGAAAAATATTTCTCCAACTTAGAGCCAAAAACAAACCACAAATTCTTCAATATCTATCCACGGTAACATCAATTGGATGATTATGTGAGATATATCTTATATATTGGCATGATAAGCCTACTCATATGAAGCGCAATAATTTTGCCTAGACTACCTTGACAAATATCAAATATTAAATTCATTACATCCAAATTTTTAAGTCCAACAGTCCTATGATATAAATTTTCTTTAATTTTTCTTGTATAATTCATGACTATAGTGATGGTTCTTATAAGAATGGAAATGTATTATTTGTTATTGTCATAATCTTATTGGAATTGAATCACTGTTGTAATGTTTCAACTCATCCAATTGAATTCAAAGTTTAGTACATTTTGAGTTCAATTTGAGCTCAATAGTTATTAAGTTTGATAAGAATTTGATAAAAAAATTAATTTCTCTCTGTTTCTAATTACCATATCTACTTTGATAACAGTTTGCTCACTTTTGTTGTTATGCTATCCTGCTTCATTCTACCTCCTGTAGTCGATTTCTATTATTCCTCCTCTTTCTGATGCCTCTTGCTGCCTACCTTTATTTCCTGCTACTCTCGTTGTCGACTTCTATTGTTTCCCACTACTATGTCCCATTATTTCCCATTGACGAATGTTGCTTCCTGCTAAACCCTACTTCACACCTATGTTTCCAAGGATTATGGCATCCGGGTGGCAAGCTACAGGAAATTCATGCTTGAAGGAGATGCAAATGAAATAAAGGGAGACCTTTTTTTGCCAACCTTGGGTATCTAATAGCCTGTTGACTTCCATACCAGAAAACAAAAGAAATAGATTTGTTTTTACATACCTCTGTCATGCCCATACACAAATCCTGCCATATCGCTGTCGAAGCCATGCCTACAGTACCCATACCTCTGCAGTTTGGCGCAGCTTCAAAGCCACGTAGATCGCATCAATTCTCCCAATACCCTTCCAAACACCATGCCCATGCTGTTACTATATGCCAAATACTATGTATCTCTACGTATATGATTGACGACTAGCCTTAATCGAAAGTTCTCTCTCGTTATCGAGAGGGGTAATTAACTATAGGAGCTTGTGCCTATAGGAAAACAGAACTCAGATCATAAAGTCCTCGCAAAATGAGGGCAAAATCTTTGGGTGGTGTCTTATCTACAAAGCCATCTGCCTCCCCAAAATTTACCGCGAAACTTAATCTGTTAAAACTCCCTCTAAGAAAGTAGCAGGGGAGGTTGGGGCCAAATTTTTGGAGCCCACATAGCCCCACAACACATACAGAAAGAACGATAAATATATTCCTTCACAATGGTAAATATTAAATTTCTACTGTTACTTCAACATGTAATATCTTGGATGACTAGTTAATCAATTTTTCCTGGTGTATAGCTACAAAGCAGCATTAGCAAGGAAATCAGATAATAGCAAACTAGTTTAAATATTATGATTTACTAACAAAACATTGTATCATCAGTGAAAAAAATAAAAGATCTGACAATGCATGCAATCTCTATTAGAAAGGAACGCATAAGTTGGATCAAATTGTTTCTTTATAGCTTTAGTGATGAATGCATGATGCAGCGTCCTAGCAGCTATCGAGTTCCAACCAGGTTCCCCATAAGGCCTGCAGTGATTTCATAATGCCTAGCGTCAGAAAAACCCACTCCTGTAGCGAGTTTCTCCAGTTCCTTCCCTGATGGTTAAAACATGTCCTTCAGAGATAATCCAGGAAAAGGGAATTAACAAACGGTCAGACCACCAATTCTAACGGGTGAATATGCAACTCAAACCACTACAACACAGGAAATTCGAAGCAACTTTGTTAAAAGAAATGCTGAATCAATGATATTTTAATTGATATTGAACGAAAATTAATTTAATATAAGAAAATTTTTTGAAATAAAAAAGATTTTATTACATTTAAGATGACATTTATATGAGAATTGAGAGAATTTTTGAATTGAGATATGGAACCAGAAAAATAATGATCATATTATTACAAATCAATAATTCTTAGAATGATATTAAAAGATGAGCAAATTAATAGATCATAAATTAAATATAAGTTATTGAACAATAAAAAATAGCATCCATATTATTGCAAAACATTAATTTTTAGAATATTCTCACAAGATGATCAAATCAATATTTCTATAGAGGTTCTATGATTTATGAATGATAATATTATCCTTGTAAATTGCATGTTTGAACTAAGGTAACAAACTACACACGCATATTATATATATATGTGTGTGTGTGTGAGAGAGAGAGAGAGAGAGAGAGATGGAATTCTTGATGAAAATATAAAATTAAAAATATGCCTAAAATATATAAATTGTAAATCAAGGACAATAAAAGTTTATATTTGTTGCGTCCTGGAATATTCGCGGCGGTAGAGAAATATATGGTTTAACGTCTTAGCATTGTACGAAAATCCGGCACGCAATCAGATAAGGAGAGAGGGTCTAGCATTTATGAGACACCAAGATTTTTACGTGGAAAACCCCTAAAAAGGGGAAAAACCACGGGGCCTGGCCCAGTTTGAATGAATCCACTAATATTTGTAGTCGATTACAAATGAGGCCCTTCCTTAGGAGAAGGCCTTGGATTGATGTAGCAAATGTACATCATATAAATTGTATTACATGGTAGGAGTTACATATACAGGTTTGTTTGGCCTGAAGGACCGTAGTCAGTAGGAGACCGTAGTCGGCAGGAGACCGGGGTCAGAAAGACCGTTGTCTGTTGATGGAGGTCGGAATGACCATAGTAGGTGACGAAGGCCTGAAGGACCGTAGGCGGTAGGAGACTGGGGTCTGAAAGACCATTGTCTGGTGATGTAGGTCGAACAGACCGTAGTAGGTGATGAAGGCCTGAAGGATCGTAGTCAGCAGGAGATCGTAGTCGGCAGGAGACCGGGGTCAGAAAGACCATTGTCTATTGATGGAGGTCGGAAGGACCATAGTAGGCGACGAAGGCCTGAAGGACCGTAGGCGGTAGGAGACTGGGGTCTGAAAGACCGTTGTCTGGTGATGTAGGTCGAACAGACCGTAGTAGGTGATGAAGGCCTGAAGGACCGTAGGCGGTAGGAGACTGGGGTCTGAAAGATCGTTGTCTGGTGATGTAGGTCGAACAGACCGTAGTAGGTGATGAAGGCCTGAAGGATCGTAGTCAGCAGGAGACCGTAGTCGGCAGGAGACCGGGGTCAGAAAGACCGTTGTCTGTTTATGGAGGTCGGACGAGCCTGAATGTCGGGCCTTCAGTAGAACGTCGGGCCTGAACGTCGGGCCTTGAGATGGTGGTGCGGCGAAATTCCGGCGGTGGTCCGGCGAGGCTCCGACGGTGGTCCGGCGAGGCTCCGGCGGTGGCCCGGCGAGTCTCCGTCGGTGGTCCGGCGAGGTTCCGGCGGTGGTCGAGGAGGAGCTTCCTCCTTCTCTTCTTGCTTCGGCCCCTCTTGTGAAGAATGAGGGCACTATTTATAGATTTTCTGGAGTGGCATTGCCCGTAAATAGGCGTGAGATCAAGGGTAAATGGGGAGTGGTTGGATGGACGGCCGATATTGAACCCCCTGATCATGGACCGTTCGTCAGGCATTTGGAGGCCTTAGTGATTTCGGAATTCGGTGATCTTGGGCTCGTTGGATTCGTCTCGTCGAGACGTTCGATTCGAGTATAAGCTCGTTAAAATCGGAGACCGTTTGGTAATCCAATTTGTGGTTTGAACCTTCCAACAGCGCTTCGGGTCCTTGATTTGGATTCATTTGGGCTTGGATTGAGTCGAATTTGATGTCGTTGGGTTTGTATTTCCGAGACGCTCAGTTTGACTATAAGTTTGCTGAAATCGGAGTCCGGATAGTCTCCGAATTTATTTTTGAAGTTTCCAACTCAATTTTGCATTGAGATTCGCGCCCGATTAAGATAATTTTTTGACGACGTATCAGTTGCCCCCCTATTTTCGGACGTTGATGTTCCAAAAGTCCGAAAATATATGTGTCGACATTTCATATTGGCCGAAACGCCAAAAATTGTGTTCCAAAATTTAATATCTTTCTCAAACTTGATCATAGAGGCCTCGTTCAACTCCGAAAGTGTCAAAATTGAGTCCGGAATGTCGAAAAACGTTTTTGGGACTCCAAAAACGTCCGATTTGAACCGTCCGGGCCAAAAATTGGACCCGAACATGTGTAGGCGGCCGAACCGGATGGCCGGCCGGCTGGCCGCCGGCGGACGCTGCTGCCAGCGATGAATAGATGGGTGTGTGGTTAAAGCAGTCAGCCGGTTTAAAAACCGGGCATTTACGTTCATATATTAGAAAATAAACAAAAAATTAATTAATTTTTTTGCTGCTGCTACAGTACCCACGGTTGCTACAGTTTTTTCTGCAAATTCCATTCCATTCAACCGCATCCTGGTTGCTACAGTACCGTCGCTACAGTAATTTCTGCAAAAGCCATTTCTTGCAACCGCACCCTGGTTGCTACAGTACCTGCGCTACAGTATTTTCTGCGAATGGATTTTTTGGCAACCGCATTTCGGTTGCTACAGTAACGTGCCTGAATTTTTTTATTTTTTTTTAAATAATTTTTAAAAGGTAGTGAGAGAGAAATTGAGGGAGTGGGAGAGTTTTTTATTTTTTATTTTTTATTTTTAATAACTTCCCTAACTTCCTCCTCCTACTATAAATACCCCCTAAGGGATATGAAAAATTTGCACCTCTCTTCTTCTTCTTCTCTTCTCTTCTTTTCTTCTTCTCTTCTCCCTCTGTCCTTGCTATTGAGGCTTTCCCTCGATTTTTCGAGGCCCCTCTCTTGGCGAGGAAGTCCGGAGATTTCCCTTTCTTCTCTTCTCCCTCTGTCCTTACTATTGAGGCTTTCCCTCGATTTTTCGAGGCCCCTCTCTTGGCTAGGAAGTCCGGAGATTCCCCCTTCTTCTCTTCTCCCTCTGTCCTTGCTATTGAGGCCTTCCCTCGATTTTTCGAGGCCCCTCTCTTGGCGAGGAAGTCCGGAGATTTCCCCTTATTCTCTTCTCCCTCTGTCCTTGCTATTGAGGTCTTCCCTCGATTTTTCGAGGCCCCTCTCTTGGCGAGGAAGCCCGGAGATTCCCCCTTTTTCTCTTCTCCCTCTGTTCTTGCTATTGAGGTGTTTCCTTGGTCTTCCAAGGCCCCTCTCTCTGCAAGGAAGTCCGGAGATTCCCCCTTCTTCTTCGAGAGATCCTACGGAGGTCTGTTGTTAATCAGTTGGTTGGAGATGGAGGTCGGAGAGACCGTTGTAAGGAGGGAGGTTGAAATGACGGGTATACTTCCAGCGTCGGGTAGAAGTATGATGACAGATAGGAATTCAACGTCCGGTAGTCATACAGTGTCGGGCAGAAGACCGACGAAAGTCTATTAACTGGTGGAAGTCCGACATCCGGTAGAGGTGCAGCGTCAAGTAGAAGACCGACGAAGGTATATTGACGGGCAGAAATCTGACGACGGTTAGTAGTCCGACGGTAGGCAGAAGTTCGTAGTCGGGTAGAGGTGCAGCGTCGGGTAGAAGACCGACGAAGGTTCGTCGACGGGCAGAAGTCCGACGACGAGTAGAAGTCCGCTGACGAGCAGAAGTTTGACGTCGGGTAGAGTTGCAGCGTCGGGTAGAAGATCGACGAAGGTTCGTCGACGGGCAGAAGTCCGACGACGAGTAGAAGTCCGCTGACGAGCAGAAGTCCGACGTCGGGTAGAAGTAATGTCGGGTAGAAGACCGATGAAAGTTCGTCGACGGGCAAAAGTCTGACGACGAGTAGAAGTCCGCTGATGAGCAGAAGTCCGACGTCGTGTAGAAGTACGGCCTTAGGCAGAAGACCGATGAAAGTTCGTTGACGAGTAGAAGTCCGTTGACGAGAAGAAGTTCGACGACAAGGAGAAGTCCGACGTCGTGTAGAAGTACGGCCTCGGGCAGAAGACCGATGAAAGTTCGTCGACGGGCAGAAGTCCGACGACGAGTAGAAGTCCGCTGACGAGCAGAAGTTTGACGACAAGGAGAAGTCCGACGTCGTGTAGAAGTACGGCCTCGGGCAGAAGGCCGATGAAAGTTCGTCGACGGGCAGAAGTCCGACAACGAGTAAAAGTCCTCTGACGAGCAGAAGTTCGACGACAAGGAGTAGTCCGACGTCGTGTAGAAGTACGGCCTCGGGCAAAAGACCGATGAAAGTTCATTGACGGGCAGAAGTCCGACAACGAGTAGAATTCTGGCGCTGGTATTAGTTCGTCGAAAGTCCTGCAAGGCAAAAGTTCAGCGACAGGAGGAAATTTAAAATCGTGTAGAAATTTAACTTTGTGCAGAAGTCCATTGACGACATTCTGGTGACGTTAACCAAGGATGTATAATCTATCTGAGGTTGTTTGTTAGAGCCTTTGCTCGATGATGTTAATCGATATTGGATCCACCAATGATGTAAGACCTATCCGAGGTTGTATGTCGGAGACTTTGCTCGACGACGTTAACCTGTGTGGAAGAGGTCGAGAGAATCCACCAATGATGTAGGACCTTTTCGAGGTTGTATGTCGGAGTCTTTGCTCGACGACGTTAACCTGTGTGGAAGAGGCCGGGAGAATCCACCAAGGATGTAGGACCTTTCCGAGGTTGTATGTCGGAGTCTTTGCTCGACGACGTTAACCTGTGTGGAAGAGGCCGGGAGAATCCACCAAGGATGTAGGACCTTTCCGAGGTTGTATGTCGGCGTCTTTGCTCGGCGACGTTAACCTGTGTGGAAGAGGTCGGGAGAATCCACTAAGGATGTGAGACCTTTCCGAGGTTGTATGCCGGAGCCCTGCTCGACGACGTTAACCTGTATGGAAGAGGTCGGGAGAATCCACCAAAGATGTGAGACCTTTCCGAGGTTGTATGTCAGAGCCTTTGCTCGACGACGTTAACCTGTGTGTAAGAGGTCGAGAGAATCCACCAAGGATGTGAGACCTTTCCGAGGTTGTATGTCGGAGCCTTTGCTCGACGACGTTAACCTGTGTGAAAGAGGTCAAATCGGATCCCCCTGTGATCGATTTTGCCTTGATTGGGAGGGGGCTAATGCCGCGTGTATCCCGAATCAAAGATAATGAAGGGTCTATCTTTAGACCGTTACTACCTTTTTGAGGTCGAGATCAAGACCTTGCCCAGGGAGTATGAGTCCTGTAGGGGACTGTATGAAACTTATAAGTGATAGAAAGTATCCTTGCATTTGCTTGGATTTTTCTGAAATATCATCTTGATGTTGGAAGTATTGGAGGGTCTTTTTGATCATAGTCGGAGTCAAGGTTGCCCCCCAGTCCGGATCTAATTCCTATGAAATTGGTGAAGTAACGACTGATGTCAGTAAGTGGACATGAACTTCTTTATGAGGTTGGAGCAAAAATTTGCCCCCCAGTCGGGAATCACCTTCCCACAAACGGCGCCAAACTGTTGCGTCCTGGAATATTCGCGGCGGTAGAAAAATATATGGTTTAACGTCTTAGCATTGTACGAAAATCCGGCACGCAATCAGATAAGGAGAGAGTGTCTAGCATTTATGAGACACCAAGATTTTTACGTGGAAAACCCCTAAAAAGGGGAAAAACCACGGGGCCTGGCCCAGTTTGAATGAATCCACTAATATTTGTACTCGATTACAAATGAGGCCCTTCCTTAGGAGAAGGCCTTGGATTGATGTAGCAAATGTACATCATATAAATTATATTACATGGTAGGAGTTACATATACAGGTTTGTTTGGCCTGAAGGACCGTAGTCAGCAGGAGACCGTAGTCGGCAGGAGACCGGGGTCAGAAAGACCGTTGTCTGTTGATGGAGGTCGGAATGACCATAGTAGGCGACGAAGGCCTGAAGGACCGTAGGCGGTAGGAGACTGGGGTCTGAAAGACCATTGTCTGGTGATGTAGATCGAACAGACCGTAGTAGGTGATGAAGGCCTGAAGGATCGTAGTCAGCAGGAGACCATAGTCGGCAGGAGACCGGGGTCAGAAAGATCGTTGTCTATTGATGGAGGTCGGAAGGACCATAGTAGGCGACGAAGGCCTGAAGGACCGTAGGCGGTAGGAGACTGGGGTCTGAAAGACCGTTGTCTGGTGATGTAGGTCGAACAGACCGTAGTAGGTGATGAAGGCCTGAAGGACCGTAGGCGGTAGAAGACTGGGGTCTGAAAGATCGTTGTCTGGTGATGTAGGTCGAACAGACCGTAGTAGGTGATGAAGGCCTGAAGGATCGTAGTCAGCAGGAGACCGTAGTCGGCAGAAGACCGGGGTCAGAAAGATCGTTGTCTGTTTATGGAGGTCGAACGAGCCTGAATGTCGGGCCTTCAGTAGAACGTCGGGCCTGAACGTCGGGCCTTGAGATGGTGGTGCGGCGAAATTCCGGCGAGGCTCCGACGGTGGTCCAGCGAGGCTCCGGCGGTGGCCCGGCGAGTCTCCGGCGGTGGTCCGGCGAGGTTCCGGCGGTGGTCGAGGAGGAGCTTCCTCCTTCTCCTCTTCCTTCTCTTCTTGCTTCGGCCCCTCTTGTGAAGAATGAGGGCACTATTTATAGATTTTCTGGAGTGGCATTGCCCGTAAATAGGCGTGAGATCAAGGGTAAATGGGGAGTGGTTGGATGGACGGCCGATATTGAACCCCCTGATCATGGACCGTTCGTCAGGCATTTGGAGGCCTTAGTGATTTCGGAATTCGGTGATCTTGGGCTCGTTGGATTCGTCTCGTCGAGACATTCGATTCGAGTATAAGCTCGTTAAAATCGGAGACCGTTTGGTAATCCAATTTGTGGTTTGAACCTTCCAACAGCGCTTCGGGTCCTTGATTTGGATTCATTTGGGCTTGGATTGAGTCGAATTTGGTGTCGTTGGGTTTGTATTTCCGAGACGCTCAGTTTGACTATAAGTTTGCTGAAATCGGAGTCCGGATAGTCTCCGAATTTATTTTTGAAGTTTCCAACTCAATTTTGCATTGAGATTCGCGCCCGATTAAGATAATTTTTTGACGACGTATCAATATTATTGAAACTAAAAATATGCCTTAAAAATAAAATATTATATTTTATTTAAACCTTAAAATTATTATTACTTTTAAACTTATCGATTGAGTCCTAAAATATAAAACCAACATAAATGTAATTGATAATCTTTACAGAAGCTTCTGCGCTTTTTAAAAATTGTAAATCAAGATGACAAAAGTCTAAATCATTGAAATTAATTTTTTTTTCTTATTTTTAAACTGAGATTATTATTGACTTTAAACCCATCAATGAAGATACAACTTGATGAAATTGTTAGTATATGAAAACTTGTGGGCCTTCATTTTTTATGTATTAAATATTTAAATGTTTGATAAATATTTTAGAAAATCTAAAATGAATGAATGTTCATGATTTCTTCCAGGCAAAGTGTGAAGTTCCATTTAAATAGCAAGAGACAAATATAAAAATAGAAGCATTAGAGCTAAATTTTCTACTTATTTTGTAAAGAATGCATAACCTTGCATGAAGTTTGTAATATTTGGTTTGTGCGAAGCATTTGGGATGTCATTTTCATTATACTCTCAAGCACTGCTCGTGGTATTCACAAAATTAGACTATTTCATAGGATACAAATCAAATTGCTTTCTAATCTCAAATATATATATATATATATATATATATGAATGCAGGGTTAAAGGACAAGATCTACATGTTTTCTAGAATTCAATCTCTAAACAATTGCGAATGATGGCTTGCTCATAGATTTACATAAAGCATTGTTGTACACAAAATTAGCAGTAGCAAGAAAGAGATCCTAATTGCCTAGGCATTCAAACTAGACATCACAATAGATTTCTAAGGCTTTTATTTACTACCTCAACTGCAAAAAAGCAATTAAAATTTTCAGGGTAGTACCCAATAATTTTCATAAGATTTTCCAAGAATAAGTAATGAATGTGACATCTCTATCAAATATATGATGACCCTAGGAGAAATTATATAACATAACTATTTTCCAAGTAAAATGTTGTTGCATAACGTGCGTCAATTGTCTTTGAACATGTATGAAGAAAGACATTTTAGAAAATATATCTATTAAACCAGTTTATTATCATGACCTCTAATAATTCTTGATAATTCCAACATAAAATTCACAGATAAATTAATTGATGTGGAGATGGTGGGAGGACCTTTGAGAAAATCCCAAAGTCCCTAGAAAGTGTTTTGGCCACTAAGCTTCGACAATTTGCAATCAAGCAAACAGCAAATTAATTCATTGAATCTATCATCAAATAGTTAATTACACGTGTTATTTATAAAGAAAAGGAAACAAAATGAATGGAATAATGCTTGCATGGTTCGACCATTAATGCATTGAATTTATTCTTGTTCAACCAAACCACCAGAATAGAAAAGAGAGTGGCCTTCAGTTATTTACAATCTTCTTTATTGTTTTTGGAGTGTCATACAATGGAACTTTGGAGGGAAAATTCAATTAATTTTTATCACGTGTTGCTTACACAAAAACACTGTCATTGCCAGGTCACAAGTCCTAGATGAAAAAAATGGAGGGTTGCGTTAGGAAATCAACAGTCAACATAAAATTTGTCGAATAATCATGACATTAATCATTTAATATACTGTGTTAATGTTAGGTCATTCTCTATAAACAATGCGTTGAATGACCGGAAATACAATGAGAAGTGCGCAAAGTTCGTTGCATGGGCGGCTAGGGATAGTGTTAAATAAGCAAGGGTTCCCATATCACGGACGGATGTGAGCAGAGAAACTAATCCATGAAAACTAAAATTAGAATAAGAACTTTGAATATAGATTCTCTTTCATGCAAATTAATAGATATTATGATTCATAAAAATATAAATAATCTATACATTCAAGAAATTAAATGGGTTTCGGAGAAGCTAAGAGATTGATAGTTGAGAATTTAAACAATAGTGTTGAGGTAAGAGTCGTACTAGAAATGGGGTGAGTATAACTATATCTAAGAGTTTGAAGAATAATGTTGCAGAAATTAATAGAATTAGAGATAAAATTGTAGGTTTAAAGATTATTATTGATGCTAAGATTATTAATATCATAAGTGTTTAAGCTCCTAAAGTAGGTTTAGATAAGTGTTCTAAATTAAAATTTTAAAATGACATATGAGAATTAATACAAACGATATATCTGAGAAAAAAAAATTATTGGAAGAGATTTAAATGGACAAGTTAGTAGAGAGATAAAAATTTTTAAAAACATTCATGTTGGTTATAGGTTTGGAGCGACTAATGAATATGGTAGGACCATATTATATTTTTTTCCAGCTTATGATCTTATAATTGTTAAAACCTTCTTTAAAAAAAAAAGATATGAGCATGTCATCATTTATAAGAATGGATATAGTAAAACTCTAATTGATTATTTTATATATATATATATATAGTTTATATTATAAAGATTGTAAAGTTATTCCAAGTAAAAGTTTTTTTTACCCAACATCATTTATTAGTTTTGGATTTTAAGATCAAGGGGTGGAATATGAAAAAAAAAATTATCCTAGAGTTAGATTGGGGCATTTAAAAAATACTAACAAAAATATTTTTGAGAGTAAGATTCAACATCTTAATATTTCGACTGTACAAAAGGAAGCTAATGTTATGTGGAAAAAAAAATAACTAATGATATTAAGAATGTTGCAAATCATGTGCTTCGAGTATCAAAAGGAGAAGCTCTTAATAATAAAAATAGTTGATGATGGAATCAAAATATGCAAGAAAAGATCAAAAATAAGAAGCTTTATTATACAAATTAATTTAGATATAAAAAATAAAATTTTTGAAACATATATAAAAAGGCCTGTAATGAGTGTAAAAAAGTAATATATGATATAAATAATTTAGCTTTTAATGATTTATATAATAAATTAATACCAAGGAGAATGAAATATGTATGTATAAGTTAGCTAAGCGAAGAGATAAAAGAAGTAAGGATTTAGTTCAAATAAATTGCATTAAAGATGAGGAACAATAATTCTTTTATTAGACGAGGATATTCAACAAAGGTGAATAAGATATTTTAATAAGCTTTTCAATAAATATTATGAAAATACGATTGCCTTTAGTGACCTTAGCATCCTAAATGAAAATGGTTTTTTTTTATTGACCTATTAGTAAAACCGAACATAAAGAGACTTTAAAGAAAATGAAGTGCGGAAAAACTATTGGACCTGATAATATTCCAATAGAAGTGTGAAAATGCTTAGAAGATTAAGGAATTTTTTGGCTTACGAAACTTTTCAATATTATTTTGAAGACTAAAAATATGTCAGATAAGTGGAGAAGTGTGTTGATTCCTATGTTTAAGAATGAAGGTGATACACAAGGGTGTGTGAATTATAAAGGAATTAAATTAATGTGTCTTATCTTAAAACTTTGGGAGAGAGTTATTGAGCATAGGTTACAACGTGATACTAATGTTTCTCAAAATCAATTTGGATTCATGCTGGCTATGTCTATTATGGAAGCTATACATTTATTGAGAGATTTGATGGAGAAGTATAAAAAGTATATGTAGGATCTACATATGATATTTATTGATTTAGAGAAAGCTTATGATAAGTTCCAAGAGAAGTGTTAAGAAGAGTTTTAGAAAAGAAAAAGGTTAATAATGCTTATAATCAAGTCATTAAGGATATATATGCAGGAGTTGTTGTGTTCAAACATGAGATGGCTAGACCAAGTATTTTTCCTATTTTACTTGGATTACATCAAGGATCAGTTTTAAACCCATATCTTTTTGCTTTAGTCTGGATGTTCTTACTAGACAAATGTAAAAATGTACCCTGATGTATGTTTTTTGCTGATGATATTCTTCTTATTGATAAGATTAGAAAGAGAGTTGAAGGTAAACTTGAATTATCGAGGTCAACCTTAGATCCTAAAGGTTTTCATTTGAGTAGATTTAAAACAAAATACAGACGATAAATTTAAGGGAGGTCAACCTTTCTTCTATGCTTTTAAGAAGCAAAGCATAACTCAATTCAATATCGTATAATAACCAGGATAAATTTAAGGGGGCACTTCATTAACTCACGTATAAATCTCAACAGGTAGGTTAATATGAAAGATTAAGGCAAGGGTACTGAAAGAAGAAACTAAATAATCAATTGTTCATGCCCATTTATGACTTGTCAAGGATATGTATCCTAAAATCAACAAATATTATCTCTTATGGCAGTAGGATCAAATGCCAAAAATCTGCAATTCTCATGTAGGAAGAAGATGTTCCTATCAATGTTGGTGGCCAAGGAGGTTGACGGAAAATTGATCGAAGATGGGGTTGAGTCCTATCATGGATGAATTAGTGTTGTGATAGAGGTGGCAATTAGAGAATGCATTAGTGGCGTCTGAATTATTGGGATGATACATGAACAAAGCCTCAATTGGCCTTGCAATAAATTTTCACTCTTTGATCTTACAAAAGACAAATCAATTGTTTAACTGATTCATAGCCAGAAAACATGGACATAGAAAGAATAAATAAATTAGAGCTTAACTTATATGATAGATCAAGATTTATTAGATCCATAGTCTCATGGTCTGACCAGATAGCTTAAATAAGCTGGTTAATAAACGCATAACTTCACTGCAACCTTGACAATAATCAAAAGAGTAAAATAAAACGCATAAAATAAAATGAACCAAGTTTGGACCTGTCAAAAATTCAGCAATTGATGATTTTATGTATTTGTACTCCTCCGAAAGGCCATAAGTGCTTGCGATTGGAACGACCACATTATCTAGTGTCCACTCCTAGATATGGAAAACAACTATTAGAAAAAAACTTCCAAAGCTTCTACACAACCAAGCAGAACTTCGAATTATTTTTACCAGTAATTAAATTATTAAATTAATTTTTTTTCTGTGTGAAATATCAGCGACCTGTTAATGCATACCTGACATTGAGATATCCAAGAAGAGGTGCTCTTGTTGAAATCCAGTATGGACACTTTTGAGCCTGCAAAAAACCGCAAACCCATTATAATTGTGGAATATTATACTAGGCAAATGAGGATAAGGCTGCGGGAAAGAGAAAACCTGGTTTTAGAACCCGAAAGATTTCTTGCATAGCTTTCCGTTTATCAACAAGATTACGCAGTCCAAAACCAACAGTTACAGCATTAAAATAGCTGTCTTCAAAAGGCAAATTAAGTGCATCATCTTCAATCCACCTGCAATATGCAACATTCAACATTCATGGGTTTCAACTTTCAACCAAAAAACTATGTTGAAGATAGCTTCTACCACAGAGTAGAAGTGCTATAATGAAGTCAGCATTCCAGTCGAGTTAAAAAGGTGTACACAGTATGTTATTCATATTCTTCAAGGTGCAGCCATGATCATGGATATGGAAATTTCTGGGTTGTTACCCAGGTTGTAAGGAAAACTTTCACATAAGATTAGACAATACTCATTCAGAAAATTAAGACATATAGATCCTTCACACCCCAAAAATCTTCTGATTTTCATGAAGTTTGACTAGTTCTTACTTGATATTTTTGTAGCAAGCCTTCCAAAATAAGTCTTGACGAGTTGAAGCAATAAATAATTGCTTCCTTGAGAAATCCAGGGCACTGACCTGTGAATTTGGATATAAGCTCTCCAGCTGAGATTTTAATTTCATGAAATTGGTATACAGAGCATAAGAATTTTATCCTAAGAATAAAAAGGGCCAGCAAATAGGATACAAGTGATGGGGACATCAGATTTCGACACGTGTACCACCGCCAAAGGCGCAGATCAACGGCCACGATCCAGAGTCTCTATTTTTGATGTATTTGTATTTTAGATTATTTCTTTTATTTTCCTAGTTTGCCCCTGAGGGCATTGCTTCTTTTATGTAGCCCCGAGGGCATTTACGTCATTTTGTTTTATGTTTATTTTGGGCCTCTTCATATGGGGCATGATGGATTGTAATAGTTAGTTTTTGATGAAATGAAGTTTATTCTCCTTTGTTCTCTTTGTGAGTGCATTTCCCTTTGATCTCTTAGTGAGTTCAAAGGGAGAATTAGATTTCTCCGTGAGTTCTAAATATTGGCCCATGCGTGTTGTGCAAAGGTGAAATCAAGAAGAAACTCGAGGTAAAGGAAGTCGTTGGAAGAAATTTCCCTTTTCTTCAAATTCCCCTCCTCTCCTAGTGCCGCCGCCCCTAGAGCCCAGCACAGCCGCCGGCTCCTCTGCCCCGCCGTCCAGCCCTGCTCTGCCTTCCGCCGCCCCCCAACCAGGGTTCCTCCCGCCGGCCCAACCGTCCCCTGCCGCCGCCGGCCACCTCAGCCCGCCGATCCCTCCCTCCTGGCCATTTCCATATTTAAATTCCCTCCTATTTCAGTTTCAAATTTCTGAAATGTTTGGGTTTCATTAGCATTTAATGTTACCTAAATTACCTCCTTAACTTAAGCAATCAAAATAAATTGGAATTGGATTTGAAATTCAAACTCAAATTAAATCCAATTGAATGCTTAATTTAGGAAACCATTTGTTATATCTAAAACTGAAATTGTTAATTTCAGATTTTTAATAAAAATCTGAGATTAATTGTGTGGTCCCCACTTGCTTAAACTCCTCTTCCCTCTTCTCTCTCTTTGGCCGGCCCCTTCATTGGGCCCCTCTCTCTCTCTCCTAATCACCCTATTAACTCCACAAAATCAGCCCCTAATTCCCCTCTCTTGGCCGCCCCTTCCATCTTTGTGATTTAATTGAATTCCAAACCAAATCACCCCCATTAAGCCACCCAAAATCTGAATTTACTCAGAATTTCTGCACGTCATCATTGGCTCCCCCACCTTGGCCGAACTCTTCTAGCCCGCCAACGCTAGACCGTTGCCTCCCCAAGTCCCGAGCCACTTCCCCCCCTTTGATCGAGAACTCCTAGCGGCAACCACCCATCCTCATCTTCAAGGATGCATGGAGGAGCCCGAGTGGAACTTCGGGTTTGAGTACGACAACCGAGGAAGAGTCAACATCCTCCGATCGCCCTTCTTCGACGTCGGTTTCGATTTCGACGACACCGTCGAAGAATACTTGGACTGAATTCTACCAACATTAGTAGATTCCATCGACGAACATTTTTCCGTCTGCACGTGGATCATTGAAGGCCGTCCACCCGCTCCTTCGAATCCGGCTCCTTCCCCGGCGACAAGTCCTCTCAAGATCACTTGCCTATTAGTGGCATCGCTAAGTCTACTTACGGTCCTCTTCCGCTAGCCACCACTTTCAATATGAGTGACGGATCTCAAGGTGAAGGATCTAGATTTTAAATTTGGGGCTTTTGTTTATTTCTAGCTAATTGCATTATTTAAAATTTTGGTGCTATTTTGTGAGGTTCATCAACTCTCTACTTGTAACGTATTATCATTATTTTAATCTTCAATGTCCTATTCTTAAACCAAACTTGAGTAAGCAAGAAGTTTTAATTAGTAACGTGAAATCAATATTTTTATTAATTTCTCAAGTGCAATTCTTACTTCACCGCATGTTGTTTCACATCAACAAGAATAGCAAATTGCAGACTCACGAAATAGTTTACCATAAATATTGTATATCAAAAAGCATTTCACATCAACAACCGAACAATGTGTTCACTAAAAGCAACATTCACAATAAAATTTGTATATAAACTTTTCATGGATTTAATGTGATAAATTGAAAGAGAACCCTTTTTTTAGCTTTGCTTCTTTTCTGTATCCTTATGTATGAAACAAGGAATTACTTATAAAGGCTCTTGTTGAAAAAATGACAAAATTTTGATAAATTAGATGGATAAAAACTTTTTAAGACAAAGAAAGAGCAATAGTTAAACAAAATATTAGGTACTTGCAAGTCGTAGAACAGTTTGTAGCTTGCAGATAGAAACGAAGTTTTGCAAAAACATGATTTCATTTTCAGTCTTTTTTGAGAGTGAAATCCAAATAATTGATTTGTTTGTAAAGTTTAAGAAACATGTTCATTTTTAATTGCATCCACTCAAACAATAGAACGTAGCATTTTTCATCATTTTCTAAAATGTACTTCCTACCTACAAAAACACCAAATGTGCCCTTAGAGAGTTTCGATATATGCTATTGAATATTGGAATGCAATGTCATTGCCCATTTCCAGATAAGCAATCATCGCTGCACCAATATTTTGTGCAGTCAAGGAAGCTTGATACGTAAACAATAGGCTTCTTTGACATGAAATTCAACCAAGGAAAAGAATATTCTAAAAGCCCCACATCCACTGGTCTAATAGAAAAAAGGTTCTGCATTAAATTTTCCATGATATCAAGTACTTGTTATTTATATATTACACTTATACAAGAAAGGCCAATAGCAGCCTTTAATGGGATGCAAGTTATAAAATGCGCAGTTTTCCGGCTACAAATGCTAAATTCTCAACCTTCTCCCCTTGACTCTGAAAATTTTTATTTATGCCGCCATTCCTTTATCATGCATGATAAATAGCTTTTGATTTCAGTCACCAAGCAAGCTGTATGCCAATCTTGAATGGCTCTCATGATAGATCACCATTAAAATGTCGTATTGTATATTTTATGAGATAAAATCATTGTATTCTCACTCTCACATAGACATATGAGCTCTCTATGAGTTAGTGCATATGCTCATGAAGCATAAAAAAATGCAAATGCAAAAAGAAAAATTTTTAGACATTTTTTTCATATAAATCAAAATTGTTTTTGAAATGCTAATATTTAGGTAAATAGAACCAAACAAAGCCTTAATATTTCCTTGTGCGTCACACAAATTTGAAAAAGTGCATTCCCCAAAGCTATTGACTTTATTATGTCAGGTTTCAATCTGCCCCAAGCCAATCTAATTATAAAAATTTGAAAAAAAAAAAAAAAAAAAAAACAATCATAAGCAATGGGAAATTCATTATACCTATATTACAATGAAAGAGTAGAGCAATCAAATACCATAACTTTTCTTTCGGAGGAGCTATTAGAAAGATGGGTAGGGCACCTCTCCATTGGATCCAACTTTTTGGGATAGAAGGAAAGTTAAATCGCCACTGCCACAACATATATCAAGAACAATATCTCCTTCTTTTGCCCTACAAATTAGCAATTGCATGTAATAGCATTAAGAGGCAGCCTATTTTAAAGTCAACTACACAAGCAATCTTAAGCAAGCTGAGACAATCTTGACAAAGATAGAAATTTCAGTTGATAAATTCAAGAGCACTGATACCTTAACTATATATTTTTTTAGATTGGAACTACATGAATCATTCACATATAGAAGGCTTCCTTAATTTTTATTTACAAATTTCCACGTACTACTCAAATCTAACAATAAATCATTATTCTCATAATTACATAATCATCTGACTGTTAAATGGATCAAACAGGAGACAATAATATCATGGTTTTATGTTTGAGTTGAAACTGATCCAAAATAGCAAAAAATAATCGTTTCAATAGAGACCTATTCAAAATTGGCCGCAACTTATGATTCCAATTAATTTCAGCCAACTTTGATAGTTTTAATACAAACCCTAGAAGATCAATGTACTCTTAAATTGAAATGATTTTGGTCTATGTGTAAGGCCTTTGATAAGTATGTCTATTCCTCAAGTGTAATGAATAACGAAGCATAACTCTCAAATATTGAAATATCTTTTAGAGTAAATATTAAAGCTTCGTTTGAAACTCCAATGTTAAGCACCCTCATAATGGAACAATTATTATGTCCTCTGACCGGACGTAGAGCTACGTTCGGCCGCCTATAACATGTCGCCACGTGCTCTTACTCTCTACCGCGTGGCCCGGCGACTTGACCCGGACCGGAACCTGAGAATGCTATGTTCGCATATTGCGAGGTATTACTCGGTATTTGCTCGGTATTGCTTGGTATTGCTAGGTATTGCTGACAATAACAAGAAATACCGCTCTGTGAAGACCAATACCGAGAAAATACCGAGTTGTACCAATACCTAGAAAAACTCGGTACAACTCGGTATTACTCGGTATTTGCTTGATATTGGTTATTGTCAAGCAAAATCGACCAATACCTAGCAATACCGAGTTGTAAAAATACCTAGAAAAACTCGGTACAACTCGGTACAACTCGGCATTACTCGGTATTTGCTCGGTATTGGTTATTGCCAAGCAAAATCGACCAATACCTAGCAATACTGAGTAATACCGAGCAATACCTAGCAAAATCGAGAAATACCGAGCCATCCTGGGTCCGTTCTGGGTCGGGTTGTCGGGGCACGCGGTAAATAGTGAGAACGCGTGGCGCGATTCTACTGGCGGCAGGGAACAAATAAAAGTTTCTCATAATGGAGCACTCTTGAGATGTGAACGTTCCAAAGAAGTTGCATGAATAAAACGAAAAAAAAAAAAAAAAGGTCTGTTAGGCCAAAATTGATAATATTTCTATAGAATAGAGTTTGGATTGTGATAATCAAAACAAGGCTGAAAACTTGGAAAACAACCAGAATCTCTGAAATTTAATCAAGGCCACTAAAACTCAACCAGAACTATAGAAACTTAGAAAACTCATCCAAAAACATTATATTTAAGATTGCAAAATTTATTAAAAAAATAAATTTTTTGAAGAAAAATGTTTCTATTTTCATATTTTAAATATTTTTATTAAAAATATAAAGATGAAACTAAATAGCATTGAAACTCTTGAAACCAAGGAAACTGAAACTTCTACATAGGGGCGAAACCTAAATCCAAACTTAGTTTAAAGTTTAAACTAATACCTTGTAATTAAGAAAAAAATAAATAAGGATTGCTAGGTTCAATGTTATTGAGATGTCAATGTTATCTATCAAAAAAAAAAAAGGTGTTTGGTACAGTGGCAATATATTGCAATTTCAATACTTTCTAGATTAAAACATAATAACATGATTCTTTAGATATCATGACATTAGATGTTTGTTGATTTGGCTGACATAGTAAAAATAAGACACGAACATCTATTTTCACATGTTATGTGAAGATGTCAATAAACCAAATGAAAGACATCTTTAAATAACAAAAACATGAAGTGATTCAAACAAAAGGCCCCGTAATTTTAATGTGCGAGTGATTCAGACAACTTCTATCGCCAAAAAATCAGACGAAGTAGCAGTAATCCAAATTTTGAGATAAAAATGTTTACCCGCTCCAAGAAACGCACATCTTTTTCCATATCCGATGCTGCCCCAAGCTCAGCAAGTCATTCAACTGCAGCAGCATTAAAAAAGGCCATTTCTTTACACAAAAATTTACTGATATATCAATTCTCCCAACACAGAAACAGCCTATTTTGGAATCTAAAAAGGATTAGGGCTTGGGTCTAACATTATCATAGACTGGAGCAATGCGGGTAAAGAGCTCGCGGCGGTCGGCGGAGCAACGGGCGCCGTTTTGTTTTCTTTGATACCGCGGCAACAAGCGTTGGTAGCGATGCAGCGAACACCGAGGAGGAGATGCAGCTACTGTAAAGAGGGAATTGTGAAGATTCGAATGGCATGAGGGGAGAGCCATCTTACCTTATCATGCGAAAAGAGTTGAAGAGGGAAGGAACTGAGCTGAGATAAGAATCCAAAGTTCAAAACATACGGGATCACATCTTCATATACCATCGGAGTTCGATTTTCGCTGGTTAGGGTTTAATCAAGCCGGTGAGTAAATCAAACAGTTTAAATATAATTTTTATAGTTTATTAGCTTCCATCAAAATTTACTTTTTATTTTTAACTTCTCAAATTTATTTATTGAAAATTTAAAATTATTATTGTTGAATAGGTTGTTGGCGGGTAAGATTTAGAAGATAGGGTTAATGAATAATTGAGGGGGTAAAAATTTATACTATTTTCATAAATATTCTCAACATTGAAAGAAAAAAGATTTGAAGTATGCATCTTCATCATTTATTTATAGAGATAAGAGGGTTATAAAAAATACTAAATATGATAGAAAATATATAAATAGTACATAATGGCTATTATAACTTGACCCTGACATGTGAATTGGCTAGATGATACACCCGTAGAGTATTGCCTCTAATGTATTTCGCAAGCTAAACTTCAAGAGCAATTGTCAAGGATGAGTCTTCGAGATCTAAGTTGCAGATCGAACCTATGAGGGCTAACATGTAGAAATAAAAGGAGAGTTATTATGAACGAGCAACGAGACCCAAGGAGTGTAGGGTGAATCCCTTGATTGGTAGTATATATAAGCCATGAACGAGTATAACAAGTGAAGTCATAGTCACATGCTTCAAAGTTGTGCGCCTCATGTAGTTTTATCAGGGATGTCAGTGATAGATGAACGACATTAGTCACGAATAACTACAACATGCGAGCTAGTTCTATTGAAGTGAGTGATAGTCAAAACGTGAATAAGTATGGGCAAATTTTTTGGCATAGCTCACCAAGAATGACTAAATTCGTGATTTGTTCTCTTAGGACGAGTATGTGTGCTATGATCTATGAAAGGAAGAGCGGCTATTTTGACCTCAGTCTGATCATAACTTCTGCTCCATAGTGTCACGCTTCCATTGAATGAGTGTCATTTTGACCATATGACCCTCCTAATCAAATACTCTGATGAAACATGTTAGATATCTACAAATAACCTAAATCTATCTACAAGTAACATATATTGATAGGTACGATTACAAAATTATAATTAAACTATATGTATAAAATATTTAAAAAATATTGATATATTTATAGTTATTCATGATCTTAAATGATATCCCTAGAGTAATTTATCTTAATCCCCTTTTTAAAGTTAGAATTACTGCAATTTTTTGTATTATTGAGACTGTATATAACATTATTTTGCAACCATAAGTTAATTAAGCATAAAAAATCCTCCAAGTATTATTGTTGTCTTATTTAATTTTAAATCAATTAATCTCCCTGAATTTTGGTCGTCCCATTTTGTTTTGTTATATTTTCCTTCCATTATTTTTATGTTTAAAATTATTTTAGAACAAAATTAAGCAAACATTGTATTCATACAATCAAATTCTATTTTAAAGAAAATTTTAATTTATTTAATAATTAAACCAATTATTAGTCTTCATTTATTTTGTAATTCCATTATCTACATCATAATTATTTCACTTAAGTCACAACACGTGTTTGATATATGTGCCCTTTATGTTTTTATTTATTATTTTTAATCAAAGGCACCATAGCACCAAGGATATATGTACCTAACAAATATCGGGATCAGGCACATGTCATGTTATACCTATGTTAGACAATAAATGCTTTGATATTTGACAATAATAGTACATTATATATCTCAGTTAAGATTCATCAAAATTTTATTTTTTATAAAATTTTCTTCATATTAATGGCATTACTTTAATTATTGAGAATAAATTGAACAAATGAAATTAATAATTGTGCTGTTGAGAATTAATAAATATTGACTATTTAAATTTTAAATTATAATAAAACTTTTAATTTAAAAAATATAAATGATAGTATTTGTGTGATTTTAATTTATAACAAAAATTCACAAATTCCCTTGTTGTGTGATGAAAGGTTGTATTGATGTTTACAAAGTTCTATGGTTTAAACATTCTTGGATTGATGGAATGCCACCAACAACCAAGAAATATTAGGCTAGTACTTAATCAAATGAGGTTTTTTTCAAGAAGAAAGTTCTATGTGAGACACTTTTTAAACCCATATCCTTTTGAGTGCGAGAATAATAAATGTTTTTCTTCCCAAGATGTTGCAAGATATGAGTCGTTAGATACATGTCGTGTCGAGAAGAGATTATGGCCTAGGGGCAAATGATGGATGATCGATTAATTTGTGGGTCATTTTAGAAATGCATGAGGCATGGAAAAGGAGAAGTTAAGGACTTGACAATCACTATGCCTTATGGACTTTCGTCGCTTCTAGTACAACTAGGTTGAATGATGAGTGATAGGAGTTATAGGAATGAGAAATCCTTGGATTCCTTAGGACATTTTAGAAGAGATCAACAAGCACCCTAAAGAATTCATTGAGAGGTGAGGAGGCAACTTGGAGAAGGTGACGCAAATAAAATTTCATCCTAATTAAGGAAAATAATTTAAGAGTGTATTTGATGACCTTAGAAAAATTCTAAGAAATCCAATTGAGATGAAACTCAAATCTAGCATATGATGAACCCTAAGAATTAATTTCATCCTAATTGGAGTTTATTTGGTCAGTTTAATCGCAAACCCTAAAATCTGACCCCTAATTTGAGGCTAAAATTTCCAAAATTTATAATTAACTAAAGAAAAATTATAAAAGTACAAATTAAATTTCAAGCAACTCTAAATTGATCATACAATAAATGAAAATTAAAATCAACCCTCGATTTTAACTAAAATTAAATTAATTTAAAATTTAACTTCCATTAATAATTAAATTAATTAATTAAGATAAAAACAAATATTAATCCAATTAATCCCAAATTTTATGGGTTGATCCATGGGTTATTTCTAACCAATGGTATCAATTATCTGAACATTTGAGATTGATTTGATTAATCAACCCCCAAACCAAGTTTCTTTTATAAAGAAGGAATTAAATAAATAATTAAAAATGCAATGGATACTAACAAATTATAAATAAATTAAGTAAAGTAAACTAAATTTAGAGAACTTTAACTCAAATTTAAAACATTAAAACCAACACTACCAAAAAATAGCATTTTTCACATCGATTTTTTTGCAGCAGTTTTGAAACCGATGTCAAAGCCCCTCTTTTGCATAGGTTAAAACTGGTGTAATTAATAGGTGCAGTTTACACCCCTTCCCTAATGCAAACTAAATTACTCAAATTACTTCACTTAAACTCAAGTCAACTACATAAAATAACTTAAACATAAAGTTGACAAATCAACTCACTTAATAAATACTTAAACTAAATTAGGAAGAAATTTATGCATTGTGTTTGATTCTTTTGGAAGACACAAATACATTAAATTAATAGGACTTTAATAAATCTTTAATAAATAAAAGCCTTTTATGCATATGCTTAATTCCTTTTGGAGGGCATATATGCATTTGATTTATAAGGCTTAGGATGTGAAGTTAAGTGCTTCAAAGTAATTTATAGTATTTCAATAAACATATTCTTTATAATAACTATTTTCTAAATCAAAATATTAGCATAAAACTTCAAGGACTCTATGCAATCACTCTATTTTAAATGGGGGAATGAAGGCATTATATTATGAGTCATAGGACTAAGAGGTTAGTAGGTTCTGGACTTTGGAGTCATTAGCTTATATGATTATTTAAAATTAAATAATTAAACTTAAATACTTTAAAATATAATTAATGAAACACTAAATTATTAAATGTTTAAACTTAAATAAAAACCCTTTGACCTCTAATAAACAAAAAACTTCAAATCAAAGCAACTCAAATAATAAAACCCCTTATGACATATTAAAGACACATAACTTTCTTCATACATTATAGATGATTTGCTAGAACAACTGACTTTAGCTTAGACTGGGTCGGTGGTTATTTTGGTGTGTTTTGTAGATCTCATGCTTGAAGGGCATTTTATGTCTATTTACTTTTAGTATTCTGTATAATCATACATATTTACACACTTTTATCTGTATAATGCCCATATTTAATAGTTGCATGTAAGATTACATTGTACTTTTATTTCTCGCTAACATGTTCTGCTTATAATACAGAGTCTTTAAAATATACTTAGGCTTTCAATGTAAATGCAAAAGTTAAATTTTAAATATAAAGTGTCTAGGATGTATCTAGATAGAGTTATATAAAGAGTTGGAAAAGTTTGAAGGTTTATGCTTTTACACATAATGATCTAAAAGAAAATACTTTCTCTTACTTTAAGAAGTATTATCTTTTGAAATCCTATAGGAGACATGGAGCAAGAAGATAATAAGTAAATACATTTAAACCTATAGGAGACGTAGTATGTGTTGGCTTCAAGCATAATCACTAAATCTAGACAATCTCAATGATTTGATTCAAGCGATTATCTGTGCGGCCTAAATTGTGACATTTGTCTTACATGCCTACACTCTAGATCGGCTGAAAAAAATTTAATATTTATAGGAACCAAATAAAATTGTTGATTGTTTTTAGGCATATTCTAATAAGTCTCATATGCATCAAGGACGCACATACATGAAAAACCATATATGAGAGAGAGAGAGAGAGAGAGAGAGAGAGAGAGAGAGAGAGAGAGAGAGAGAGAGAGAGAGACTTGCATGCATGATGCATGCATCCTTGGTTGTGAATCTCCAAGCCAACAGAACTCACAAGAAGACCACCATTGCCTATCTGAGACATGGCACAAATTCCAACCCATGGGATCTCTCTCCATTGGCTTAATTACGCAATCTCTAGAGGCAACAAAATCTGAGAACGATTGTATAGGTACCAGCTGCATACATTATATTAAAGCAAATAATGTACTATTACAGTATAACCCCTATGAGCTAATTTTGTCTTGGTGCTGAAAGCAGAATAAGTTACACAAAATCTAACTTGCACAATCAGGTGCTTCAAAAATTAAGTCTTGCTTGCACATATATATTGCATAAAACAAATTAGGGCTTCACTTGTTTCCAATTTTCTTATGATCATTTTTTTTAATAGTTCTACGAGAAATTTGTTAAAATTAATGATATGACAATAATATTTTTCTATTGCAACACATTTTTATTTAAAGTTTCATTTGAGATAATTTTTTTATTGCTTCTTAAAGCAGCTTTTTAGTATAAAACAAAAAAAATTTGTACTAAAAATTTGCTTTAAGAAACAACAAGAAAACCGTCCCAAACTAAGCCTTAGAGTTTGATGATTATATTTCATAAAAAACACAATAAAAAGATAACTTCAACACAACTATACAAAATATAGCTAAGCTTAGCTGGCCATGGAATCTCAAGTGGCCACCAGAAGAGACCTAACATATGCATTTTCATTTGTCTGCCAGTGACTGTTGCCATGACCATTCAATGCCATATATTGGATGGTCATTTACATAGTAGATACATATATGGTTTTATTTATTAAAGCCATTTACTTATGCACTTAGATGGTAAATAGAACAACAATTTTTTTCAAGGGTCTGCATGCATGGCTCTGGTTTGAATAAAATATAGCAGTGAGTAGACTGCATGCCTAAATTGTGAACTTCAGGCCTCAGTAATATATCAACTCCTTAAATAAAAAATTTGCAGGAGATTGGTGCATTCGATATTATGCCCCTTACAATATAGGTTATGTATAACAGACACCTATTTCTCCTTTCTCATCAAACATAACACAAGTTTTTTTTTTTTTCTTTCACCAGATCTCAAATCGAATTCCTCTTCTCAACTACTAAAAGGAAATCCTCAACCTTATTCTAGCATAAATAAACAACTCTTTAGAGTGAATGCTCCATTTATTCGAAATTTAGGCATTGCAATTGTGTTACAGACAGGATAGAGCCGCTATGGAAAAGTTTGAATTAAGCCATTATCCCACCGGCTTAGTTTGGTAGGTGGACGAGCATGACATGTTCATATCCTCTCTCATGCAGCACGACCCTTTAAGTGGGGAGAAAATAACTGCAGGTCCTGCACCTGTGGAGCTGGTTGCTTGTAGGCTCGCCGAGAGATTAGTTATGCTGCCAAACGACTCCTAAGAAGAATGGCAGCGGATAGATAATCTCGTTCCAAAAAAAAAAAAATCAAGCCATCCAACACAAAGGCAACATGAGCTAAGTGTATGATTCAAATATATATAATAATTTGAGGGATTTACATGCATACTGCTTAAAATTACATAATTTATATATTTAATAACTAAAATTTACTATCTATATATAGCACTCTAAATTTTAAAATAAAAGTAAAAATAGCAACTTTCAGTCTAATTCATCGCCACCCCGCCAATCTCATCGCCTTTCGTTGGTGAAATCTCATTGTCCTTCAATTATTGACGATAGCCGCCGGTCTCATCGATCACCAAGAACCAAGATCATGCCGCTTCTCATCTCCATGGTGGCGATCCTTTGCAAGGAGATCAAGTCACCCTGCACATTTTGTTGATCGCCACCAGTCTCGTGATTTCGATTTCGTTTGGGGTAGCTTTTTTATTTGTGCTTTCTAATTTTTTAGTAAAAAAATTCTTAAATTAAATTTTTTTTACTAAAAGAACATTTTAAAAAACAGCATAAAAACTGCTCCAAATAAAACCTTGACCTCATTGAGATTTTCGTGATGAAGTCCAGTAACTTTTATTAAGAGAGTGATGATATAAGTAAATAGTGAAATTTAAATATTATATATATGTAGTAAAGCACCCAAACAATTGTTATCGAATAAGATTAATAGCAAGAGATTAAAACATCATGGATCAATTGTGGAGGGGATTGGAGCCAGTGGGCGCAAATCTCATCTCTTCTCTGAAGTCCACTTCTCTGCGTCCTTCATCGTAGTCGCCGCCGCCTCTGCCGCCAAACCGAATTCTCCGGTGGTGAAAATCATCTGTGTTTCCTTTCCATTTGATCTCATTTGGATTCTCTTCCTTAGATTTGGGATGCAGTATTCTGACGAAGAGTAGGAGAAACATGAACATCAATAATGGCGTTATGTGCTTCTTCATCCTTTGTTATCCACATACACGAGGGTCTCTTCTTCTTCTTCTTCTCCTCCTCCTCCTCTTCCTCTTCCTCTTCCTTCTTCCTTCTTCCCCAAGGATTTTCTTCTTTTGTAGAGCTGAAGGTCCCGCAGGAAGTTAGATCGGAGGACCCAAATTTGCTGTCTTTGTCGGCAGATATTCAATTGAGCGAAGCTAAGAAAATATCTTCTGATGCTGCATAAGCTGACAAAAAAAAATCCTTAAGCACTCAATTTTATAATAAAAAATTATTATTATTATTAATATTTCGCTTGTTTGTTTGGCTCGTCTTTTTATACTTCTATACAAAAGATTTTTATGGCGTGCATAATTATTGGGCCAGGTCATCAGACACATCTTACGTTCGGTATTCATAGTACTGAGCAGTATTGAGCTCGGTACTGTGAAATACTGAGTACCGAGCAATAGTGAGCTCGGTACTGAGCAGTACGGAGCTCGGTAGCTCAATACCGAGATGTGGCGTATTTTTATTGGGCTCCGAATACATCCGGTGACCTGACCCAATAATTTTTCCGTGCGTAACTTATCAAAATGAGTACAACTTTGATTTGCCTATATAATTATTATGTGAAAAATAAATCACAAAAATATTAATTTTGAATTTTTAATAAATATTTACACATAAAAAATGAAGAACTCTAAACTTTTTAGGATAAAATGCATTTAAAAAAATAAGGGAGCCTTGCCCAATAATTAGTACAATGTTAAGTTACAAACTTAAAGAAGTCTAACAAAGCTAAAGAGAGCAATGTAAATGACCTAGACTAAGAGGAAGGGCCCTTGTATGCGATGAAGAAAGGTATACAAATATGTTGGTATTGATGGCTATAAAGAGTTGAATTTTGTATTATTTATGGCCAATGAGAAAAAGATCCGATGATCGAGCAACAATAGATGTCAAGTTATGACTAAAGCATGGTGATAGTTGATGTCGAGCAATAGTAGTCGTTGGATGATAACAAATGATCGATGGATGTCAGAAGATTGATAATTGAGGACCTATATTGAGGGCACCATTGAATATCCAATGACTATATGAGTATTAGATGAATGAGAACATAAAATGGAGGATATTAGATGCCATGCAATAATAGGCTTTATATATTGTACAAAAGAATTTTAAGGTGTGTATCTCTTATGCAGCTCTCCTTGGTTTGTTGGTGGGGAGTTTGGCTACCAACTGAGAGGTCTTGGGTTCGAGTATGGCGTATGTATTATGTGCGTGTTTGGGTGATACCTCTGCATTGAATGGTAGGCAATGACGAGCAATAAATGATGGTGGATGTCATATTGCAAGTATTGGTTGATGACAGACATTTAATGTAGTTGTAGGTGGGCATTGGTTATTGGCAAACGATGGACGTTGGAGGCTAGCGAACGATGGAGGTTGGAGTCTAGCGAACATTAAGCATTAGTTTTAAGCAAAACATCAAACATTGGTGACTAGCAAACATTGAGTGAGACAATTCTCTTTGAAGGCAAGAAATATATATGATTAACATGTGATCAATAAGAGGAAAAGCTGGAGGACCATAAGGACACCACTTTAGCCATTTGAGTTTTTATAAGGTGTACAAGCTTTAGAATTCTCTATGCTTCATATATAGTTCAAAATAATTCTCTATGCTTCAGAGTATAAAAGAATTCAAATAAATGAAAAAAAAAGACAATGAAAATAAGTCATTTATAAAATTTAGGAGGGTTATTCCAATCATTATCGAAAATGATAGAAGAATCTCCTCATTGTTATCAATAAGAAACTCAGAAAATATCATCCTCTAATCAATAAGTGATTTAATGATCCAGAATAATTTCGTGAAGCTTAAAGGATCACAATTAAACCTATAAAGAATGGTAATGAAAGGGCATGATGTATTTTTCTTCTTGAGAACAATCCAACATAAAAAACTACTACTAAATCAAAGTTTTGTATGAGTCATAATAATTCCAATAAGAATAGAAATCAAATTTAATACTGTAAAAATAAGACATTTAAACTATCATTTGGGTCAAAGAGTTTTGGAGTAATTAATCTAATGTTACAAACAAATAATGAATCAATCCCTTGTAAAAAGTTACAAAGGCTTCAAAAAGTACAAAATTATACATATGAATAGCACAACATTTTAAGGTGATTCATCACAACTAGATAAAATGCTGAGGAAACTCATGGGTATTGGCTTTATGACCCCCTCAATAGTCGAAGCAGGGGTAAGAACCAATAATAATTGTGGTGCATTGACTTTGGTGGTAGCTGGCGATCATGACATGAGAGCTTATATACATGGAGATTAAGGAAGAATGTGAAGAGTTTGTGCCAAAAATACGAGATTACCTATACTACTTCATTTGAGCTCATACGATCGATCTCTATTTTATATGTTATTGAAATTCTATATACAAAGCACTTATTTTTATACTAAAAAGGTAAAATGCAGAGATCAATCAATAGTTTAATTAATTTATAAAATTTTAAAGAAACCATTTGAATATTTTTAAACTTGGAAAATTATATTAAAACTCACACCGAATCCTATGAAAATTTTCATGTCATATCAACAATTTAGATTTCCTATAAATTAAAAATAATAATAAAGAATGAAGCCTAAAAATCTCTCTTAATCCTTAAAATTTGGAAGCCATATTACCTTTAAGTTCAATTCCCAGTAATAGTATTGCATGCGCATGAAAAATAACATTATTGAAAGTTGATTTTGATTTCTTTGATTTTGTTCATCTTATTGAAGATGCTTGTTATCTACAAACAAACATATCCAAATGTGATCCCTACGAAACAGCAGCCCTTTGAAACCTCTAATAGTATAAGGCTTCGTTTTGAGACAATTTTTTTACTGCTTCTTAAAGCAGCATTTCAGTACAAAAATTAAAATTTTGATACTAAAAAATTGCTTTAAAAAGCAATAAGAAAGCCGTCCCAAACAAAACCTAAATTTTTGAAGAAAATTTTAAATTTCCAGCTCATGAATCTTTGTTATTTTCTGCAATAACATGCAAACTGATGATATTATGAGTTTTAACGTTTGATCACATGCATCTTTGTTATTTTCCTACAGAGTTGATTGCCAGAAAGGCATAGAAAGCAACCTAACTGTTATGAGATTGATTTGATAAGACAGAAGTAAGAGAGCTGGTTTTTGTGTGCAATGCAAATGCAAAGGACAGAGTTTGGATCAAATACTTGCTAGCTACTATTTATGTGAGTGGTGTTAGAGCTTGAGATAATTGTTGGAAGAATGGAAAGATGGAATATGATAAATGTTTTTGTTATGGGATCACTATATATGAATTTTGAGTTATATATTTTTTTAATGTATTGTTGATAAGATATGAGTTATTTATTAATTAATTTTTTTTTAAATATGAGTTCATATAGTAATTATTCACATGTTTAATCTTTGGGCATTTAGTAAATTGTAATTAAAATTTATGTAGCTAAATCTTTGTAATTATAATTAATTATTTAGCTATGTTTAGTGCTAGAAAATTTTCGGTAGTATAGTGAGGATACTTAATCTCGGGATTAAATAAAGTTATATGCACATATATATAAAAGAAGCTCATAAGTTGTGCGGAAGTCTTTACATGAAAAATATAGAAAAAGAAAAACTATGAGGCCTAAATACTTGAAAGAACCTACTATGAAAATAAATATTATGAACGTCTGGGTTGTCGATTTGGCTTCCTAAGAGAAGTGGAAAATATTAATGGAGAAACAATAACGAATAAGAGAGGCCAATGATGATTGATTACCGATGAAGACAATCAGAAAAAAATGGTTGTCAAAGATTGTTGATGGTAGTTAAAGTTGGTTAGGTGATTTGAACATTTACATAGTTGTGGTAAAGTAATAGTAATCAATTGACAATAATAAGACGATGTTGATTGGGTGAAGACAGTCGTTAGAGGTCAATATTGATCGAGTAATAGAGGCGTAGGATTTTTAAAATTTGTGAGCTCACTTCACATCGAGGCTCTCTTCAAGTGTAGTAATAAAACCCTATTTTTAGATTTTTAGTGTAGCAATTTTGTTATTTTTGCTCAATTTTCAAACACTTCTTCAGACGACTTAGGCTTCGTTTGGGGCGACTTTTTTATTGCTTTCTAAAACGGAGTTTTAATACAAATTTTTTTATTTTTGTACTAAAACTCCATTTTAAAAAAGCAATGAAAAAGCCGTCCCAAACGAAGCCTTAGAGTGATCTCCCTTGATCAATTTATTAGCTATGCTCACGTGGCAGTCTGTCACGGGCTTATCATGTTATAGTTTACTTATAAATACAGCCTTTGTAACAAGAACTGTTTAATGAAAATCAATCTTTACTTTCACCTTTTCTTCTTCCTCTCTCTGCTTTCGTTTATCCACATGGTATCAGAAGTCCGGCATTGATCCTCCAGTCATGCCAAACTCAACGGCGGCATCCTCTTCCGCCGATCAAGCTGCTTCCACCCTCCCAACCGCTGAGTTCTTCAATCCTCAAATTCCCTCATCTCTCAAATTTCTCATGAGCAATGTCAAACATGTTGTTGCTCAACCCCTTACAGCGGACAATCACGCCTTATGGAGGGCTCAAATCCTCAAACTCTTTCGCGCAAATGGCTACGAAGGTTTCTTGACCGGTCTCACCAAATGTCCGGCCCATGAATCTTCCATTATCTCCTCACCGGCGACGCAGCAGTCCCCGCATAGCACCTGGATCTTGATCGATCAGAATCTTGCCGCTGCGCTATACTCAGTTATCTCGCCTGCAATCTTACCCTATGTGCTCTCGGCGGAACATTGCAGTGACATATGGGCGATCTTGGATCATCGTCTTCAATCCTCCACTAGATCTAGAATCAGTCAGATCAAGAACGAACTGTATGTTCTGACTATGAAGGATAAAACCATGAGCCAGTACCTTCTTGATGTAAAATCCAAAGTTGACGCACTCGCCGCTGCCGGATCCCATCTAGATGCGGAAGAAGTGATTCACTATACCCTTAATGGATTACCCAGCACATACCAAGCTTTCAAGACGGCCATACGCACAAACCTCCGACCTGTTACCTTAGACGAACTCTACACTCTTCTTTGCAGCGAAGAGCTAAACTTGGCTCACGAAACGGCCAAAGAACTCCAATCCTTACAGTTGTCAGGTCACTCTACTGCCCTTACTGCCACTAGAGGGCGTGGCCGAGGCAGATCTTCGGCCAACAGAAATCGAGTTGATTATCGGAACTCCAATCCGAATTCCCGAACTGGAAAGGCTCCCCGACCGCTAATCACCTGCCAAATTTGCGGCAAGAACGGTCACTCTGCGATTAAATGCTGGCATCGTCACGACGACACCTACAACACCGAACCTGCCTCTGCTCTTTTCACGTCGCCTACTACTCAACCGGCGGCAGAATGGTTCTTGGACAGTGGAGCTTCTTCGCATCTAACATCTGATCCTACCAACGTTCTTCACCCACAACCATACCACGGCTCTACTCAAGTCACTCTCGGCAACGGTAACACAATCCCTATACACACCACGGGCAAAGGAATCCTTCCTACGCCCGCAGGTAGTCTAAAACTTTCTCACCTCAATCTCGTTCCTAATCTTGCTTTCAATTTACTTTCGGTTCATAAGCTTACATCGGATAACAACTGTGATATAATCTTTTCCTCCTCTGGTTACACAATTAAGGATCGGAAGACCCAATGCCCTCTTCTCACGGGTCCGTGTATTAATGGACTATATCCGCTGCAACTCAAAGGTTCTCCGCAAGATAAGAACAAGCAACTCGCCTTGCTCTCCATACAACATATTCCGGACTTATGGCATCGAAGGCTAGGCCACCCGTCCAGATCCACCTTAGCAACTATTGCTCATGCTCATAGCAGTGTTCATATCTCACCGAATAATTTTTCTTGCGATTCTTGTAAAATGGCCAAGAGCCATCGTTTACCTACTAGCATTTCACAAACCATTATGCATTCACCATTGTATTTGATTCATTCTGATGTTTGGGGTCCCGTCCAAACGGGTTCCAATCAAGGCTATTTTTACTACGTTTCGTTTATTGATGATTTTTCGAAATTTACATGGGTTTATCCGTTGATTCATAAATCAGACGTTTTTTCTAAATTTCTTGAATTTCAACGCTACGCAGAACGCCAACTCAACCAACGAATTCATATTCTGCGAACCGACAATGGCGGCAAATACATCAACAACAAATTCAGGACTCTTTGCAATCACAACGGCATCATCCACCAAACCTCTTGCCCGCACACTCCCTCTCAGAACGGCGTCGCAGAACGAAAGCATCGACATCTCATTGAAACTACGCGTGCCCTGCTCCTACAAGCCTCGGTACCTCACGCTCTTTGGGTTGATACATTGCTCACTGCCACTTACCTGATCAACCGGCTCCCATCTCCGAACACGCTTCAAAAATCTCCCTACGAAGTTCTGTTCAACAAGCCTCCCGACTACACTCATCTCCGAGTGTTTGGCTGCCTCTGTTACCCATGGTTAAAACCATATTCAAACAACAAATTATCCAGAATTTCCACACCCTGCGTCTTTATTGGCTACCCCATATCCCAAAAAGGATATCGTTGTCTCGACCCGATCTCTAACAAGGTCTATACATCTTGCCATGTTATCTTTGACGAATCCCAATTCCCCTTCTCCAACACAGCACCCGGCACAAACTCTCATTCAGACAACCATATTGCCACACCGCCACTTCTTCTGGTTCCCACTACTCATTTACCTTCACATCTCAAACCAACACAACAAGCTACATATCATCTCCCCAACACATCTTCAACGTCCGATTCCACGTTCCCCACCACTTCTGATTCTCACAGTAACACTGGCTCTAGTACTAACACCGCTCCAAATACAAACATCTCTCAAGCTGTGCAACCTGCTGTTAACAGTGGTCAACCAACCCATCACATGATAACACGGCTCAAAAGCGGGAACTCTAAACCAAAACAAATCTTTGATCTGCTACACTCAACTCACACGGACGAACCTACAACCTATACACAAGCAGCCAAATCGGAAAAATGGAGACAGGCAATGTCCCAAGAGTTTCAAGCATTGCAATCACAGGGTACGTGGGAGCTAGTACCTCCAGCAAAACATCAAAACATACTGGGTTGCAAATGGACTTTTCGAACTAAATATAACTCGGATGGAACAGTAGCTCGTTACAAAGCTCGTCTGGTCGCCAAAGGATACAATCAAGAACACGGAATCGATTATACCGAGACTTTCAGCCCCGTCGCCAAAATGCCCACCGTCAGAATTCTAATCCTTATAGCACTTCATTATAACTGGACAATTCACCAACTTGATGTATCAAATGCCTTTCTCCACGGCACACTCTCGGATATAGTCTACATGCAGCAACCTCAAGGGTTTCAAGATACCCTTCATCCGAACTATGTATGCAAATTAAAGAAAGCCCTGTATGGACTCAAACAATCTCCCCGAGAATGGTACTCAACGCTTTCAAATCATCTTACTCGGTACGGGTTCACCATCAGCACATCCGACTACTCCCTGCTTACCTACAACTCCGGCAACGTCAAACTCTACGTTCTGATATACGTTGACGACATACTCATAACAGGTAACTCTCCTACTGAGATCAATCGTCTATTTTCTAATCTTCAATCCACATTTCAGATGAAAAATCTCGGCTCCCTATCCCAATTTCTGGGCATTCAAACGATCAAAACAAGCACCGGCCTCTTGTTACACCAGCAATCATACGCCCGCAAAATTATCGAGCGCGCTGGAATGAGCAACTCAAAGCCCGTATCAACACCTATGGCGTGCAAGCACAGTGTTCGGGAAAACTCCAACGTTGAATTCAGCAACCCGATCCTATATCGGCAACTAGTGGGCTCTCTACAATATCTCACACTCACCCGACCTGACATCCAGTTCGCCGTTCATCAACTCTCGCAGCACATGCATCAGCCTCTCAACTCTCACCATGAGTCCCTCAAGCGACTTCTACGATACATTCAAGGCACCACAGACACAGGACTTCCGCTCCAACGAACCAACTTGATCCTTCGTGGATTCGTTGATGCTGACTGGGCTACCAACACGCAGGACCGAAAATCGGTCTCAGGTTACTACAATTTTCTCGATGATTCTCCTATTTCCTGGCAAGCCAAGAAGCAGAACACCATAGCTCGCTCATCTACGGAAGCAGAATATCGTGCCCTCGCATCGGAAGCCTCCGAAGTCTTATGGCTTCGCCGCATTATGTCAGATTTCCATATCCCACAAACACAGCCAACTGCCCCATATTCCACGCCAGAACCAAACACATCGACGTCGACTGTCATTTTATCCGCGACTGCATCTCCAAGCATCAGCTTACGGTTCACCACATCTGCACAAATGAACAACTCGCAGATCTCTTCACCAAACCGTTGAGTGCTTCGAGTTTTCGCACACTTGCAGACAAACTTACATCTAAACCTTAGACATAAGTTTGAGGGGGGGTATTAGCTATGCTCACGTGGCAGTCTGTCACGGGCTTATCATGTTATAGTTTACTTATAAATACAGCCTTTGTAACAAGAACTGTTTAATGAAAATCAATCTTTACTTTCACCTTTTCTTCTTCCTCTCTCTGCTTTCGTTTATCCACACAATTAATGTTTTTCAAACATTGAATGACTTAACAACATCAGAAGTTGACTATCTTCAGATTGTTAAAACTATAACATTTTGATGCACTTTCGAGCATGAATTTACTGATAAACGGATTTTGTCAAATTTGTTTATGAAATATAAACTTACATCAAAATTCGTACTTGATCTAATGAAAAAGAGAAAATTTCTTAGTAACATAATTAATTATAATGACTGGTCAAACAATGTGATTAAAGGCCTTAGTAAACTGTGTGATTATAAATTATAATTTAAGTAATGCATCGTTAATATATAGAAAAGCTATTTTGCTTTAAAAAAAACAGATGGTTCATTTTGTGTAAGAAATGTGTGATTGAAAGTGATTTGAAAAACTTGTTGATATTGTGAGTTTAAAGATAATAATGAACATAAAATCATAATTATAACAAAATATTAGAAAAACTCTTTTGTATATCTCAATGAGCAAAATAATAATAATATTAATTAGTGGCCTGGATTATGCGACACGTTATTATTCTACTAGAGAAATAGAAATAGATATGAAATAAAATAGATTTTTTCCACCAACATTTATAAAAAAACCAAAATGTGTGATAAAATACCTTGTCCACTTTCCCTATTTTTCTATAGTGTATTATTTCAAAAAAAAAAAAAAAACATCAATTAACATGTGCTAGAAAATTTACAGAGATAGAATGAGCGTTTCATATCTTAACTTTGGATTAAAATTCAACATGCACATAAAAATTCAACATACACAAAAAAAGTTATAAGAGATTAAGAACTTTTTATATGGAAAACCTAAAAATGGGAGAAACCATAGGGCATGATCCAATTGCAATAATCCACTATATAATACAATATACAAGAATCTGCTCTTCCTCACAATTAAAGGATGTGAAATTATATACAATTGAATATCATTATCATATTTGTGTTGTACGGATTATATATATAAATCAGGTGTCCACAACCAGGCAGTTAAAACCCAATGAGAGGGTTAAAATTTTATATGTTAATATTCAAACAATAATACACAGATGATAGAAGTTTGATGATTGGAGTGATGATTACAGATTACAATCATCCAACAAAGCTTAACTCAAATCAAACTGGTATCAAGCTAAACCCTAATAAAATGTAGCTATCTTAAGATCCAAATGCACAAATATATGTAGGATGTAAAATTTTATCATAAAAAGTCGATAATAAATCAAAATCATATGAAATTTGGTCTGTTGAGAGCATGATTGAACCATACCATATTCAATTCAATATTCATAACCCTTCTCTTTATCAATTAGGATGGTGTTAGCTAGGGTCATATGTGTAGCTGGTTAGAGTTAATAGGTTATAATTTATCTTAATAGTCAAATAACTGCAAAGGGTATTAACAGGCTGAAAGGTAGCTTAGGCATTGATACCATCTAATAGATCTTTAATGACTTGTATGTTATCATATAAACTCTCTCTCTATATATTTTTTATATAAATACAAAATGAAATGAACAGCCCTCTACTAACATCTTATTATTTTCTTCACTTTCTCTCAATCCTATGACTTTCCAAGGATTCATTTGAGATATTTTTTTACCGCTTTATAAAATTATTTTAGTGAAGATAACTTTCTTTAATTATCGTAAAAAATAACTTTCTATAACTAGAGATTAGAAGCGACTTATAAGACTCTTTTCATGATTAGAAGTGGCTATTTTACTCTTAAAACACCATGTAAGGCTTTACAAAATACTTCAATTACATTCTTTCATTTTGGCCAGGGGATGATAAGTTGAAATGATAAGCTACACTGCTTATGCTAGAAAAACGGCTTGCCTTTTCACTACCTCTGATGTATGCCAAATCTACTTTAAATATTATCCTTATGATATCTGCTCTAATCATCTCAGCCACACCTTTGTAACTAACATGGGTTATATATTTGCATCACTGTAGCAGAGACGGGATAGCGATGCAATGAAATAAACTCCATCTTCTTCCTGATTTTCTTCTATCAGCTCTGCTTGTTTGCTTGTGTTTTTCTTTACTAATCCGCAGGTTCCGGCAATGGACTTCTTCATGGTATCAGAGCTGTAGGTCACTGGTGTAAGCTCCGATGGCTGAGTCGTCAACTACCACACCGGCGGAAGGTTCCGACTCTTCCGTTACAGCTGCAGAAATTACTATTCCCCCTCAACTGAAATTTTTCATGTCAAACGTGAAAACCATGGTTACCGTTCAGCTAACTTCTGAGAATCATCTTATATGGAAGTCTCAACTCTTAAAACTCTTCACTGCAAATAGCTTTGAAGACCATCTTACGGGAGTCTCTGCTCAGCCGGAAAAACTGATCCTAAACAATAATGGAATCCGAGTGTTCAATCCCCTATACACTACCTGGATGCTCATCGATCAGCATTTGGCTTCCGCCATTTACTCCACAGTTTCACCTTCTCTGTTACCCTACATCTTGAATCTCGGGTAACTCTTGATCGCCGTCTCCAGTCCTCCAATCGCTCCAGGCTTCTGCAACTCAAGGGTGAACTGCATCAATTACATCTTGGAGACAAAACCATGTTTAAATATCTCTCTGATATTAAGAACAAAGTTGTCGCGATCGCCGCTGCCGGATCTTCTATAGATGCCGAAGATATTATACACTATACATTAAATGGCTTACCAACCACTTATATGTCATTTAAAACTGCGATTCACACTCAACTAAATCCTATTTCACTTGATGATTTCTACTCCCTACTCTGCAGTGAAGAACTACATCTGAATGCAGATAGCAGTCGTGAATCTATTACTACGCTACATCTGACTCCAGCTTTGCTCTTACAGCAACTAGAGGTTCGTTCCGTGGACAAACTCGTGGTAGAACCCGTGGATCATTCCCAGGACGAGCAGCTCCAGGACGTAACTTAACTGGTCGATTATCTCCTAGCACAGTTGTTCCCGGTTCAAACAGAGGAGGAAGACGACCACGTCCTGGTATTGAATGTCAGATTTGTGGAAAATTAGGTCATTCGGCTGTTAACTGCTGGTATCGCCATGATACAACATATAACAGTGCTCCTCAAGCATACATTACCACGGACAATCCAAACTCTGTAGAATGGTTTTTGGACTCTGGAGCAACAGAACATTTAACAGCTAATTCTTCTCAGATTCAACACATTCAACCATACACTGGAGCATCTCATGTGCAAGTTGGGAATGGACAACAGCTTCAAATTGCCAATATAGGACAAGGATTGCTACCTACTCCTAACAGTAAGCTTCATTTAGCCAAAATCTTACATGTCCCACAACTATCCCATAACATTCTTTCTATACATAAGCTTACTACTGATAATCATTGCTTTGTTCTACTTGACTCCAATGGCTTTATTATAAAGGATTCCCGGACCAACAAGACACTTCTCCACGGACCCAGTCATTATGGGCTCTATCCAATTAATCTATGTTCCTCAGCTTACAAAGCTAACAATGCTGCTACTACAGCATTGGCCTCGCCTACTTATCCTCTGTGTGGCATCGGTGGCTAGGACATCCTTCTTCATCAATCCAGCAATTCATACCCGTAGTTTTCTCCAATGGTTCTACCACCGATCGTAGGTTACACTGTAGTGCTTGTGCACGAGAAAAATGTAGTCGTTTACCGTTTTCTTTATCTTCTAGTAGAACAACTCAATGTCTAGAACTTATTCACAGCGATGTATGAGATCCCTCCTCAATTTCTTCTATGCAATCCTATCGCTATTATGTTATCTTTGTTGATGATTTCAGTCGCTATACTTTGGTTTTTCCTATTCATCTAAAATCAGATGTTTGCTCCATTTTTCTATCGTTTAAGAAAACTGTTGAAAATCAATTTCAAAAATCAATTAAAATTCTTTGAATTGATCGTGGAGGAGAGTATGTCAATACTACATTTAAAAATCATCTCAAGAACTTCGGCATCTTGCATCAAACTACCTGTGCTTATACTCCTCAACAGAATGTGGTATCTGAGAGAAAACATCGTCACATTGTTGAAACTGTTCGAGCTTTACTGCTGGATGCCAATTTACCTCAAAAATTTTGGGTTGATGCACTAACTACAGCGGTCTATTTAATTAACAGACTGCCTTCTTCCTCACTTAACCACAAATCTCCCTACGAATGTCTCTTTAATCGATCACCAGATTACTCCTACCTACGCATTTTTGGTTGTCTAGCCTATCCATGGCTTCCAACTCATCTCTCACACAAACTATTACCTCGCTCTAGTCCTTGTGTGTTTCTTGGATATGCTGAAAACATCAAAGGCTATCGCTGCTTTGATGTCCAAACCTCCAAACTCTACATTTCACGTCATGTTCGTTTTCATGAAGACATTTTTCCGTTTCATACTAAACTTCCCGTAAAACCAAGCACTCTCCCTACACCACATGAATCTATATCAACTCTAATACATGTCTCCCTTAGTCATCCTCCAACCTCATTCATCAATCCAATTCCTATATCACCAAACTCACCAATGCATCCTTCTCCTGCTGCGACTGAGTCTCAGTCCATTCCCCTGCACCGTCCAATATCTCCACAACAAGATGCAACCCGTCTCAAACACCCCATGCTCACTCGAGCTCAAACAGGAAAGCTCAAACCAAAAACAATTTTTGATCTTGCACATCTTGTTATACCGACAAATCCAACTATATTCACACAGGCTTCTAAGTACTTGGCTTGGCGAGAAGCTATGAGCAATGAATTTGAAGCACTACAAAAGCAGGGCACTTGGGAATTAGTACCATGTAATCCCAATCAAAACGTTCTTGGTTGCAAATGGCTTTTTAAAACCAAGTATAACTCTGATGGATCAATTGCCCGTTATAAAGCTTGACTTGTTGCCCGAGGGTTTAAACAAGAGCATGGCATCGATTATCATGAAACTTTCAGCCCTGTTGCAAAATTTGCCACCATACGTATTCTTCTTACAGTTGCAGTGAAGCATAGCTGGCCCATTGTGCAGCTCGACGTGTCGAATGCGTTCTTACATGGTGTTTTACCGGAGACCGTATTTATGAAACAACCAGCGGAGTTTGTAGATCCTCAGCACCCGCATCATGTTTGCTTGTTACGCAAAGCTATTTATGGTCTCAAGCAGTCACCACGGCAGTGGTTTACCACCTTCTCAGATTATCTCATCCAATATGGCTTTAAGACTAGCACTGTCGATCCTTCTCTACTCTTTTTTCATAAAGATACAACTCAACTATACATCTTAGTGTATGTTGACAATATTTTGCTAACATGCAATTCTCAAACAGCAATTGATCAATTAATTACTGCACTTCACTCTCAGTTCTCCATGAGAACTCTCGGCAAATTGAATCAATTTCTTGGTCTTCAGGCTGCTTACACCGAGAATGGCATTCATCTTAATCAGACCAGCTATTCATAGAAAATTCTCAGCAAGGCTACCATGTCCGATTGCAAACCTGTGCAATCACCCTTGTCGTCCAAATTACCATATGCTGCAGAGGACAGTCCGCTTTATTCTCGACCGAATTTCTATCGCCAACTCGTTGGCTCACTTCAATATTTAACTATCACTCGTCCTGATCTACAGTTTGCTATCAATTATCTGTGCCAACACATGCATAAACCGCACACACTTCATTTTCAGCTGCTCAAACGTGTGTTGCCTTATGTCCAGGGCTCTCTACATCTAAGCTTACCAATCAGTAGATCTAATCTACAACTCACTGCCTTTGCGGACTCTGATTGGGCCACTGATAAATCTGACTGTCGTTCTATTATAGGATATTGTGCTTTCCTCGGCGACACATTAATCTCCTGGATGGTCAAGAAACAAACTTCAGTCGCTCGGTCTTCCACCGAGGCTGAGTACAGAGCATTGTCTACCGCTGCCTGTGATCTCATCTGGCTCCGTCGATTGCTCATGGAGTTCCAGGTGCCTCTTCCATCACCTACAAAATTATACTGTGACAATGTCTCCGCACTTGCTTTAGCCAACAATCCAATTTTCCATGCTCGAACTAAGCATATTGAAATTGATTTCCATTTTATACGAGACTGTATTCGTTCTCAGTACATTTCAGTACATCATATCTCCACCGAAGATCAGCCTGCTGACATCTTTACGAAGTCTCTATATGCTGTGCGTTTTGCTGTTCTTCGACACAAGTTAACACTTTGTTCACCAACAGTTAACTTGAGGGGGGCTAATAAGGAGAAATGATAAGCTACACTTCTTATGCTAGAAAAATGACTTGCCTTTACACTACCTCTGCAGTATGCAAGATCTACTTTAAATATTATCCTTATGATCTCTGCTCTAATCATCTCAGCCACACCTTTGTAACTAACCTGGGTTATATATTTGCATCACTGTAGCAGAGACGGGATAGCGATGCAATGAAATCAACTCCTTCCTGATTTTCTTCTATCAGCTCTGCTTGCTTGTTTGTGTTTTTCTTTACTAATCTGCAGGTTCCGACAATGGACTTCTTCAGGATGCATGCCCATCGCTGAAGAAAATGAACAGGGTGAAAAGAAAGATTTACAGAAGAACTTACTAAAAATAAAAAAAAAATATTAGCAACTTGCATCAAGAGAGTTCAGAGACTTTGATCGACTCAGTCAAGCTGGAATAATTAGCTATCACAAGGATTCAGGATTCAGTTTGATAAATCATATACATCAGCAAAGCAATAAAATAACAAAGCTTCCTGAATCCATGAACCAATTTGTCTTGTTGGACCAAAGCTTATATCATAAATGCATGTTTTCACTTCTGAATCACCTTTTAATACAAACAAATTTGGCTGAGCATCCAGGGTCACTAAAGTCATCTTCCTGATTGCCACTACCAAATACGTATACTGTGTTGGACTATTGGGAGGTCAGAAAATGTCAGTGTTGCCGAAAACTGCTCTTGTCAGTCATCGGCGAAAAATGATGAAGTGGAGGAGCTATCCATGACGGAGAAGTGCATGTTCTGATCAGCTGGCTTCCAGTGCCTCTTCCTCTGGTTTATGAACCAGTTGTTTATTTGCTTTTGATCTAGCCCTGTTGCCTCAGCCAGTGCGATCTTGTCTGCTTCCTGCACCAGATACGTGAAAACTTGTAAATGTACAGCAAAAGTTCTTACATTAAGAACTACTACATTATATCAATGATCCTGAGAGATTTTAATTTTGAAAACTTTCAACTTAATTTTGCCTCGAGATTCATGCCGATAAGATAATTTTTTGAAGATATATCTATTACAATTACACCAAAGGCTCCTAATAATGTGGAAACTGATAATGTTATTGCAAAGTGTTTTATAGGATTTGAACTTGTTACTACAAGCAATTACTCTGGCTCCATCCTTCATGCAAATATACCATGTAAATAACTTTAATTGTTGAGCTGGTTCAGTTCACTACTCGTCCACAGGTTGAAATTGTTCTTAGGCACTCATTATTGCACTAATTGTATAATTTATTTCAAGCACTGATCAAGAAAAACAAACAAAACTGTTGATTGCAGGGTCCACTAATCCAAACATGATTTTCTAATGAAATATACCAGATAAAACATGTCTGTAAACAGCTACATTTACAGAATCAGAAAATCAAGAGGAAAATGTTTCAGCATTTTTTACTTTTACTTACTTTCAAACTTCGAAATACCAAAAGAGAAGAAGAAAAAACGGTCTTACTGTAGGGTAGGGCCACTTGTAGTGAGCTGTCCACCATTCAAAAAGTATCTGTCGTGCTTCTTTGGGGAGCTTCCCTTTCTTCTTTTTCTTTGAAAATTCCTGCTTCAAGCTACTCAAATAACCGCTATATTTTCGGAGGAGTTTCTCTTTAAGATCTCTTTCTTCACCTTTTAGATGTGATTCCGGAGCCTCTCCTTCTCCTCCACTGATTTCCTCATCCGAAGATCCCACAGCCTCATCTGCTTTCGTGTAAAGCAAGATAAGAAGACAAAAGCCATAATATGAAATTTAACCTTCTTTTTATTCTACTTCTCATCTGTTTAACTTCATAAAAAGTCAGTTTAAATTTGTGAAACATGTTTTGAAATTCAGAAGCCTTGCATACAAAAAGAACACAGTTTATATGCCAGTGTTCCATGAATGGTTTCTCCTTAGATCGTGTAAAATAGCTGCAACATCAATAAAAGCTTATGTACCTACATGAGATTGCATGTAGAGCTCCATGAAAAATGATTGTGTATGCTAAAGTACAGATGTAAATGAGAAAGTAACACAACTCTCCTTGGCCTATTGGTTGAGAGCTTAGGCTTCCAACTAAGAGGTCCAGGGTTCGAGTCTATGTGTATGCGTTGTGTGTGTGAGTTTGCCTTTAATGGCCTAAATGTCCCAAAAAAAAAAAAAAAAAGAGAAAGTATAAAGCAATCTTCAAAGATTTGCGTGTTCTAAATTTACATTCATGTAAATATTAATGTTATTTTGCATTTAATGATATAATAGATTGCATTTAGTCTTAATAGTGTTGGAAAAGGATACTATTTTGACATGAAGCTGGCAACTTTCCCACCTTATAGAAACAAGAATGTTTTAGTGTTCTTACTGCTTTCTAAAGCAACTTTTTTGAACAAAATTTCATTAAAAATAACGAAAAAGGAGTGGACAAAAGTTATCACAAAAGAAGCTTTAGACATAGCAAAAACTCTATGTAACAAGTGTAGGGAGATTGTAGAGTTGTTTGTCCTTAAAAAAAGTGTATGATTCATATTATTAAATAAAACTAGTTTAACGCATAAGAATATCGAGGTTAATCCCACATCAAAACTATTAAAAAAATTAAAAATGAAAAAAAAGGAGTTAAAACATTAAATAAAAGAGTTTCTATAATTTATAACTCAAATCAACTTGGACCTTTTTTTCGGTTACTTTACCTTTATGAATAAGATTAGTTTCATAACTGTTTGAAGAGATTTTGCGTTACATTACTATGAACAAAACCCCACCACAAAACCCCACCAAAAGGAATAAAAGATGTAAAATATGAAAACAACGGAATAATAAGAAACAATATAAAAGAGATTATATTCAAAAGGCTATATACCCGTGGATAGCAAAATTCAAAGTAAAGGTATTTCTCTGGCTTCGAAATGCTATTGCTGTTGTCAGTATGAGGACATTGATCATCTGTTCGTTAATGGTTTAATTGCTAAGAATGTGTGGAGTTACTTTAATAATATTTCTGATAAGAATGACATGTTTATTGATTCTCTTATTTTAATGTTTCATAATTGGTGTCATCCGAAAAAAGGTCATTTATTTAATCTGATACCCATTCTCATTATTTGGTATATCTGGAACTCTAGAAATCAGGCCAAGCATGAGAATTGTAAGATGGATGCTATTGGTATTATTGAAAAGGTTAAAAGTAAAGTTCATCAGCTTTTTAAATGCAATATTCTCTCTGTTAAAACTTTTTACAGATGCAGAAATTTGGCTGGTTATTTTGGAATTAAGTTGGAGGAGGTTGCTGTGGGTATTGGCGCTATTTTTGTGTATTGGTTAAAACCTAAACTGCCTTTTGTTAAGCTTAATACGGATGGTTCCGTGGGTGTTGACAAAGCTGGTGCGGGGGGAGTGATTAGGGATCATTGTGGTGATTTGTTGGCTGCCTTTGCATCTCCGTTGCCAACTTCTGATGTTATTGTTGCTGAGCTCAATGCGTTAATTCTTGGTTTAGATCTGTGTATTAAATATGGGTACTTTGATGTGTGGGTTGAACTTGATGCTTTTTTTATTGTTCAATGTATTAAAGAGGGGGCTACTGGTAATGCTAATTACTTTTATCTGCTTAGAAAGGTTAAAAATAGAATGAAGGAGCTGAATGTTACTATATCGCATATTTATAGGGAGGGAAATGGTTGTACCGATTGGCTTGCCAATTGGGGATCTAATCTTCATGATTTTGTTGAATTAAATATGTCCAATGTTCATCCTGTTTTGAGAGGTATCATGCGTTTTGATAAGGCGTGTTTGCCCTATGTTAGAATTGGATGAGATGTTCTTTTTGCTGTATTTCCTTTTGCTGGGGTGGTTTATGATTTTCTGTTTCCCCCTACTCTTTCGTTCTATGTTTGGTTTTCCTTCTCCTGCAGCTGTGGATGGCGTTTGTTGTTTGCTGGGTTATTTGGCCGTTGTCTGGAGGTACCATGTTAACATCTTTATGTTAGGTGTTGAATGAGATTGTATTTTAAGGTGTTTGGATGGTTGGCTTGATGGTTCTAGTGTTGTGCACTTTAAGTTTAACACGAAGCTGGGTGGGTTTTTCATTTGGAAGTTGTTATTCATGAAGAAGGTAGGGGTGGAGTGGCACTATAATCGTCTTGACCTGTTTCTTATTCGCTACTGGTTTTTCTGGAAGTGGGATTTAATGTGGAGGTGGGGGATTTTAACTATGGCTGGGAAGAGAGTCTGGTGCAATTATATAGAGGCTTTTTATCTTGGTTGTGATTATCTTAACTTTTTTTGGAGTTGTCCTTGCAGGTTTGTGATCAAGCTTCTTATTCAGCACTATATGGTCCGCAAGGTATGCTCTTTAGGTGTTTTAAATTTCTTTTTTGGCTTGTTTAGTATTTTTTGCAGGAGATCTGAGCTGATTGGGTATATTGTGTATCTCCTTTTTTGGGTGCTGACTTCTCTCAGACCTACTAGTTTTTCAGGCTTCTATTGTAACTTTAGTATAAGGATCTACTGGCTCTTAGGTTTTATTTTGTTTTTGAATCTTGTAGCTCTTTCGAGCAGTAGTGAGCTGGTGGATCCTTCTAAGGACCTTGTAACCGAATTTTATATTAACGCGTAGGCCCCTTCTGTGGGTTTTAACCAAAAAAAAAAAAGATTTTGCCTGTGTACTCTTCACCAAGAAAAAACCAAAGCAGTGATACATATACAACTAAAACCACAGCTAAAATATCAATGCAAGCTTGACATGAAGTTTGTATGCAATCCTCAATGCATTGCTTGAAGAAATGCATGTAAAGCAACAAGTCTTCATCATAAAAGGTTATGAAGACAAAATTGACAAGTTAAAGAAAGCTTTATAAAGGCACTATAGAAAGCACCCAAAACTTGGAATGCTCGTATTGGCAGCTAATTAGAGGTTAACGGTTTCATAAACGCCCATCCAAGCACGCATAAGTATTCACTAAGGCTAAAAAATCATAATAGTGAAGTTCTAATTGCTTTTTTTAATGTTGATAATATTCTCTTCACAGAAAAATTGAAGGAAATGTTGAAGCCTTCGAGGAGTTCAAGAACTTCATTTTCAAAGAAGTTGAAATTATGGGCTGTGGACTTCCGTCCTACGATTTGCAATATTCGTATTATTGATAATGTCAAAAGAAAAATTACGCATCTTTATAACTGTAAGGTTATTACCTATAAAGCTTTTTATAAATGTAAGAATATTGGTGTGAATTTGGGCATCCAGATGGAGGTTGATAACTCTGATTATTTTGATTCTTTTGTTTATTGGATTAAGCCTCATCATCCTTTTGTGAAATTAAACACTGATGGGTCCGTTGGTATTGTGAACGCTGGAGCGGGGGGGCTTATACGTGACTCTAACGGGGATCTTTTGGCTGCTTTTGCTGCGCCTGTGCAGCAGCTGGATGTCGTCGGGGCTGAGCTTAATGCGTTGTTTCTTGGTCTCCAGCTTTGTTTAAAATACGGATTTTATTCTGTTTGGATTGAAGTTGATTCTAAGCTTGTTGTGTCTAGTATTACTGAGAATTTTAATGGTAATGCGCAGAATTTCTATATTATGAGAAAGATTATGAACTTACTGAATTTTTTGAATTATAAGATCTCGCATATTTTTAGGGAGGGTAATGTTTGTGCTGACTGGTTAGCTAATAAAGGTTCTCATCTTGTGGGTTATGAGGAAATTGATATTTCTTATCTTGACCTCTCTTTCAGAGGTATGTTGTTAGTAGATAAAGTTTCTTTGCCTTATATTAGACATGGGTGACTGTGGTTCTTTCTGGATTTTGATTGTTCTTTTTGTTCATGTGTCTATGCTGGATGCCTCTTCTTCGTGCGTGTTGGTCACTGGAGTCAGATTTAATGTTTTTGGTTTATGATTATGTTTTTTCCTTATGTGATGGTTGGCTGGGGGGTTTTGGGTTGGTGTATGGGGTTTTTTCAGTGGTGGTTGCCTGGTAGGATGGGCATGAACTACTTAATGGTTTCTTTTAATTTTCATGTCTCGGGTCTGAAGATTGTTGGTTACTGGAGTTTGTATTTCATGTGGAATTCCGGCAAAATGGGTACGCGGATAGGTGATTATTTATCTTGTTTTGTTTTTGGTGATTATTTGAATCTGATTTTGTTTTTGAGAAAGATATGCAGGTTTTGCAATTGGAGATGCTTTCTTCACAAGGTATGTTTTTGGTGTTTTTTTTATTTTCCTCCTTGTTTTTTTATCAAGTTTTGCAGGGAAGCGATGCTGAAAGTTTTTAAGATTATCTGGCTTCTCCTTTTTTGGGTGCTGTCTACTCACAGCCCGGTCTTAGTTCTATATTATTTTTGTAATAGTAGGTTGAGGATCCTCCGGCTCGTAGGTTTTTTGCTTTTTGCTTTTGATATTGTAGCTCGTTTGAGCAGTAGGGAGCTAGAGGAACCTCCTAAGGACTTTGTAACCGTTTTTTTTTGTATCAACGCGTAGGCCCCTTTGTGGGTAAACTATAAGACAATAACACAGTCCGCTCGAGTTTAAACTCTCTTCCCCATTGCTTGTTATGCTTTATCAAAGCCAAATGATCAAAAGAAATCTCCTCACGCAAAAATTTATTTCTCCTCCAAAATGGCGGATTTGGTCTTTTATAAATTGTGTAGGTGCAACAATATAATTAGATCTAATTTAAATCCTAATAGTCGCTTATCATGTTATGAAAATACTAAAAGGTCATGAGAAATTCACAAATAATGCTAAAATATGCCTACAATGCCAAGACACCAAAATTTTCTATATATATCTAGTAGCCAAGGATGCAACAAACACAATGCTCACTTGAAATAGGATCCCATCACTGCACTGGTTGAAACCTTTCCTAAAATAGCTAGAAAACTACTTCACTTAGTTCTTCATTAACCTTGATGGGCATTTATCATCTGTTCTACATAAATACTGATGTGGAACATATTAGTTAAAGTATTTCTTAGGATTAGCTTATCTTAGTTTGTTACAAGTTTGTTGTAGGATTCTAGAATGTTCTTGATTTCTCTAGGTCTCTTTACTAGTTTATAAGTATAGGAGTTGTGAGAGAGAAGTAATGAATGAATATTTTTTAAATTTATAACAGTTTAGCTGTTTTTGGGTCTCCAAGAGCTGTTTAGCTATTCTTCTTCTTCTCCATCATGCTTCTTTGGTGATTCTCCCCACATCAAATACTAATGGGGATGAAAGTGAAACATCACAATGTAACAAACAAAAAAATAGAAAAGCAGCGGAAAATAAAAAGACACCAAGATTTAACATAAAAAAATCAAAAATTGGAAAAAATAAAATGCTTTGACATGCATATTACTTCCCTCCCTTACTCTCCAACAATAGGTAAATAGACACTCGCTTTATTTTACTTGGATGAAATATCCCTAAGCTACATTGCTTCCTAAGCTCTACATTGCCTGAGAGTACTAAGTACTAACTAAGCTACAAGTTACGGTATCAATGTGATTCCATTGATTAGGAAAGTTTGAAAAGCTTAAAAGAGTGTCGAAGGTAGATAAATAGATCTCAAACTCAATAACATTAATAATAGCAATCCGAATAAAGCCACCTTGCTATCAAATTGAGCCTCAATTTTCCCTCAACCTCAAGGCCTTTTCACCTTCTCTCTCCCTAAGCACTAGCAATGTTGGCATGTAACCCAAATATTTTCCAGGCCTTTGGCTGAATAAATGATACAATACCTCCACAATCTGTGGGATAAAATGAACCTAGGGATGTCCCCATCACTAATCTAAGGTTAACATCCTAAAAAACTTAAGAATGATGAACTAACTATACAGATACTAATAACACGTAAACTATGGCTTTAATAGAGACAAAATAATAAAAATTAATCAAATAGAATACTATCAATGATTAACCACACCACCACATCTGGTGACAAGCTAACTACACTACAAACTTTAAGAGGACACAACTTGTTATTGCTAATAAGACTCCCTAGATGTTATGATTTCAATCCATGTCAAATAACCATATCAAGGAGGTTGATATGGAATTCAGCGTGTACCATTCCAATTTTGGAGGTTATGATATGCAAAAATTCAAAGAGTAACCTTTTGGGGGGGAGGGGGCTTCCAACTAGGGACATTGTATTCTCTTGGTCCTCAAAGCAGAAATTGTTGTAATGCCTCATGAAACACAATATATAAAACGTACATTTAACATTTATAAAGCTATATCGCTAAAAAGTTTGCCGCAAGAGCAGTATATCTTCCACCTAGGGCCATTGTATTCTCTTCATCCTCGAAGCGGAAAATTGTTGTAACGCCTCTTGTGAAACATGATATATATCAAGGTGCATTTAACACCTAGAAAGCTATATCACTAAAAACTTTAATGCAATGAGATTTGTGCCTGATTAAGTTATTTTTTGATGATGTATCTAGTATAAAGATGTTTAGATCCGACTTGTGTCCAACTCACCCATTGACCCATTTATAAGTTTCGCTTACGTCACATGTTACAAGGACTATATACAAATAAAATTACATAACTAAATCTAAGAAATGTATACAACTGAATGAATAAGTTTAACTAACTTGTAGCTATTGAATTACATAGAGAACTTATGGTTAATTCCAAGTGAAGGAATTGTGCAAATGCAATTGCTAACGACTTCACCTTGAGTTGTCGAGTAGCTCTATTTGCTTGGGCTACTTTGACAATTTATTGCTATGCCAAATTCAAGTGTCACTACTAAAAACCTGGGGTTTCAGCAATAGTTATTAGCGGTGGTTTGTAAACCTTCGCTACAGATTGGTATATGTAACGATTTGCATGGGCGATTTCCAAATCGCTACTTTCAATAAAAGCAATTTCAAAATCACTGCATTTAGTTCGATTTTCTATGGTTAGTTCGATTTTCTATGGTTCGAGTAAGGGAGCATTGTTGTCGGCATCAAGGACCAAGGTAGCTGCGGTTAGTTCGTGGATCATGAAGCTTCCTCCTCGAATGCGGATATGCCATACGCGGAATACTTCGAAGTCTAGGTATAACCCAAATCCCCTTTCCCTATCCCACTTTTTTTTTGTTCTCATCATCTTGATTTTCATCCATTTGGGGCAAATGAGGCGAAGAACAAGCATATGAGGGAATTTGAAGGGGCATAGGAGCGGTAGGTGCTTTGCAAAGCCGATCTTTCTTTATCTGGATGGGCTTCTTTAAGCGATTAAGAGATGCAAAGGTATTTTTCACCTGACTTCCCCAGTGATTGACATCTTATAGGGCATTGTTTTTTATGTGATTTTTATAGTTTATTGAGGGGTGCATCTAGGTGAGATGTATTTGATCTGTGTTTGGGTTTATGAACTGATGATGATCCGACAATGGAGTGGACGAGAAATGTGACTAGGGTGGTGGAGAAGGCCATCAAAGACTTGACACCTTTCTCCTCACTCCAGCGGTGAATTGGTGATTAAAACACATGCTAAAACCACTATTAAATCCATCATACAACAACACTCCTGAAACAATTGCTAAAACCTTTCTAACAAACGCAAATACAACGAATCTTCAATTTAATTAGTGACATTTGAAACTGCTGTCGTCGCATAAAAAAAGCGCTAGTGCAACCATAAATATTAGTAGCGTTGCTGAGGCTAAAGACTAAATAGTTGTCTACAATTCAAAAGTTGTTAGATTCAAATACCAAATAATAATGTCGAATTAAATGGCCCTAAATTGAACACTAAATAATGAAGTTGAGTAATATTTATTACTTAAATTGGTGAGTTCGATGACAAAACTTCAACTTTATAACAAATTAATTACTATTATTATTATTATTATTATTATTATTATTTATTATTATTATTATTGTTATTTAATTTGAACTTGAATTTTTACAATCAACTAGACTTAATTAACTCAACCAACGTGTTGGAAGTACAATTACCATATTTCCTTCCACTTATCGATCATAAATTTTCCAATTATGACTTCTGTTTTCCCGAAAAGTATTGCCACATCGACAAACAATCCATTAGAATAAATCTCATTTCAAATCTTTTTATTTTTAAATATTATTTTTTAATAAAATAACCATTTTGAATTCTATCCAACAAATTCTCAAATTTTTTATCAACTAATAACTACAAAATTTTTCTTCCGTTAATAATTTTGCAGCAACCAATTCATGATAATTAATAACTGACAATCGACCTTCAACTAGAACAGAATGTATCCAATGGCTGCCCGACAAGCACAAAAACATTAAATATTCTAGCCAGGAACTCACTAAATAAAAATTTGACCGTTCGTGGCCCACACGTGCAGAAATTGGTTGGCCCCCATCACACGTGCGGTCCATAGTGAAATGAGGCACGGCGGTAAATTAGCGGGGGGCCGCGGTAAATGGGAGGAGTGAAAGGGCGCAAGGTGGAGCCGTGTAGTGCACGCACGTGCGAGGGGTGAACAGTGGGACCCGCGTAACGTGGAAGGCAATGCTGTGTAGCAGGCTTCGGGATGTTCTGTCCCTTCCCCGCAGAAGCGCAGTGCAGTGCAGTGTATGCCTTTCTCTCACATCCGAGGTGACTGAGGTGACAGATGAATAGAAAGTGACTGGTATAATAGGAATGGCGATAATGGAGGAGAGAGAAAGGCATGTAGGACCAGGCGTTTTAACGCTTTATTCCATCAACTTTCCTTCATACATACAATGTGACAATTGGGGACTTCCAATATTTTTTTAAGTTTAAATGATTGAAATATTATATATTAAGAAAATCATGTCATGGTGGATGGAGCTAGTTGCAGCACAAAAATGGCAGAGGCTTTGATGGAGGAGAACAAGAGAAACAAGCCATGGCCGAAGTAGTAAGAAATTTTTTTGAAATGAAGGATATAATATGACGTGGGAGTACAAGTGGCAGCTTATAGAACAATGAATGATTGTGTTAATAAGGTTGTGAAGTTAAGCTTTATTTCATAAGCAATAACTATGGAAAGTTCTGCTTCAAAGTTTTGCATGGTCTCAATCACTGTTGGAGTTTTTCAAAGTAATCTTCTTTCTATTGTATCGAACTATAACTATATTTTGCGTGATTTAAGCTTCGTTTGGGAGGGCTTTCTTTCGATTTTATTTATTAAAAACCTATTTTAAGACGCAGAAAGAAAACAATCTCAATCAAGAAAAACTCTTTTGTTAACAAAAAGATAATAAACTGGATGTGGGCTTGAACAGAAACTGATACGAGGTGCATCTGAAAGCGGCGCCAAGTACGATAACAGCAAAAAAATAGAGAAGCCATGGAAAAACCTTTATATTTTGGGTTACTATCACCTTCAAAGCAATTTCAATGCTACAGTTATCAGACCTCTAGCATATTCAGACCCTATTTGCTTTAAGCATAGTAGCTTCTGTGTTTCACATTTCTTATCTAAATTAAGCCAAACTCCATTTTTAGGCACCCAACGGCCACTACTAAACAAAAACAACAGGATCGAAATGCTATTATAGATCAGGAGAAAACTATTCAATTTCATTTATTGGTCTGTGAGATGCCTAAAGACCTTATAAACTTTTCTTTAGAAGTTATTCTCCCTCAACCTCTCTCCAAAGCTATCTAGAAGACAATTTACTAACAAACAATGTTTATTAAGAAATCCTCACACAATCAATGCCTCATAACTCAAAAAGATCAAATTTATATCTATGAACATACCAAATCTGCTTAAAAAAACCACTGCACAGTTGGGAAACTAAAAAGTAATATGAAAGGAAACCCACATTTCTTAAAAATTACTATTCACTTTAAGGAAAACAGTACTCTAATAATGAATTAACAACTATAATTACTTCTTTCAGATATTTTTCTTTATATTTTTACCCCTTTACTGCTTTTACTCATGTTCTTTTCTGTTATTCTATTTCTTTCATCTCAAGAAAAAAAATTTTCAACTTTGTAATTTTATTTTAGAAATAAAAATATTTTTTTCTCTTAATTTTTAATTCTCTTTTCCCACTAATTCTAAGCATCTAAACGTAATAAGTCAATATTCTATTCTAAAAAACTATTCCAAATTGGTTTGTCTTTCAGATGAAGTAGGCAGTGCAATAATCTATCTGTAAAGCCAAAAGCTTTTGAATTCCTCGATATATACGTTCGAAGCAAGCAAGCTGATATACATGCAATAAATGTTCAAAGACCGGCGAAAATTACGGGAGTCAAAAAGAGAGGCACAGCCAAATTTCTGTTTCCAATGCCTGTAATTGTTCTCGCCGCCACTAATTATTTATCAGGAACCAAAGACAGCCAAAAATGGAGTAACAAATTCTCTTTTCATAATAATGTAAGGTTATTTTAAGTAACAAAACTCCCAGATACAATAATTTTCATTTGTGTTCATGCATTCAATCAAATAATTCTCTTCATAACCAAAACAAACAAATATATATATATATATATCCAATTTAAATAAAAACAAAGAATTAATTAATGTGTTTTAAAAAATTTACAAAAAAAATTCAAGTGCTTTAATTAGGAAATAAATTAAATTTTCAAACTCTCAAGAACACAACAGAAAGTAAATTCACTAGTTTTCGATACATCAACACTAAAAACAAATATATATTCAGATATAATTATTTTAAAAGAGAGTAAAACAAAGCAAAAATAAAACAGAAACAAAATAAATAGAAATTAGAACAAAATTAAAAGAATCAACCCTCATTCAAGCATGAAGAACTCTAGAAGCTGCATTAGGTGGTCCTGCATGCAAATGCATGCCAAGCCTAATTATAAATCTGTCAGAACTTTAGTTTACTCTAAAAAGGACTGTTCAACAAGAAGCCAATAATTAACAAAGCCCCACCACATAATATTACATTGCAGCAGAAGTCTAAAGGCGAATATATCGATATATATATTAACAGAACACAGACATGGATTTTAAATAATTGGCAAGCTGTCTGGAAGTTGTTGAACATGTAAAGCTTTTTCAGCTGGTATTGCAAAGGCTGGAAATTTGGCAAAAGAGCAGGAAGCTGAATGCAAATGAAACTTCAATGTCTTAACTTGTTTGATCATTTCAGAGTTTGGTCATAAAAAATTTAAGTGTTGTTAACACTGACTGGATCAACTATGCAGTTCTCAAACAAGAGCAGACAATTCTGCTGCAATGAATGGCCAAATAGAACCTAAGACCCATTTGCACCTATTCAGATCAAACAACAACATGCAACTATCTTGCATGAATGAGCAAGGATGAACAACTAACTATCTGCATTTATTATAACAAGAAGTCTTTTATCTCCCTACGTAGGATCTGAAGCAAGGATGCACAAAAAAGGCGCAAGCAGCTTGATACTATAATAAGGTTCAATGAAATATAGAAAATGTCACGTTATAATAGGATAAATTATTCTGTGTGGAATCCAGACGGGAAGAATCGTCCGTACAAGTGAGTGTACAAACAACATGTACAGAAATTTGATACACGCTGTATACAAATGTGTACACTGTATGTACACTCCTATGTTCGGACATTTATTCCCATCCGGAATCCACATAATAATTTCTCGTTATAATAGGACGGAAAAAGACAATGTAGATGTCACAGCAGGATCACATGTTGCAAAATACGAATAACAATAGAGACAAAATACAACACAAAAATCAAGCAAACAATAGCCATAAAGAGTCTTCCAGTACCAGCTCTACCCAACATTGAAACAATTGAAATCATACACAACTAAGAAAATGTCCAAAAGATACCCACAAATACAAAATGATTATCATTAATCAAGATAACGGGCATAAAAACAAAATTAATGAAAATCACCGTTCATCTTGTTTGATAATGCTATAATCTTTCTAGCGGCTAAATAAAAGTAGGAAAACTTCAAATCAAGAAATCCCAGCCATTAAGGTATGTCTTGCTTCTTCAATCTATATAAAATTCTAACAGAGAAATTTTATCATGAAAAACTCCAATCATGGCTCCAAAAACCCTATAATACGGACCTCCATATGAGAAAGGACCATATCCTAAGATTTGTTATAGGTTTCTATTGATCAACATTTTACACTCATCATATCCTTCTGATTCAATCAAATTATAAAAGGGGTGGCTCTTCAAAATATTGAGTCATAAGCACCAACTCTCCTCCTTTAACTTAATATTGTGGAAAAGTTTAATATCCTCTCAAAGTCTAGCACTTTAAGCCCTAAAACTTGAAGGGCTTAATATCATGCCACATTATAAAGTCTAGATAAGCCTAAAGCTAAACAGACCATTACTGGTAGACCTTCAATACACTTGTTCCACACAAATATTAATCCATCAATACTCAAAATGCACTTTCCACAATTTCTATATCTCTATAATAATGGTTCCTTCACCCTAACTGCCATAATGGTATGACCTAGCACTAAAATAACTTGTGCTTTGAAATTAGTTCAAGATGTGTTGCTTCAACATAAATCATAATCACTCATCTTGGTTTTATCTTCAACGATTTCTTTCAAGCATAACTAGATTGCTAAAAAATTTTTATTCTTCCAAGTCCAAACCAAAAAAAAAAAAAAAAACTTCCAATTTGACATTGTAGGGCAATCAATTCTCAAAACCAACTGTTCGTTTGAAAAAACAAGAATGCCAAAAAGCTCACCAAAATAAAAAATGATGTATATACCACAAAGAAAACACACACAAAAAAATGGACACTAAAATTTATGAGGTTCAACTTAATGGATTCTACATCGACAAACTACAGAAAATCTTTTATTACCGTTAGGCTTTCTGGCGGATTTACATGCGGCGGTAAAAACGGCGGACTAACCGGCAGAATATGCGTCGGTAAATTTATGGCAAAATTTCAAACGTATTTGCCGGTAGAGATTAGAATGCTCATGAGTGGCTAGCTTTACTCTTAGGGACAAGATACGAAATGAGCATATATATGAAAATGTTGGAGAAGCTCTTATGGAATATAAGATCAGAGAGAGCGAAAATTTTTGTCTTAGATGGTATTGTCACCCAAACTGTGTTTTCACACATCAAGAAAATCGATTAATCCGCTTGAAACATCTCCAGCGCAAACTACATTTTCACATAGGTATCCCCTATTGGTAAATCCGCTGGAAATATCTCCAGCGCAAACTATGTTTATACACTGCTTCCACGTTCATACACGGCTTCGAGAGAGCCAGGTTGTAGCTGGTGATCAGGGTTCTTCTAGTGGATCAACAGAATATTCTGACTACCACATTTGGTCGCAATCGGTATAAGGAATGCAACATGTAAGGGATTATGGTTTGGGTTCGCAAGCCTATGCATACGACAATAGTCTGGCGGAAAATTTTCGTTGATAATAGTCTGGTGGAACAGGGCGATGGATTATCCGCCAGTAATACCAGTGCAACATTTATGCTGGAAATACCGACGGATAAAATGCCAAAATTCACTCGAAGAAAACAACATGCAACCTTCATTTTTTTCACCGTAATTGCCATAAAAATTTTCATGGCATCAGTAAAGACTTTCCGACGTCATCGTACGAATATCCGACAAAAATTCAAAATGAAGGTTGCATGTTGTTTTCTACAGATTTCCCTTGTTACCAGCAAATTTTGTCCGCCGGTAACAAGCCATTTTCCTGTAGTGACAAGTTATGAGATAGAATTCAACTCATTAAAAATTTATAAGAGTTAAGAACATGGTGTGCAAAATGCAAAAAAAAAAAAAAAAAAAAAACTCTCATCAGCCATTTCAAAATCTCAATTATGCCTAAGACACTAGAATAGCAAAAAAAAAAACTTACAGACTATTGATACTTACAAAAATATTGACTACCAAGACAAATAGTAGCTAAAGTCCTCATAGTGCCGCTCACCAATTGTTGTTGTCATACAATCACCGTTGCTAGAGACAAATCAAAATTAAATGAACCTTAATTTAAGAGAACCTTATGAGAGGGTATATCCCGTATCACCAATCTTGCATGTACCCCTAATTTGAGAGGTTATATATATTATGGAAGCCTCCTAGCATGACTTAAAGAACCCTAAAAAATACTCTCTATTTATATATATAATCGTACGAATACATTGAGAAAGGAAGGCATAGATCCCAAGACATGTTCTAGCAAGCTCCATGCAAATCAATGTGTTGGCATCAAATTAGTTTGTACTAATCAATCTGATTAATAAAAGGGTTATTATAAGTATCACTCCTAAACATTGAGTCATAATTAAGATGCCAAAAGGAATAAATCCAATAAAAGGTCAGTTTATATATAGTCATGAATTCAACTTATGGCCCAACAAATCTTGCTCCATGAACCCTCCAAATTACAACTATGAAGGGGCACTTCTAGAGGGTTGCAATGTAGAGTGATGATGCCTCATAAGTCACTAGATATTACACTCATTGCAAAAATGCTGCTACTATAGCTCAAATTCATAAAATTTAGACCACAAAGTAGGCAACCAATGGCTAGAAAAACCTACCCACTTCTTTAAGTAAATAACAAAAAAATAGGATAAGTTTTCCAACACTCGAAAGAACCTCTGAACTACTGGATTCTAGCAAATAACAGTATAAATGACATTTGACATGATAAAATATGGTACTTTTTTTTTTTATGGAAGGCATGTGATGATCTTCCGATATTCTTACAGTATAAATTATGCATGTATGTGTTAGAATGACCTAGGATCCGTTTGATAATGCTTTCTGCTTCTTTCAATAACAGAATTTAAGGTACTTCATTAATTTAACTTATGTAAAAAAAAAATCATCTTTCAACAAACAACTTTATGAAGAATGGCAGTTTAGATGACTTCCCAAAGAAGTAGCGACATAAAATTTAGCCATTTTATTTAATAAATAAATGCATTTATAATTAAAATTAATTATCTATTATTTATGAAATATTTATTATATTCATTTCAATTATTTAGTCACTAATCATTTCACAACAACTTTTTACCAAAACAATTACAACACTTCAACAATTGACTGCCACCGTATATGTTGTAGGCTTCGTTTGTTTGGGACGGCATTATTACTGTTTCTTAAAGTCCACAACATCAACACAACGCAACGTCGACAAAGCCTTATATTAGAATAATTGAATATAATAATTATGCAAGACGTCGCAATATATATATATATATATATATATATATATATATATATATATATATATATATATATATATATATATATATATATAGTTAATTATATAAATCATTAAGTGACATATATTTGAATTATTGAAATTTAAATCATATTAGTCAAAAAGAGATAATTTGATCAATCGTTTATGGACCGTTTGATAAATAACTCGTATGAACGCTTATTATAACTAATCCGTATGAAATAACTATCGGTCCAAATCTCTCTCACTCATTATGGGGTTAGTTTGTTCCATAGAGAATTAACTCATGAAAGAAGAAAGTGAAAGTAAAAAGGGACAAAAACCGTAGTTTAGAATTCAACGAATTCAACATGAATCAATGCATGTTTTATTCCGATTAAAATCTTGTGAAAATCATCTTGTTTAAGATCTTGTGGATTTAAGATTTATGTAAATTCATACTTTTAGTTTCGATTTCTATTACATAATTTGGAATGCGAGTTCTTGCAAAAATTAAAGAACTCATAATTTACATTGCGAGTTCTCATAAAAGTTAGAAAACGTAATCTTAAGGAAATTTCTTGTAAGAATTTGAGAACCTTTTAATCTTACACCTTAGTGTTTGAGTAAGATGTGTTTGCTGTTAAGTTCAAAAGGGTTGTATATTTGATTCAAACTATAACAGTTTCTGTGTGTATGTATTAGTATTTTTTAACAGTTGCCCAGTGCATAGTATTTTTTTTATTCAACTGGCAGCAAAAACTGGGTATGTGTCACTCTAACGTAGTAATCAAACCTGATGTTACATCTAGTATCACAGATATGATGATACATTCAGCACAGAGATACACGATACTATGTGAAAGTTGGAACAAATACTGTAATAGTTTGTCATATTTAGCTCGTACAATTACTCTCGTTGGCTTGACTAAAGAAATTTTCTTATTTCTTGCGCATAGAAAAATTCTTCTTGTGAAGACATCACAAGACAGAGAGGTACATATCATTAAATATAAATAAAAAGGCCCAAAAAAATCAAAGAAATTATAAGACTATTATTCATTAAAAGTATTGCAAATATTAATAGAAGGAAATACACGTATAAATATTTTACTTCTAAGACTAGTAATAATAAGAATATAATTATATAAATTGATCAATATTTGCAAAAAAAAGGGAGTTTAACAAGCTAAATAAACATTTTGAGAAATAGCAGTAAATAGAAGCACCTAAGAGGCCCTTTCGGATCACTTTCATTTTTGTTTCTTATTTTCTTTTATTAAAAACATGACTGGCTGGTGTTTTTAGCTAATTCTTTTTTTTTTTAAACAAAAGGATTTTTTTTTGAAAATATTCAAAACAAACTCTTAAGTGTTTAATAGGTTTTTTCATTTTTTATAATAAATCACCCCAAATACCCCGCCTGCTACTATCAGCTACTGATCATGAACCATCGTCGCTGATCATCACCACCTTATGCAACAAAATAAAAACAACACTTATTTTAAATACCAAATATATTTTTACTTCGTTTTAAAATGTAGATAAACTGAAATAAAAAATATTAAAATAAAAAAAAAGTGATATCCCTGACAAATTGATGTGAAGCACTGTCTATAGATAGAGTTTAAATGGCTTTAATTGCATGGTTTTATAGACAGGAAGAAGATGCAAGCCAGCAACATTAAGAAATGATTCAATGAATGCACCAAATGAAACAACACAAGATGTAAATCACAAAGGAAAAGAAGAACACGTCTTCCCCAAATTAAATGAAGCAGCACGTCCCAAGTTAAACACTTTTTTTTTTCATTTTGGACATTGAGGTCAATTAAGGCAAACTCACACCTACATCACATATGCAAGACTCGAACTCAAGACCTCTTAGTTGATAAGCCAAAACACCTAACCAACAGACCAAGATGAGTTGCATAAACACTTCATCTGGATGGATCTACAACTACCTTTATCTAACATACCATAAAAGTACTATGGCTGACCATCTTCTAATATTCTAAATTAATTTTTATAAACAATATGCTACATATAGATGGTTTGGTCACATAAAATGGAGGTCTTCCGATGACCTGATTAGAAAAATAGAGGTATTAGATTTGACTTATGTTAAAAAAGGTTCAGATAGACCTAAAAAGACTTGGTCAGAAAATACTGGTCAGAAAATACTAGACATGATCTTTCTTTATTAGATTCAAACGAGAATTCGACTTTTATTAGGACATGATGGAGAAAAAGGATTCATGTAGCTAATCCCACATAGTGAGACAAAGGCTTGATGTTGCTGTTGTTGTTGTACATATAAATGTGTTAAAACTTGAAACAGTATTCACACTGAGAGACTGAAAAGCAATGCTCTTCCAAATAAAAAGAGAAAATGTATTAATTTCTAAAGCTGGAAAAGGAGGAATGCAATTTATTTACAACAGGAGACTAAAGTAACTTATGCAGTAGTAAATCAGCATACAAGTTGAGGTAAAAAGAAGAACATTTCATGTGCAAAACAACTCACAAGATTGCAAACAGTAACTAATATTAATGGGACATCACACAATTCCCGTGTTGCCAAAAGAAAATATTAAAAAAAATCTTCAAAAGAACGTAAAAGCCAAGCACAAAATTTCATAGCAAAGTGATTTCATAGCGCCCAAGATTGCCTTTATCTTCCCACTAGTCATATATATATATTCTGAGCAATTTAATGGCTCTGAAACTATTTTAGGTCATAAATTAAGCAGCAAAACATTTTCAATACAACGAAAGGAAGTACTTCCATACCCATTCAAGTTCCTGTGGTAAAGCACAGAGCTACACAGTGATGTCATCAGAAGCTTGCAGGAAATTCTCATTCGTTGTGTATCAGAGTAACATGAATAAATAATAAATTAATGAGGAGTTTTAATAAAAACAAAATACATAATTTTATTTAGTAGATGATTTAATCATCGTTAGTTTAAAAGAAAATCTTCAATATCAGAAAATTCTGATAAAAAACTCTCTTTTATTTGATTTCTCATCCTTGCACCAATCTCAAAACAAATCTAACAACTTTAAACCTGCCCTGACAAAAAAAATTAGGAAAATGAATACGTCTAAATGCGGAAATAATTCCCACATTTTCGCAGTTAAGAGATTTAACAAATATCAATTAATTTGTTCCAAAAACAAAACCGTAGAAGCTAAATATCGTGACAGCGTGGGAAATGGCAATCAGCGAAACAGACGGAAAAGGTCGTAATAAGACAAAAAAGAATAACTCAGGCAGCGACAAGTAGTCCATGAAACTAGAGAGAGAGAGAGAGAAAGAGAGAGAGAGCTTCATTTGCAGTGCATGGTCGAAGAGATTTACCATAACGAACACATTCCCACGATTTAGACTCTCTCTCTCATTCTCTTTCTCTCCACATTGAACAAAAGGCAACAATATCAAGACCAAAATAGTATTCAGAGTTAGGCATATAAGATAAAGAGATAGAACAGCTTGCTTACCGGAGACGTAAGGTCCAAGCGCCGGTCTACAAGTAGGCTTACATAGATCAGAAAGCTGAACTTCCATGGTGTTCAGGAAAGCAGTAGCCTCATCGAACGGCCTCTCCAAATCCCTTCGATACTTCACTAACACATCGCAATACATCTCCTGCAGGCCACCGCAACTGAGCTCATCAAACACAATTACCTTTCAGGAAAAAAAAAGACTTTTTTTTAAGAAAGCAAACCATAAACTCGTCCAGCTCGGGATCCGAGCCGAGTATGACGCTCGACGACGCGACCCTCTCGCCGCCGGCGTTCTCCCGCCGTATATCTTCGAGCAGCGACGCTATGTCCGGCGGGGCACCCACCTTCATTACTTTAACAAAAAAAGGCGTAAAATTTATAATTGAATCTGTTTTTTCAGTGAAGGAGACGAAGTTTATTATAGGATTTGACCTTCTGGCAATCGATGTAGGCTTCGAGGAGATGGGGATAACGTGGATGCGAAGCAATCCGGGCTTTCATTTCTTCCTCCGCAGCGGCCGCAGCTGCCGCTGCGCCATAACCGGCGGCGGCGATCAATCCATGAAGGTCTTCCGCCGCCGCGAAAGCGGAGTCCGGCTGGAGGCCGTACATCTCATCCATCGTTGGTGTGGCGGCTATCACAAAGAAAAGAGAGAGGGAACGAGGAGAGAGTGATGGCTGTTCGAGATACTGGGAACCGTGGGTCTGTTGTCATTGCCCTTTAATCTAATTGGACATTATGGGGACAATAATGCAGTATTATTCGCACTCATTCCTCTGCTCATTCTGTTCATGAGTTGACCATGAAATTACAAAATATTATATTACGATTCTAAATTAATTAATACTTGAAATTGGGCTATGTCTCATGGGGTAATTTCTGTGATGAATTTAAAGTATATAATTATTATTATAATAATAATTTACTATAATTATTTCTTCAGTTTTGCATCGTCATCAAAACATTTAAATCCTCTGAAGTAATTTATAAGAGTAAAATAAAGTTTTATATCTAGGTTAAATATTTCATATTAATTAAGGTTAACAGTTTTGTATGGTGCATATCAAAAATCTCGTTGGCTAAAGAAGAAAATTTTATCATTTATTGAAAAAGCAAAATGCAACGCATCTAATCAAATTAACATAACTTAGAGTAGATGTAGTCCTAAATTATAATTATTGCTTGATAGAAATTCACCATTATAAATATTTTTTTTATATCTTAATTTCTTACAAAGATCTAACATACTTAATAATAATGAACATAATAAACACTAAATTTTTTACATGAAAAGCTGAAAAAATAAAAAAAAATCACGAGATTTGACCCTGATGAAATGATATAATGTGTAGATAGATGGCAAGAGTCCGTTCTTCTCTTAATTGTATCAATAGTTAGATGGTGTTAGTTGTTTGACAATATTCAAATGATTATGGTCAAGTAATGGCAATCATGTAATGATGGTCATGTGATGATAGTTAAATGATGATAATTGGTCAATGGTGAATAGATTTGTGATGGCAAGTCAAAGATGATCAGATGACAATAGTTACATTACGACAATCAAATGGTACCAATCGAATTGTGATGGCAAAACAACCACAATTAATCGACTGTGATAACTAATAATGATCAATCACCATAGAATGTCAAGTAAAGCATTAGAGTTATTTGGATCTCCAAGCTCTCTTCAAACCCATTCATATGAAGAATGGTGGTATATTTGAAGTATTTTTTTAGTAGCATTTTGATAAATTTGATCAAAATTCAATAACACTTCATTGGATTACTCATAAAAAAACCGTTTGAGCTTAGATTGTTCATTAACATTTAAGCATACCAACATGTTTTAATAACATGTTTTAACCAGGATGACCCAAGCCAGATCTAATAAAATGTTTAATAAAAAAAAAGTGTAACTTGTTAACTATAGAGTTTAGGAAAATTGATAAAAAAATAAGAAGAGCATTCCAACAAGCTAAAGAATTTAACAAAAAAAATAAATGGGTCACTTTTGTGTTGAAATTAGATTCACGGATTAACCCAACTTAAGTAATTTGCGTCATTGTCAGTATCTTTATCCAAGAATCATACACCGGGAATATAGGATTCTGGAGGTGGCTCCTACAAGTTCAAGTGGTGACTCCCGCTAAATAGCACTTTGTCATATACATGGTTTAAGATCGAGGTGTCTCCCATGCATAGTATAACACTTTGTCTTGTATGACACTTACTTCACATCTTTTGACTGGTGTATTACTGTGATACCATTTGCAACATGCCAGACTCTTAATATCGAGATGTTATCTGTTTTGGCCTAAGTGGCTCACAGTTTTATCATGTTAGTGTAACTTTCCATGAGATCACCTATCCCATGATTAATTTCTTCAGGATGAGCATGCTTAAATGTGAAGTTTCTTAATAAAATTTCAACCATTACACCAGAAGACTTAAATATGGTTAAATTAGGATCAAAGGGAAATGAATTGGTGTTAATATAGTGACTTAAATATGAGCTGAATGAACTGGAGTTAACAGAACACTAATTAAGAACAATCAAGACAATCTCTCACCCATAAAGAGGAGAATTGAATAACTCGGAACCAGCTTGTGACTAGTGGTTTCAATATTCTCTCGTAAAATGAGTGGGTCTGAATGAATTATGATTGATGAGTGGCTAAAGTTGATCAAAATAATCACTATTAAAAACTTATTTATAAAGGTATGTGATGTACCAAAATATAAAATAAATTACTTAACACTCAATACACCATCATACAAATAGTTATCTTGACAGAAATTTATGCGGCACAATAAATTCCTATTATGACATGTCTAAATGTTAATTTCTCTAATTTTTGAAGAGCTGAAATGTGTTTCATTTAATTAGTGTTATATCATAATTTCAAATTGATCCAAATCAATCTTTTACTATACAAATCTCCATCATTCATTATATAAGAACATTTATGATATCTAACTTCTATGTGGAATGAAATTTTGGGTCCATAATAGAATCATCTTATTGTCATCATCCATTAAAAATTTTCCAATAACAAAAAGATCTATTTCTTCCAAAACACTTCGAATCACAGTTACAAAATTAAACAACAAAAAAAAAAGATAAAGAAGAAAATGCAGAAAATAAATCTCTTAGTATATTAACAAAATAATCCTACATAATATTACAATTCTCATTAAATTTTGAAGCACATGCTAAAAGAGTTAATCTCTAAAAGAAAATAACAACTTTATTCCCAACATGAATTGAATTTAAATAAGTTATTATGATTTTATATTTAAATCAAATGATATGAGCTAATTAGTATTATCATTCATATCACTAATCAAACCATGCCAAGAAACATTGATGAATAATGAAGCTTAATTTTTATCTTTACTTGCACAAACTATATGTCAACAATCTTGGTCAGTCATTTAACTTCAAGTTTATGTTAGTTATACAAATGAATACTGAAGCAGCAATGGACTATTTCATATCACTGGGTGTAAATAAGTTTTCTTGCTTTGATTTGCAGCATACAGCTTAGTTTCTTTATGAAATAATACAAAGATTTCATTTGGGATAGTTTTCTTACTGGTTTTCAAAGCAAATTTTTAGTACAAAATTTTTTAAAATACAAATTTTTATACTAAAAAGTTGTTTTAGAAAACAGTAAGAAAACTATCCCAAACGAAGTCGAAGTGTCTTCTCGTAAAGCACATGAATGTCTCGTATAGAATCTTAAAACCTAGCAAGCCTTCGTTGGCACGTAAGTGTAATATCAGTTTTGCTCCAGGTTCGTCTGGACGAAATTGGATCGTCCGGGACGATCGGTACAGGTTGTACAGAAAAACCTTGTTTGGCTGATTGGTTCGTCTGGACGAAGTGTGGATCGTCTGGACGAAAATTCTCCCGTGAACCTATCGCCAGGGACGATACGTAATTTTCGTCTGGACGCAATTCTTCTCTTCATGGATCGTCTGGTACGAAGCTCGATCGTCCAGGACGATCAGTCTGGATATATATAGAAATGAGATATTTTGAAGAGAGAGAAAAAGCTGAGGAGAGAGAAAAACGAAGGAAAAAGTGGAAAAGCGGATTTTCGGGCGACGCCGAGCTGTTTTCGTCCGAGGAGACTGTTGAGGAAATTGCTGTGCACGAGGTAAGGCACAATCCGACTTTCTAAATTTTCAGAACCGTCGTGTTTGGCGGTATTTTCTGTCCGGATTTTGTTTCCGTTAGCGATTTTCGCCCGTATCTTTTGGACGGTTCAGTTTTTACCGCGTAACTTCTTGTATATCGTTGCCGTGCCGGGTGTGCACGTTTTGACTATATTTTGAAGATTTTTGTCCGGATATTTTTGATTCGACTGTGTTTTTAGTCGACTGGATTTTTCTGTGAACTTGGAAATTCTCTGTGTGGTAGAATAAATGTTCTGAAATGTTGATATCTATATTCTGTGCGAATTTGGTGAATTTTGATTTTCAGGAAAATTGTGTAAATTCTGTACACTGCCGTTGTGCTGCCCGATTTTTGAGTAATTCCTGATTTGTCCGGATTTTCTCTGAATTGATATGCTATCTGTATATGCTATGGAAAGGGAGTTATAAGGGGCCTGGATCCTATGAGATTCAGTTAGTGAAACGGGAAATCTGAAATGAGCTCAATCTAAAATTTTGATATTTGTTCTGTTCCGGATCCGAGGAAAAATCTGTTTAGGTGCTATAAGCACTATTTATATATTCTGGTGCTGGAAGCACATCTGATCTGTTCTGGTGCTATAAGCACATTTGTTCTGGTGCCGGGGGCACACTTAGCTATTAATTACTCAGCTATTATTCTGGTGCCGGGGCACACTTAGCTATTAATTAAATATCTGATATCTGATATATGCTAGTTTATTCTGTTCTGATATGATCTGTACGAATCTGATTCTGTTGATCTGATATGTCTGATATGTTCTGTTTCTGATTTGATACGACTTCTGTTTCCGTACAGTTCTGTTGATTTGATATTTGTCCGATTCCGTTCTGATTTCTGTACGGATTTGTCTGCTGTATTGGTTTTGAGTTTCTGAGGATTTTGATTGGAGGTTTGTTGCTTTGCTGAGCTGTTGAGCTCACCCTTGCTTTCTGGTGGTTTTCAGGTTCTGGAAGGGCAAGGAAGTCCAGGATTAGATTTCAGAGTCTGATCAGATTAGGTACTTTTGTACTTTTGATTCATGTACAGTCATGGCTTTTCTGTTCTGTCTTTCTTTCTGTTGAAGGCCATGTACTGTTCTGTAGATGATTATTTTGAGGAAATGAATTCAGATAGATGTTTTGTTCCGCTGCATTTGATGTTTTTAGTAGCTCTGTGTTTGTTTGTCTGTTTGAATTTAATTATTTGGAAGATTCAGTTCCGAACCAAATTCCAAAGCTAGATCCTGGTTAGCTATTCTCCGTCGCGATCCGGCGCGGGCGGGATCCGTCTCGTCTCGGGTCGGGTCGTGACAGTAAGTCTTACTATAAGTTAAATTGTGTTTAAAGCTTCCCACATAAGAGAGAGTACTAATATATGAAAAACTAATCTAATTTACTTTTTAAATCATTTGACATTAATCTAGGTTTTGTTTGGAACAACTTTCTTGATACTTTCTAAAATAATTTTTTAGCATAAAAAATTTTAATTTAAAAAACTTTTGTACTAAAAATTACTTTAATCTTAAGTTTTACATCGAAGACTTAAAAGGGCATATATTGGGTACAGTGGAAAACAATGCAATCTTTTTATACGATTATCATCATATTCATTAGTACAAATGGTAAAGTTTAAAAAATAATATATTATATTCTAATCATATGATATATGGAATTGTAGGGTGGACTTATTAGTGGTTCCTAATCTGCCATGTTTCCTCTTAATATTCTAACCATTACATTTTTCTTATCCAAACAAATCAATGATTCTTTCAAGTAAACGTATGGTTTCCATCTTGCAAGCTAAAAGATATTTAAGACCAACTTTGTGAAGGAAAGCTTCTACTAGATAAACATGATACCATCATCCCTTATTTAATGATTACAAAGAAAAATGTAAACGATTTCGATGATTACAACAGTCAATTGTGCTTAAAACTTTATATAAGAAGTAATATTTTAAGTCCTTAGGGACATGCGGGGTAGCTCAGTGGTTGAGCGCAGGGCAACGCCTCCAGCCGACTCCCGTTCGATCCCTAAATGGCCCCAAAAAAATATTTTAAGTCATTATAACTTTTAATGTTAAACTAGCTATAACAACTATTTTTTATTAGTGATATGCAATTTATTCATATCTTTATGTGATTAGCCTAATGGCTCTATTCTTCTAAGTCAAAGTTGATTTAGTGGACTATCATATCTATAGTTCTAAGTGATATTTCTAACTAGACATGTTTGCCTGCCCTAATTAGCTAAAGGTCAAATCAGATAAAATCTATTATGCCTCTAATTCTAAGTGACCTTTATATAGTTATTTTCCTACTCTTGATTAGTTTTAGGTCAAATCATGTAGGCCATATCATATGTCCTATTTCACATTACATTCATTTATGTTTTTAGGTGATTAATGTAGTGACCTTGCCTTATTATTCATTGCTAATTAATGGAATTGGCAAAAATTTGTTCGAGGTATTCTTATGAAGCATAATGGCCGTATCATAGCCAAACTTCGAAATCTATAGGTAAACTATATATCCAATTCTATTGCATTCTAATTGATCAAGTGAGTTTTGATATTTATATGTTATCTACAAATAAATTCTAGATGATTCTGAGTCTGTGAGCTTACTTTTGGTAATCTTAATTTTATTTTATTGACTTTCTTTTTTTGAGAATATTTAGCACATATTAGTTAGTCCAGACAAATTTATAAAAGTCTTAGCATTTTCAAGGATGCATATATGACTATGCTAGCTTAGGATTCCCCTTAAAATTCATAAAAGCAATTTTCTTTTTTTTTCAAGCTCAAATATATTGTGATATATCATTTCACTTATAGGTAAAGTGTTCACATAAGTATGCCTCAACACCTCTAAGATTGTATAATTCACCTCATGGTGAATGAAATTTCTTAATATGGCTCCTTACAAGCCTTCTGACATATGGACCCTTTTTTTCATAAAAAAATTTAAAACTCTTGAGTTAGTAATAAATTATATGAAAATAATCTTTATAAATAAATTGCATAATCTAAAATTCATAAAAAAATAATATATTAATAAGCTGAGAAACATGTACATAATTCAGAAGAATTTAAAATATAGGAAAGTTTGAAATATTCAACTTTTATATTATGATGCAATATTTTAAAAATATGATAGGCAACATAGTAGTGAGTGGCAGTGGGCGGTTGCCGGGATGGTGGTGGTAGAGCTTTTATTTTGTACGGCAACGGACGGGAGAATCGTCCGGTTAAGCACTGGGTATCCAGCGATACCTAGGGGTACTGAGTGCGAGTACCGAGCTGGGTACCCAGCAATGAAATGACGTGACACATTTTTATTGGTCTTCGAACGCCCTCCGCACTCCGTACAGAATAATAAATCTTGCTGGTGGGTGCCGGCCAGCAATTGGCTCCGACGCCTCCGGCTGTTTTCTATCATGCTTTCTGTTCATGATCCAATCACAAAAGTGTATCCAAGATAAAGTAGGATAAATTCATCTCCTAAAATATAAAAAATAATAGTGTCAATTTCGAACTAGAAATCAAAATTCAAAGAATCAAAATGCATATTAACATATAATTCTCACTTCGAAGAATTTCCAAAATCTTCACTCTGTGATAGTTTGAATAAAAATAACTTTGGGAGTCCAAACTAGCTCACCAGAATTTGGCTCACGAGTCATTTATCGAATCGAGACCGGCGAGTGGCGAATCATCTTAACTCACTAATAATATTAACCGTTAAATTCTAATGATTACCAATAAAATTGCTCAATTATTAAAAATAATTTCCTTTCCACATATCAAAATAATTTTTCCAATAAAAGCTTGCCATCTGTATTTAGTTATATTTACTTTTTCTGATACAATTATAATTATTATTTCTTATGGCAAAATGGTGACTGATGGGATTGATTGATTGACGGGGAGCAGAAAAGATGGGGCGGTGGTCGCAGTGAAGGGCTAAAGTGAGAAAATGAAAGGCATTTAGCTTTGCCATTATTTAAACCTTTATTTACATCACATACCATCTTCATGCAATTCTTCTCTTAACTGGCTCAGTGGCATTGTGGAGTTATGACTCTACCTTAAGGGTAATGTTGACTTTTCAAGTGTGGAACAGAAGACGGTACACTTAAATTTTTTGTGGGATCCGCCGTATCTTTGGCTCGATCCATTTGTTGGATTCCACGTCACATCAGTCCGGGTGTTGATGAACGGCTGTGATCTATTCTTTGATTGGTCAAGCTTTTTTGTCCTAGCTATACACCATGGAAGAACATGGAACCTGAAATATGCAATTATTTTTCTTCTTCATCACTTAGGGGCCGTTGGGTTTGGTGCTAATTTATTTGAAGTTATTTTAATTAATTTAAATTATTATTTTATTTAGTTTAAAATAAAATAAATATAAAATAAATATTAATGATTATGATGGTTGATGATGATTATGATTAACATAGCAAAGTTAACATTTGATGTATTTAGAGTTTAGTAATTTCGAGCTAATTTTGAACACATCAAAAATAAATTGATTAATGCTAATAAAATGGCAGTGATGGTGAATGATGATGATGGTTGCTGAGACTATAGATGTGTGTATAAATACATCGAGTTTTTGTGTATATAGGTGTGTGAATAAATTTTTGATTTTGGTTTTGTTTGGGACGGGCTTTCTTAGGTTTTGTTTGTGACGAGTTTTTTATTTATTCTTTAAATAAAATTTTAGTATAAAAATTTTAATTTTATACTCAAATTCTATTTCAAAAATCAATAAAAAAGTCGCCTCAAACGAAACCTTAATCTTCTTAAATTAGTTTTTTATATACTAGTAAGTTGTTTTTAACAATCATTAAAAAAGTCATCCCTAACAAAGCCTTAATTTACTCAAAATCTCTTAGCAAAATGCTCAATTCTAAAATGATATTTTTTTATTTAAATTAATTTAGTATATCTAATATAATCTATGTACGTACTATATTCTTTTTTTCATTTATTAAATCTTCCTTTGCTTATATAAAAAATAACTAAAGATAACAATTTCCAATTTTCTTAATTATTATAAAAAATTAAATAAATATTGAATTGTAAATAAATTATTATATTTTAATATTTTGAAGCTTAAAATAACTATGATTTAAAATTAATTTTTGAATTATTTATTTTAAATGATCATATTTATTAAAATCAGATCATAATATGAAACTTTTTCTTATAACTTGGATTATTCTTGTTTAAAATTTATAAATAAAGTAAACAAAAAATAAATAAAAGAAGTATTATTATTTTCTTAAAATTAGTATAGAATTCATAATTTTTTTTAAAGCTCTATTATCTATTGTTTTAAAGAGAAATAAATTTGGGGGGCTTTATTGACTAAATGTAAGTTTGGAGAATCTACTTATTAATGGGGATATACTGGTATATGACCAGATATGTCTTTTTTATTGTGAAATTTTAACAAGAACAAAGTATATAGCTCCATTTTTAGATCTTTGTTGTGAAAGCATATTTTTAGGTAGTTGTTGGTTTCGTTTGTGATGATTTTTTTATTGTTTCTTAAGGCAATTTTTTATACAAATTTTTTAGTTTTTGTACTAGATAGTCGTTAGCAGAAGCAGTAAAAAAACTATCCCAAACCAAATTGTAATTATAATCACTTAATAGTAAGATATTATTCAATTATATAGTAAAATTAACAAGCAAGTGATAATATATCTAATTAATATATATATAAAGTTAGTTTTGATGTTACTATGAAGGTTAGCTTTGGTTTAGACTTAAAAAATTGGTTAAATCATGTTTATGGACTCTATTTAAAGCCACAAATAACCTTTGTGGACAAGCATATATGATTTTTTCCCTTAAAACAACACACCTAAAATACTACTTCATATAAACAACAAAGGAGGGCATTATTTGTATTCATTTATAGCAAAATCCAAATTGTATTGATTTCCACTAAGAGGAAAATTTGAATGGGAAAATAGAAAGAATGTATGAAGTATTTTATGTCATAAACATGCATGAACACTTTGACAACCAAATAAGCTTTATATTAAAAATGGAGTATTCTTGATGAAATTTAACTATAATGGCCTATTGATAGGTAAATAGTTTGACCTCTAATATTATGGATAACTAATCCCACATATGGTTATGGAGTGAATCATTAATCTTAGAATATTTTTAAAGAGAATTCTATAATATATTGTTGACCTCATATCAATTTTCAAAACTCAATTAATTATCTTTGAGAAAATTAAAGTCAACGATCATTATCATCATGCTCAAATGATTGTTAATAAACGATATCTTCTTTCTCCGAGAAGATATGTCGTTTTATTATCACGAATTTGATTATGAAATTAATGATTATTTATCCATATTTTTATAGTCAAACACTCGATCAAACATCATTTTGACCATCCGAGATCATATGTGGTTCTTCCCTGAGTTTGACTACGATAATCAAGATGAACTTATTGTTTTATAATTTGAATCTATTAGGGAATGATATCTTCGCCTCCCGAGGCGATATATCAGTCAAAATAACATGTTCGATTTCGAAATTGAGATTCCAAATAATCAACTTTTCCTCAAATAAAATTAACTTTTCAAATCTTTCTTTTACAAACTCAACACTTTTAAACACAAATAGAGCCAAAAATAAAACCAAAAATAAAAAGATCAAGGCTGCATAAGAATAGGCAAGTCAAAAGCAAAATGAACCAGATTAGCATTCCCCACAACATAAGATCCATCCACCAGAAAAATAGCCCAACAAAAAGATAGGATGCACAACACAATGAGCTTGAAGTCCATATACCTTTAAATGATAATGCATGTCTTACTAAACAAAATCAAAGTATAAGAGGCTGAACTAATGCCAACATAGATGCGGAACTAATGCATGTCTTACTAAACAAAATCAAAGTATATGAGGCTAAACTAATGGCAACATAGATGTTGAAGCACAAACATGAAATTTAAAGAGAGATGTAACTAGAAATGACCACAAATAAAGAAAAAACCACCTAAGCTCATAACAACCATCATAAAATAGGCTAACAATAAATATTATCTGTTAAATAATGAAGTACACTTCCTGAGGCAAGGCAAACTCAATGCATAAAGCCTTAATATACCATTCAATTCATGAAGCACATTAGAATAATGATTAATTTCAGCTTGTTAATTTGTCAAGGTAGAACATTTTTTTTGGCTAGCCAATCAACAGCGGTATTATATTCAATTCAAATATGAGAAATTTCGTAATCAATAAGATCAAGCACTTCATAGTCTTCCTCAATAAATAATAAAGGTTTGAATTTTTGGCAAGATTTGGCAGAAATAAAATTAACTAACAATTATGAATCTGATTCAATCCAAATATTAGATATATGGTTAGCTAAACAAATTTGAAGCCTTTGATATAAAACATTCAATTCAACCAAAATTACACTATATTTAGACATATTAGATGCAAAAGCAATCACAAAACACATTTATAATCATGAATAAGACCTCCACATCCAGCAATGATATTGGTAATAGAGCCATCTATGTTCAATTTAAATTGGTTATTGATAGGATTTTTCCAATAAAAAATTTATGAAAAGCTCCAGGTTAATAAAATCATATTGAATATGAAAATAAGAAGTCCAAGAAAGTTTTCCGAAGAAGTGCTTAGGTTTTAGAAGATTAGCAGTAACAAAATTGATGAATTCTATTTTTAAGAATTGTAACAGAGCCATCTATGCTCAATTTATTAATCAAATTTAAACTCATAGGATTGAGAATTCTACTAGTGGATCCACTAAGCGAATTCTTGTCATCCTGTTAAATCAGACTATAAACTCTAGGTTGTACTAGAGTAACAGAGCGCTTGGGTTCTCTTTGACTGCCACTAGCTCCCCTTTTCTTTGTCCTATTCATGGGCCCTTCACTATATTACTTGGGCCCAATTGTCCTCTATCTATAATCTTGCTTGGACTGATTTGTTCTAGGCACTTGTCTTTGTTCTTCAAATCTCCAAGGGCAATCTACAATCCTATCATAATGTCCACACCTAAAACACTGCCATGTTAATAGAAAACACTAACAATGGTGCTAAGAGCATTGTGGTGATCAATCTTAGAAGCATTGACTTGTGAGTAAGCTTAGCTTTAAGTTTTCAATGGAAGCTCAACATTACACCAAAAGCAACTTACATATTATTGTCTAACTCTTTACTTATATACTCTAGTATTCTTTACTCCACATTTGATATGGGATTGTGGTCATTTATGTTTCCCTTTTCTAATAGGAGATTGTTATTTTAATAATCTTGAAAGGAACCTCTCCTTCTTCATGGCTTAACCCCAATTACCACTTCTTATCTAGCAAACAATAATTTATGAATTTGAGTATCAAAATATATAAAATATATATCAAGAAAAATGATCATAAGATCAATATCATTTTTACTTGAGAATACCTTATAAATATACATAAAATGACATAAGAAGAGAGTTTGTTTAGCAATATAAAAATCATAAATAAAGCAAGCATAATTAATTGCGGTAGAATAATGAAAGGCTGAATGTGAGTTAGATGATAGATAAATGGAAGAAGTTATTAATGAACACGAGCAAGCATGCACATACGAGTGTATATAGCTTGTACAAATAGACTGGAGCATGACATCGACATGAGTTAACGATCTGACCCATGTTAGGATAGTGGGCTGGCACATCTAATGAGTTCAAATAACTAATAAACCAACACTGCTAGAATCATTTATATATGTACTTCCAGCTATTTACTAGAGTCGACGAGTTCTTAACTTACCAAAAAGGAAATGAAATGATTATCTTTATTAGAGGGCTATGCATAGGTTAGCAATTCTATATTGTATTATATCATTGATTAATATGTTAATAGAAAATTCATAACACAAGAACAAAAATATTGTTTCATAAAATGGGGGTGTCATAATATTTTTTAAAAAGGGTAAAATTATGCTGATGGCGTTATGTGTGCCACTAGGTTTTATTTAAAATTTTATATTGATAACTATAATTACTTATGCGCCATAAAATTATTATTATTATTATTATTATTTTATACAAAAAAATCTATCTATGTTTATCTATTAAGATAAAGAAAAATATAAACATTATCTTCTAAAAATATCATGGTTAAAATGAGATTTCTTATTTTAAAGTCATCTCAAAACTTAAAAAGCGCTTTTAATGAAGGGCGAGCTGATAGGTTTAATTTAAACGATAAATAAAAAGGAAACTCCTAAATTTCGAAGCCTCTCTTATAACAAAAAATATTTATTTATTTTTAATTTTAAAGTTCTTCGCTCATCTCCATTGCTTCATGTCCCCTACCATTTCAAGTATAAATTATTTTTATAAAAATAGATGCTACTAATTAACACTAGTTAAAAAACATCTTTTGCATCACTAAGAATACCCTTTCCCTCCGATTAGAACTGCCACAAAAATATTTGTAACGGTTTCAAAATCGCTAAATGTTCGTTGTATTGGTTTATGCTGCAAAGCCATTTTACAGTGGTTTTGCAACATTTTACAGTGGTTTTGCAGCCGATGAGAACAATGCTTGCTCGACGATTTTGGAGGGCATGCTCAAGATCACCTCTATAAATGGCTCATGAGCTGAGCTTATGACCTAACGAGCCAAGTTTGAGTCAGCCTCAGCTTGGCTCATTAGCTCATGAACCCCTTCGGGTTTTCTACGTAATTTTTTTTTTTGTTATCTTTTCAACTACCTTTTTGTGTGTTGCATATTTGTGCATCACTAGGACGAAAAATTCATTCACTCTCACCTCGAATATTCTAACATGCAACAAAGTGATTCTTATTTTTTATATTCAAATACCTCAATTTTTATAATTTTATTATAATAATTATTTAAATCATAAATATTTTATGTCATTTGTTATAACGAGTCAGCTCATGAGAGAACTCAAACTCGCAAATATAAGTTCAAATTTGAGCTCAAATTTAATTAATTAATCAAGCTTTAGCTTAAACTGGTGGTGACTCAAACTTTGGCTCCTTTGCACCCAAAGCTCAAGAAGCACTTTTAACATTCAAAAAAATAACTGTAGCAGTCCTAATGCTTTAAATAATATGCTCTAGAAAGCCTTTCAAAAGCTGTTTTACGACTGCAATGGGGAAACAATTTCATAATAGAACTTTTTAGTGGTAGTGAGGTTATCTACAACTAGGTAATTTGGCTGATCGCCTAGAAGATCGACTAGGATGGCTGCACGCAAGCAAAAATCTTCTTAATACATGGTAAGTGGACAAGCTCAAAGATTCAATGAACCTTTCTCACCATGATTATCCATTTCTTACTCCAAGCATCCCTTTCTTAGGCTCTAGCTCACTTATCCTACTTCAATAGCCACTGTTCTTCTATAGTAATTAATATTCTTATATTGGCAACAAAATTTGTCAATTAAAAAAGTATATGGGAAGCTGATATTTATGATCCAATATGAAAATATATCTTTGAAAGTTTGGCTTCCTTAATAAATCTAATTGTTATATAAATTTAGTGGCATTTTTGTATTTTGTCTTATATATTTTCTATTTTATATGTTTAATTCTTCCTGTAATGAATTTGTCCACCTAAAAAAAGGCTGCTACGCCTGTAGTGATTAGCAACATAAGGTTCTTATTAAACAATTCATATATGATGACTTGGTTTCTTAGTTGTTGGAGAAATTATATAAATTACTGAACATTTGTCGTAGTTCTTACTTATTAGCCAAATGCAGTTGTAGCTATTTTTTTTCTTTTGTTTTTATTCTTAATTTTCTTCTCCTGTGACATCTTTGTGATGAAATTCAAAGTTTTTTCTTCTTCGCATATATATATATATAGAAACAAATAGAACAATTCTATAAAAGTGAAGTGGAATTTCACACACAAACAAATAGAACAAAGTAGCATAAAAAATCAAATAAGATTTAATTACTACTGACAGGCAACTCATCTTGATATGTTAGTAGGGAGCTTTAGCTATTAATCAGGAGTTCTTGGGTTCGAAATCTTATGTGAGTATGTGTTTGACTTAATTGGCCTAAAGCACCTAATAAAAAAAATATTTACTAATGACCAATAAAATTAACATCATGAACTGTACTTAAATAAGAAAATTTTGTTGAAGGCACTTTCCAAAATGAACCATAAAAAAGTGTTCAAAAGTTTATATATATATATATATATATATATATATATACAAGATATTAAAAAATATGTATATATTTATTTCATTGCATATGATCAATTTTAAATCTCTTAGCGCCTCTCGCTCTGCTAGGGTGAATTACAAGATATTAAAAAAATGTATTTATTTCATTGCAAATGATCAATTTTAAATCTCTTAGTGCATCTCGCTCTGCTAGGGCTAACCCCTAGCTGCTAGGGGTGGAACCGGCCTTGATTCTTACGGGGGCAAATTTATAAATAATATCTCTACACAATGTATTTAATTCTGCTAAGGAGCAACCACCTAAAGATAATAGTATTTTAATTTTTTCTAGGGGAGGGACAATGACCTAAAAACTCCTGTAATAATGAGTAAAAAAAAAGGATGGAGGGGAACAAATTTCCTAAATAACCATAGAATTTTTTTTGGGGGGGTGGGGGGTGGGGGGGTTGGGGTGGGGGGGTTGGTGTTTTGCTCGTGGACTTTACCGATCTTTTTTGCATTCTTAGGGAAGTTTTCTCTCACTCTTTGTTGTTTGTTTTCCTCTAGGCTTTTTATTTTTCACGTGATTTGTTGGTGCTCATGTTTGATTTTTCATGATCGTTCCACCTTCAACCGTTCCTTCGATTCAAATGATGGTTAATCATGTTTGTTTTGATGATACTAGCTTTCTATAACAATAAAAGACTTATTGTTCTTTTATTGATGCCCTTTTAGCTGTTGCTTCTTCAGGTGCTTTTCCTAATCTCAAAACAACAACCCATCGTGGGTGCCGTAGCTTTGGATTTCGGAAGATGAGATACTTGCTCTTACAAACCCTTTTGAATTCACATTGATAAAAAATTCCCTAATTGCAGACCTAGTTTGGAATCGATTTGGAAATTTATCTTTAATCTTTAGTTTAGCAGCAATTTCCTGGTTATCACAACAGGAACACATATTACCGGCGGATTTTCCGACGGAAAATTGATAAATTGGTCATTTTTCAGCAGATTTTGAAAGTTTCAGGCGGAATCTTTTCGATGGTAAAATGCGCGTTGAAAAATTTTTCTATAAAAAAATCAGCCGAAATATTTTCCAGCGGATATCTGACAAAAAATGCCGCCGGAATAATAAAAAAAAATTCAACTGAAGCTCGCACACCTATTAATATTTCAAATAGTTAACCAATGTGTTGTAGAGGAAAATGTGTTAAAAAACACTCTTTTATATTTAAATATAATAATACAAAAAATTAAATTAAATTAAATTTAAGTTATTAAAAATTTATTAAACTAAGTTATTAAGTAAAAAAAAATAAAATAAATTATTAAATTAATAATTAATTAATTTAAATTATACAATTAATAATTAATTAAAATAAACTATAAAATTATTTATGATTTTTAGAAATGAATAAAATCCACCGAAAACTCAAAAAAATTCCCCTGGAAACAAATTAGTTGGAAATCCATTAGAAATTAGCTGAAAAATTTGCCTAAAAATCAATCGGAAATTTTTTACCAAAATCTGTTGAAAAATCCGCAAAAAATAGTAAATCCGTCGGTAATAGACAATTTTCTTGTAGTGTATCCTTTTGGATTCAAAGCATGTATTGATTAAACTTACAAATATCATGGATTATAATAGAGTTTTTGCCCATTGCTCTTATTTTGTCTACAACTGCTTCATGAAGTTGATCAAATGATCGTCGTTTTATTGGCATGCATTATTGTGGGATCACCCATCATCCCTATTTGGTTTGCTTTCCCTAACCTTTAGCCCCATTTGTTTTCTCCCCGAATATTACATGGTTTGGGATCGTTGTTTGGTTGCCCTCTCTGTTGTTACGTCTAATAGGGCTTGTCCTTCAATTGCTCGTGTGTTGGTCGAATTAGATAACACTAATCGATACTCTGATAGCGTGTGGCTTGAGCTTGAAAAATTTGGATATATTCAACACATTGAGATAGAGGAGTTTCCTCCTTTTGTGCACATTACAAATCTCTGAGTCATCCAAAAGAATGATTGTTTTAACCTTCATCCTCATTTAGTTAAGGATTCCCAAATTAATCCTAAAAATACATCTATTGTTACTAAAGGAAATAACAATATAGCTCCTCGTGATGATATCCTCTCTTCTGCTAATACTTCCAAAATTGTGAATATTGAGGGTAATAATAATGCTATGGTTGTTAATCATATCTTGGTTCATGTTACTGATATTTCTGGTAATCAATTATCTGCTTCCCTTGTTATGGAATTTGTGGATCATTGGGTTAGTAATAACATGTTGGGTGGTGGGAAGAAACATTTGGATTTACATTTCATTGATTCAATTAATCATTTTGACTGGGTTTGTAATCAGTCAGGTGATAACTGGGGTGTTGGGGATTTCACTGATGGTCTCTGTAATGTTTTGCATGAGGTATTGATTTCAATGTTGTGCAAGTTGATAATGATGATTTCTCCATGATTTTAGGCAAGAAAAGTAAGAAATAAAAATAAATTTTGTGCAGAATTTCAAGTATTTTGTTGACAGAGCTACTATATCTAATGCTCATTCTAATCCTTCTTATAACACTTATTTCTGTTTCTTTGTACTGCTAGGGTTGTGTTCTTTTCTGCTTTTAGGTTGTCTTGTTTTGTTGCTTGTTGGGTTGTCTTTGGTTGCTTTGGCTGGTTCTTTGTTTTAGGGGCCCTGTTTGGGTCTTATGGTGCTATTGGTCATTTGGTTGGGGTCCCATGAGTTGTTGCTCCTGCTTATTTGTGGTTAGGATCTTGGCTTGGTGTTTCTGGGTTTGGATTTGTTTTTGGTGGGTTGCCCTATTGTGGTTGGTTTGGCTGTTTGGTTGGTGGTCCCTGGCTATTATTTTTTGGGCTTTGGTTCTCTGGCTATTTTGCACCTGTTATAGCGGAGGTTTTATTTCTTTATTGAAGCTGTACTTATGTGATTTTATTTGATAGTTTTTTTTTCTTGCAGGTCTAGATCGTGGTTTGGGTATGTGGATTCTTTTTGGTCGGCTTGGCTAGTTTAGGAGATTTGCGTATGCTGCACCAGCTCTGCTTTTTGTCTTATCCGGGTTCTTGCTCCTTTTTGGGTGGTGGCTATATGCCACCAATTTGGTAGATCATCGGAACCATCATGACCTTGTTAGCCGTCATAATTAACACTAATATTTATGTGTTGAAAGATATATAAATAGAGAATACAATAATATTTAATGATAAATCTTATGTTTTATGAAATCTCCTCATTGCTATACTTACATTTCTTATAATCCCTACAAGTTGAATAGGTAAATATTGAGATATTTTCTTATGTTGATGTACCTACCACATTATGAAGTCCATTTAAGTTGAAGTAATGTATTTCCAAATTCTTCATGCTGAAATCTATTTATGCATAATAGCACAATGTATTTTCTATTACTAATTGACTTGCAAGTACAATATTGTGTTCATATATTACATGAATGTGTTATTGTGCTGTAAGAGTAGAGATTTAGGCTCTATTTGAGGCGAATTTCTTATTACTTTTTAAAATAATTTTTTATATAAAAATTTTATTTTTAACTAAAAAGTTGCTTTAAGAAGCAATAAGAAAGCCGTCGCAAACTAATCCTTAGGCTTCTTTTGGGATGACTTTCTTGCTGCTTCTAAAATCAACTTTTTATTATAAATATTAATTTTTTGTACTACAATGCATCTTTAAAAAACAGTAAAAAAACCGTCCTAAACGAGACCTTAATCATTCCATTGAATGAATTGCTGGAGAATAACAGTACCCCTAAAATGTTTTGCTGGAACATTTTGAAATAAAATTTGGCCTCCAATTAAAAATAATAATTACACCGTATATAAACATCATCATTAACACTTGCATTAAAATAAATATGTTTTAAAGACTTATATTAATGAAATTAAATCACAAAGTTTATTTTTTTTTTTGAAAATTAAATAACAAAGCATTTAGCTGATGATTAAATGACACTATTAAAATTTAAAAGTTCATGAACTCGTAAAATTTGTTTGTTTCAATAATATTAAAGAAAAATATGATTTTATATTACGTTTGAATGCTACAGCATTGAAACTTAACTTGCAGGAGAAAAGAATGGCTTTTCTCATACTAAGAAAATATGGCTATTTTTATGTTCATCGTTAAAGATTGATTACCACTTATATTTTTTAAACGTGCGAACATATAATTTTGTAATCACAATTTGTTTAGTAATTATCTTTGAAGTGGTTTTTGTTGGGCTTATCTGTTGGCGTTTTCTCTTATCCACCTTTTATGAACCTGATTTTTTTGTTTTGAGTTTAGGGTTTAGGGTATTTGCTGCTGGGTCTATCTATGGGTTTCTGATTTGTGGGGCAATTCTGTTTAGCTATATGGTTGGGAGATTTGAGTTTGTATTTGGCTTGGGTTTTTCTTTTTTCTTATTTAATTGTTTATTTTATGATTTTCCAATCATCCAATCAGGTTCTAATTTTTGTGAGAAATTTGTTATTGCAGATCTTTAAGGATGTCAGTTACTTGTGATGGTTTGAGGGAAGGATGTATGAACTGATTGAGCTTTGGGGGGTGCTTACTCTTTGTTGGAGATTATTTGGGAAAGATCTTTTGCAGGCTTGTGGTTCTTTGATTTTAATGATTTGCTGATGGGCTCAATGTGATCTGGTCGCTTAATGCTGGATTCTTGAAACTGGACCTAATGTGTTGGAGGTTTTTATTGATTTTCCTTCAGTTATTTTTTGTGCTCTTTTTTTCTAGTGCTTCCTTCTTTTTTGCAGGCGATGTTGCTACTATCTGATTGGGCTTCATAGTTTATTTGAGCTTAAGCTTATTTTAGGGTGTTGGCTCCATGCCTCTCGTTTTTTCCCTATTATCTTGTATCTTAGTAGGGATCTTTGACTCCTTAGGTTTATTTTTGTTTTTTGATTTCAGCTCTTTGAGCTTTAGCGAGTATTTGATTCATTTAAAGACTTGTAATTTTGATGAATTAACAGATACGTAGGCCCTTCTATAGATTTTATTTAAAAAAAAAATGAAATTCTTTTGTTGCTAAAAAAATTATTTTGACAGATGCACTGCCCACCAAGCACTTAGCAAGATTTGTATTCTCCCAAAAAAAAAACTTCAGCAAGATAGTCAACATGAAAGAAGCCTTGGTTTATCATTTAAGTTTAGCTGTGATGGCAATTGACACTGTTTCACAGATGTATTCCCCGAGCTTTCTTCTATTATTAACATCAGTCTGGAAGTTTTTCTCAGGCCTCCATTATCTCCTCAGCAAATCTTTGAGTTACAGACCATACAAATCTCTTTTAAGAGCATAAATAATCTCTACTCTAACATTTATATAGGTGCTCACAACAGCCAAGTGATCTCTGCACTACTATTTCTTTTCAAGTTGCTAGTACAGTCAACTTTACTCTCTCCTTTTATTAAGAAAGTTAGATTTTATTTCATCAAAAAAGCGATTAAAAAGTTCTTAAAAGGAATCCACAGTTCGTTAATGCTCAAAGAGTTAAATTCAAAAGAAAAAAAAAAATTATAGAGCACATGATTCCTATCTAAGATACATGTTCATTAAAGATCATTTGGGATTGTTATTTGAACATACTTTTTTGCCATACTTCATGAATTCATTACAGTACTTTTGGGCATGTTATTTGAACATATTTTTTTCTATTCATCTTGAACTCTTGAATGCATGTGTTCCCTTACCTAAGAGAAAGAAGGCTGTGTTGGCTGAGACTTCTCATAAGCAATCTAATCATTATGCTTTGAAAGAGAATATTGATCTAGAGATCCTGGTAGATCCTCTAGCAACTTCAGGTCGTCTGAAGCTCTCTCAACAAGATATGGAGACTGCTTCTCCTGTTATTTTGGTAGAAGGTTTTAAAGAGAATAATTCTCCTAAGATGGTGGTGGCTACTCATAGTTGTGACTTAGAAATCTATGGTGCCTTTTAGTTTCTTCCTTCTAGGTAATGCTATTGGATATTCTAGAGTTAAGTTAGAGGTAGTTGGAGGCCAGTCTAAAAAATCTATATATAGGTCCCTACAATCTATATGAAGGGAATGCTTGGCTAGTGTTTTAAGAGAACTAATAGGCTTGAAGAATCTCGAAACTTCACTCGAGTACCCTCATCAGACTATCACCTGACCGCTATTATCGGACTGACATCATTGACCACCACATGATGGCCTCAGTAAGACCTTCGCTACCAAATAGCCATCATCGGCCGCCATCACATGTGAATCGTCTTCACCATATTACTACCACCCAATCACCATTATTAGACAGCCATTGCCCTATCATCATTATTCGTTTATCGTTACCTAAGTACATTCGTCAGAATACCACAGCCGCCCAACCAACATTGCAAAGTATTGCCACTCAACCACAATTGTCCGAATGCCTCTTATCACATATCAATTATGCATTATTTTTTTCTAGTTTCTATTACTTTTGTAATATTATCATGTCCAAATTAAGGGATAGACAAATCTTTGTAACTAACGATCAATGCTTCATAGTAATTAAGTTGACAACCAATATGCACAGCTTATTAAATAGTTCAATCATCAAATTTTATATGAAGAATGATTTTATAGAAATTCTAATTTTCTTGTGATGAAATTTTTTTAGTACTAAATGAACTTTTTGTGATAATGTATCAATACCATATGCATCATGAATCATCATCACAAAGTTCATATGTAGTATATATAATTTTGTGTTAGTTTTTAACATAATAATTTTAGTTCGAATTACTTCAACAATTATCATCACTAATAGTAATGCTCATCTATTGAGAGATAGAAATATAGTGATAATATTAAATCTCATCTGTTGAGAGAGATAGAAAGAGATATATTATAAAGAGAGAGTAATAATATTCAAAAATAGATTTAGTATTTAATTTAAACTCGAAAGCAAAGTTAATACTATTATTTTCAAAAATAGCTCAAATTTGCAAAATTATAATTCAAAATGTAAGATAAGATTCCAACTTACCCAAAAACATTCAAATTTATATATGCAAATCATTAAACAGATAAGGTTACAAGTTCAGAAACAATAATATTATGTTATTCGGCTGGTAGCATAGGACAACAATAATAAAGGAATAATTATCTCATTGTTATCATACAACATATGTGTTTTTTTGGAATAGTACTAACCGAATCTTAGGCACAGAATATTTTTCCATCAATATAAAAGTCCCCTAAGCTGATGCCAGAGCTTAATATCAGAAGGCAAAGAGAATTGATCTGAAAGAAAATGTCATCTCTTGAGCTACCAGAGATTGATTTGAGCGGGTTCCACGTTACAAGTTTCAATGAAAAAACATGGGCGAAAGCTCGATCAAAAATTGCAGAAGCTCTAGAACTCTATGGTGGCTTCGAAGTTATTTACAATGAGGTTAACCTCGATCTACGAAATGATTTGCTTGGAGTAGCTGTCCCAGAGTTGTTCACTATGCCAGGTGCAAGCAACCTAATTGATTCCAAAGAGTTGCCCTATCATGGAGCCTTTTTCTCAAAGCCAGGCTTTCCTTTTTGGGCACTTCAATTGACAAATCCTAATACTATAGCTCCAATTCAAGAATATGCCAAAGTTATTTGGCCTCAAGGAAATGACTTTTTCTGGTGAGTTTCTCTAGCGAAAAAGTTTCGATATAACATGTAATTAAGAAGATCACAATATGTTTTTTTTTTTTTTTTTGATAGCAATGCAGTGTTGAATTATGCCAACCACATGCAAAAGCTAATACAGACAATCCATAGGATGATCCTTGAAAGCTTGGGGTTAGAGGATCATTATGATTCACATATAAAATCCTTGTCATATTCAATAAGGTTCGCAAATTACTATAAAGGAAATAAAATTGCTTTGCCTCCCCACAAAGACCCAAACTATATAAGCATTGTTTGCCAGCACAACATTGAAGGACTTGAAGTTGAGAACAAGAGTGATGAATGGATAGAAACAAAACCCTCAAAAAATTCTTTTACTGTTTTAGTGGGTGAGGCATTCAAGGTTGGTATATTTGTTAAATGATAAAGATTAGTTAACATGATAGAAATTATTTTAATATCTTTTATTTTGATGCAGGCATGGACTAATGGAAGACTTCATGTACCTAATCATCGAGTAAAATTAAAGAATGAGACTGAGAAACGATATGCGGTAATTTTCGGTACAGTGCCAATTCACACAAATGATATGATAAACGCTCGAGAAGAATTAGTTGACGAAGAACATCCGTTACTTTTCAAACCTTTTAAGTATTATGATTACATCAAATATCGCTTCACAGATGGAGAAAATCTTGAGGATGCATTAAAATCTTATTGTGGTGTTTAAGAAATGTAGTTGCAACTATGTGATCTACTCTAATTTCAGGGAAAAAATATAATAATGACCTGAAATACTATCGTGGTTTTGTGAAATTTATTGTAGTTATGTCTAATGTTGTTGTCTTTTTCTAATAAAATGTGTGACTTCCACTCTGTGAAGAATAGCACCAAATCTGAAAACAAACATAAGGTTGAATGTTTTGGTACAAAAAACTAATAATGATAATAACTATATGAGCAAAACAAGGAATTATATAAGATAAGTAATGCCTTGAAGACACTCACACGCTGGTTAGTGTTTATATAATAGCCACTTGATTGTTAATTCTTAATAAGGCAACAATGGTAGACCTACGGAAAATGATGATGAAGAATCAAAAGGTGGCAGTAAAAACAAACCTAACGGCAACTTGTACTATCATGCAAAAGGTGACAACATTGGAAGATACTAAGGTACGCAGCTTAATGAACTAACATCCTAATTCCTAAATATGCAACCAATCCTGACTTGACTCATAAACAAGGGCAGAACCACCTAATTCAGAATGCATGATTATTGATTTTAGAAATCACATGAGAGTGTGAGTCACTATGGTTCTTTTTTTTTTTTTTTTTTTTTTTTAGCAAAATGAACTTATATTAAAAACATCAGCAAAGTTTACAACAGCAAAGATAAATGCTAACATAATTAAAAAAAACTAAAAAAATAAAACCAAAAAATAAGTAGAAGCTAAGAGCGAGCTCAGCAGAAGGTCAAGCCTCCCAGCGTCCAGGACGTCCCGCACAGACCGTCCAGAAAGGCGTAGCAAGTGTCCCAACAATCCATCCCAAAAATGCCCACCTTCGGTTGCCACCAGCAAAACGACCCGGACGCGAGGCCCGACCACATCATTGCTCAAAGCCTCGCGAAGTCGCAAATCGAACAAAATATCGGGGAGAAACAAAATAACGATCAGAGAAATCATCTTTTGCGTCGACCTCTCCTCCAAAATTTACCACGAGTGGCAACCTTTGGAGAACAATCAAGATCAAAATCCTGGTCGGACTCAAACTTTTCCGACTCCGAATCAACATCCGTATCCTCCAGCCAATTATTCTGCTTCCGAATATCCAAACCAGAAGAATTACTCACACATTTAGCCATTACTTGGGTATCCACCTCACTAACAGGAATCTCAACAAAATTGTTTTTAGCCGAAATAAATTCATCTCGACCCAAAGACGGAACCTTCTCATTAACAACCGGAACCACCTCAACAGGCACAAAGCCATCAGAACCAACATCTGCCTCATTTAAAACTTGAACACCCCCATCAACAGCCACCTGAACAGGCATGGAACCTGGGGGAATGAAAGGCAGTGCATTTGGAGATAACACATTCACTCCAAAATCCTCTCTAATTAAACCGGAATTAACATGAACAGAAAACGACCCCGACAAATCATCCTGAGCTATATTCACCATAACAGGATCAGCCGCCGGGGCCTCCACAGCAGGGGACAAAATAGCCAAATTAAGAGGGGGCACCATACTAACACAATTACTAATCAACACATTCTCAATCACATTTCTATTCTCCATCTCTTGGATCTCAGCAACGCCAACAACAGGGGGTTTAACAGTCTCACAGAGGGGAATTTTTGGGTTCAAACAATGCATCGCAGAGGGGGCACAATGACTTTTCAGATGCCCCAAACACTTACAGGACTCACAAAAATCAGGAAAATGTTCGAAATGAACGTTTTGGATATATCCCGACTCCTCAGGACCCAGCCATATCTGTTTCGGATAGCTCTTAGTCACATCTAGTTCGACTAAAACTCGCGCGAGAGAGGGTCGAGAGCCAACCGAAGTAGCCGAATCTACCTTCAAAGGGTTACCAAACAATGAACCTAGAGCATGCAAGATTCGAGGAGTAAAGAGATGGGGTCTTAATTTAGGAAAAGAAATCCAAATTGGAATTACCGGCGATTCACAGCCAATGTCCAGAAGAGGCGACCACATCGTGATTTTCACAAAACAATTATTTACCATATACGAACGATGGCAAAACAAACAGCTATAATCAAGCTCATTAGACAATTTAATTAAGACATGCGATTGATCCAGAATCGTGACTGAAAACTCCGCTTTCAGTTTGAGTGCAAAGAAAATCTTAAATCTTAATTTGCCGGCACCGTCCCAGCCGTCGCAGCCGGTTTTGCAGGTGGCGGAGGAGTCACCGCCGTCTCCAGCAACGATGACGAGCCAATGGGAGCTTTTGGAGCAATTCGTGGCGCCGGCGTTTCCCCATATTGATGAGTTACATTATGATTTGTTCCATCTGGATGAGCGATTGGATCAGATGGATGTGGAAAGCGGTTGAGATTCTGATCACAGTCCGAGTCTTTGGACTTTCTAAAGAGCCAATGGGCAGAGGAATGATGAGTCTGTAAGTTTCTTTTTGGAGTTGACCCTGTTGACGATCATTGTAGTTTCACCAGACCAGACCTGCAGAAGAAGATTAGCGAAAAACAAGAGAAAGAACAATGTAGAGGAATTTTCATATATTCCATCATGTTGCCGTTGCTACAGTGATCATTGATTTAAATAGAAGAAGATGAAGATGCAGTGGTATCTCAACGGTGAAGATTAGGAGTTCGTGAGGCAGCTGAACGGTGGAGATTGAGTCAGTCTGCCAAAGGCTGCGAAGGCTGCAAGCAACGGCTCTGTAGTGGAAAAGTAAGCCAACTGATTTGATAAGAGTAGCTGCTTATAAAGTGCATAAAGTGCACTATCCATTATCACCCCCTCTCAAGCTAACGGAAGTTGCTGAACGGTTAGCTTGTTGCGTAAGAGCTGAAACCGGGTAGCAGAGAAGGCTTTAGTGAACAGATCAGCCGGCTGATCAATTGAAGCAATGTGATGAACAGAGATTTGTTGTTGTCGATACAGTCCCTGATAAAGTGGAAATCAACTTCGATATGCTTAGTGCGAGCATGAAATACAGGATTTTGTGCTAGAGCCAAAGCGGATACATTGTCACAGAAAAGAGAGGTAGGTGTCGTCGGCGAGATAGAAAAATCCTGTAAAAGACGACGGAGCCAAACAATATCTGTTGCGGCTGTGGCCAGGGCCCGATATTCAGCTTCGGTAGACGAACGAGCAACCGTTATTTGTTTCTTGACACACCACGAGACAAAAGTATTGCCAAGAAAGGCACAATATCCGGTAATAGATCTTCGAGTAGTGGAATCAGCAGCCCAATCAGAATCAGAATAGGCTTGGAGATCAAGAGATGACCGAGTAATGGGTAAACCAAGCTGAATAGTGCCGGCAATATAACGAAGAACTCGCTTAAGAAGCTGATAATGTTATTACATACGGCTGATGCATGTGCTGACAAAGTAGATTCACAGCAAAGGAAAGATCGGGCCGAGTAATGGTAAGATATTGTAAAGATCCAACCAATTGTCGGTATTGTTCCGGTTGCTCAAACAGAGTATCAGATGAATTAACGGTAGGAAGCTTAACAGGTAAGGGAGTGGAGAACCGGTTTTGAATCCTGCATACCAGCTTTTTGAAGTAATTGAGTAGCATACATGGACTGGGATAGATGCAAGCCAGTTGCAATCGGCACCACTTGAATACCCAGAAAATTGGACACTTGGCCAAGATTTCGCATTTGAAACCGAGTATGTAAGGCCTGTAGCAGTGAATCTAATGCAGGAGCTGAATTGCCAGTGAGTAAAATGTCATCGACATAGACCAAGAGATATAGCTGGATTGTGTCTTTAGAGAACCGAAGCAGGGATGGATCAGCGAGACTCACTTGAAAGCCATAAGAAATAAGAAATGAGGTAAAAGTAGCAAACCATTGTCTGGGAGCCTGCTTCAAACCATAAATAGCCTTTTTGAGTAAACAAACATGATGCGGATAGTTTGGATCAACAAACCCGGGAGGTTGCATCATATAAATCGTTTCATCTAGCTTGCCATGTAAGAAGGCATTAGAAATATCTAATTGCAAAATCGGCCAGTTGCTGGTGACGGCTATAGTAAAAAGAATACGTATGGTGGGGAATTTGGCAACGGGACTGAAAGTGTCAAAATAATCAAGGCCATACTCTTGATTAAAACCTTGAACCACCAAACGAGCCTTGTAGCGAGCAAGAGAGCCATCCGCATTTCGTTTGATACGATAGATCCATGTACAGCCCAAAATATTGTAATGTGGAGAAGTAGGAACTAAGGTCCATGTACCTTGTTGTTGTAACGCCTCAAATTCTGAAGACATGGCTTGTCTCCATTCCGGATGTTTAGATGCTTGAGAAAGCATGTTGGAGCAGTGGGAATTGTAGAATGAACCAAATCAAAAATCTTCTTGGGGGGGCAGGGATCCAGTTTTGATCGAGTAACCATCGAATGTTTGGATATCGGAAGAGGGTCAATATGTGGATGTGATGGAATGATAGGAGGTGGTGTATTTAATGGTGGAGCTGTTGAAGAGAATTTGGATTAGTAACTGGATGCGTGGACTGTGAAGAGGATTGAGAAAGGCTTGCGTTGGCTATGGGAGAAGATGTATTTGTGGTGGTAGCTGAGACGGGAATTAATAAAAAGCAGGGGTATAGAAACTGATGGTGACGGAGAGGAAGGTTGTTGAGTCACTGACTTGTAGGGAAAAATAGTTTCAAAAAACTTGACATGTCTAGAAATGTAGAGACGGCCAGTAGTAGTATCAAAGCACTTGTAACCTTTAGTTGCTTCAGCATATCCAAGGAAGACACAGGGATGGGAACGAGGCTGAAACTTGTTGTGAAGAGTAGACGGGAGCCAGGGATAACAGAGAGAGCCGAATACTCTAAAAACAGAATAATCAGGTGAGCAGCCATATAGGCGTTCATATGGTGAACGACTAGGAGACAATTTGAAGGGTAAACAATTGATAATAAAGGCTGCAGTGGCAAGTGCTTCCGGCCAAAAATGGTTGGGTAGATTGGCATGAAACAATAGTGCTCGAATAGTCTCCAGGAGATGTCTGTGCTTGCGTTCAGACATTCCATTTTGCTGAGGCGTATATGGACAAGTCAGTTGATGAACAATTCCACATTGTTTAAGGTACGTAGAAAAGAAATTATTTAGATATTCTCCGCCACGATCAGTTCTTAGAGTTTGAATGGATTTGTTAAACTGTTTTTCCACAAAAGTTTTGAATTGAATAAATGTTTGAAAAGTTTCAGATTTGGCACGTAATGGATATACCCAACAAAATCTTGTAAAGTCATCAATAAACAAAAGATAGTATTTAATCCGTGCAAGGAAAGAGTAGGGGAGGGACCCCATACATCACTATGAACTAACTGTAAACAAGCAGTAGTTTTGGGTACATAAAGTTTAAACGTAATCTATGAGATTTCGCTCGCACGCAGGCAGAGCAGTGAAAAGGAAAAGGAAATTTTAAACTAGATACAATAGTAGGTAGTAATTTGAGTGTTGAAGGGAAGCATGGCCGAGCCGATGATGCCAGAGGGCTGAAGTAGAATCGGTTGTATGAAGAGCGACTGGAGACGATGTAGAGGTAGCAGATTCAGTTGGTGTGAGAGTAATGGGATAAAGACCGTGACGACATGGACCGCGGAGGAGAGTCCGTGGGGTCTGTAAATCCCGAATAACAAACCCATTAGCATCAAAAAGAATGGAGCAGGAATTGTCTCGGGTTAATTGATTTACAGAGAGTAAATTATGGATAAACGAGGAACATGTAGAATATGGGATAGACGTAGCTTACGAGACGGTGTGGGTAAAATACCCTGACCAGAATTAGCAATGGTAAGATTCTGCCCGTTCCCAACTTGCACTTGAGACGATCCCAGTGTAAGCTTGTGGAAGCTGTAATTGCTGAAAGTTGGACGTTAAGTGCGAAGTAGCTCCTGAATCCAAAAAACCAATCATCGGTGGCTGGTTGATCGGTGGCAATGTATGCTTGGTGAGGCTGTTGATATGTTAGGTCCGTTCGATACCAACATTGAAAAGCAGAATGTCCAAGTTTTGTACAGATTTGGCACTGAACAGAGGAGCGAGGACGACGGCCACCGCGAGTAGGAGGAGGAAAGCTGCGACCCCCTCTGAATGATTGCGTGGTAGAACGACCACGACTGGAGGAGGCTGTGGAAGCTCGACCACGTGAACGACCACGAAACGCCTGAAGTGCAAATGAAGTATCATCGGAAGTATGGGATTGCGTTGAAATGGGTTGATCAGCAAGTATACTGAGTTCCTCACTACAGAGAAGTGAGTAGAAGTCATCTAGACTTATAGGTGCAAGTTGTGTGCGAATCGAAGTTTTAAAGGCATTGTATGCCGGAGGCAACCCATTAAGTGTATACATCAGGATATCACCAGAATCAATTGTGGAACCAGAGGCAGTGATGGCATCCACCTTTTGTTTAATTTCCGACAAGTATTGAACCATGGATTTATCACCTTTTTGAAGATGATGTAGTTCACTCTTGAGCTGTAGTTGTCTGGATCTATTGGTAGACTGCAGACGTTTATCAATGGTGATCCAAATATCATGAGCAGTGTTTAAATTTAAGACATATGGAAGAAGAGAAGCAGAAATAGTGGAGTAAAGCGCCGAGGCTAGATTCTGATCAACGAGCATCCATTTCTTAAACTCTTTATTCGGAGTGGTTGAGCCATCAGACGCAGTAAGAAACTCTGGTGGAGAAGTACAGGAGCCATCCAAGTAGCCGGCAAAACCATTTGCCGAAAAAAGTTTTAATATCTGTGATTTCCAGATAGGATGATTCTCGGCAGTAAGTTGAGTATTAATCACTGTCTTGACGTTCATCATCAAGAATTTGAGCTGTGGCGGTATTTCGACATCACCCACAGTGACTGGAGTTGAGACCGCCGGAGCTGTTGCAGAAGGCGCTAAGGAAGATGCTGATGAATCCATCTGAATCGTTGTAGCTAACAGAACGCTCTGATACCATGTTGACGATCATTGTAGTTTCACCAGACCAGACCTGCAGAAGAAGATTAGCGAAAAACAAGAGAAAGAACAATGTAAGGAATTTTCATATATTCCATCATGTTGCCGTTGCTACAGTGATCATTGATTTAAATAGAAGAAGATGAAGATGCAGTGGTATCTCAACGTGAAGATTAGGAGTTCGTGAGGCAGCTGAACGGTGGAGATTGAGTCAGTCTGCCAAAGGCTGCGAAGGCTGCAAGCAACGGCTCTGTAGTGGAAAAGTAAGCCAACTGATTTGATAAGAGTAGCTGCTTATAAAGTGCATAAAGTGCACTATCCATTATCAGACCCGCCCGGAGTTTTTTTTTCTCTCCGGTTCAGCTGGATCGGTTTTTTTTTTTTTTTCTCATGGGCTTTAGTTCGTGCGGAAGATACTACGAACGTGTGCGAAGTTTTACGCTGCACGTGGAAAATGAGGAGTCTTTGTAGTAGCTGAGTTATAAAGCGAAGCAGATCACCATAATTTAATAGCTCGCAAATTTTTCAAATGCTGATTTGCTTAGTGAAATTCTACTGTACAATACAATATTTACAGTCAAATAAAAATATTGCATTTATTTTCGCATACTTTATAGGGGGTTTTTTTTTCTCGCAATTTTATTGCAAAAAATAGATAGAAATGTTGGTTGCTTATATTATTTATTAATTAGTAATCTTACTAACATTTACACTTTGGGGTCTAATAAATTAAATATAAAATGATTTAAGCAGGTTGACGTCCTTATGGAGATTTAGGCTTCATTTGAGATAATTTTTTTATTGCTTCTTAGGCTTCGTTTGAGATATCTTTTTCTCAGTTTCTTAAAGCAGCTTTCTAGTAGAAAAACATTAATTTTAGTACTAAAAAATTGTTTTAAGAAGCAGTAAGAAAGCCGTCCCAAAAGACGGCTTTTTTATAAAATTTTGATACTAAAATACTATTTTAAGAAGCAATAAAAAGAACGAAATCTTATATAGTCTTTTGGATGAAAGATTTTTAGTATTATTTTGAAAATAGTCCCTGTGAACAACTTTTCATGTCAAACCAAATGCCTATGATTGACATAGGTTGACTCTGTAGTTGACTAGAAAGTGATCGGTTGAATGAATATCATTTAATTTATGTTGATGGTCCTAAGATTGATGTACATAATATAATCAAAGGTTTCATTTGTGACATTTTTTTCTGCTTTGCCTTTTAAATTGTAACCGTAATTTTTACTTGGAAACTACTTTTTGCGTTTTTCAAATAATTTTTTTGCTAGAAAATTTATTTTTCTACAACAACTTTAAAAAGTTACTTTATCTATATCACTTTTATAAATTAGTAAGAATGCTGTCTTAAATGAATCAAACTGTTGAGTTAAGCCAAATTGTCAAAATTAGCACTGACTAAGGCTTCGTTTCGACCATATTTTTACTTTTTTATAAAGCAACATTTTAGTATAAATTGTTTTTTTAATTAGAAATCTTTGTACTAAAAAGTTACTTTAGAAAATAGTGATAAAACTATATTAAATGAAATCTAATGCTTCATTTGAGAAGGCTTTCGTACTTCTTTTTAAAGCAACTTTTTTGTACAAAAATTTCTGAAGCTAACAGAATTTGTACTAAAAAGCAACTTCAAAAAGCAGTAAAAAAGCCGTCTCAAATGAAGCCTAAATCTATTTCAAAACTTAAAGATTAATGCAAATCTTAATATGATTTTATGATGTAGGAGCTAAAAGGATCATCATTAATTTTCATTGAATTATTTTTACACAAAAGCTTATGAGCATGAGTTTGACAACCTCAATTGGATTATTAGAATTAATCTCAAGTTAGGCTTGATCATATTTTTTCCTAAACAATATAAATTAAGGCTTCACTGGAACTAACATTTTTTCTGCTTCTTAAAACAGTTTTTTAATACAAAAATTAAATTTTTTATATTTTCAGTTTGAGTCACTATGGTTCATTAATTTGTAAGGCACAATAAAATCTTAACGAACATAATGATATGAAGATATGATATTATACATCTCAATAATTTTATAACTTGTTGCATGCTGCACAACATTTGTTATGACACATCACTAAAAAAAAATTGCCATAACTGATGGATTTTCCGGCGGATTACCGACCGATTATTTTCTGGTGGAATTTCGACGGATTATGATGAAATATTTCCGACTAATTTACAAACAAATTTTTCGATGGAGTTCCGGCGGATTTAATAATTTTTGAAGAAATTCTCTATTCATAATTTAATAGCTTATTTGAATTAATTATTAATTTAATATCTTAATTTAATTAATTGTTAATTAAATAACTTATTTTAATTATTAATGGAAATATTTAATTTTAATTTATTTTAAATAAAATATTAAATTAATAATGAACTTACATAATTAAAATAAGTTGCTAAATTAATAATTAACTTAACTTTAATTGAATAAATAATTTTAATTGATTGTTAATTTAATATTTAACAACTTATTTTAATTATTTATTCATTTTTTAATATTTAATATTAATTTATTTAAAAAATTTATTTATGTATTATTATATTTAAATATAATAATGTTTGCTTAATAACACATTTTTTTTCACAAAAAGTGATTAAGTACTTGAAATCCCTCAAGTGCTGTGTTCGAATCCCACTGGCGCCAAAATGCGGGCGGCCGGGCAGCGCGGGGCGAGATGGTGGTCAGGTGTCCGGTTAGTGCGAGGAGGGCATGCGGTCAGGCGTCCGGGAAGAGCGGGGCGGGCACACGATAACTTTTATAGCTTCAACGGGCTTACTCCGGCGGATTTTTTTCGATGAAGAATTTTCACGACGTTCGTTTTATTGGCGAAAAATTTTTCCACCCGAAATCTATCGGAAATATTTTCGCCGGTAATGCATGATTTTCTGTAGTGCATCAATCATTTAATGAGAGCAAAAAAAAAACTTTTAAGTAACACTTTAAGGATAAAATCTCAGAATGCATGATGATCAAGATTCCAAGATAATCTGCTTTCTTTTGGCTTACCAGAAAAATACAAATTTGTTTTAGAAAACAAGTCAAACAAAAGAGCTAACAGCCAAGCTCAGAAACAAAAATATCATGCCAGTTGGCTTTCGAGAAATGGATTTTTATGATATAGATTAATTTTACAATTATCATAAAAAAACAAATGTGTTAATAACACTCATAAACGAATCTTAATTAGGCATGGGATCTTCAATCAGTATAATTGTCTCCTCTGATGCTAGGTCTTGCCATCAAAAGGCAAAGAGAAGTAAGCTACATAAATTATGGCATCTCTAGGTGGTGTTGATACAAAAAATCTTGAGCTACCAAAAGTTGATTTAAGTGGTTTAAGCATTACAAGTTTCAACGAAAAGGCTTGGGCAATAGTCCGAGCAAAAATTGCACAAGCTCTAGAAATCTATGGCGGTTTTGAAGTTATATACAATGAGATTAGTCCTGAGCTTCGAAATGAGTTACTTGGAGTGATTGTGCCTGAGTTGTTCAGCATGCCGGCTACAAGTAAATTTGGTGATTCACAACTACCCTACCAAGGATGGTTTTTTAGTAAGCCAGGTTTCCCTTTCTTCGCGATTCAATTCGCAGATTCTAATGCTCTATCTACAATTCAAGAATACTCAAATAACATTTGGCCTCAAGGAAATAACTTTTTCTGGTATGCTAATAACTTCAAATAAATTAAGATCATTTATTATCTTAATTAGTTTTTTCTTTATTATTATTATTTTGTTAGCAACGCAGTGTTGAACTACACAAAGCACATGCAAGAGCTCATGCAGATTATCCATAGGATGATTCTTGAAAGTTTAGGCTTGGAGGATCATTACGAATCACATATAGAGTCGTTGTCGTACTCAATAAGGTTTGCAAATTACTATAAAGATGTATCGGATAAAGGAGATACTATTGCTTTGCCTCCCCACAAAGACCCAAATTATATAACCATTGTTTGTCAGCACAATGTGAAAGGGCTTGAAGTTGAGAATACATGTGATGAATGGATAAAAACAAAACCCTTAACAAATTCTTTTACTGTTTTAGTTGGTGAAGCACTCAAGGTTGATGTATTTGTTGCATAATAAAGGTTTATTAATTAGCTAGATACAAATTATTATTTTGTGATATATAAAAAATAAATTTTTTTTTTGTGTGCAGGCATGGACCAATGGAAGACTTCACGCACCTAATCACCGAGTAAAACTAAAGAATGAGATTACAAAAAGATATGTAGTGGTGTTCGGCACAATGCCCGCTCTCACAAATGATATAATCAATGCCCCGAGAGAATTAATTGATGAACAACATCCATTACTTTTTAAACCTTTCAAATATTATGATTATATTAAATATCGTTTCACAAAGGAGAAGAGGATGAGGATGCCTTAAAAGTTTATTGCGGTGTTTAGTCAAACATTGACTCAGCTAAGTCTGCTCTAGTTTCAGGAAATAAAATATGACAATAGCCTGAAGTACAATCATGATGTTGCTGTAAAAGTCGACATAGTTATGTCCATTGTTGTGATGATCTTTTTCTAATAAAATGCGAGAATTATATATATATATATATATGTGTGTTTTGGCCTATTGCTTGGATTTCATGATGGATTTGACTTTGTGGGGTTCTCACCTATGGATGGTCCATGGCTGGTCGCGGGGATGGTGCAGGGGGCTTCCTTTCCTTACTCCAGTTAAACTTTATTTTTTTTCTGCTTATTGTTGTTTCGTATCTTACTGTACGGTTTGGTTTTTTTCTATTTTGTTGCAATGGTTGTTGGTCCGTGGGTACTGTAATCTTTTTCTTCTATGAATAAATTGTTGTTTAATTATATATATATATATATATATATGGATAACAGTAGCATCAAATTTTGGCAAAATTTCATATATTGTAAAAGTGAACTCAAAATATAAACATCGAGAGAAATGTTTCAATTGTTTCTAATTATACTATGAGAGATGAACTACAGCTAGCTTAAACTTGTTGTGATAAAGTCACAATAGTGGTGAATCTGCAAAACTAGAGGTAGTGGTTGGATTTTCAAAGATATTAGCTACAACTAGGCCAATGGTGAGTATACTTGCAAGCCTAAAGGATCTTCTAAAACATTGCACAAATCTTATAGTATAAGGTTGAGATGACTTGATGATATATATTTTTTTACTGATAATGGTGCAAAAAATAAGTTAATTTATGGACTTCAGTTTCTTACTTATTAGATTAGTGAGGTCTTGTTGACCTCTGTATAATACCCAAAGGAAGCAAAAATGAAAATCACATACCTCGTATTCGTCGAGACGCCCAAATTTCTGCAAATCTCGGAACGGAAGTTATGACATTAGGATCGGAGGCAACGACGGGAGTCTCCCTCTGTGAAGATAACTTCCTTCTTTTCACGGGCTTCTCCGACCAAATCCCGTTGATCCTCTATCGGTGCCGACTCCAAACAGAGAGAGAGAGAGAGAGAGAGAGAGAGAGAGAGAGAGAGAGCGAGTGAGAGCTTCCTCCTACCTAGCCGGCGACCTCAGCTCCTTCGACGCCGCCTGGCTTCGCTTCAAACGGAAGTTTTAGCATTTTGATCGGAGGAACGACGGGAGCTCACCTGTGAAGGTAACTTTCTCCCCTCGGCATGCTTCTCCGGCCAAAATCCCGTGAATCTCCCAAACTGAGAGAAAGTAACTTTTATTAGGCCCGGTGTAAGGATGTAGAGGAACGTCCGGTTGGAGGTAAAATCCTGCCAAAAAACTCGGTATTTGCTCGGTATTGCTAGGTATTATTTGATAATAATGAGGAATACCGCTTTGTGAAGATCAATATCGAGTTATACCGAGCTATACCGAGCAATACTGAGTTGTACCGAGTTTTTTCTCGGAAAAACTCGATACAACTTTGGTATAACTCGGTATTGCTCGGTATAACTCGGTATTGGGTCTTCACGTGATGGTATTCCTCGTTATTGTTTGCTATTGCTCGGTATTTACACGGTATTTCTCATTTTTTGGCACGATTTTGCCTCTGACCGGACAGTCCTCTACGTCCGGTCGGAGGACGTAATAATTGTTCGAGAGGAAGAGAGTGACAGTGTTATTTTATTATTAATAAGTAATATAATATAATATATATTAATTATAATTATGTTAATTAAATATAATTAATTAAAATTATTATTTTTAATTAATCAAAATTTATAAATTAATTATTATTAATTAATTATATTTTATTAAAATTAACTAATATTAATTAAGTTATAATTAATCTAAGATTAATTATAACTTATTATCTTAATAAATTTTAATTAACTATTTTAATTAATTATAAAATAATTAGTTAAAAGGAATTATTTAATTAATTATGATTAATTAATTTTAATTATAATTAATAAAAATGCTTGCCCTCCTACCTCGATCCACGAGCGACACCGCCAACCCCGCGAAGGTACGAATTTTCTAAACTTAGATTGTCGCTTTCGTTGTATGCGGTGGACTGAAAAATCGTCTATGCACGCCTTTATTGCGCGTGGTGGGATGGGACCCTGTTCCGACGCCTACGATAAGGCGTACAATCACCTAAACTCTACTTCGACGTTCGTGGCGCACTGAAAAATCATCTATACATGCCTTTATTGCACATGGTGGGATGGGACCCCGGTGCGGCGCCTACGGCGAGGCGGGGTCACTTATAAGTACCCCCGAGCAGGGGGAAAAGCAAATTGTGTCTTTTAAACAGGTATCGTCAAAGACCCCATACACGCATTTATTGCACGTGGTGAGAGGAACAAAAAATCACGGCCGCGGTGTCCTTGTCTGAGGACACCTACCATACATGCCTTTATTGCGCGTGGTGGGAAAGGCCCAGTTTCCTGTAGTTTTCCCCTAAATGGGGGAGATGCCGGGAGGCTGCCAAAATTTCAAGTGAAAACGAGATCGTACATGGACTCATTTGAACTAAAAAAAAAAGACATTAATGAACTAAGTGCAAACTTGAATAAAATGCTTAATTCAAACTCAAAACCAAATTTGGACAAATGATGAAGGACTTGTGTAAGACTTGAGTCGGACTCAAGCTAAACTGAACTCGAACTGAAGTGAAGAAGGTGAACTTGGATATTTAAACTCAAACAAGATTTGAGTTGGACTATAGTGGACAACGAACTTGAACTCTACAAGTACCACAGTGGACTTGATATTGAACATTCAAACTCAAATGATTTGAATCAAATCATAAGACTTGAACTTGCAAATGAATTGCAATGAAGACTTGAGTCAGAACAAGGCTTGAACTTGAAGGACAACAAAGAACTCGAAGAAGATTTGAATAATTGAGACTTGAGATTGAATCATAACTTGAGTGAAAAGAAAGAACAAGAGCATAATGCAATAATACTCATACCCGTATGAACCGCGGGCAACCATGCTTTGATTCAATAAATTTGCATTTACATAAAGATACAAATGCTAATGAATATCTTAGTGAATAAATGACTTAATAACCTGCTTGTAAATGACTATGAGAAACTTGTAATGATCAACCATTCATATACAAGCATAGGTCGAGGACCTGTGATGGACAAAATAATACACCTACAAGCAAGGACGTGAACCTATCACACATACAATAGCTCATTTGCTTATGAATATTTGTGGATGATTGTAGAGGACAATGAAGAATAATGGACCTACAACATGCAAGCCACTGCAAGCAAATATATTGAGCAATGGAGGAGCTTCATTGCATATAAAGAGTTATCCACGGATGATGGTAGTAGTGTGTGGTAATATACTTATGACTGAAGCATTGAAGGGCACACAAACAGATGTGGTATGCCACCTTCAAGCAGAACACAACACATCAATAAATAAATAAGTCTATATGATTCACCATGGGAAATCTTCCACGTATGCAATGTTCAAACTACAAGTAGAAGGGATGACTTATGATGATTATTAGGAATATGCCACGAATACATTGAAGTCTCTCAAACTCGCCAACAATCAGTCATGCAAGCAAATACAGTTCTCTCCCCACAAGTAGAAAGATCCAACGATGTTGTCAAAGACTCATCACCTACACTAAATGCTACCTACGAGAAAATGTAGAGGAACAATAACAAATGCAAAAGCCTATGATCGGTTCTAGAAGACTTATATGTAAAGAGAGCTGAACACGAATAAAGGGATCATGTCTACGACGAATGCAAGCATTCTACGAACAAAGCAGGAGATTCGTTAGTGCATTACGATCTACCTGCAGAAAGTAACAAGTAGTGCACGACAGTCTACCTGTATAAAGCAGCGAACAACTAAATTTAGAAGCGGCTACGCCCCGCCATCGGATTCGTAACTTCTATGCAAGCAAACATAAGGCGTTCATAAATATTTCAAAAATACCCTTGCACGTGCACCGCAGTTTGTATACACATAGGTACACTAAAAGGGATAAAAGCAATCAAGAACTCGCATGGGCCCCGGCGAGCGTGTATTGGTACACACGTGACGTTAGGGATGCTGCACGGGTTACTAAATTAGAACCCGATCCTCCTAAACAGGTAAAAAGGAGTAGACAATGTTTAATTATAAAATGCCCCCAAACACCTGCATGGGCCCCGGCAAACGTGTTATTGGTACAAACGTGACGTCTAGGGATGCTGCGCGGGTCGATAAGTGAATTCAAGTTCAAACCCGATCCTTCTATACGGGTCAATAGAAGTCGACAGGATTTGAACCAACAAACAAATATACGATTGTGACGACCGTTATATTTGTCTTAATACATTCGTATTAGGCCTTCAAGGCCTATAACAATGAGAATTCACTATCAAGGGCATAAAACCTACGAAACCTGATCCCTTGTCGTCAAGTTGATAGGGTTGACAGGGTTCAATCAATAAAGAGAAATAACCCCTAACACCCCAATAATGACCATGTTGAACAAAAATCTCAACCGGAAGGGTTCACCAATACTTTCAAATTCCTTTCAAATTCCACTCAAATATCCACATAAATTCAAAAACTACACAAAGTCCAAAATCCCCAAAATCAATATAATTCAGAAATATTTAAATTGAAATCTATCCATCAACACTTAAAGTAAAATTCATCCACCCTCTGCAATAATTTGTCGAGGTGGACAAATTAAAATTTACTTCAGCTCACAAAGAGCTAATGCCTAGTCAAAAATATCACTAGGATTCATTCTCAAATAATCTCCTGCCATTAAATATGTGGTACGTGTTTTCTAACCGACGATCTGCCGCCAAATGGCACCGCAGGATAAACGGTTATGAACCGGGGCCCTCTGAACCGAGTGGTTTTGCCGCCAAATGGCACCACGAAATACCGGTTAAGGCCAACGCCGATACGTTTGTTATTGACATCAAATCCTTGAGATATAAATCAATAGGATATGATTGATAGGTCACAAAGCCCTCTGTAAGCTAAAGTGGATTCAAATTTGTCCCCTTAGACAAACATCTATCCCAGGTCTACAAGGTACCCTTGGACGAAGCAACCCATGGCTGCCGATAAGGATCATTCTGTCAGGTTGGGTCGACTACCTCCTCTGACTAAGTAGACTAGGGACCACGATGGCCCGGGATGACGGAACCATGGGATCTTGATCGGGTCTATCATCCATTCCCCCACCATCCACTTTAAGTGCAAGATTGTGGAAATTTCTATTTTAAATATCAATTTCCAAACACCCAAATCCTTCAAATTCCAAATTTCCAAACCCATTGCTGCTGCTATATGCCAAATAACACGTATTATATACGTATCTGATTGATGACTATCCTTAATTGAAAGTTCTCTCTCGTGATCGAGAGGGGTAATTAACTTTAGGGGTTGCGCCTATAGGAAACCAGAACTCATATCATAAAGTCCTCGCAAAATGAGAGCGAAATCTCTAGGTAGTGTCTTATCTACAAACCTATATGCCTTCCAAAATTTACCTCGGAACTTATTTTGTTAAAACTCCCTCGCCGAAGAATAAAAAGAAAAAGAGCAGTGGGGAGGCCGGGGCCGAATTTTCGGAGCCCACAGGTCTTTTAAGCCTTAACAAGGAGTTTACTTCAACATTTTTAAAAGTTAGAGTTTGGACAATTAGAGATGGGGAAACATGATCATACAAAAAGGATATATCGGAGATTATGAAAACTAGAATTTTACATTATGTGGATGCTAACTTGCCCTCCTTTTTGCTCAATTCTTAGATTACTCCTTTCTTCTTCTCTTAATGCACAACTACCTAGCGATTCTATATATTTGAAGTGGACTAAATAACTTTTACTCTCTAACCCTACATGCATCTCATGTAAGTATGCAAGCGGTGAGCTAATTTGCAATCTTTTGCCCTTTAAAAATGCTTGTAAGAGATGCTCGCTTGTAGAACCTTGTAATTATAAAATTTAAATTCAAATATACCATCCCAATAAAGCTTCAAGATGTTGTCTCCTTAAGAGATAAATTTTGATAAAGTTATTAAAGAATTTATCTAATGATACAACTATTGAACATATAAACCTTGCATTTAAATGTGATTGCTACTTCAGGTGAACAACATGATTCTCAAACATCATAGGAGGTTCACGTTGATGCCTATGGAGTAGTTATGTCCTATTTCAGCTTAGCTCTTTGTGAGCAAATTGCTCGAAACACATTATTTTTTTACTAAGATTATGGAAATCTAAAAATATGGAGCAATTAATATGATATTGTAAATTCACATCTAATTAAGCACATCTTTTGACATAAATTATAAGCATTCAAATCAGCTCAACATAATTAAACAAACTCTCAACTTTAGCTTAATAATTTGATCATCTCGCCAATCCTTCTTAATTACTCGTAGCTCATGCTACATCTTTTTTTATTTTTCTTAGGAGAAATTCACGGAGGGGCCTACGCGTTAATTAAGGGTAAATATTACAAAGTCCTTAAAAGGTCCTCGTAATGCTCCAAAGAGCTACAAAATAAAAAGCAAAAAAATCCTAAGAGAATAAGGTCCTTACTACGCAAAAATACAATAATACTTTGGTACATTATACGGATAGCTCATGCTACATATGAGTCTCTTAACTAGTGGTAACTACACTGTTAACCTCTTTGATCGGGGATTAAGGATAGGGGTTCCAAGCTTCCTCCCACACATCTCTCATCATTGTAAGTATTTAACTGATGGAAACTGATCATGATGAGGATTAAGTCATAATTGATCCATCTCACTATCTTCTCTCTCTTTATTTTCAGTTTTTGACCCTCCTCTTTGCCTCAATTTAGCTTCACACTACCTTCAATGGCTCTCTTATTTAGATTAGAAGCCTGAGCAAGTCTGTCATTCACTATTGAGCCTCTCTTTCATGCAACTGTGAGTCTCAACTCATCTTGCTCCTCTCATAATAAGGTTTAACTTTTTCTTCACTTTTGCCTTTCAAATTGTTTGATTTTCTGTTATGTTTATTTGTTTATTTGTTTTTTTTTTTGGGGGGGAATAGTTAATTTTTATTATATTTTAGATTTAATTGTTATATTTCGGAATTTATATCTTAATTTATTTGTTTAAAATTTTAAAATAATATATAATATATGATAATTCAGAAATATTATTATCAAATTATTGGGTGGTGACAATAATTATTTTACTATTAATTAATAAGAATGTACAGTTGTACATCATAGAAAAGAGTTTTTTTTTGTGGTTGATTTACGACAGACGTACTTTGTGGTGGAATGTTTTTATTTTAAATGACAATAGATTTGTGATGAAAATTTTGGTTAATTTTTTTGTGGCGCATTTGCGGTGAAATTGCAACAGATTTGCAGCTAAATTTTCATCATAAATTACAACAACATTTTCGCGGAAATTTGAGACGGACTTTCCACAACAAATCCATCATAATATATGTACGTCGCATACCGTCACAAATCCTTTTGCAACTCAACTTTTACCATCGTAATTTATTCCATCGCAAATCCGCTGCAAATCGAAATTTACAATGGATTTAGCTTGTTTTGCGGAGATTTCTTCGCCCAATGACCTGACTTTTTTGTAGTGGTAATCCACTCACACATAGGTACGAAAATTGGGCCTAAAAAGAACAAATGTAGCTATCATAAAATCCTATGTAGGCTACCCTAATGTGATTGGAAAGTGAAGTATATGGCTTGACTTATGCCAAGTCTTCGTTTAGGGCAGCTCTCTTACTGTTTTCTAAAACAGTTTTTTAATATAATTTTTTTTCCAAAAAATTTTGTATCAGAAAACTATTTTAAAAAGCAATTAAAAAATGACTCAAACAAAGTCTAATTAAATTTAATTGGTGATCACACTACACAAAAAACAGGGTTTTTTTTTGGGTGATATTTTCCATCGATAAATGTCAACTTTTCATTGAAATTCAAAATTTTCGATAAACTAATATATGATGCTCAAATAATAATCAATGCATAGTATTTTTTTCAAAAATATTTTATAGAAGAACACCGATGGAAATTCCAAAAGAATTACTTGCTAAACAATCCTTTGCAAGAAAAAAAAATTTGTAGCACTTACCAATAGCCCATCGACGCAAGTATTATCGGTGGGGTTTTATGGTTAAACCGCTGGAAATTTTGGCAGATAGAATCATTGAAAATTTGTTGATAATTTGGGTCCTCAATAATCACCAGTATTATCGCCAAAAAATTTCTGGCAACATACAACGCTGATGTTTAACCGGAGCATTGGTATTGTTTGTGACCTTTTGAATTTTTAGTTTTTATAAACTCAGGTTTCGTTTGGGATGACTTTCTTACTATTTTTTAGAATAATTTTTTTATATTTTTTTACTAAAAAAATATTTTAAGAAGCAATAAAAATATTATTCCAAATGAGCTAGTATGTTATGCATTAGTCTCCTCGCTTTTGTAATTTGTAATATACTTTTTTTTTTGTAATATACATATTTGATATTGCAAAAAGTTCCAATGATTCGGTGCTAATATCATAATGTGCTCCAAGAATTAATCTAGGTCTTATTTTATTTATTATACAAAAGTCACAGTAGTAGATATAATTATATCAACTTTCACATCATCACAATAGCATTCGTTATGAGCATAGAGTTAATTTAGTTGCATTTGCATTTAATTACACACCACAATAAACTTTTAGAGCATTCTCAAAGTTTCCTCATGTTTTAGCGAAATTTGATGCAATCAAAATTGTTGATCTTATTTTTCTCCAAACCCTTGGTCAAAGGGGTTAACCTGATCAAATTGATCAGGCTAGGCCCTAAGACCCCTTCCATTCAATTCAGTGGGTTGAACCCAATTTGTTGAGCCCTGGCCCATGTCAACTTGGATTGACCCAAATTGACCCAATTCACTTTCTCTTGATTTCAAATCAATTTCAGATCTTTCTTCGCTCAATCCTCTTCACCCTTGGGCTCAGTGGGTCAGACTCAATCCACTGGGCCCAGGCCTATACCTTGGGTAAACATGGTTGAGCAGGTCAACCTAGGTTGACCCATTTAACCTTAATTGGCCTAATTCAAATCCTATCCATTCCAAACTCTTCTTGGACTCAATCTCTCCATCCCTTGGGTATAGTTGACTGGGTTGATCAAGTCAACCATTGACTTGGTCAAACATAGTCTCCCTTGATCAAATTTGACCTATTTGGGTCAAATTAATGTTATTTAAAGCCATTAAATCATTCCAAATCCTCTCCAATCCAAAACCACGGCTAATCATCATCCATTACGTCCTAAAAATCTCTTGATTCGATCCCAACCGTCAATCTCAAGCCTTAGCCTTTAAATAGATGATTTAGGGCATCTTGAGAGGGACTTTTACAATGGCTCTCTCCCTCGACCTCCTCAACCGCTAAGATTTTGTGAGAGAGCTCCCATAAACTTCCTCCACTTTCCCCAAGTCAAATCCGATTGGTCAAAGCCAGCGGTGGCGAGTTCTCCGGTGACCCGAGACCTTAAACGTTCCAAGGAAGATTCTAGTCGATCCAAAGCTTTTCAGAATGCCACTCGAGATGATGTATCTGGTGGGGGAAACCCCATGACACTCATCAGGTTGGGCATATTATCACCCATCGGGATGCGCTGGCGAGAGCCGCTATCCTCACTAGTTGATCGTATGTAGGATCTTATCTGCCCTCCCATTGGCCTGCTTGTGAAGAGCGTGGAGGCCTGCGATCCTCTTTATCCCTCATGATGGTGCGGTCGTATACCCTCTGCACTATGCAGCCGCAGCGGTGTCCTTTCGGAGGTCCACAAAAATACTTAAAAGATTTGTAAAGCAAAGGATGTTGTTCATCTATCAATTCTTTCGAAGCACTTACTATATCAGGTGTCAAGATCGGTATTGTACTAAAAATTACTACATATTGTTTTTAATTCTCGTTCTTTAGTTTTACTTGATGATTAGTAGTATGAATTCTTCCATTAGTCCATGCCTGAATAAAATCAAATGATTTTTAAATTATTTACAATATCATGAAATAAGAATTTGTATCATCTTATGTATGTACATACCTTGAATGCCAAACCCTAAACTAAAACAGTAAAGGAATTTATAAATGGTTTTTTTTCTATCCACTAATCACATGTATTTTGGACTTGAAACCCTTCGACGTTATGCTGGCAAATAATGCCTATATAATTGGGGTCTTTATGGGAGGGCAAAGCATCAGTAATGTTTCCTCTATCAAACACATCTTTATAATATTTTTCAAATCCTACTGAATATGATAAGCACTTTATATGTGAATCATAATAATCCTCCAAGCCCAAACATCTTATCTTCTTATTGATAATTTAATTATAAATTATATTAGAACTTTTGTTGCTAGAGAAGATTACCAGAAAAAATCGTTTCCTTGGGGTCATATAATATTGGCATATTCTTAAATTGTGATAAGAGAAGTAGGATTAGTCAATTGAAGCACTAAAAAGGGGAAAGTCTGTCTTCTTGAAAAGGAATCCATGATAGGGTAACTGCTAGAAAAATTACTTAGTTTGCTTGCAGCCGGCATGGAGAATAACTCTGGCACGGCTGCATCAAGCAAATCATTTCGGAGCTTAGGATTGACCTCACTGTATATAACTTCAAAACCACCATAAGTTTCTAGTGCTTGTGCAATTGTGGAATGACCTTTTACCCAAATCTCTTCGTCAAACCTCATAGCATCCAATCCACTCAAATCAACCTTTGGTAGCTCAGGCCAGGAGATCCCATTCTTGCACTATATTACTTTTCTTTGCCTTTAGAAGCTAAGCTCTGGCACCCCCATTAGAGGAAATTTATATTGACTGATGATTCCATGAATGTCTAAGATGTGATTATAGCTCCTAATAACACAATAGTCGTATTGTAATCATTGTATAATTCTATGTTGGATGACATTAAATAGTATTTTCTTTATGATGGATTCTTCCAGGTAAGGCTTATGTGCATGATAGATTTGCTAAGGCATATTTGCAAGCTTATGTAAGGTATCTTGTAGAACGTTAAAGGTGGATATAGTGCCTTGGAATTTTAGTTCTAAGATTTTAATTTTGCAAATGTGGGTTGTTTTTAAAATTAAAGATGTTAAGTTATCTTTGGAGTTTACTATTGAGGCTATTTTTTGTTTTCTAAATGTCATATAAAGATCTAATACTGATATATCACTATTAAATTTTGAGTTATTGTTGAATATTGTTTTGAAAAATTTACCTTTATTATAGTTCTTTGGTTTTTATGTTTAAATTGCCATTGGAAACATTTTGTTTGGTCACACTTCTAATCTTTGATCATGCTTCAAGAATTATGACTATGGTTGGAAACTTCATGATACTATTTAGAGAAGCAACTTATCTTTAAATATTGTGTGATTATAGTCCAAATGAGCATCTCGATAAGATGAATTCAACGAGTCTAAGATCACTCAATTTCAATATTATTAGAAAAGAGCATTTTATAATTGAGGCAATCAGTATGAGCCATCCAATGGAGTGCTTTATGATTTTTGTTAAATTTATCAAAATACTATTCCAGAAAATAGAAATGGATCTATATTCTTCACATGAAAGGGACTTGAAATTGGAGAGTACATAAAGATCTAAAGAATTCTAGAGCTCTGGCCAACAATTAACGTTGATAATGATTGCAGACAACCATCATCACTGATTGATGTCACTAGTACACTGTTGTCTGATCATCATCACCCAATTGTCATTACCCGACTATCATCACCTGATCTTCATCACCCAATCACAATTATCCTGTAATTGTCTCCTGACCACAACTATTCTTCGATGACACTAACATAAATTGACGGACAACTACTTTTTGATTGACATCATCAATATTCATGACTTTATCAGTATTCTCCGTCACATTCACATGAGGTTAAGTCGTTAAGATAATAATTCATAATTTGCAATCCCATTTTTCCTGATTGAGGGAAAGAACATACTCCTATAATCTTACATGCACGGTGGATTATATCAGCAAGATGAACGTTTTCTCATACATACATAGTGGATTATATCACCAAGGCTTGTCCCCCATGCTTTTTTTTTTCATTTTTCATTTTTCATGATCTCATGTGCGCTTCTCTTATCTTATTTGTGTGTGCAGATATTAATATATTTCTATTTTATCAATAAAATAAATGAAATTAAAAATTAATATAATTTTTTTAAATTATAAGATTATATAAAATTTAATCAGAATATCCTAATCTAATAAACCTTTATAACTCACACATAATCTATTTAAACACAATTTTCAGAAATTAAAACATTTGATTAATTCGATTTTTTTTTTATTTTTATTTTTTGTTTTGGGAATGTGGCATCCACCCGCTGCCACCTCTAAAAGGGCATTTGGCGATGTGACTAATCCTCAGTTGACCTAGAAGAGACACCCACCCCAGAAACCTACGGTCTGACATTTGATTGGGCCCAACTAAAGAGGCGTTGCCGCTCGAGGGGAATCGAACACGGGTAGGGGTTCCCAACCGTACTCGCCCAACAACCATGCTAAATATCGGTGGGTAATTTTAAAAAAATTACAAAATCATTAAAACTATTATTTAATTAATTTGATGGTTACTTCTCTTTATTTTTTATCTTGAACTTTGGCTTCACTTAACTCTTTTGTATTCTTATAATTATTGCATATGTAATCTATTTCATTGTTATGTATGCAATTATTGCAGTCAGTTTGGTATTATATGGTAAAGCCTAGGAGCCAATCTCCATTAGACAGCTAATTATGATATTTTTTTTTATGGAGCTTTATATATATCTTTTTTGACAGTTTGATAAATAATATGATTTCAATAACATTTGAAGCTATTTAATCATTACTTTATTACTTCTAATTTTGTTTATATTTTTATTTGCATGAAAAGATAATTAAATTTTTAATATGTAGTGTATATATTTGTTGCGGGCTAGAAAGTACGCGGCGATAGAGATTTGATTCTACGTCTTAGCGTTATACGTATAACTAGCACACACAGAGAACACAAGATTTTTTACGTGGAAAACCCTTAAAAAGGGAAAAACCACGAGGCCTAGCCCAGTTGAAAATGATTCCACTAGACTTTGAGTTGGTTACAAAGGACTGAATCACCTCCAAGGGTGATCAGGTTACAATCAGTTACTTAAGTAAGACGTCAGGTCTTTGGCAGGACGTAGGAGCTGAACGTCGGGTCCTAAGTAGGACGTCGGGTCTTCGGCAGGACGTAGGGACTGAGTGTCGGGCCTTGAACAAGACGTCGGGTCTTTGGCAGGAAGTAGGGACTGAGTGTCGGGCCTTGAACAAGACGTCGGGTCTTTGGCAGGACGTAGGGACTGAACGTCGGGCCTTAAGGTGGTGGTCCGGCGAAGTTCTGTCGTGGTCCGACGAGGTTCCTGCGGTGGTCCGGCGGTGGTCCGACGAGGTTCTGCGGTGGTCCGGCGGTGGTCCGGCGGCTGTCGAGGAGGAACTCCTTCCTTCTCTCTCCTTCTCTTCTCTTCTTCTCTCTCTTGCCTAGGATCCCCTCTTGTGAAGAATGAGGGCTCTATTTATAGATTTTCTGGAGTGGCATGGTCCGTAAATAGGTGTGAGATCAAGGGCGAATAGGGAGTGGTCAAATGGACGGCCGATATTGAATCCTACGATCGTGCACCGTTCGTTGGCTATTTGAAGGCCTTATTGATGTCGGAATTTAGCGATCTTGGACTCGTTGGATTCGTCTAGTCGAGCCGTTCGATTCGAGTATAAGCTCGTAAAAATCGGAGACCGTTTGGTAACTCAAATTGCTGTTTGAACCTTCCAACAGCACTTTGAGCCCTTGATTCAGACTCATTTGGGCTCGGATTGGGTTGATCTTGGTGTCGTTGGGTTCGTATTTCCGAGACGCTAAGTTCGACAGTAAGCTCACTGAAATCGGAGTTCATATGCTCCCGGATTTAATTTTTGAAGTTTCCAACTAGCTTTTGCTTCGAGATTCGTGCCCAATCAAGCTAATTTTGTGATGACGTATCAGTTGCCCCCCTATTTTCGGACGTCGAAGCCCCAGGAGTCCGAAAATATAAGTGTCGGCATTTTGCGTTGGCCGAATAGCAAAAATTACTTTCCATAAGTTGAAATTTTGCACAAATCAAGCCAAGGAGGCCTCGATGAGCTCTGAAAGTGCCAAAATTGAGTCCGGAACGTCGAAAAACGTGTCCGGGGACCCCAAAAACGTCGAAAATGAAGTTTTCGGGACGAAAATCGGGCCAAAATGGGCTAGGCGACCGGACCGGCCGGCCGGCCGCCGCCGCCGCCGGCGGCACCGCCTGCCGGCGCTTGGACACGCCCGCGGCGCGCTTGGGCCGCGCGACCCGCCTGCGGCCCGCCTGAGCCAGGCTCTGGCCCGCGCGGCGGCCCGCCTGGGCCGCCTGGGCCTCGCCTGATGCTCGCGTGGCGGCCCGCCTGGGCCGCCTGGGCCGCCTGGGCCGCGCCTGCGGCCCGCGCACTAGCCCGCCTGGGCCGCGCCTGCGGCCCGCGCTGCAGCCCGCGCGGCGGGCTGCTGGGCCCGCTGTCGGCCCGCGCGGCCGCCCGCCTGGGCCGCTTGAGCCCGCGCGGTCAGCCCGCCTGGAAGGTTCCCACCGCCTTATTTGAACGAACGGGCGGGTCTGTTCAGCACACCGACCTAGTGGGCCCCACCTGTGCAGAAAAAATGATTTTTAGGCTTTTTAGGCCTTTTTTTGGCCGTAAAAATGTCTAAAAAATCCGAAAAAATCCCAAAAAATTCTGAAAAAATTCAGAAAAATTTAGAAAAATTTGGGAAATTAAAAACTCTAGAAACTTCCACTCTTTCTCCCAAAAAGCTATAAATAGGGCCTTAAATCCTTAAGAAAATTCATTCCTTTCCTCTTCTTCTTCTCTTTTCTTCTCTTCTCCCTCTGTCCTTTCTATTGAGACCTTCCCTCAGTTTTCTGAGGCCCCTCTCTTGGCAAGGAAGTTCGGAGATCTTCTCCCTCTGTCCTTTCTATTGAGGCCTTCCCTCAGTTTTCTGAGGCCCCTCTCTTGGCAAGGAAGTTCGGAGATCTTCTCCCTATGTCCTTTCTATTGAGGCATTTCCTCAGTTTTCTGAGGCCCCTCTCTTGGCAAGGAAGTTCGGAGATCTTCTCCCTCTCTCCCTCTAAGAGAAATGTCAGGTGATCGCCCCCCACCGAGAGATCCTGCGATCCGGGGGGACCCCGTTGCGCCGCATAATGGCGAGCAGAGGCCAAATAGGGAGGTGGATGTGTCAGCGTCGACTGTTACAAATGACTTCATATTCCTTTTTCGCAAGAATTATTACTTTCCGAATGATGTGAAGACAATGGTCCCGAGGATGTCTGATCGGGCGAATCTTCCTCCTCTTGGGTACGTGACTGTTTCTGAGGCCCACTTGCGGGCTGGTTTACGTTTTCCGCCTCCTACTGAGCTGATTGAAGTCTTGCAATGGTGCGGCGTGAGCATATTCCAACTTTCGTTTAGAGCAATGTCAGTGGCTATGGGATTGATTGCTCTCTTTCGGGATCGAGGAGCTACTATGACCCCGGAGCATCTTTCACGGATGGGTAAGTTCACCAGCGATACATCTGGGCGTGTGACTTTTAGGTCCAAATTGTTGGATGTGCGTACCCGCGATTCTTCAAAGAACTGGGTCAATGCTTTCTTTTTTGTGAAGAATGATTGGGGCTTAATTGAGAAGTGGGGGAAAATGAGGGATCTGCCATCCCCTCTGCACGTCAGCGAGGAAGACATAATAAGAATTTTGAAAGTTTTTGATCTCGAACATCTTCTATTTGAGGTTCGTCATATGAGCAAATACACTGAAGAAGAGTTCTTATTCAAGGTTGGGATTTCATTTCATACTGGGAGATCTGATGCAAGGAAGTTGAAGCCGACATCCAGGATTCCTGAGCCCCCTGCCCCTACTTCAAAAGCGGCTCCCAAACGACCGGTAAGGGTTGACGACCCCCTGATTTCGAAGAAGAAGAGGTTGGAAGAAACAAACACTGACAAGACCTTACCTAACTCTTCCCCAGCCAAGCTGCATATCCCTGATGATGTCATGAATCATCAATGCCTTGGACATAACAAGACCAGTAATTTGGTGAGTAACATCTCCTAATATTTTTTATTTCATTTACTTCTGAGGTGACTTCTAATGAACTTTTCTTTCTATTTTTAGCTGTCACGTGCTGTGATCGCAGTTAATGACTGGAACACTGAGTTTGTTAAGATCAAGTACCTCCAGGGAGAGTTCAAACGAAAGTATGATTAGAAGATTAAGGAGGTGAAGGTGCTTGAAGATGAGTTGAGCGAGTGCAGGACTGAGCTGGCTAACTCAATGCGCTCTGTAACTCTCCGGAATCAGCAGGCAGATCGGCACCAGATAGATCTTGAGGAGGCTCACGCGACGATCACCAGACTTTTGAGGGAGCAGAAAGTTTCGGAGGAGAAGATTGCGTCGCTGGAGACGAAGGATAAGGAGTCTCAGGCCATTATAGCTGAGAAGGAGGCTGCCTTGTCTAGCTCAGAACCTTCAAGAGTTATTGAAGACTTCAAGAAGTCCATAGCATTCAAGACTATCGTCCAGGATCATGTTGAGGAGGCCCGAGATCACATCTATGCTATAGAGGTGACGGGTTTGGAGCAGCAGTGCACTGAGGATGGATTTATTAGTGGCTTCTTTAAGGGGGTTCGCCTGATGCAGCGAAAGACCGGAGTTCCAGCCGAAGAGGTGACCCCTAGCCAGGCTTCAGCTGACTTTCCTTCAGGCTCTGATGGTGATGAGGTAGAGAGTGATCTTCGGAAGGTCCTCGATCTTGATGCAGATGATGAGATAGTAGATGTTGAGTAGGCTTTCTAGTTCCTGTTGTTTGTATTAGTTTGTCTTTTTTAGTTATTGTGATGTACCTGATATTTGTACTATTGTGTGATATCTACTTTGATTTAGTAGTGGATTATCGTTCTGTTGCTATATGACTTAAATATTCCAGTGTATTTATTTATTCTGAGTAAATTTCATTTATGCTTGTTTAAGGTATTTATCTTCCAACCTGTGCTTAAAAGTTTAAAAGGATCCTCTAAGGATGTATTGTTTACTCTAAGTTGTACGCCAGAGCCTTGCTTGACGACGCCAACCTGTATGAAAGAGGTTAAAAGAATCTATAAGAGATGTAAGACCTATCCGAGGTTGTGAGTCAGAGCCCTGCTCGATGACGTTAACCTGTGTGGAAGAGGTCGGGAGAATCCACTAAGGATATAAGACCTATCCGAGGTTGTGAGTCAGAGCCCTGCTCGATGACGTTAACCTGTGTGGAAGAGGTCGGGAGAATCCACCAAGGATATAAGACCTATCCGAGGTTGTGAGTCAGAGCCCTGCTCGATGACGTTAACCTGTGTGGAAGAGGTCGAGAGAATCCACCAAGGATATAAGACCTATCCGAGGTTGTGAGTCAAAGCCCTGCTCGATGACGTTAACCTGTGTGGAAGAGGTCGGGTCGAATCCCCCTGGAATTGATCAACTAACGACTGAACAATAATCATCTACTGCTCAAAATTAAAGTTCAAAACTTAACAAAGTCTTTACTGCCATTAAACGAAGAACATTGTTCCCGAAAACAGTTTAGGGGAGAAGGAAACTAGAAACACCATAAACAAAGTCCGAAATTAAAGACATCTACAGTAAGCAAAAGACATACAACATTCTAAAACAAACGACACGATTACGCTCTACTGATAGTATTTGCGGAGGTTCTCGATATTCCAAGTTCGAGGAAGCATCTTCCCTTCAGCATCCTTTAATTTGAAAGTCCCTGGCTTCACCATAGCTGCTACTAGGTACGGACCTTCCCAGAGGGGGGAGAGTTTGTTTCGTTGAGGGCCTTTGCCTGCCGCCTCAATGCTGCGTAGGACCAGATCTCCTACCGATATATGTCGCGGCTTCATCCTTCTGTTATAGTGACGGGCAACTCTCTGGTGGTAGGCAGCAACCTTAAGTATTGTCCCGTTTCTTACTTATGGAAGGAGGTCTAGGTTGTGCCTGAGTTTTTCGTCGTTGGTATTGGAGTCGAAAGTTTGTACTCTATGACTGGGGACTCCAATGTCGACTGGAATGACAGCCTCTGTACCAAAGCAGAGGTTATACGGTGTCTCTCCTGTTGGAGTCCTTGCTGTCGTACGATAGGCCCAAAGGACGTTTGGGAGCTCGTCAGCCCATTGCCCCCCAGCCTTCTCCAGCCGTGTTTTCAGTCCTCTCAGAATGGTCCGATTAGTGACTTCTGTCTGTCCATTAGTCTGAGGATGAGCCACAGCCGTGTGTACTAGATGAATGTGGAGATCTTTACAAAATGTGGTAAAGACCCTTCCGGTGAACTGTGTCCCGTTATCAGTAATAACTTTTGTAGGAATGCCAAAGCGACATATTATGCTCTTCCACAGAAACTGTTTGGCATTTGCTTCAGTGATTTTTGCTAGTGGTTCTGCTTCTACCCATTTCGTGAAATAATCGACAGCCAATATGATGAATTTTCGCTGTCCCGTGGCTATAGGAAATGGTCTCATTATGTCGATCCCCCATTGGGCAAAAGGCCAGGGACTCTGTAATGTCGATATCTCTACGGCGGGTAGATGAGTGAGGTTGGCATGCAACTGGCAGCTGTTACATTTCCGTACAAGTTCTAATGCGTCCTGTTTTATTGTCGGCCAGTAGAACCCTTGTCTCAGGACCTTTTGGGCTAACGCCCTTCCACCCAAATGTTCCCCACAAATGCCCGAATGTACTTCGCGAAGTGCATAGTTTGCCTCCGAAGGAGGAAGACACTTGAGGTATGGCCCTGTGAAAGATCGTTTGTATAACTCTCCGTTAATAATGGTGAAATTGGCTGCTTGCCTCCGAAGTCGTACTGCCATAGCCGGATCCTTAGGGAGAGAGCCTTCTTGTAGGAAAGCAAGAATGGGGTCGATCCAAGAAACTTCTTTTGATTCATCTATTGATTGAAGTACCCATGAGCCTTGAATGCTCGGGAAGTGGATCTCCTCAATGAATTTCCTTTTAAAAACATCTCCCGTCGTAGAGGTTGCTAGCTTGGAGAGTGAGTCTGCCCTTGCGTTTTGCTCTCGAAGGATATGGATGACCTGATGCTTTGCTATTTGAGCCAACAAGGTTTTAACTATCTGACAGTATTGAGCCAAAAGTGGGTTGTGAGTATCGAACTCCCCTTCTACTTGAGAAGCAACCAGTTGGGAATCAGTGTGAACCACTAAGTCTTGGACTTCGCAATCAATTGCCAATCTTAATCCAGCGATTAGAGCTTCATATTCAGCAACATTGTTTGTTGCCGGAAACTTCAGTCTAAGCCCGTATTCAAGTGTGGCTTTCTGCGGGGAGATTAATAGGATTCCAGCACCAGCACCAGAACTCCCAGAAGCTCCGTCTACATATAATGTCCAGCAGGAGGAAGAAGGGGATACATCAGGCAATTCCTCGGAGGTGTAGCTAGTACATTCGACCACAAAATCGGCAAGCACCTGTGACTTGATGTCGGGTCTAGGTAGGAACTGTATATCGAACTCTCCAAGTTCTACTGACCATTTGATCAATCTTCCGGATGCTTCGGGTTTTTGAAGAATATTTTTTAGCGGCAGGTTTGTATAAACCCTGATCGCATGTGCCTGAAAATAAGGTCGTAACTTCCTGGCTGAGAAGACCAATGCTAAGGCTGTTTTGTCTGCCAATGGATAACGCATTTCAACATCTGAAAGTACCTTGCTGATGTAATAGACTGGGCGTTGAGTCGAATCATCCATCCGAACCAAGACCGAACTTATAGCTTGAGAGGAGACGGCCATGTACATATACAAAATTTCCCCTGGAATTGGCTTTGAGAGAAGCGGTGGTGAGGCTAGATAAGTTCGGAGTTGTTCAAAAGCTTCTTGGCATTTATCAGTCCATTGGAATCCTGAGCTACGAGCCCCTCTGAGGATCTTGAAGAAAGGCAAATATTTATCTCCCGAACGAGCCAGAAATCGAGAGAGTGCTGCGATCCTTCCATTCAGTCTCTGAACTTCTTTGATATTTCTGGGGGGTAGCATGTCCCTTAGGGCCTTGATCTTTTCCGGGTTGGCCTCAATTCCTCGGTGGGTAACCATGAATCCCAAAAACTTTCCTGAGGTGACTCCAAATGCACATTTGGAGGGGTTGAGGCGCATGTTGTAAGATCGGAGAAGGTTGAAACATTCTTCCAAATCTGAGATATGCTGAGATTTCTCGAGGCTCTTTACCAGCATATCGTCCACATAGACTTCCATGGTACGCCCAATAAGGTTCTTAAAAACCTTATTCATAAATCGTTGGTAAGTTGCCCCCGCATTTTTGAGCCCGAATGGCATTACCAGGTAACAATATAACCCTTTATCCGTTTGAAAAGATGTTGCCTCCTCATCGGCGGGATCCATTTGTATTTGGTTGTATCCGGAGTAGGCATCCATAAAGCTTAACATCTGATGTCCGGATGTGGCGTCGACTAGCTGATCTATTTGGGGGAGCGGGAAGCTGTCCTTGGGGCAAGCTTTATTGAGATCCGTATAGTCCACGCACATTCTCCAAGTCCCATTTGTTTTCCGAACCATCACGACATTGGCTAACCAAGATGGGTAGTGCACTTCCCTTATAAATCTTGCTTTTAAAAGCTTATCAACCTCCTGTTCGATTGCCAGCTGACGTTCTAGGGCGAAGTTTCGTTTCTTTTGAATCACTGGCTTATATGCTGGGTTGATCTTCAGGGAGTGCATAATTATTTCAGGATTAATACCGGGCATATCTGCTGAACTCCATGCAAATACGTCTTGGTTTGTACGTAAAAAGTCTACATATTCTTTTTTCTCTATATCTGAGAGGAGTGATCCGATCTGTACTGTTCTCGAGGGATGTTCTTCTGATAGGGAGACACAGGTAAGATCTTCTACAGGGGAGGCCCTTTGAGGGGTATCTTCATTCCGAAGATCGAAGTCTTCGATGCTCAGAGTAACTGATGAGTGTGGTTGAGCCTGCCTAAGATAGCATGACTGTGCTACTTGTTGATCTCCTCGTACTGTTCCGATCCCTGATGGGGTAGGAAACTTGAGCTTTAAGTGGGGAATTGAAGCAACAGCCCCGAAAATTGTTTGAAGTGGTCTTCCAAAGATCGCATTGTAGGCTGATTCGGACTTCACTACAATGAATAGAATGGGGTGCTCAACTTGACGGGGGAATTCTCCAAGCACAACCGGGAGAGTAATGGTTCCTTCAACTCTTACAGGCCGGTTGTCAAATCCGTACAGTGGACCGGCAGCAGGCTGGAGTTTCTCTCTAGATAAGCCCATGCTAAGAAAAGTGGAGTAAAATAGAACATCTACTGAGCTTCCATTGTCTACCAAGATCCTCTTAACATTGTAGCACGGGTTGCCAATTCCTGCACTAATCACCAGTGGATCTTGATGAGGAGTTTTTACGCCTTCTAGATCATACTCCTTAAAAGTGATGGAGTGATCGACATGAAGCTTTTTTGTTGGTGGCTCCTTGTTTTCTGCAATTAGAACTTGACAAGGCGTTGATGGGCCTCCAGCAATAGTTTCAATTTCGCCGACCATCTGGCGATTGTTCGTCGCCTGTTTTTGTTGATCTTGCCCCCCAGTTGGAACAGTTTCTTCTCGAACTGTTGGATTCTTGACGAACTGCCGGAGATATCCTTGTCGGATCAGTCTCTCAATTTCCTCCTTGAGCTGCCTACATGCTTCAGTGGTGTGTCCACGACTGCGGTGGAAATGACAATACTGTTCTTGGTTTCCGGTATTAGGCTTTAAAGGGTACGGCCACTTTACACTCTCTTGGTCTCGGATAGCCATTAATACATTTGCTCGGGAGGTATTAAGTGGCGTGTACTCTTTTTCTTGTCGGGGCTCCCGTCGTGGCTGTGAGGGTCGAGGAGGAAGATTGTAATTTCCTTGCTTCTTCCTTTGCGAGGGGGGATTCTCCGTCCCTGGGGGATTTTTTCGCTTCCCGGTTGTTTGCTCGAATTGCTTTCTATGAGCATTGATGGCTTCGTCGGCAGTGATTTGGGCCTTTACCCGATGGATTAAATCCGCATAAGAATGGACCGTTTCTCGCATAAGTGCCGAGTAGAAAGGGCCTGGACGAAGCCCTCCGAGAAATACACCTCGTAGCAATTTGGGATCCACCCCTGGAATTTGTCGGGCTTCTGTAGAAAACCTTTGAAAATATTCTTTGAGAGATTCACCCTCGTTCTGTCGTATCCCCGAAAGGTGGGAGGAGTCTTTAATCATCCTTCGGTTGGCGACAAATTGTTCGACAAACAATTTGACCAATTTAACGAATAGGGGAATGGACCGAGGGGGTAGGGAGTAGAACCATGTCCGGGCCTGCCCTTTAAGGGTGGCCGGAAAAACTTGACAGAGCAGAGCGTCTGGGGCCTGCTGGATATGCATAATAGTGCGGTAGTGATCGATATGTTCGTAGGGGTCTGAAGTCCCATCATAAGAATCAATATTTGGGAGTTTGAATCTTGCCGGAACGGGATATCGGAGGACAGCTTCGGTAAAAGGTGATGACTCCTGAATGTCCCGTTGGTGAAGGGACTGCCTGATACCCCCTGTGGGGAACTCTTCTCGGACTAATCTTCGTAACTCATGCCGTAGAGTATTACGGGGGAGTTCAGTAACGCGCTGTTGGTCTAAGTCCTCGGGGACGTCCGGCGGCATATGCTGTCGGTGACCCGTGCGCGAAGGATGGGTAGAGCTTGCTGTATCGGCAAGCTCATTCTCTGGACGTGTAGGAGGACGCATCCTTGGTGGAGGAAGGGGGACTTCGACATGAAGAATGTCTTCAAATCCTGGCTGATCTTGCGGGAGAAGAGCATCTTCTTGGGGTACCGGCATCGGTCCTCGAGCTCTCCTTAAAAGCTGAAAGATCTCATTTTGGGATTCCTCCATTTTTCTGATACGTTCTTCTAGGGACGGCCCTGAAGTTCCTTCTCCTATAGGGTGTCGGTTATTGGGGTGAAAGGAGGCAGATGCCTGTCGTCCTTGATTCAGGGACTGATTCCCAACCGTACTCGCCCAACAACCATGCTAAATATCGGTGGGTAATTTTAAAAAAATTACAAAATCATTAAAACTATTATTTAATTAATTTGATGGTTACTTCTCTTTATTTTTTATCTTGAACTTTGGCTTCACTTAACTCTTTTGTATTCTTATAATTATTGCATATGTAATCTATTTCATTGTTATGTATGCAATTATTGCAGTCAGTTTGGTATTATATGGTAAAGCCTAGGAGCCAATCTCCATTAGACAGCTAATTATGATATTTTTTTTTATGGAGCTTTATATATATCTTTTTTGACAGTTTGATAAATAATATGATTTCAATAACATTTGAAGCTATTTAATCATTACTTTATTACTTCTAATTTTGTTTATATTTTTATTTGCATGAAAAGATAATTAAATTTTTAATATGTAGTGTATATATTTGTTGCGGGCTAGAAAGTACGCGGCGATAGAGATTTGATTCTACGTCTTAGCGTTATACGTATAACTAGCACACACAGAGAACACAAGATTTTTTACGTGGAAAACCCTTAAAAAGGGAAAAACCACGAGGCCTAGCCCAGTTGAAAATGATTCCACTAGACTTTGAGTTGGTTACAAAGGACTGAATCACCTCCAAGGGTGATCAGGTTACAATCAGTTACTTAAGTAAGACGTCAGGTCTTTGGCAGGACGTAGGAACTGAACGTCGGGTCCTGAGTAAGACGTCGGGTCTTCGGCAGGACGTAGGGACTGAGTGTCGGGCCTTGAACAAGACGTCGGGTCTTTGGCAGGAAGTAGGGACTGAGTGTCGGGCCTTGAACAAGACGTCGGGTCTTTGGCAGGACGTAGGGACTGAACGTCGGGCCTTAAGGTGGTGGTCCGGCGAAGTTCTGTCGTGGTCCGACGAGGTTCCTGCGGTGGTCCGGCGGTGGTCCGACGAGGTTCTGCGGTGGTCCGGCGGTGGTCCGGCGGCTGTCGAGGAGGAACTCCTTCCTTCTCTCTCTCCTTCTCTTCTCTTCTTCTCTCTCTTGCCTAGGATCCCCTCTTGTGAAGAATGAGGGCTCTATTTATAGATTTTCTGGAGTGGCATGGTCCGTAAATAGGTTTGAGATCAAGGGCGAATAGGGAGTGGTCAAATGGACGGCCGATATTGAATCCTACGATCGTGCACCGTTCGTTGGCTATTTGAAGGCCTTATTGATGTCGGAATTTAGCGATCTTGGGCTCGTTGGATTCGTCTAGTCGAGCCGTTCGATTCGAGTATAAGCTCGTAAAAATCGGAGACCGTTTGGTAACTCAAATTGCTGTTTGAACCTTCCAACAGCACTTTGAGCCCTTGATTCGGACTCATTTGGGCTCGGATTGGGTTGATCTTGGTGTCGTTGGATTCGTATTTCCGAGACGCTCAGTTCGACAGTAAGCTCACTGAAATCGAAGTTCATATGCTCCCGGATTTAATTTTTAAAGTTTCCAACTAGCTTTTGCTTCGAGATTCGTGCCCAATCAAGCTAATTTTGTGATGACGTATCAATATTATTTTTTATTGTGAAATTAATATATGAGAAAAAATTGATTTACATATAGTATGTTTCTAAACGATTAAGTGCACAAGTTATTAAAATATTTCATTGTTATGTATGCAATTATATATTGTGACTTTGAATAAGGTGATCATGCAAGAGATTATGGTTTTGTTTGGGACGACTTTTTTATTACTTCTTAAAACAATTTTCTAGTAAAAAATTAAAATTTTTGTACTAAAAGGCAGTTTTAATAAGCAATAATAAAGCTGTCACAAACGAAACATATGAATAAAAATTGATTTACATTTAATATGTTTCTAAATTATTAAGGAAAAAAAGCACAAGTTATTAAAATATTTCATTGTTATGTATGCAATTATATCTTGTGACTATGAATAAATTGTGATCATGTGAGAGATTATAATTTTGTTTGGAAAGGCTTTTTTATTGATTCTTAAAATAGTTTTCCTAAAATGTTACTTTAAAATACAATAAGAAAGTTGTTCCAAACGAAGAATATCTAAGTGATCATGAACATCAATTTGCTACCAAAAATAGCCATTTCAATCTTTTAACATCTCATAAAGCAATAGTTTTCTTGTAGCATCCTAAATCAATAGTTGTCACTATCATGTGCTAGCTTTTTCGGCTTGAACATCTTAGTAAGAATTATAAACATGTTGTCAAGCAAAGAAAACAATCACCTTCAACAAAATAGTAAAGGATGATAGAGTGAGTTGTCATCAGTACCAAAATTGATTTTCATCACATCATTTGGTGGTAGTGATTTTTGAATAGCTCTTATAAGTCGTCTTTAGAAGCAATTTAAACTACTACTAATTTGAGAAAATAACATTCTTATATCATTCACTCTTTAGACTTTGCCATAGCTATCTCCTTCTCAATTATTGTGAGATTGAGCATAGTTGCGCGAAGCTACGCTCCCGCTTGCCATGTTAGCCACCATTGATGCTGCCATTGTGCCAACCTCCCCCATGTCAAAGCCACATTGTACCAACATCGCCATGCCAAGCATCGCTCAATTATTGAAGTTTCTACTACCCACCACTCCCGCAAAAGTTCTTCTTTTGTCTATACTTATGAACTTTGTTGTGTTCATTTATTTTCTTTGCTTAGCTAAGTTGTTACCTTTGCTACTATTAGAGTACTTTTGTGATTAGGTTTATTGTAGTTTTGAAATTTGTAGAATTATTCGAAGTGTTTTTTTAGGGTTATAATTCCATTTATCATCTCTGTCCTATGAAGGAGTTAAGCTTATATAACTATTAAATTAATATTTGATGCGAAAGAGTTGCAATTTAATTTACACGAAATCTTGATGCGACATAAACGGTTGGAAAAGAGAACGAGCACTGAAAAGTTGATATTCATGGTGAGAGGAGGCGTGATGTAAGAGAATGGGATGATAGCAAGAAAATAATAGTTCACACAATAGTTAAATTCAAGCTTCCAATGAAATAGTTTACTTACTGCTTTCTACAGCAGTTTTATAATACAAAATTTTTCTAAAAATAACATAAAAAGTGACAAAAATGCTCCCAAAGAAAGCCTCAATCTCCAATTCAATATGATTAATCAATTAAACTTAGGCCACGGCCTCGATTTATTGTTAATGTTACAAACGGTGTGATGATGCATAGATTACCACTTACAATTATAGTGACAAAGAGAATGAGGATTTCTTTGCTAACTATCACCTTAAGAAAGCTCACATATGACTCATAAAATTACAATTAAGTTAAACATTATCATTTTGAAATTAGTGATGATCCATCCTATTATTAATAATTAAGATTTTGTTTTTCAATATCATGCAAGGAGGATATAACCATTTATCTTATGGTTGAGGTTCTTAGAAAAAAAGAAGGAAAGAGATTTATTGATGTTTGTTAAGAGAGAGAAAGAAAGAGAGAACGAGAAAGAGAAATAAACAATATTTTGAAAAACTCTTTGGGTTTGTAATTCAAGCACAACTCCTTACTACATAAATGAAAATGGAAAAATATGAGGATATTAAAACAATAAGGTATGGTATTTTCTAAAAATTAATAATAGGATAGTGGTAGAGAAGGTAGTAGATATTATGTATAAAGATAAAATTAATTATGTGAATATGGGTGCATAAAAAATTAATATTTCTATTTATTTGTTTCAAATATTCAAGATTGTATTGTTTGCTTTTTTATTTTATTATGCTCCAAACATCTTTAGGTGGAATTTAACCACTTTTATTAGAAGAAAAAGCACACAAGATCTAAGTTACAAAGTTCATAAAAAAAAAACATGTAAAAACATAACAAGTAGCACACTAAGCATATGCCTGCCTCAATATTTAGCTAAACACCACAATAAGCTTTTAGGGCATCATTAGTTTTTTCTCCTTCCTCTGAAAAGTGAAACTTCACATAGTCATAATACTTAAATGGCTTGAAAAGTAAGGGATGTTGTTCATCAATTAATTCTTCTGGAGCATTTATCATATCATTTGTGAGACTTGGTATTGTGCTAAAAATCACTGCATATCGTTTTTCAGTCTCATTCTTCAATTTTACTCGATGATTAGGAGCATGAAGTCTGCCGTTAGTCCATGCCTGAGTAAAAAAAAAAAAAAACTTATTCAATAAAAATTAAATAATAATTTTTCATTGTTAAAGTACATTTATTATCCTCGAACAAGTATACTAACCTTGAATACTTCGCCAACTAAAACCGTAAATGAATTTTTCATAGGCTTCGCTTGTATCCATTCACCGCCTCTGGTCTCGATTTCTAGTCCTTCCACATTATGGGGGCAAATTATGCTTATATAGTTGGGATCTTTATGGGACGGCAAAGAAAGCTTGATTCCATCATCTAATGCATTCTTATAATAATTTGAGAACCTTATTGAATATGCTAGGGACTTCATATGTGAATCATTGTGATGAAGCTCTAAGCATAAGCTCTCAATGATCATCCGATGGATCATATTTATGATCTCTTGCATATGCTTTGCATAGTTCAACACTGTGTTGCTATCCAAAGAAAATAAAGCAAAATAAAATAATGTATAAACAAACGCATCTTTCTTAGGCAATCAAAATAATCAATTATGATAAAACTTTTGTTGCTTGAGAATACTTACCAGAAAAAATCATTTTCTTGGGGCCATATAATATTTGCATATTCTTGAACAGCAACTAGAGAATTAGGATCTTCCAATTGAAGAGCCGAGTAAGGGAAGCCTTGTTTCTGGAACCAAATGCCATGATAGGGCACTTGTTGGGCATCACTAAGTTCGTTCACAACTGGCATGGTGAACATAGTTGGCACGATCAATCCAAGCAAGTCATTTCGGAGCTCAGAACTAACCTCATTGTAAACAACTTCGAAGCCACCATAGATCTCTAGAGCTTCTGCAATTTTTGACCGAGCTTTCACCCAAACCTTTTCATCGAACCTTGTAATGTCCAATCCACTTAAATCCACTATGGGAAGCTCAAGGTTTTTTGTATCAACGCCACCCAAATATCCCATTCTTGTAGGTTGTTTCTCAGCTTTGCCTTTTAATGTTAAGTTCTAGCTTCTGTTAGAGGAAATTTATATTGGTTGAAGATTCCATTCTTAAGATGCTGTTATGCATTGTTCCAAAACGCCATACTTGTTGGATTTTAATTAGGTATTGATCACCGTATGACTCCGCCAGTAGCTCCATTCGACCCCTAAATCGCACGGCAAACATCGGTTGGTGAACAATGCGACTTTTTACCCATGCTATTTTTTTGTTTAATCCGGAAATTAGGTTATTAATTTTCGCTTTTTAGAATTTAAAATATTTTACAAGATTAATTTATTTAAGATACAACATTAATATATCCTCATATAATTAAAGGACGTCGAGTAATAAAATATCTCAATAAAATAAAAAATAAAAATCAAAATACAGAATAAGCTTGTTCCTATTTATGTGTTATAATGTAATTTTTTTGTTATTTAATAAATATTTGTTTATTTAGGACATATTTATATCTCAAATTAATTTATCAAGTAATATATATATATTAAAAAAATAATAAATTGATAAATACAAAATAAAATATGAGAAAGAATATACATAAAAAAATTCTTTTTTTGATGTTAGGTCACATCACATACTCATTTGAGATAATTTTTTTCGTTGCTTTGCTTTTTAGGTCACAATCATAATTTTTATTTGGCAATTGCTTATTTATTCATTTCAATAAATTTTTGTACTAAGGTGCTTACTTTCAAAAAAGCTACTTTCTCCACAATAACTTTATAAAAAAATGCAACCATCACAAATGAACTCTTTCGTTTAGGACGGTTTTTTTTTATGCTTTTAAAAGCATTATTTTAGTACAAAAATTTAAATTTTTTTATTAGAAAGCTGCTTTAAGAAGTAATAAGAAAGTCATCTCAAACGAAGCTCAAGGTTTCATTAATTGGGACGACTTTCTTACTGCTTTCCAAAGCAGTTTTCTAACACAAAAAATTTTGTACTAAAAAGTTTAGTTAGAAAACAATAAGAAATTTGCCTCAAATGATGCCTTAATTTCAAAAGATACCACATTAATATAACGTAATTATTATGAGAAGTAAATCCAAGTTTGTAAGACACTTAAATAAATAAATTAAGTTTGTAAGACACTTCAAATAAGTGAAGCATCAACATTTTGTGACGATTATTGTTAATTGACATTATGTTTTATAGCAAAAGAAAGGTTTTTGCTATCAACACCACCCAGATATCCCATACTTCTTGGTTGCTTTTCAGCTTTGATATAGGCTTGGTTTGAGGCGACTTTTTTACTGATTTTTAAAGTATTTTTTTAGTATAAAAATTAAAAAATTTTGTACTAAGAAAATATTTTTAAAAACAGTAAAAAAAGCCGTCCCAAACAAAGTCATAATCTGGCTACAATTTAGAGGAAAGTTATATGCGTTAACGATTCCATGCCCAAAATGTCGCTATGAATCTGGATAATACATTATCGTTTTACGAGTAATCTATCTGGTCGGATAACATTATAATATGGATAAACAAAAATATCTTCATCATATGGATAATACATTGGAAACATAGCTTTTTTTTTGGGGAAATTGGAAACATAGCAGATTGTGTGTGTGTGTGTGTGAGAGAGAGAGAGAGAGAGAGATGAAAGGGTGGTTAAGGAAATGGTGTTTAGAGAGATGAAAGGGTGGTTAAGGAAATGGTGTTTGCAGTAAGCATTTATGGAGAGAGAAAATGGAGCATAGAAGGTCAAAATTAAGAAAGGAAGTGAAGAGATCGAATGGGTTTTTAGTGGGTAGGATAAGGAAAATAATGAACTATTTGCATGACAAGCTCTAATTTAAATACACTGAAGCTAAGTTGGAAATTGGAATACAAGCAAAAATATCTAAGATATTCTTAAAGGCACTCTAATTCAAAAGCTCTATAAAAGGCGAACAATTAGACCGGACGTAGAGGAACGTCCGGTCGGAGGCAAATTCCGGCCAAAAAACGAGAAATACCGAGTAAATACCGAGCAATACCAAATAATAACGAGGAATACCATCATGTGAAGACCCAATACCGAGTTATACCGAGCTATACCGAGCAAATACCGAGTTATACAAAAGTTGTACCGAGTTTTCCTAGAAAAAACTCGGTACAACTCGGTATTTCTCGGTACAGCTCGGTATAACTCGGTATTGGTATTCACAGAGCGGTATTCCTCGTTATTATCAAATAATACCTAGCAATACCGAGCAAATACCGAGTTTTTGACGGAATTTTTGCCTCCGACCGGACGTTCCTCTACGTCCTTACACCGGACGTAATAAAAGTTCCTATAAGGCGCTTTATATTGGCTGTGATCCTCACACAAAATTACTGCTTGGGATGATTTACAATCTCATGATTCTCAAGAAGGAGAAGTTATTCTGTGCTAACATAAGACCGTTTGATGGTAAATTAGAATGCGTACACAATGGTACACAGTGGTACACAGTCGCGGTGCACAATAAACTGGTGACGTGCGTTTTGATTCGCCTCCGGACGATGTCCGTATCCACGTAGAATAATTTCACCTCAAGAAGGTACCAAGTAACAAAGGAAATAAAAGATTACTCGACGCTATCAACTGAGGGATCATATTCAATCTATTCTTTTAGCAGTGAATGTATCACATTATCTTGGGGGAACTTTTCCTCCCAGGTGCAAGATACGAACAAAGGATTTTTTAGCTTGGTTCTGGGGTTCCTTCTCCTCCTCAGTCGCGATCTTTTAAGAAAGTTCTCTCTGGTTCCTTGGCAGGTGATACCCTACCCTCTTTAACTCAATCTACTTTTAATGGCATGCCGGTAGTCTTGCTTTCGGATAAAGAAGTTCTAAAACTTGCATCTCCATTTCAATTTACTCTTGCTGGTAAATTTGGCTTGCGTAAGCCAAATCTGGACTCGATTCATGCTTTTTTGGTAGCCTTAAACCTCAGGATTTTATTCGGTTGGCCTTATGGATTCGAAATATGTTGTGATCTAGCTCTCTAATGATTTAGATTACAATCGTGTCTTTGCCCGTAGATCAAATTTTATTCTTAACTACCAAATGCGTATTCTGAAATGGACTATGTTTTTCGGTGTTAGAGAAGAATCCCTCATTGTTCCTATTTGAATCTCATTTCCTAATCTTAGGCTTCACTTTTTTAATGCTAAAGTGTTACATGCCCTTGGTTCTATTTTCGGCTGTCCCTTGCAAACTGACCAGGCAATTGCTTCTAGAACCCGTCTGTCTATGGCTAGGGTCTTAGTCGAAGTTGATATCACTAAGAAACAAGCTAAGGAAGTTTGGGTCGATTCTAAAGCCTTTGATTGCTTACAAAAAGTGGAGTTTGAAAAAGTTCATGATTTTTTTATGCATTGTAAAGCACATGTGCACGCGGTTTCTAATTGTTTCAAATTGATCCGGATCTTAAAAAAATTCCAACCTATCGGTGGGGAAGGTGGTCTCTAATGTTACAAATACTGCAAACGAGAATATTGAGAACCAGATTCTTTTGAATCAGGTCGAGACCCCTACCCCTAATGAGAAGGTTGAAAATGATCATAATTTTAATGATTTGGAAAAGATGAATGTTTTAGAAAATTGTCTAAATTTTTCACCTGAGAGAGTCTCTCCTGATGATAAACCTCTCGAGGAAGGTGAAAGCTTCCTAATTTCTTTGTCTCTATTGATTCAATGCTTCAAAATAATGAGGATCCCTCTCTATTGCTTAATGTGGACACTAAAGAAAAGGAGAATGTTATGGAGGAATGTGAAGAAGGGGAATTTATCCCCAGAAACAGTTATGGCCTTATCTCCGTGGTTCATGTTAATAGTATTGATAAAGGGGATCCTACTGCTTCGGCTTCTTCTGATCTCTTTGATAGTGGTTCTAAATCTATTGATGAGGAAGGAGCCTTTAAGGTGAATAAGAAGGGAAAAAAAATGGTAAAACTCCTTTACCTGATACACCTCGTTCTACTATGGCTCAAACTTTTGCTAAAAGTTTCAATGATTAAAGCCCTTATTTGGAACGTGAGGGGTATTGGGGGGGTGAATCTAGAATTAGTGTCAAGAATTTATGTCGTGTGCATCATTCAACTGCTAGTTTTACTCAAATCTTTTATTTCTGCTGATAAAATTGCTTTTATTGCTTCTCGTTTGGGGTTTAACATGATGTCCATGATTCGGAGCATGACCATTAGTCCAAGCAGAGGTAAGAAAAAAAAAAAGTTATCCAACAATAATTAAATAGCAATTTGTTCCTCATTAAAAATAAATTTTATCCAACAAATATAACAATCTTAAATGCTTCACCAACTTAAACAATAAATGAATTGGTCATAAGTATTGTTTGTACCTAGGGGTGTAAGTGAGTCGAGCAAGCTAGAATTCAACCGGCTAACGAGCTCGTGAGTCGAACTTATCCAGTTTCAAGTTCGAACTCAACCTATAATCGAGCTTGTTTACTAAATGAGCTTGAGTTCGAGCTCAGTTAGACTCGACTCGTTAGCTTGTCGAGCTACTTGTTTTTAAAAGTACATTTTTAAAAAAAATTAATACACCTTTTTCTATCAAGCCGAGCTCAAGCCTGATTTGTATACAGCGGGTCGAGTTTGACCTCATTAAACGAGCTCGAGTTCAAGCTCGGTATGAGCTAAACAAGCTCAGCTCGATAATACAACTACTCGGCTAGACTCGACTTGTTTACACCCTTATTTGTACCCATTCACCACCTATAGACTCAACTTCAAGTCCTTTTTTATTGTGCTGGTAAATTGTACTTGTATAGTTTGGATCTTTATAGGAAGGCAAAGCAAAATTGATTCCGTTATCTAATATCTTATAATACTAACTTGAGAATCTTATTGATTATGCTATGAAATTCAAATAAAAATCATATTGGTCGTCCAAGCCCAAGCTCTCAATGATCATTAATGGACCATATTCAGGAGCCCTCGCATATGCTTTGCATATAGTAACACTATGTTACCATCCCAAAAGAATAATGTTAGCGTATTCTTAAGCAATAACTAGAGAAGTAAAAGCCAAAGATAGGAAGGGAAAGCCTAATTTATTGAGCCAAATGTCATGATAGGGAAACTGTTGGCATCATTAAGGTTTCATTTAGGACAGTTTTTTGCTGCTTTCTGAAACAACTTTTTAGTACAAAAATTTCTTAAATTATAATTGTTTATATTAAAAAGTTATTTTAGAAAGCATAACAAAGCTATCCCAAACAAAATCTAAATTTGCTCACAAGTGAACTTATATGACACGATCATATAATGACTGCTTTAGATATCTTTGATTTAATTGATTAGGATACCATTTAAGTTTGAATAGATAGATAAAGAGCAAAAGTAATTTTTGATCTCAAGAACTTTTGTTTTTTCAAACTAAAAAAATGATCCTCGCGCTTTGTCTGCTAGGGTTTTGCCCCCGTCTCTAGGGCTTTTGCCCTAGCCGCTTTCTCGCCCGTTTTCGCCTCCGTTTCTTGCTTCATGGAAAATAAGAGATTGGATCCGGGCTTCCTTGAGGGTAAGAACTCCAAATCCTTCAAAGATGTTTTGTCTGGCTCCGTAGATTCGATTAGTTTTCCGGATTTTCGCGTATCTACGATTCGCGGTTTGCCAGCGCTGTGGTTTTCGGAAGATGAATTCATGCATCTTGCTAAACCTTTTGAGTTTGCTTTGGTGGGGAAGTTTTCCCTTAAACGGCCGGTTTTGGATGCAATCCGGAGATTTTTTTTTCAACCTTAAGCTATCCGGTGATTTTTCCGTTACTTTGCTGGATCAGTCAAACGTTTTGATTAAGCTTTCAAATGATCTGGATTATGGTAGGGTTTTTGCTCATCGTTCATACTTCTTCTATGGCTATTTCATGAAAATTATTAAGTGGTCGCCTATTCTGGACCTTTCGGAAGAGTCGTCAATCGTCCATGTTTGGCTTTCGTTCCCGGGTCTGCGGCCTCACCTCTTTTCTTCTCGTATTCTTTTTGGGCTGGGTTTTGTTTTTGGTCGCCCGATTCAAACCGACAATACCACGGCTGTCGGTTCGCGTCCCTCTGTCGCGCGTATTTTTGTCGAACTTGATATTTCCAAAACATACCCTGATTCTGTTTGGTTAGGTCCGGAGAAACTGGGGTATGTGCAAAAGGTTGTTTTTGAAAGTATGCCCAATTTTTGTCAACATTGCAAAGCTGTGGGACATAAAAAATCTGAATGCTCTAAGCTATTTCCTAATTTACGTCCGGTTGTATCGACGGCTCCACCACCGCTGGTTTATGTGTCTAATCCTGTTGTAAATTCTGGTATTCCTGTCATCTCTTCTATCCCCAATGTTACCACTGTTCCTCTGTGTGAACACTTTTCGGGTAATGGTGTAGTTATTTCGGATGTAGGTGATTTGAATTGTGATATTGTTATTAATGCCATGGAGGATGTTGTTTTACCCTCTGTTGTAGCTCCGGTTTCTCCCACTGGTTTTTTGGGAACCCCTATTCCGTTGGGTAATTCTGATGGGTTAGGGGGTAACGTATTACCTGATTCTGGTGTTGGGGTGGTTTCGGCCCCTGAAGCTAACATTAGTAATGCTTTGGTTATTTGCCCTATTTTGGCGATGACTGATAATTCGGCTAATTCGTAGACTGATGTTGTTATCTTGTCTAAACCTAATGTGAATGAAGACAATACTGTGGAAAGTGTGCGGGTAGAAAATTTGGTTGACAATCCGGTGTGTTCAAATAATTTTGTGGATGTTATTATTAATTTGGTAGATACGCAAACTATGGTCGATCTTTTGGGTAATAATTCTGGATTCGATATTAGGAAACATGTGGATTGGTTGCATGGTTCATCTGATTTTGAATCTGAATCTGAATTTTCGGATTGCGACTTGGCTGATCCGGACTTTTATGGTGGTTCCGACCCTGGAAATGAGTTTACTTTGGTGCGTGATAGACATGTTTGCTCGGTTGCTTCTCGTGGGCGATTTCGCGGGAGGGGCCGAAGAAGGAGATAATTTCATTCTTACTGTATCTTTTCTTTTCTCTTATTGCTTCGAACTGGCTTTCTGGCATTTTGATCGAGTATTTCAGCCAATGATGTGGCTGGGGCTCGTGTCCTTGTCGTCGAGCTGGTAGCAACCTTTGGTGTTATTCGATGAGTTTGGTTGGATGTGGGCGGCGCTATTTTCACCTTATGGAAGGTCCGTGCGAGGCTTCGGGGATGCTTGGAGCCTCGGTCGTATACTGAGCCTAATGTTGGTTGTATTTTCTTCTTCTTTTTTTTCTTTGGCATTTTGCTGGTGTAACCGTTTTATCTTATTTTAATATATATGTTTTGTTAAAAATAAAAAAAAAAATAAAAAAAGTTTGAATAGATAGATAAGGTGGTAAGTTTTAATTAATATAATATATTGCAAAGAGGATACTAAGTTTGTGGAAGATATAGACAAAAGGTTGGGAAGGGTATCTATGGTAAGTATTATGGGAGAGGAAATTGTAGAGATATGAACAAAAATTAATAAATTAAGTCTAGAGAACAAAATTTTAATGGGTAGGATAAGAAAAATAATGAATTATTTGCATGATAAGCTCCAATCCCAATATACTAACGTAAAACTATGATTAATGGCATTACTATCGGTGACTCTAACAAGGAATAATCTTATCATTCGGTATGGGTGTTAAAATGGACGCCCTAAAATTATGACTCTAAATGAGTGATCCAAGAAGCACTGCAGTGTAGATCGAAGGGAGGTTAATATTATGTCGATGATTCTATACATGAATGTCCTATCTATAGAATAGTCAAAGGTCTTGGGTCTACATATATAGTCAAGCATGCATGTATAAAAGATTATGCATGTGTCAAGCATGGTGGAGCATTAGTTATTAATCCCTCTGAAGCACCAATAACTGATCTTCGTGGACGATCTGAAGTCAATCTTCCTTAAGTGGTTAAGAGTTGACCTCTATGGAGCATTTAAAGTCATCCTCTATGGACCATGATATCTCTTGTCAAGGGTCTTGGGTCTTATTAGTTAATGTAAGAAATAAAATGATTGATCCATTTGGATTTGTAACTCAATGTGATCCACTTAAGGAAAGTATATTAGTATGAACCTTGGGTTGTTATGGATTCATATCAGAGTTGCATTTTGCTCCTAATTAAATTTTTTAACCTTGCTCATAATATTAATTAAATCTATATTTACATGTGATACTTACGATTTTGTCTAACTTGAGCCAATATCGAGCAGCTCAATGAGCTTATGAGCTAAGCATGAGCTCGAGCTCGCTTAATATACGAGTTTGAGTATAGGCTCGAGCTTGAACTCGTAGCTCCATAAGCTCAACTCATGAGCTCGCTAACGAGTCGAGCTCGAGCCAGCTCGTTAAGGAGTTTAGCTCAAGCCGACTCGGTTCACCTGCACATGTAAATATAGGTACCGCTTGGAGAGATTATTATGTGTGGACGCCGGATGAGAGAACCGTTCGGTTTACGCTTAGGTACCGCTTGGTATTAAGCTCAGTATCAGACGTGACGGATTTTTATTTGGGTCTGAACTCCACACAGAATAATTTTTCCTAATGAAGACTGTATGTTAATTGTACTCTTCAGCTAAACTACTAGGATTGCAATTAATTAATATGTGTATTCAATTTCTGCTATATATTGGTAAAACGTAGGGGATATTTGGTTACAAGTAGAAAATTTATCAGGTTCATTTTTTAAAATTCTGTAAAATCGGATTTATTAAATCTTGAGAGTATTAAATTATCAATATTATTTGAGCTTTTTGATAAGAATTAGATAAATATTAGATCTAGAACATAAATATTCTGAAAATGCAAATCCCTTAAATTCATTAAACTCCACTCACCCTAGCATTTAAGAGATTCTTCCAAATCTCAAAAGGGATTTATTTAACTAATTATATGACTTAGATGCCTTTCATAAGTTCATTTTAAATCTTAATTAAATTATACTAGAAATTTCATAGTGTGATAGGGGTTTCAAAAAGTAATATTAACATTTACTTGTTACAAATATTCAAGATTATATTGTTTGCTTTTGGTGTTATTATGCTCCAATCATCTTTTGAGTGGAATTTATCCACTTTTATTAAAAGAAAAAGCACACCGCTTCAAACTTACAAGGTTTATGATAAAAAAAAAACATGTAAAAACATAACAAGTAGCACACGATACATCTAGTAGCCTCGATATTTTTCTAAACACCACAATAAGCTTTTAGGGCATCATCAACTCTCTCTCCTTCATCTGAACAACGAAAATTCAAGAAGTCGTAATATTTGAAAGGCTTGAAAAGTAAGGGGTGTTGTCCATCAATCAATTCTTTCGGAGCACTTACTATATCATTTGTGATATTTGGTTTTGTGCTGAAAATCACTGCATATCGTTTTTCAATCTCACTCTTCAGTTTCACTCGATGAGTAGGAGCGTTAAGTCTTCCATTACTCCAAGCCTGAATAAAAAAAAATGATTATAAAACTTATTCAAAATCAAATTATACTTTGCAACCTATTAAAAATATATATATATATTTATCATTCAATAAAGATACTAACCTTGAATGCTTCACCAACAAAAACCGTAAATGAATTTGTCATAGGTTTTGATTGTATCCAATCACCATTTGCAGCCTCTACTTCAAGTCCTTCAACGTTGTGCGGGCAAATTATGCTTATATAGTTTGGATCTTTGTGAGAAGGCAAAGCAAGATTGATTCTACCATCTGATGTGTCCTTATAATAGTTTGAGAACCTTATTGAATATGCTAGGGAGCTCACATGCGAATCATAGTGATCCTCTAAGCCCAAGCTCTCAATAATCATCCGATGGATCATATTCATAAGCTCTTGCATGTGATTTGCATATTTGAACACAATATTGCTATCCACAAAATTAAAATTAATTAATTAATAAATTTGGATCTCATAAATCATTATCTTAAAAACTATAATCAAACATATTTTCTTTAGACAACACAAATAGCAAATTATGATAATTTTTTGTTTGTTTGTTTGAGTATTTCTTACCAGAAAAAGTCATTTCCTTGTGGCCAAATAGCATTGGCGTATTCTTGAACATTAATCATAGAATTAGGATCGTTCAACTCAAGGGCCAAGAAAGGGAAACCTAACTTCGTGTACCAGCCATCACTACGTTTGTTCAATACTGGCAAGGCGAACATGTTTGGCACGATCAATCCAAGCAACTCATTTCGGAGCTCAGAACTAACCTCATCGTAAACAACTTCGAAGCAACCATAAGTTTCTAGAGCTTCTGCAATTTTTGATCGAGCTATCTCCCAACTCTTTTCATCAAACCTCGTCATGTCCAATCCACTCAAATCCACTATTGGCAGCTCAAGGTTTTTTCTTTCAACACCACTCAGATATCCCATTCTTGCTAGTTACTTCTAAGCTTTGCCTCTTGATGCTATGTTGTGGCTTCAGTTTAGAGAAATTTATACTGGTTAAAGATTCTCTATGCCGAAGATTTTTAAATAATACATTGTCGTTTTATTATACTTTATTGGTATTCAATTAATGCTGGCCACAGGATATTACCATATGGATATTCTATTTGCAATATATGATGACCATTTTAGATAACTTTTGTATGAATATAAAGAAGATAAGGTGGAAAGGTTTGGATAGGATAATACATTGGAAACTGCCATAGCCATTAGCCACCTTGGCCACTACATGCCAACCCCTAAGATCATCTCCAACCGAATTCTATACCGCCATATGTCGTCCGTCATTTGTTCCATTCGAACTACAAATCGCACGTCGTCAACTTTACTTTCTCCATAACACTTTACAAAATAGTAAAAAAATTATATTAAATAAAATCTAAGTTATTTTTCCCACAACTTTATAACCAATTTTATAGAACTATTGCAATTGTTCAAACTGATCAGAAATCACAGCCTTGACACGCAATTTTTGTTATTTTCGCATAAGGGGCAGTTAAAATTGGATGGAAGTCATAAATCATTGCTCCTATTTGTTTATTAAGCTGATGTCACGTAAGTTATACAAAAATAGGGGCGGCGTGCCAAAGATTCATGTGATGAAAGGACAATCTAAGTGTTTAATCAGTGCGTATATGAGTAGGATGTCACTGTCACGTTCTTTAATCTTTACTTTATTATGAATAAAATATTAACGAGAATACAAAAAATAACAAATTTATCAGCAATAAAATAAGAAAGAACAAAGAAAGGAAATATGGCTTTACGTGGATAATATTATAATAATACACAAAATTATAATATATATATATATATATGCTTGACATTTGTTTCTATTGTGAAATATGTCTGAAAGTTACTCGAACTGATTATTGAAGTCTGGTGTGAACTAAATTATTTCAAATTAGTTCAAATTCTAACTTTTTTTGGGCTTAAAGTTTGAATCTCTTCTACTTCACACACCACCGCTCTAATTAGCGCTTTCAGTCAATCCTCTTGAAAAACTCGCATTGTGAACTTCTCTTTTCTAGGGCTGTGCGACGCTAATAATGGTGTCAGACTATTCACCTACACCAAATAAAATTTGTTGCGGGATTTACAGAAGAAGTGCTCAAAAGAGGAGAAAAGCGCGACAAAGATGGTTATCTTCGTAGGAAGTGCGCGAAAGAAGATGAGATGGCATTCGATTGAAGATGAATGACTCCATTTTGAAGTTTTACTGTATTTTGGAGTGAAAAATGAGTTTTTTGGTTGGAGATGCCCTAAGCATTGTTGTAATTATCACCTATCATCACTGAGTTATATAATATTTAAAAGATAAAATAATATCTATTTAAATATTAAATATGTTGTTGTTTCATATTAAAATAAAAATTTTGTTTTCACTCAAAGGATTTCCCAAAGACTATGGATGGATTCATTGTACTCTTCAGATAAGCTAACAGGACTGCTATGAATTGTGTATGTAATAGCAATTAATAATGTTGAAGCCTATGCTGTTTGCTCTTTTTGTTTTTATGCTCCAAATACCTTTAGGAGAAGATATACATGAACAAGAATCAACAAAAAAATTGGTTGAAAAGACAACCAAAAAGTTAAAAATTAGCAAAATAGCAAGAAAATGTTGAAAAACTACTACATTTGAGTCACATTTAGGCTTCGTTTGGGATGGCTTTCTCGTTGCTTCTTAAAGCAGCTTTTTAGTAGAAAAATTTAAAAAGCTGCTTTAGGAAGCATCAAGAAAGTCGTACCAAACGAAGCCTAAGTTCACCATCATTCTTTGTCAATCCTTCTTTCTTCGATATCTCAATACCATCTCTTTGTTCTTGTACAATCATCATAGCTTCATCTTAGGCTTCGTTTGGAATCACTTTTTTATTGCTTCTTAAAACAGCTTTCTAATTTAAAATTTTAATTTTTTATACCTAAAAGCTGCTTTAAGAAGCAGTAAGAAAGCAGTCCCAAACGAAACCTTAGGCTTCATTTGGAACAGCTTTCTTTACTGTTTTTTAAAATAGTTTTTTAGTGCAAAAAATTTTTGAAAAAGAATTTTTTGTATTAGAAATCTACTTCAGAAAACAACAACAAAAAAAAGCTTGCTCAAACAAAGTTGATCTCCTCAAAAATGAATTTTGAAGAAGGACAATGACATTAATATTAGAATCAAACCAAGCGAATAACTTGCATAAATGGGGCATTGCTTGGGGGAAAAAAATCAAAATCCATTCGATTATTAATTTCAGCAAAGTTATAATCAAGATAGTGTGGTTCGATGAGGATAATCCAATGGAACTAAAATTATGTCAATTGGAGAACTATTTCTAGATTAAACACTCATAATTATAATTTGAACTTTCTATAAGACATTTAAATAGTAAAATTTCCTTTGAAATTTATGTACTCATAGTCAAAATAAGTGCATGTCTGGGTAAGTTCAATCTAATGAGTTCCATATAGTTTAATCTTGAGTTCATTAAAATACTTAAATTTATAAAAATAAAATATAGAATGGATGAGCATGTTATGATCATCAAATGGAGTGTCCCAAATTCTAGCTATAATGTCACCGCTAAAATCTATAAATAAGCTACATTTCTACATATTTAAATGAAGAACTTTAATCTAAAGATATTTAATGTTAAAAGATATTTATATATCTATGCCCACTTGCATCCTAGATGAATAGTAAGCTTCATGTATATACCTCTCCTTCTGCCTTTCTTAACATAGGTCTGATATAATTCAACTACTTTGCTAATCAAGTCATCAGAAGGCGGCGTTTTATGTGACCAAACTATCCAAGTCGACTCTCTTTAATTTTCTTTGCCACTGGAGCTACTCCAATCTTTTCATGTGTATACTTGTTTTGCATTATGTCTCTAACAAAGATGCAATGAATTATATTTATTAAATTTCTTTTATTGGTAAATCTTAGGGGTTGTTTGGCTATAAAAGTAATAAATCCTGCAAAATCTGATATGTAAACCTTGAGAGTATTAAATATAGAAAATTATTTGATTTTCTATATAAGAATTTAGGATTTAAATAAATATTAGATTCGAAATTTAAACAAAAAAGTTTCTGTAAATATATTTTTATGCAAAATGCATCAAGATGTGCTTCAAAGTCCTTAAATTTATGTTTAAAATAATGATTAATATAATATCCTGAATTGCACTAATTTTTATACCAATTCAATGACTTCGAAAACTATTCTAATGCATTTTATTTTTAGATATCTTGAAATAATTTTTTTTTTATTTTTTTTTCATTTGAAACATCTAAAATTAGATATTATAAATCACTTAAACTCGTTAAATTATGCTCACCTTAGGATTTAACAAATCCTCATTAACCTCAAAAATGAAATTTAACTACTTCTATATTGTAGATGCATAAGAAGATTATTGGATGAGATTTACTTTAAATATTAGTTAAATCATTCTAGAAATGGCATATCAAATAGGCCATTAAGTTTTTCATAGTATGATGATGTGTTCATATGTTGTTTTCTTTTGATGTTATTATGCTTCAAACATGTGTATCAGTGTATGTGAAATTTCAATATTTAGATTTCATTTGGTACAATTTTTTTATTACTTTCTAAAGCAGTTTTTTAGCACAAAATTTTTGTCGAAATTTTAGTACTAGAAAGATGCTTTAAAAAGCAATAAAAAAGCTCTCGAATGAAACCTTAGAAGAAAAGGTTCTTATTAACAAAGTTTAGATGAAAAGGTAAAACATAAACATAAGTACAAGAAAACAAGTGGCACAAAGAACACAACAGATTTAGGCTTCGTTTGGGACGGCTTTTTTATTACTTCTTAAAAGAGCTTTCTAATTTAAAAATTAAAATTTTTATACAAAAAAGTTGTTTTAAGAATCAGTAAGAAAGCAATTCCAAACGAAGCCTTAATATGTTACACAAAACATCACTAACTTTTTAGGGCATCATCAACTTTCTCTCCTTCCTCTTAAAAGCTAAATTTTATGTAGTCATGATACTTGAAAAAAATAAAAAATAAAAATGTTCATCAATTTATTCTTCTAGAACATTTATCATATTATTTATAATACTCGGTATTGTTTGTCGATGATTCGGAGCATGACCATTAGTCCAAGCAGAGGTAAGAAAAAAAAAAAGTTATCCAACAATAATTAAATAGCAATTTGTTCCTCATTAAAAATAATTTTTATCCAACAAATATAACAATCTTAAATGCTTCACCAACTTAAACAATAAATGAATTGGTCATAAGTATATTGTTTGAACCTAGGGGTGTAAGTGAGTCGAGCAAACTAGAACTCAACCGGCTAACGAGCTCGCGAGTTGAACTTATCCAGTTTCAAGTTCGAGCTCAACCTATAATCGAGCTTGTTTACTAAATGAGCTTGTGTTCGAGCTCAGTTAGACCCGACTCGTTAGCTTGTCGAGCTACTCATTTTTAAAAGTACATTTTTAAAAAAAAATTAATACACCTTTTTCTATCAAGCCGAGCTCAAGCTTAATTTGTATACAGCGAGTCGAGTTTGACCTCATTAAACGAGCTCGGTATGAGCTAAACGAGCTCAACTCGATAATATAACTACTCGGCTAGACTCAAGTTGTTTACACCCTTATTTGTACCCATTCACCACCTATAGACTCAACTTCAAGTCCTTTATTATTGTGGTGGTAAATTGTAGTTATAAGTTTGGATATTTATAGGAAGGCAAAGCAAAATTGATTCCGTTATCTAATATCTTATAATAATAACTTGAGAATAGGGGTGTCAATATTTGACACGACACGAAAATCCGATCCGGACCCAACCCGAAAAATCTGGGTTGGACCCGACCCGGTTTCAAAACGGGTCGGGTTCGGGTTCCAGAAATCGACACATTTGAAAAATAGGTCGGGTTCGGGTTGACCCGACGGGTTGCCGTGTCAACCCGCCAACCCGCTTTCTCGCGAGCCTGCCCGCTGTCGCGCGACCTTGCCCGCTGTCGCCTGTCACGACCCCGCGCGACCCAGCTGGTCGCGACCCAGCGCGACCCCGCTGTCGCCACTCGCCACCCCGCTCGACGAGCGACCCCAGTGGCCAGTGTGCACCCGCTGTCACGACTCGCGATCCCGCGCGAGTAGGCGCAACCCCGCCCGACCCCGGCGCGACCCGTGCGACCCCAGCGCGATGGCGCGACCTCGCGCAACCAGGCGACCCCGCGCGACAGCTCCGCGAGAAAGTTCCCGGGTCGGGTCAACCCGGTAACCCGCCGGGTCGGGTCCGGTTTCGCATTTATGACCCGTTTACCTAACCGGGTCGGGTTAGGGTCGACCCGTTTGAACCCGGGTCAGTTCCGGGTCCGACCCGAACCCGACCCGTGACCCAAAATTGACTCCCCTACTTGAGAATCTTATTGATTATGCTATGAAATTCATATAAAAATCAAATTGGTCGTCCAAGCCCAAGCTCTCAATGATCATTAATAGACCATATTCAGGAGCCCTCGCATATGCTTTGCATATAGTAACACTATGTTACTATCCCAAAAGAATAATGTTAGCGTATTCTTAAGCAATAACTAGAGAAGTAAAAGCCAAAGATAGGAAGGGAAAGCCTAATTTATTGAGCCAAATGTCATGATAGGGCAACTGTTGGCATCATTAAGGCTTCATTTAGGACAATTTTTTTATGCTTTCTGAAACAATTTTTTAGTACAAAAATTTTTTGAATTATATTTTTTTATATTAAAAAGTTGTTTTAGAAAGCATAACAAAGCTATCCCAAACGAAACCTAAATTTGCTCACAAGTGAACTTATATGACACGATCATATAATGGCTGCTTTAGATCTTTGATTTATTTGATTAAGATATCATTTAAGTTTGAATAGATAGATAAGGTGATAAGATTTAATTAATATAATATATTGCAAAGAGGATACTAAAATTGTGGAAGATATAGACAAAAGGTTGGGAAGGGGATCTATGGTAAGTATTATGGGGAGAGAAAATGGTAGAGATATGAACAAAAAAATGAATAAAGTAAGTGATAAGCTCTAGTCCCAATATAATAATATATAGCTTCAATCATTGGCATTATTATCGGTGACTCTAAAAAGAAATAATCTTATCGTCCGATATACGTGTTGAAATGCACGCCCTAAATGAGTGGCCAAAGAAGCAATCCAATGTAGATCGAAGGGAGGTCGATGGTTCTATACATGAATGCCATATCTATAGAATAGTTATTAATCCCTTTGAAGCCCCTAATGAAGGAGAGATTATTTTGTGCGGATACTGGACAATTCGGTTCACTTGCACCCCTAATGAAGGAGATATTAGTATGTGCGGACACCGAATTGAAGAACCGTCCGGTTTACGCTTAGGTACTGAGCGGTACCGAGCCGCAGTACCGCTCGGTACTAAGCTCAGTATCAGACGTGGCGGATTTTTATTAGGGTCTGAACTCTGCACAGAATTATTTTTCCTAATAAAGACTATATGTTAATTGTACTCTTCAACTAAACTACTAGGATTGCAATTAATTAATATGTGTATTCAATTTCTGCTATTGGTAAAACATAGGGGATATTTGGTTACAAGTAGAAAATTTATCAGGTTCATTTTTTAAAATTCCGTAAAATAGGATTTATTAAATCTTGAGAGTATTAAATGATCAATATTATTTGAGCTTTTTGATAAGAATTAGATAAATATTAGATCTAGAACATAAATATTCGGAAAATGCAAATCCCTTAAATTCATTAAACTCCACTGACCCTAGCATTTAAGAGTTTCTTCCAAATCTCAAAAGGAATTTAACTAATTATATGACTTAGATGCCTTTCATAAGTTCATTTTAAATCTTAATTAAATTATACTTAAAATTTCATAGTGTGATAGGGGCTTCAAAAAGTAATATTAACATTTACTTGTTACAAATATTCAAGATTATAGACTTGTTTGGGACGGCTTTTTTACTGCTTTCAAAAACGGAGTTTTAATACAAAAAAAAATTGTACTAAAACTCCGTTTTAGAAAGCAATAAAAAAGTCGTCCCAAACGAAGCCTATATTGTTTGCTTTTGGTGTTATTATGCTCCAATCATCTTTTGAGTGGAATTTAACCACTTTTATTAAAAGAAAAGGCACACCGCGTCAAACTTACAAGGTTATGATAAAAAGAAAGAAAAACATGTAAAAACATAACAAGTAGCACACGGTACAACTAATAGCCTTGATATTTTGCTAAACACCACAATAAGCTTTTAGGGCATCATCAACTCTCTCTCCTTCATCTGAAAAGCGAAACTTCACGTAGTCATAATATTTGAAAGGCTTGAAAAGTAAGGGGTGTTGTTCATCAATCAATTCTTTCGGAGCACTTATTACATCATTTGTGATATTTGGTATCGTGCTGAAAACCACTGCATATCGTTTTTCAGTCTCACTCTTCAGTTTCACTCGATGACTAGGAGCGTAAAGTCTTCCATTACTCCAAGCCTGAATAAAAAAAATGATTATAAAACTTATTCAAAATTAAATTATACTTTGCAACCTATTAAAAAAAATATATTTATCATTCAATAAAGAGACTAACCTTGAATGCTTCGCCAACTAAAACCGTAAATGAATTTTTCATAGGTTTTGATTGTAACCATTCACCATTTGCAGCCTCTACTTCAAGTCCTTCAACGTTGTGCGGGCAAATTATGCTTATATAGTTTGGATCTTTGTGAGAAGGTAAAGCAAGATTGATTCCATCATCTAATGTGTCCTTATAATAATTTGAGAACCTTATTGAATATGCTAGGGAATTCATATGCGAATCATAGTGATCCTCTAAGCCCAAGCTCTCAACAATCATCTTATGGATCATATTCATGAGCTCTTGCATATGCTTTGCATACTTCAACACAATATTGCTATCCAAAATATTAAAATTAATTTATTAAAATTATAATCAAACATATTTTTTTTTAGACAACACAAATAGCAAATTATGATTTTTTTTGTTTGAGTATTTCTTACCAGAAAAAGTCATTTCCTTGGGGCCAAATAGAATTGGCGTATTCTTGAACATTAATCAGAGAATTAGGATCGGTCAACTGAAGGGCCAAGAAAGGGAAACCTAACTTCGTGAACCAGGCACCATGGTAGGGCAACTCTTGGCCATCACTAAGTTTGTTCAATACTGGCATGGTGAACATGTTTGGCACGATCAATCCAAGCAACTCATTTCGGAGCTCAGAACTAACATCATCGTAAACAACTTCGAAGCCACCATAGGTTTCTAGAGCTTCTGCAATTTTTGATCGAGCTATCGCCCAACTCTTTTCATCGAACCTCGTCATGTCCAATCCACTCAAATCCACTATTGGCAGCTCAAGGTTTTTTCTATCAACGCCACTCAGATATCCCATTCTTGCTAGTTACTTCTAAGCTTTGCCTCTTGATGCTATGTTGTGGCTTCAGTTTAGAGGAATTTATACTGGTTAAAGATTCTCTATGCCGAAGATTTTTAAATAATACATTGTCGTTTTATTATACTTTATTGGTATTCAATTAATGCTGGCCACAGGATATTACCATATATGATGACCATTTTAGATAAGTTTTGAGATTTCGGCAAGATATTTTATTTTTTATGTTTGAATATTATAAAGAAGATAAGGTGGAAATTAGGTTTAGATAGGATAATACATTGGAAATTGCCATAGCCATTAGCCACCTTGGCCACCACATGCCAACCATTAAGATCATTTCCAACCGAACTCCATACCACCGTATGTCATCCACCATTTGCTCCATTCGAATTTCAAATCGAACGTCAAATTCTTGTAGGTGAACAATGCGACGTCAATAATGGCGTCAGACTATTCACCTACGCAGAAAAAATTCGCTGCGGGATTTACTGAAGAATCGCAAAAAAGAGGAGAAAAGCATGTCAAACATGATTACCTTCGTAGGAAGAGCACGAAAGAAGAAAAAATAGCATTCGATTGGAGATGAATTACTGCATTTTGAAGTTTTGCGATATTTTGGAGTGGAAAATGAATTTTTCGATTGGAGATACCCTAAGCATTGTTGTAATTATCACCTATCATCACTGACTTATATAATATTTAAAAGATAATCTATTTAGATATTAAATATGTTATTGTTTCATATTAAAATATAAATTAATTAAAATAAAAATTATGATTTCACTCAAAGGATTTCCTAAAGACTATGGATGGATTCATTGTACTCTTCAGATAAGAACTGCAATGAATTGTGTATGTAATAGCAATTAATAATGTCGAAGCCTATGCTGTTTGCTTCTGTTGTTATTATGCTCCAAATACCTTTAGGAGAAGATATACATGAACAAGAATTTTAAAAAAATGGTTGAAAAGACAACCAAAAAGTTAAAAATTAGCAAATAGCAAGAAAATGTTGAAAAACTATTACATTTGTGTCACATTTATGCTCTGTTTGGGATGGCTTTCTCGTTGCTTCTTAAAGCAGCTTTTTAATACAAAAATTTTAATTTTTGTACTAAAAAACAGCTTTAAGAAGCATCCAGAAAGTTGTGTCAAACGAAGCCTTAGTTCACTGTCATTCTTTGTCAATCATTCTTTCTTTGATATCTCAACACTATCTATTTGTTCTTGTACAATCACCATAGCTTCATCTTAGGCTTCGTTTGGGACGACTTATTTATTGTTTCATAAAACATCTTTCTAGTTTAAAATTTTAAATTTTTATATTTGAAAGATACTTTAAGAAGCAGTAAGAATCATGGGCGAAGGGAAGGGGGGGCACGTGCCCCCCTAAAAAAATTGAATTTTTTTTTTAATCTCAATACAAAATTAAGTTGGTAACTTCAAAAATTAATTCGGAGACCATCTGAGCTCCGATTTCAGTAAACTTATAGTCGAACTGAACGTCTCAAAAACACAAACCTAAAGACACCAAATTCAACTCAATCCGAACCCAAATGACTCCAAATCAAAGACCCGAAGCATATTTGGAAGGTACAAACCATAATTTGGATTATCAAACGGTCTCCAAATATAACATGCTTATAGTCGAATCGAGCGACTAGACAAGACGAATCTAACGAGCCCAAGATCACCGAATTATGATATCACTAAGACATTTAAATGCCCAATAAACAGTCCACGATCATGAAATTTAACATCGGTCATCCATTCAAATCACTCCCAATTTAATTTCCTATTCATTTACATTTTTTTTCTTGATTGATATTAGCTTAATCCTATATTGATTCGATCTTAAAGAGATTTTATGATATTTTTTTTTAATGAGATTTTTAATATCATGTATTTAGTTAATATATTTAATATCACATATTTAGTTAATATATTAAACATGTTCTAGCAAAAATCGAGTAATTTGATGATTGAAGTCATTTTGTGAAGGAAAAAAATAAACTAATTCACTAACAAAGTTTTATCATTTTTAATATTGATTATATTGGTCCTAAGTCTGGATGTAAAAAGTTAAAGGAAAATAATAATATAATAAAAAAAATTTATGCCCCCCCTAGAGATATTTTCTGGCTCCGCCACTGGTAAGAATGCAATCCCAAATGAAATCTTCGACTTCATTTGGGACAACTTTTGGATAACCAACTCCTTTTTTTGAAGAAGCGCGAGTAATCATAGCTTGTATGAATGACAATGACATTAATATTAGAATCAAATCAAGCAAATAACTTACATAAATGGGGCATTGCTTGGGGAAAAAAAATCAAAATCCATTCGATTATTAATTTCAGCAAAGTTATAATCAAGGTAGTGTGGTTCGATGAGGATAATCCAATGGAACTAAACTTATGTCAATTGGAGAACTATTTCTAGATTAAACACTCATAATTATAATTTGAAATTTCTATAAGCCATTTAAAAAGTAAAATTTCCTTTGAAATTTATGTACTCATATAGTCAAAATAAGTGCATGTCTAGGTAAGTTCAATCTAATGAGTTCCATATAGTTTAATCTTGAGTTCATTAAAATACTTAAATTTATAAAAATAAAATATAGAATGGATGAGCATGTTATGATCATCAAATGGAGTGTCCCAAATTCTAGCTATAATGCCACCGCTAAAATCTATAAATAAGCTACATTTCTACATATTTAAATGAAGAACTTTAATCTATGCCCACTTGCATCCTAGATGAATAGTAAGCTTCATGTAGGATTACTTGTCTCATATCTTTAGAACTAGAAAGTCATAGCCCATTCTTGCAAAAATAACCCTAGAATTAGATAATTGCCGTTCGGATTTCTTACTAGACTTGATTTGATCAATCAATCTCAGATACTAGGCATTTGACTTATGAGCATCCTTAATCTTTTCCTACAAAGATGGTTGAATACTCATCTAAATAAAAATGCCAAAATACCAATCAATTGGAGCAATCACCTCCAATTTTATTCTTTCCATATCCTGAATCAAGTGTTCATCAAAAGTAAGCAAAAGATTTGATATTCTAGAAGATTTCCCGCTCAGGGTACCAGTCACTGCATTCGTCTTACCTGACTAAAGCTGAATGGTTAAATCATAATCTTTACTCTGCTCAGGCCATCTTTGTTGTCACAAATTCAAATCTTTCTGAGTGAATATACTTCAGACTCTAATGATAAGTGAAAATCTCACACATAACTCCATATAAATAGTGCCTCTAAATTTTCGGTGTAAATACAACAGTAGCCAGTTTTAAATCATATGTTGGATTATTCCTCTCATATTATTTCAACTACTTGGAAGCATATGCTATAAATTTATTATTAATAATTTCCCAACGCCTATGAATGAATTGCATCCGACTTTCGTTAGATACGGACGCCTGATACTTATCTTCACGAGTCAAGTTCGAGTTAGACCCATAGATGACCCAACAAGAATATAGTCAACATGAACCCAATCCATTAAATAAATGAATCAAAAATCTCAACCCAAATCTAACCCGACAAAACTCAACCACAACCCGACACAACAATAACATATATTTTAAGTCGTGATGGGATAGTATTAACTCAACCTAAAATGGACAAATATACTCGATGTGGAGACAACTTAGTAAAAATAACCAAAATTTTCTTTAAGTTAATACAAGCTTTGATTAAAAAAGAATTAAATGACTGAATCAATGTTTCTAGGTAAACCCCAATTTTTTTTCAAGTTATGTGAGTTAACCAAAGCTAGACCTGAATATTATATTATGAGTTATGTAAGTTTTAGCTATTCCTTCGTAATATTTCTTAGAAATTTTCTTCTTCTTTTTTTCCATTGATTTCCTCAGTTATTTTTGACACGGCGATCCCTTCCCAGAAAAGCGTCAAATAATAATTATTATGAACTTCTGGCGTAAGCAGCCGAGCAAGAAGGGGAAGGGAAGAAGAAGGTTCTTCCTGGTGATGAGGATTCTAGTTCAGTAATAAATGATCAAAAAGATATCCTCCACGTGATGTACAGGATATTGTGCTTATGTGAACCGGCGGCACAGCACACACCCGTAACAAACTACAACATTATCCACTACTTTACTTTCTGTTTTTAGTATTGGCTCAATTACTTACAGCTTTTTATTAGTTGCATTAATATAGCTATGGTACAAGTGCTAGAGATACATCTTTTACAATAGTAATACAAAAGAGAATACAGAGGTAATCTTCTCCCTTTCTCTGTTTGCTTGCTTGCTGTCTTTTGTTCATTGTTTTTCCAGGTACCTCGATCCTGCAGAAGGACATCATCTGGTATCAGAGCCAAAACACCTGGAGACGGAAATGACGGAAAGGGGCAAGGAACCGGCGACAGAGGGGGTGCGAACGCTTGAAGCGTTGTGGACAAAACAGGACGACGTCAATCGCCGAATTGACGAAATTGCGGTCGAAATGCAGCGACTAGCAATGGATGTTCACCGGGAGTTCAATCTCCTTCGAGCGAGACCGTTAAACACAGATCGTCACCGGCACGAGACGCGAGTAAATCAGCCAATGCCCAGGAGAAGAAGAGACAGAGAACGCCACGGAAGGCACCACCAGGATACGCAAATTGATCCAACTGACTCGGAGGACGATCCGCTTCCGGCCAGAGGCTTTACTCCGACGTATTCTAGCGGCGAAGAGGTGGATGACTTCGTTAATACCGACCAGCGGAGGAATCGCCGTCCTCAGCCATACAGACAACATCACGGTGAATTCAAGGTAAAAATGGACATTCCTTTCTTCGATGGGCATCTCCACATTGAAGATTTTCTTGATTGGGAAAAGTCTGTGGAAAATTTTTTTGATTACATGGACATTGATTCGGAGAAAAAGGTTAAATATGTTGCGTGCCGATTGAGGGGTGGGGCGAGCGCATGGTGGGAACAGATGCTGCAATCCCGACGATGGGAAGGTCGAGCTCGTGTCCGAACATGGGCACGAATGAAACAACTACTGCGCACGCAATTTCTTCCCACTGATTTTGAACAAATATTATATATGAGGTATCAACATTGCGTTCAAGGCGCAAGATCCGTAAGCGAATACCCCGAAGAATTCAACCGATTGAGTGCCAGGAATGATCTCAACGAGTCAGCCAACCAGTTGGTAGCTCGGTATATCGGAGGCCTCAAGGACAGTATCCAAGATCAATTGGAATTGAATTCCGTCTAGTCCCTGCCCCAAGCGGTCAATCTAGCTATGAAAATTGAGGTACAGCAAAACCGCAAACCCAAGGTGCCTTACTCTCGTTGACATTGGCAGGAACAGACTACCGCCCCGACTAAAATTTCGTATCAATCTGGATCGAAGTCATCACCAAGTCCCCTACCGCACAATCCTGCGGCAGGGTCATCGGGCGTGACTGCTGAAGAAAAGACATTGCAGAAACTGAAGGGTGCCAGTGCGTCCAACCCTTATGCTCGACCCTCGACGCTCACATGTTTTCGTTGTTTTCAGCCCGGCCACAAGTCTAATGAATGCCCCCAAAGGAAGCAAGTGCAATTAGCCGAGTTTGAGGAAGGTACCGACTCCGAAGGCACCGCAGTGGAATTGGCAGACGAGGTGGAAGATGTACAAGCATATGTGGGTGAACCATTTGTGGGAGTAATGGGAAAGCTGCTCTTGGCGCCGCGTCAAACGGGAATGTCGCAACGTCATGCCATTTTTAAAACTCGATGCACTATAAGTAGCAAGGTGTGTGATTTGTTGATAGATAGTGGTTGCACAGAAAACATTGTGTCAAAGGCTGTCGTCCAAGGATTACAATTGAAAACCACCAAACACGAGAGTCCGTACAAAATCAGTTGGGTCAAGAAGGGCATGGAGATCGCGGTCAGTGACTCATGTCGGGTGAGCTTTTCAATTGGCAAACACTATTCGTGCGAAGTTTTATGTGACGTCCTAGATATGGACGTGTGCCATCTGATATTGGGCCGGCCTTGGCAATTCGATGTGGGTGTTCAATATGATGGACGAGCTAATGTGTATTCGCTGGATTGGAAAGGTCGAAAGTTGCGTCTATTACCAGGCACCTCCGATCCACCGTCACGGGAAAAGACCTAGCTCAGCGTGCTGTCATACATTTGGTCTCAGGGAACAATTTGATAAATGTGATAAATGATTAGAGAATCAGGCTCCAATGTTTGCTCTTCTTGTCACGGAAGTATCTCCAACTCTCCCATTGCAACAGCTTCCGCATGATGTGTCCCGAACTTCTGGAGCAATACCGTGATGTCACACCCGAAGAACTTCCAGCTGAACTTCCACCCTTGAGGAATATTCAACATCAGATTGATCTATCGCCTGGTGCGTCGTTGCCGAACCTACCCCATTACCGCCTCAACCCCAAGGAGCAGGCCATTCTTCAGGAGCTGGTTGACGACTTATTGCGGAAACAGCTAATTCAAGTAAGTCGCAGCCCATGCGCAGTAACCGGCACTGTTGGTGCCGAAGAAAGATGATAATTGGCGGATGTGTGTCGACAGTAGAGTCGTCAATAAAATCACCATCAAATACCGTTTCCCCATGCCTCGCATAGACGAGTTACTTGACCAGCTCACGGGTTCTACCATCTTCTCTAAGTTAGATATGCGAAGTGGGTATCATCAGATCCGTATCCGATCAGGCGACGAGTGGAAGACGCCTTCAAAACGCCGCAGGGACTCTATGAATGGAAAGTAATGCCATTCGGTTTGTGCAATGCACCGTCAACGTTCATGCGAATGATGAACGAGATTTTGAAACCCCCCACTTGGGACGGTTTTGCATCGTCTATTTTGACGACATCTTGGTTTATAGCTCCGACCGTCACCAACATTTGCAACATTTAAAAGTCCTGCTTGACATCCTCATAGAACAGAAATTGTTGTTAATTTACCAAAATGTGAGCTGGCGGCGGCTAGTGTGAAGTTCCTGGATTCATTATTTCTGATAGTGGAATTCTTGTGGATCCGCAGAAAATTTCGGCTATCAGGATTGGCCACAACCTAAGTCTTTTTTTGATATACGAAGCTTCCACGGTTTGGCCAATTTCTGCCGTCGATTCATTAAAAACTTCAGCCTTATTATGGCTCCAATCACTGATTGCCTCAAGCTGAAGTCATTCCGTTGGGAGGCCGACCAGCAGCAGAGCTTCGAAACCATTAAGAAGGCCCTCACGACAGCACCTATTTTGGCCTCCCAAGCTTCGACATACCATTTATGGTAGACACGGACGCCTCAGCAGTTCGCATAGGCGCGGTGCTCTCACAATTGGGGAAGCCTATCGCCTTCTTCAGTGAAAAGCTGTGTCCGCACGAAGTAAATGGGCTGCTTACGAGCAAGAGCTGTACGCCATAAACCCAAAGAGTTTTTCAAAATATTGTTTTTTTTTCTTCCGTTCTCTCTTTCTTTCTCTCCTTAACAAACATCAATAAATATCTTTCCTTCTTTTTTTCTAAGAACCTCAACCATACTTGCTATA